>CANTUZ010000026.1:25042483-26261650 GCA_947846985.1 Fratercula arctica | reverse complement strand
TGGGTCCCAAGGGAAAGGTGGGAAACAAACAAAAAGATTTAACAAGTGGTCAATAGGAGAAAGAGAGAGAGAGAATTTGCAGCCTGGAAAGTCAGAAGCCTGCAAAATCCTCACACACAAGCACTGAAATGGATTACTGGAGAAATAAATTATGTCTCACATCATAACATTTAACATTGTGCTTGTGCATAATTGGAGCTATGCAGCCCAATGTGATTCTTGCATTAAGGTGATGATAAATAACTGCAGGAGGGGGAAAATATCTAAACTTCTCCTTAAAGGAGGACAAAATACGGAGGACTCCCTGTCTTCACAGTAACACTGGAACCTTCACTGCAATCTACACTTACTGTCCATTATTAATACCTGTTTTGCCACCAAGATTCAGATGTCCAATAGACTCAGGTAGGTTGAAAACCACCACAAAGGTCACACCGAATTCCATTTCAGCTGTTTCACTGCATAATCCAGCCATGACTTGGATCACCTTCCTAATGATCACCAAAGGCTTTTTAATTGTAAAATAATAAAAAATAAGAATTTTTGGGGATAAGATTAAAAGACAAACTTACAAGTACAGAACTTTGCTTGATGTAGTAAACTGGACCTGCCTTCTCTTGGAAGATCATCTGACAATAGAGAACATGGAAGAACAAGTTCTGGATAGCAATCAGGAGTTTTTACTTTGTCATAATTCTTCTATTTTTATATTATTTAGTACCCTGTTTCTAGTAATTCGTATGAAATAGTAGCTGTGGGTGAAAAAAATCATTCTTGTTTGGAATTAAACTGCTTTGTGATCTTTAGGTATAGATGCTTTGGATGCCCATTACATTATTATACTATATTCTCGATGCTATTGCCTCCCAGAGAACAGAATGCCAAAGGACCATATGCTGATTCCCTTTTGCTAGGAATTACAGCATTTCTCCCCAGGTAAGAAATGGCTTTATTTATTCAAATTCTGGTGCTGCTGGCTTTAAGCAGGAAAAGGTAGAAGTAATGTCTCCCCCTCCTAATAAATGTTTCTAAATTACATGAAAGAAACAAAAGTGCAAGCCCATCTTGACTTAATAACAAAAGATCAGCAATTTTGTTTTGTTTATATTGGTGAATTGAATAAGCAACCTGCAAACTGAAGCACTCAAACAAGTTGAGATTGAAAGCACTCCAGAAGGTAGCCAGGCAGCCTACTCAGATATTCAGCAGGAAACTGAAGGCGACAGGCTACCTTCTCGTGTCTTTCCAGGCCATTTGATGGGACTGTAAGTCTTCAAACCTGATCTATATTGTTACATATGCTTAGAGAGATCAGTAGGGAATAGCCTGGGATTTCATTTATTTATCACTGTTTGAGGTGATAAATTCTTCAGTATTTGAGGAGAAGAGAGAGGCTGGCCTCTTGAACATTGTTAATCAAATTGAATTTTGAATGGGTTTGTATTGTTATATGAAATCTCCAACATGACCTATTTTGTACTTGGAAAAATGGAAACTGAAGTTATTGATAGTCTGAAGATGGCTGGCACCTGTATAAGGTCTGCTTTGATATCACTGGACTGAACCGTGAAGCCCTTCATGATTTCTTAGGCTCTTGGGAAGCAAGGGGGACATTTACCTTATTAAGAAATCAAGAGTATTTTATATTTGCGTTATAATATGTCTATTTTACAGACTAAATCAATATAAAAATGGTTTAATTAGAGTTTTTATGTAATATGTCAAAGTTCAGCATTTTCATGACCTATCAATATAAGATTCAGGATGATCTGAATGATAAAGCCAAAAAGACCATGTTTCCACTCTCATTTCTTCTACCGGCTCACTGTTTTACATACATTGAGTCTTATAAGTTTCCTGGGACCCAAGGAACTTGAATATTTGAACTGCTGAGTTTTCACCATTGCAACTGAAGTCAGTATCATCTTTAAACACTCAGCTTCTCCTGTGAGAACCAGGTCTTCTATCTCAAGATGTCCACCCTGAATGTGCAGATATTTTAAAAAGTATTTCCCTTTGCAACTCTTCACTTGAATTTCCCTTTTTGTAAAATGGGATCATATAGTTACTTATCCTTTAAATGGCTATGAATGCTATACATAAAAAGTATTATATGGGCCTTCACCGAGCCCTGCCTGGAAAACAAAAGCTTTTCCACCAGCTTTTCCAGAGTTTAAATCAAGACATATAAGTGCGAAACATTGCTTTAAAAGCTGCATTCAAGATGGTGTAGATTTTGTGCATATGTATGAGATAGGATGGCAATACATTCTAGAGGTGAATGCAATAACATTTTGACAATACACTATACAATGAGGAACCTCAGAATGCTTCAAGAAATTCTGAAAGCACCATATTACGTCAGCATCTTGGTAAAAGCCAGGAATGGGATTAATTTGATCAGTTGCAGATATCTGCCTCTGTTCTAAAGAAACAGGCACATTTTAGGTTTGAGTCATCATAAGGCGAAAAGCCTAATAAAGGTTGGATGAATTGCAAAAAGGACCTATGTTGACTAGCAGAGATACAGGTATCCAAGGAGAAGATCTTGAAAGTTAAGGAAGTCCAGCTGAGTGGAAATGATTTATGACCGGTTCAGTCCAGAGTCTGCCGATGACAACTGTATTCTCTTCCATAGTTCCAGCAAGTAGCTGGTCTAAGACCAGTTGAAAGGAGCTTACACCTTTTAGACAGGGTTCTGAAAGGTCTTGGTCTTCCATTCCCTTGCCCTTTCCATGTGCAATGTATTCAAAGCGCTTTGAGGCATCCTTGTAAGTCACACTAGAGGCAGATATTGCCCAATCCTCTAGATAGATTGGAGCATTGGGCAATGATTAATGGGATGAAATTTTAGAAGTCCAAATGCCGGATTCTGCACCTGGGATGGGTTAATGCTGGGCACAAGTATAAATTGGGAGAGGAGCAGCTGGAGAGCAGCCCTGCAGAGAGGGATCTGGGGGAGCTGGTCAGCAGCAGCTCAATAGGAGCCAGCAGTGGGCCCTGGCAGCCAAGAGGGCAAACCACGTTCTGTGGTGCATCAAACACAGCATCAACAACTGGTCAAAAGAGGTGATTATTCCACTGTATTCAGCATTGGTATGGCTTCTCTTCTCTTCTCTTCTCTTCTCTTCTCTTCTCTTCTCTTCTCTTCTCTTCTCTTCTCTTCTCTTCTCTTCTCTTCTCTTCTCTTCTCTTCTCTTCTCTTCTCTTCTCTTCTCTTCTCTTCTCTTCTCTTCTCTTCTCTTCTCTTCTCTTTTCTCTTCTCTTCTCTTCTCTTCTCTTCTCTTCTCTTCTCTTCTCTTCTCTTCTCTTCTCTTCTCTTCTCTTCTCTTCTCTTCTCTTCTCTTCTCTTCTCTTCTCTTCTCTTCTCTTTCTCTTTCTCTTTCCCTTCCCTTCCCTTCCCTTCCCTTCCCTTCCCTTCCCTTCCCTTCCCTTCCCTTCCCTTCCCTTCCCTTCCCTTCCCTTCCCTTCCCTTCCCTTCCCTTCCCTTCCCTTCCCTTCCCTTCCCTTCCCTTCCCTTCCCTTCCCTTCCCTTCCCTTCCCTTCCCTTCCCTTCTCTTTATACTGATACATACTATCCCAAACCTATAAAGCAGCAAGACTCCTGTAAGAGCTTCAGTTTAATTTCTGAATGCAGTTGAAGATGCTGAAGATAATCTTTGGATCCCTGGATGGAGTGAGACTCTGCTGAAGAGAATACATATCACCACATACCCCAGAAAAAAAACTGTTGCAGGACTACGATGCCAGTTCATAGGCAGAACACCACCACACACAGGTTTTCCATTTCTGTACTCTTCCCTTTGTTAAGTTTGCCATACCCTGTTCTGCAAAGGATGAAAATTAATTAGATGAAGAAGAGTTAGGAGCATCCGCTGCCTGCCTACTGATTCTCATTTATGCTGGCCCTTCTGGCTATGTGCTGTCAGTCACAGATCAGACGTCACAGGTGGGACTTCTGAAGAGGAAACCCACTCATTTCCAAAATGTTAACATTTTCTTTTGTAAAGCTGCCACATTATCTCACACCACCTAACATCTTATATCCTAACTTTTCCACCCTAAAAAGGCCACTGTGCCATTCCACTTCCTCAGAAGGTGAAAGCACAACTTGTTTCCCAACATGTTTATACCATTTCTTGTGTGTGTGTGCAAGCACAGGCAAGCCAAATGTAAACTATGGTACATTTGCACAGAATTGGCTTCCAAATTATGCTATGATCAAGAAGCCTTCAGGTAACAAGTCTTCACTTCTTTGTTCCTCTTTTTTTTCTGTGTAAATATCATCACTGGACACAACTCCTTTGACCTCCCACAAATTTCTTTAAATGAAATTGATGAAATGCTTTGCACTGGGGAGGAGAGAAACTGAAGAAAAATAAAGATTAAAAAAAAACTGAGTTAAAAAACTCTAGAATGGGGAAAGTAAGTTAAAGAAAAACGGGCAGCTTTCTTCTTTTATTAATTTAATTTTTTTTTCCACAAACAACCTCACATATAATCAAGTTTGTAAGGATACTAGTAAACGGCACAGTATAAAGGCCTACACAGCAGTAGAATATTTGTCCTCTGTCACTTTTGCCACTGCAGCTCTGCCCAACCCAAACTTACCTGACACGTTCCTCTGTGCTCTTTTGGTGGAAGTGGTATGGCCAGGACAGCACTGTAAACTGCGATGTTTTTAATCTACAGAAGTCCATTGACTGCATTTTCTTTCTTTATCAGAATAGAAATGCACATTGTCAGATATCAGCCAAAATTTTCCCACTTTGTCTCTACTTTATTTTGACATGAATTATGCTAATGCTTTTTCTGGGCTGAAGAAAAGGTAAGATTGTCTACGGGTGAATGGGTGAAAGTGTCTTACTGTCTTCTTCCTCTACACAAAAAGTTGAATTTTTTTTAACCTGCCTTGGTGGTCCCTTTAGTTTGCAGATGAATGTTTTCTTGGCAGTGTAGTCTTTGGTTTTCTTTTCTTTTATTAATATCTGCCCCCCCACCCCAATCCCCCCACCTGATATTAATCTTCATCAGGATGTCCTTGGTGCTGTGTCTTAGGCTCTGGTGCACACCAGAAAGGAGATTTGAAAACCTGAGCTAGGCAATAGTAGATGATATTGAAAAGGATGGGTGTTCTGTAAGGTGCTGGGGTTAGCAGGGCTATGCACTGCCTTAATCTCATTTTTATTTTAATTTACTTCGCTTTATTATTTTATTTGATTGTAGCCATTTCTAGAAAGGACTTGCCTAAGTTTGTACTGGTTTTGAGGAAAAACGATTTTGAATTACTATCATTCTGATTTTACACACCAATATTATCTAGATAAATTGATAAGTTATGGCAAATGTCTTAATTTATGTTTTGATTTGATCCAGCTAACACCGAAAGTCTTTTAGTACATGCTCCCTTATTCTAAAACAAAAATGCAGTTCTAAAAAAATCAACTCTAAAAATCTACCTCTGGACAAATTCTGTGATTTTTAGCAAGGGATATTCAAATAGACTTTAGTCTAGACTGTTGTGGTCAAATACTGTATTGCTCCCAAATTAACTGCTGTAGAATCCCATAGGCATATGCTTAGGGTTATTCCATGCATCCAAGTTAAACTACCAGTAACCCTGAAGAACAAAAATATTCCAGTAGTGGGCCAACAACCAGATCCTGGGAGTGCAGAGAAAGCCATAATAATACTTGGTTGGCTCACGAGGGCAGACATCTGTTCTGCAACCTCTTACAAACAACACAACGTTTGCATTTATCAGTTATCACCGTCTGTTAGGTCATACAGCAAGGCAAAGTTGTCCTGATGAGTTATGCATATCCACAGAGAAAACATGCACATAACATGTTTTGATACTTCATGTACGTTACATCATGCCAGAGTGATACTGTGGTTGCCTGGGAACAGAGAGAGAGGATTTCTGAGGGACAGTATTATAGTGACTTGTGAGTTGGTACAGACTGAGGACAGACTTTATGGACCTGTAGGACTCTGGAAAGTCTTTCTTCAGGAGTCTGAGCTGCTTTCCTGCACTGAGTACCTCGTCCTGCCTTTCCCTTGTCATAGTGTCCAGGTCATCCTGACATATCCTAAGCAGGGATTCAGACATTTTTGGAAACACTAAACTGCAGTGTCTGACTCCCTGTGCATCACTGGAATTTCCCAGCTGAAGGCCCTTGAGATCAAAATTTCCTTCCCTTCACACTTTAGTAGAGCATTAGTCTAACCTGCTTTGGGGTGTGATATAAGACACAGACCCTGTGTAGGCTTTTGTCCTTCACAGAAGAGCACAGCAGAGAACAAATTAGGGCAAACCCATTTTGAATCCAGTGGCACAGCCAATCCCAAATCATCTTGTCACTGGAGACACAGGGCAGCGGAGCAGGAACAAATGTGCAGTGATGGGCAGAGCTTGTACGCCCACAGGTCTCAGTGCCCAGACTTACCGGGAGGGATTTTCCTTAGTGGTCTCGCAGGAAGGCAATGCAGACACAGCAGAACAAGCACTCACTGCCTACTTCTCTAGTGACATTTTACAGGAAGATGTTGAAGGCAGCTGCCTCTGGCATCACTGACTCAGCATGGATTCCCACCACCTCCGAGACAGGCTGCAGAGATGTTTTGTAGGAATAGGAACAGATATATATACACAGGATGGGAGGAACATCTCTCTACATGTTTGCGTCCATGGCATGCATTTCAGTAGAATGTGAATAAATGTATTGGGCTAAACTTTTGGATCCTGTGTGTTTATTTATTTGTTTATATTTGTTTCCATCGTCCAAGTTACTAATGTACTTCCACTTGGTTAGCAAATGCTAAGCCCTCCAGAGGCTCTAATGTTATATGATTTTTTTTTCTTTGTACTTATAGTCTGCTTTCTTAAGCTGCTGCTCCAGGAGACATGCCAGGTTTTCAGGCATGGCTTATATTGGTATTTTCTACATGTAAACCAAACCAGAGCTGTTCTAGTGAAAACCTTCCTTATAATAAGGAAATAGGACTTCTATCTCATTCTATTTTAAAATAAACTTTTAAATGTATTGTTTCCACATAAGCAAGACTTCTTCTCCAAAGTTTCTCCTGTACCTATGCCAGCAGATACTTTCCTGGCAGTGTCTCTCAGACCTTTGGTCATTATCCTCCAATGTCACCCAGCTAACTATCACCACAGTCTGGAAATCACTCATGAATCATGACTTCTGTGAGTCTCTAGGACCTCAGATCTCCTCTGACCTTAAGAACTCTCTTCAATGCCATTAAAAAAATTAAATGTTTAAATTACCTATATTAGCTTTAATTGTATAATTATAGAGTCAACGAGAAATAAACCTGCAAAGAGGGAAACTCTAATCTAAAAAAGGACTTGCCCTGACTTTGAGGTGGATGAACATGCCAGTAGAAACGATAGAGATCGTAACCTCTGTAGGAAAGCCAACTCACTTAAAGCTTTCCTCAGCTATAGTCATGTAATAGAAAGAATACCAGACTGTGTAGTCAAGGACGAAAGGCCTCATGTTATTTCAGTGTTTTACAGTCATATCCAGGAGAAAACAGCAGCTTTCCAGCTATGCATTGGGATGGGGAGATAAGGAAAGCCTTCCTCTGAGGCGCACACAGACGACAGGCAGAGATCAGGGGAGATGAACAACAAATAGGAAAATTTTAGTACTACTAAAAATCTCTTAAAATAGATCTGAATTGTTTTCAATGTGAACAGTGTAATTAGAAGCTTAATTTAATGCAATTAAATTTAATTAAGTTTAATTAACTTAGCTTTAACTTGGCTTAACTATGCCCTTTCACAATGCCGACAGCAGTCTCAAGTATCTCCATTTACCTGTAAACTGTCCTCCTGAATAAAGGCAATTGGGAAGATGAGGGTATCCAGTTTCATAGTACCTTGGTACTCACTTTTGGGAGACTGAATGTGTGCTCAAGACTAGACCTGTCTCCCTGTGTATAGGGCTCAAGGTGCAGGCGCACCCCAGGGAACGATGGGGAAATTACACGTTGGCAAATGCAACTTGCAGGGGGCAACAGGAGCTCAGTCCTTTGCCTTTACAATTTCCCTGCTAGAGTTCAATACCACCCTGGAGGACGACAGGAGCTGTCAGAGCCCTGTGCCTCCGGGCAGGCTGGGGAGCAGAGGTGTGAGCAGGCAAGAGCCATGGGCCTTGTGAGAACCAGTGGGGATACCTCTGTAGTTTCCAAACGGTATTTGTCTTCAGTTTTTTCCTACTACACTAGAGAGTTACTGCAGCTGGCTTCCATGTCTGAATGGTTAATAAAGTTGATTTACACTGTTTGTTTCTGTCAGGAGTCCATCAGGCATATTTTATTTTGCCTCCAGTAAGTCCCCGATTTGTTACTCCATAGTCTGCTTCCCCAGACTCATTGATTCCATAAAAAGTAAAATATCGTTACAACATACAGCCAAACTAGCCATTCACAGAGGAAAGAAGAGTATTTAATATTAGCACCTACTAACAGTTAACGCTTTCTCTGTTGGCATTACCCTTTCATTGGTAAAGTATATGTGGAAGGTGTGTCTAATGTGCAACTCACGCTGACTACAGTGATTTTGACTGCAGGGGGCCGTGGTTTGGTTTGCCAGTCAGATTAACTAAAAATTGTGTTAGGGAGGTAAAAAGGCCTCCTTCCCTTCCCCATGAAATCTTTCCACCACTAGTTAAAATTTGTCATGAAAATGTTTCTTTTTTTGCCTTAGCTCTGCTGCAAATTTTTGCTGATCCTCCTCCCTATCGCCCTGTTCCCACCCTCCAGGAAAAGTGGAAAAAACACCCCCTACGGAGAAAGAGGGGAGAAGAGCTACTTCTTGCACCTGCAAAGCTGGGAATCACAGTTGCCAATACATCCTGTAGCAACAGGGGAGAAGAAACTCTATTGTCTCCTCCCACCCAGGAGCTCCTGGGAATGAGGATCACACTTTTATAAAGACAAACTGTCGTTGCATCACATATACTGAAAAACAAATTGCAGGGAAGCTGGGCTATGAATTGATTCTCATTGATTAAATTCTCATCTCTGTGTGCTGGAATAGTGAGGAAGATCCAAAGGATCCTGTGGTGTGACAGGGCTACATAAATCCAAGGATTTATGTCAGCACTTTATAGAGCACCTTGGAAGTATCCAGTTTTGGGCTTTCTATTTGAATATAAAACTTGGGCTGATTTTCAAAGGAAACGTTAGTTAAAGCCTCAATTAAGACTCAAAATCATTAGTCTTACAAAAGTCTCCCCAGTGTCCAGGGTGACAGTTTTGGCAAATAAGATTATAAATGGAATAGGGAGAGTTTAAAAAAAAAAAAAAAAAAAAAAGTTAATTTAGATCTCAGAAGGTGAAAACCTGACATATTTGTCCACATAGTTTAAATGACTCATATGCAAAGGTTATCTGAATTTTTGAGATGTTGGAGGGGTGTATAGGAGAGCTCACCTAAATAATACCTTTCCACATAAATTCAGCTGTCATGCCCAGGTAACTTACAGCCTCTCTACTTGAGATCAACAGCCAAGCATTCAAGTAAAACACACGTATCTGAAGCCCACAACCAAGAAGGCTGCAGATACCTCCAAGTGAGCTCTGATAGACACCAGTGAGTCCATACAACACAACACCATAAAGCCCTATCACTTTAGATGCAGAAGGATATAGCCCTCAGTACAAGGGACTGAGCAACACTGTGCCTTCATGCAACCTCTTAGATCACCTATGGCATCATTCCTCATGGAATTCCCTTGGCTCAAACACAGCAAGGCCAAGCTGCAAATCATAAGTTGCATTTTTTCAAGCTAAAGGTGTATTTGTCATGGCTGTTTCTGCGGACATCTTCTGTGGGAGCCATAAGATACTGATACGTATCGATACCAGCAAGACTTTGTCAGAGCTTTAGCCAGTGCTGCATCTCATGTGATGATGGATACTCACCATCTGCCCTCGTATTGAACTGCACAATTCTCTTGTGCTGGGATGACAACAAACAAGCTTGACAATGTTCAAGCTGCTAATTGGATGACTTGATCTCCTATCATACTGATCAACATTACACATCTCTTTTTTGTTGTCCATGGTAGAATTAATGTTTTATCTCAACTGTATGCTTCCTAGAGACTGTATGCTTCTGCTTTTGTACAGTTCTTTGCACACTGGAGTCCTGGGTTGTTTTGTTTTGGTTTTATGGTTTTGGGTTGTTTTTTTCTTTTTTTTTCTTTTTTTTTTTTTTTTTTTCTGGTGCCATGTTATTACAAGTAGTGCAGACGCTACATTATTACAAGGAATTAATATCAACAACAATGAATAGATTCAAAGGAGAAATAACTGAAAGTGGAATGAAAATTACATTCTAGAAAGCTGAAAGAGCAAAGGCTAACATGGTGGAGTTGACTAAACTTAACCAACGGTGGATGATTACATTGTATTTTTAGCAAGTTAAAGGCACATTTGTCATGATTGTTTTCGAGGATAGTTTACTAACTTCTGTGAGATCTGGAAGATACTGATTTATATCAATATCAGCAAGACTTTGTCAAAATGAAGGATGATTTTATTTTTTATGGAATAAAAAAGTTAGTTTCATTGCAATTGAAGAAAAACCCAGAATGCTTGAACATTTAATGTTCTAAAAAGATACAGGATGACAATGCTGTCATCAACGTCTCACAGATTCATTTTCTCAAGAAAATGTCAGTCTCATATGATCTATGAGCACTTTCTTATTTAAAAAAGGATAGACCTGAAAGAATTACATCAGCATTTTGTCTTACACAATTAGCCACGTATTAGTTATTGGCAGTCAGAAAATCCATGGATATTTGCCACACATTTCCATCTTTGGTGGTGGCGAAATCATTAGTGAAGAGAAGGGTTGCTTTAGTTCTGGAAAAATTACTTGACACCTTAATTGTTTAGTGTATGTGTGACAAAGAGCATACTTTATTGTGCGTTGATTTTTTGTGTTTTGAGTTCTGTTGCAAGCAGAACAGTTTGCAGTCTTGGAAAGGTTCACTGTGCAAGTTAAAGCCACTACAGAACAGCTCTAACTTGCATGATTGCTCACTTAACTTATCGCCAAAAGCCTTCCTGGTGCTAGCAGCTTCACAGAAGGTAGATTTTCCAGCTCCGATTGGCTTTTCTTGAATTAGTTTACTAATGAATTTGACCCAAATAAATAAAAAAATCATGGATGTAGACTCAAGGACTAGTTAATTCGTTAAAAAAACATTTCATATATATATATATGCATGTATGTACACATACATAAAATAGAAGATGCTTTTATTTTTAATAAATTAAAAGGTCACAAGAACCATGTTCTATGAGAAGGCTTAAATTCTAATTTAAAAAATCCCATACCTGATAATCCAAATATATCACTTTGGACATGTCACCAGTGTGCTTCATTACTGCTCATTTGCCAGATGTCCTACCTGTTCCCTAGGGCTGGCCTCTCTGACCATAGTACATCTTCCACAGTACATAACATCTGGGGGTTCCCATAATACACTGTCTTCCTTTGGTTGGAAGAGACTTCCTGGTGCATCATGTCCCATGTGAGGATGAGTTTAAAATGGGAAATGCCATCAGGAAACTCCCATATAGCATAAAATAACTGTGATCCTTTCAATTGGACTAATTTGGGTTTCTGATCAAAGTCTTGTCTTCCATTTTTCACCAGAATTGAAATGTTTGCTCTAGCAAACAAATACCTTTCACTTAACTATCAGAAATAGATATCTTTAGTCTTATCTTTACCTTATTTCTAAAAATAACATACTGATTGTAGCCAAGCCTGGATCATCCTAACTTCTAGATCATATTTTTGTTGGTATCCTTTACAGAGCAGCAGTGTATAAGAATTTGTTTCACATCTTTCATTTTGACAATTTCCTTTGTGATTCCACTGCTGCAGACACACAAACAGTATTTCTGGATACCTTCATAACACTTTTGTTCTTTTCCTTGGGGATGCTTGCTATTCAAAGTTTAATACACAAAAATACAGAATGTGCCCATTTTCTTTTGCTCTTATTCCTAGATTCACACTAGCTTCATAAGACAGGACAAATTACATCGCATGAATTTGCTCTGAATGCCACAGATGGAGGTACTAGAAGGAGAGAAAAAGAGATTGTGAGGAAGAATAGTGGCAAATGCATCAAACATAGTTACAGAGCAGATGGGGAGTTTGAAGACAAAAAGAACAGGACTGGAAGAGTCCAGGATGCTGGAGGAAGGACAAAAGCAAAAGAGAACTTGTTTGTGGCATGGAGGGTGTTCTCTGAAGAAGAAAAGGATGGAGTTAAGGGATTTCCATGGACAAGCAGTAGATGATCACTTGAGGGAGCAAATCCGGAGGGCAGATTAGTGTATGAATGAGTGGCTGTGTGAGAAGTTTATAAATGAAAGGCAAAGAAAGATGGAGAATGAGACAGGATATTGAGGACAGTAAAACAGATTGGTGATGTGCACACATCACTCCTCTAGGAAAACCACTGTGATTGGCCCCTTTTTCCCTTTCCCAAACTACTTAACATTGCATATTGCCAGTTCCAAACTTGGGAAAATTGGACTGACAAAGAAATGCTGCAAGATCTTTGACAGAGCCAATATTAATTTTGGTTGATAGCTGCTGCTGCAAAATTGCACCTTTCCAACCTAAAATTCAAACCAGTCTCCAAAAGGCCACTTTCCCATTTCAAAAGGAACACCTGAACAGGTTATGACTTCTATCATCATGTCCTCTATGCGTATAAAGCAGTCCCAAGAAATGCTTAAATAAAAATTGTGAATCTAAAGGATCTTCTGAGGATGTAAGGACAAAAAAGTAGAAGTTGTGAGTGATTTTGGATACATGCATTTTGGAGTTCGCAATGGAAGAGGTGCTACAAAAAGATGATCCTGAAAAGAAATGTCCATTCACGTCCTCTTCACAAACCAGTCAGAAAAGTTTAGAAATCTGAGGCTAGGTATCTAAAATTCAAATTGTTTACAATTCACTTCTGAAAATCCTGGCCACAGTGTTTGCTTAAAAGTGAATTATCTTCACCAATACAATAGTTACTTGGTGTTTTAGTATTTTTATGAAACATTATTGGCAAAGCCACAGTATTCTACCCATGGTTAACATGACAGCATATACTAAGAAAAAACTCTTTAAATGCAGAGTAGGTGGTTACTGTAGTTTTTGGCCCTGTGGAGGAGCAAAACCTCCTGCTCCCAACCCAGCAAGATTATAATCTGGAAGAAGATTTTTCCCTCCTCTTCCCCAGAATCCCTCTGTTTTATAGATTCCTGGGAGAGTTGAAAGGGTATAAATTGCAAATGCAGAGAACACCATTAGATAACACAGTGATGAGGGGCCTGGAAAAATCCTAAACCCCTCAGTCAAAAAATAAATGCAAGCTGCATTATCTCTCTCTGTACTGAGCCTTTGTTAGAGACCGTGTCCAAGCATGATAAGTCAAGTTGTTGGGATCTTCAGTTGTTGGGATCAATGAAGACATTACTGTTTCTCCACTTGCTACTAACTCATATCACAGAAGTGTCACAAGAGCATGCTACTTTTATCAGTCTAGTCTTTTGGATACGGTTATGAAGAGAGACTCACGCATTTGCATGGAAACTATCACCACTCATTAATGGGAAATAAATCTTCTACAGTTTGTTTATCTCATATTCGTACCTGCTGCAGTAGCATCGGGGTGGCATATGCAAATATTTTATTTTTAAAGAAGAGGAAGTGAGAGAAGCAGCCACCCTGTGTCCAATCAACACTGGTCAGTAATGACCACTGGTCAAACTTTTGCAAGGAATGTGCCACACTGGTAATCTCACAGTTGGTCAGTTCAAAGCACAAGGGAATAAAAGACAGAAGTCCCAGACGGACTAAATCAGGAATCCAAAACAAAAGGAGGAGCATTTCTGAAGTTAAGTTATCTTACTAATATGCTTTGCTTTGCTGCAGTGTTCTTGATGACTTTGGTAGGGAAAATGCACAGCAGAGTGAGGAGGGAGTTTTGTATGCATAGTACTTGTCTTTTATTCAGATATTACTTTTCTTAATCTTTGCCTTTCAAAAATTATTTGATTTATACTTTTACAGGAAAGATGACAATCTATGTGGTTCACAAGTTGCAAGTAAGAAGTAAAGATTCTATTTTGATTACAGTACACAAGTTTTCCTGGCCACTGTCTGAGAAATATTTGGTTTACTTTAGGAGAATAGACCTGTCTTTGAAAAGGAACAGTGAAAAGAGAAGAGTCCTTGCCTTAGGAGACATTTTAGTTTAAACAATAAGGAGAAACTATAAATGCAAAGAAAAATATCAAGCATAAAATTAACTGGATGCAGAGAACAGGTTGAAATAAGAATTTGCCATTAGCAGAAATGCTTATGGCTGGAATTGACAACTGTTGGGATATGAAGAAACCTGGTTTTGCTATAGAGCAAGAAACTAGACTACCTGATTCCTCTTGAAGCTAATATCTGCATATTTATGAAGATGTAGTTAAGGCTCTGTGAAAATATAATAAGGTAATGGAAGTCATTTGGGTGGCTTTGGCAAAAAGATTGTTCATTAATGTTATTGATGTACACTGGAAGACATCTGATGTGAAGTTCATAATTGAAATGTTACAAACACTTCAGCATATGGATCCTTCACATTCACTTAATTGCCAGTTTAGTAATAATTTTATGTAATGAGGAATTATTAATAATACGTGAAATACTAAATTGACGTAATCACCAAAAAACATAAAATGACATCCACTGTGCAAAGGACGTTATAATTCCAGGTGTCTTTGTTATACTTTAAACAAGGAATATAACTCGCCAAATTCATCTTTCAAAACTATTGACTCTATAAAGTTTTAATAATTTTTTATATAATTGTGTTTAAAGGTAAGGCTATTAATCAGACGTTCTTTTTCCTCATTCTTAATATCCCTTATTAGCATCCAGTTATGACAAAAAACTTGACAAATGATCATTAACAAACTGCCTTACAGTTTTGTGGCACAAGTCCCACTGTGAAATAAATCTCTATATGCTGTTTCTTTGATTATGTAGGCAGATACCAATACCCTGTTCAGATAGGTGAGCAAAGGGGACCAAATTTGTCTCTTTCACAGTTGCAGTTTAATCACTGTGGAAGACTGGGATATTGGGACAAGAGATCTTTTATCTCCAGCACACCAATAAAAATCTTCCCTAAGTTTGCAATTACTGAAAGTCAATAGCCTATTGGTATGAGAAATGTACTCTTCGAGGACAAATGTCCACAACACAGTTATCACCCCTATTGCCACACAGAACAGATTGAGCGGGCACAGAGAATGTCAGGCACCTCCCCAGGTAATCCTCGTCACGGCAGGATCAGTGCACACTGATGCGGGGACCAGTGAAGTGTGCAAGGCCACTCGTTCTCTGGGAGCCTTGTCTAGTCTATGACTTCATTTTCCTGAGTCATTATTCTGACACATCTCATGGGCAACATCTTCAGTGAGAGAAAAGAGCCAATATGAGTTTTTACTTAGACTGGTATAAATCAAGAGAAACCCTACTGAAGCCAATGACTTTCTATACAAAATCATAAAAACAAGAGGTAAACCGAAGCTACTAATGAACAGCAAAATAGAAAGCAAAGTCTTCAATTCCATTTTACCTCACTTCAGGTTTAAGTGAGAGACACAGAAATTGAAGTTCTGTGATTCACGTGATCTGGGAGCTGGAATTGTGAGACTTACGCTTTGGCATATAAAATACATTGCGTGGAACATGTCCAATTAAAAAATTCATATACCTGAGAGACCTTATCCAGAACTACTGTGTATGCTTTTACCTCTTCTGCTCCTTGTTCATAAAACTAACATCAGTGACGAACTCCTGTTTAAATTGAAAGGATAAAGATCCATATATTTACTGGAAGAAGACATTTTCCAAACATCATTTAAAGAAACAAGATGACAAGCATGAAAACGTAAATTAGAGGTCAATTTTGTTTTGGTTTTAGGTGGACACTGCTCTCAAAAGTTAGTAATCCTTTGATAAAGGAGATCCTACTTAGTACCTAAGGAATGGCTCATTCCAGATGTTACTCTGCATACAGTAACAGCTGTATGCAGGAAGTCTCAGGACTGGAGTTTATTCATTATTTCATGCTTACTTGAACATATTTTAATCAAATCTTATCACAAAATATGAGTTTTAGTACTTCCATTACCTTTTAAAATACTAAATTATGGGATTGGAATAGTTGCTTTCTCATTTTCTCCTTGGAAGTGTCTATCTAGGAATTACATGAACTATATTCAACAGCGAATAGGACACGGCCTTTAGAGAGATCATGCATATATGTTTCATATGGGAGATAAAATGAGTTATTGGTACATCACATTATAACGAAGTAAAGGATTTTTCAGGCTATGTAAAAAGTGTGTGCTCTTTGGGTGATATAATTTCAATGCTAGTACATATGCTATGATTTGATGAATTGCAATAATTACTATGTGCATTGTACTCTTCCCTTCTTGTTTTCACATTTGCAGATTTTTTCTCTGAGGCTTACTAATGGTTTGCGTTTTAACCAATTTGATACCTCTTTTCTTAAAGTATTTAGAAGCATTTGTTTATATAAAGAAATTGCTGTTGAACAGGCAAAAAGGATCTATTGTAATATTTTAGAAATCAGCAAAATAGTACTGAAGAAAAACAAAGCATTACATAGTCTGAGAAATGGTACAACAGAGTATCTTATTTCTTGTAAAACATATTAAGCAATAGCAATCATTTTAGGCAAATGTTTATTTTATATTTGATCACTAAGCAAGAGAGAGTTTCATTCATCTTCATTTTTGCATTTTTAAGTCCACATAATTTAGTTCACACTGGAGCACACAGCTGAATGTTAATAATTTTTCTTTGTGTATTGTATTAAGTGAGTGACAAAGTATTTCTGTGTCTCTTTTATTTTTGTTTTATTTTGCTTTTGCTTTTGCTTTTGTCTCTGTTTATAGCCAGAGCAGCATACAGGAAGATGAGAAGCCCCTTATTTTACCATCTTCGTGAAAAGTAGCAGTAGAAGATGGCAATAATGTTCCTTCTCCCCTTGTGAAAGAGGACAGGAGAACTAAGAAAGAACATGAAAGAGTAAAAGGAATCAGTCAACAAGCTGGAAAGGGAGGAATTCTGAAAAATCATTTTCAGAATTAAATTTCAGATTAAAATTAATATTACTTTTTTTGTGAAGCTCTTATCCTTTCTAAATTCTCTGTCCTTAGCTGTAAGATTTGTATTCTAATTAAAGTCAGAGGATGATACTCTTGCTTATATTAAATAGTCCCTTGAACTCTCAGGAGTTCCACTGAAATAAAACACCAACCCTTGCCGAGTTATGACACCACAATCAAGCAAATTCCCTGCAACATTTTTTATCTTAAATACAATTTTATAGAATATAGTAAGGAAGTACATGACGTAAAAAATATGCACAATGAAAAACGTAATTAAATGCTGTACATTTCACTCATTTCATCAAGAAAAAAATCTCTCAGATGACACAAGTGGGAGAGTAGGCACAATTTTCTAAAAGTGTGACATATAATAACTACAGCAGAAAAATATAAACTAGCAAGAATTAGTGATTAGGGACCCAGTCCTGAGGGTACGAAACAATCTCAGATTTTATTTAAGTCCATGGGAGCCCTAGGTGCTTGAACCTCTATGAAGCATGCCCTAGGTGACAAGGTAAGAATTTCATCTCATAAGAAACCAGAAACAATGAATATTATCCTTTCAGAATGACAGTGACACTGGGAGGTTTTTTACATTAGAGCTGAGTGAACATTTTATTTGCTGAAAATTATTCTGCAGATATTACCTTTATTTCTCTTTGCAAACCGTCCACAAAGAGATAGTAACATTGTAAAATTCTCAGAAGTACTTCTTATTCAAAATTAGTCACACACTTCTCCAGTGAATTTTCTCTTCAAAATCTGCTTTTGGTGAATATTTGAGCTTGCATTCACTTTTTCATGAGTTATTCATACTAATAAAGCTTGAGCACTCAAGTGTTCCTGGAAAGCAAACGTGAAAGCATTGCAAACATGGTCTAATTGAAATCCACTTTCCACTTTGAGCGAATATTCGTGGAACATTTTTCCTACTATTCACTTCGTTTTAGCTGACATTATGGGCTAAAATCTCACTGATGTGCACTAAAGAGAAACGTCACAGCAGAACCCTCTTCAATAATGCAGGTGCAATATTCCTGGAACAGGCAGGTCTCTTGAACGGGCACAGCATGATTTAGCCTGCTCTGTCCTTTTATTTCATTCAGAGGGCAGCCTTTAAAGTAGACTGTTCAATGGCTAAGCAAACTCTCCTTAGTGTTTCAGCCACACATCAAAATATAAGAGCCCGTGCTGTACCTTGCTCTAAGCTCCCCTTCAGAGCTAATCAACAAAGTTATTCATCTAGCTTCTTTCATAATTACCAGTGATCAGCTCATTGCTGGTGTAAGATAGGCTTCTTCAGAACATACATTTGTTGCTGACATGAGAGGTCACCATACAAGCAGTGACCAGTGGTGTAACTTCTTTTATATTTATACTAGATAGATAGATAGGTAGGTAGGTAGGTAGGTAGGTAGGTAGGTAGATAGATAGATAGATAGATAGATAGATAGATAGATAGATAGATAGATAGGTAGATAGGTAGATAGGTAGATAGGTAGATAGATAGATAGATAGAGTTATTGCCCCTGAAACATCTTGCTCTTTGGAAACAGGTAAAAGTGGTTAATCCGGATCCACCCCACCTTCCTGTAGTCACTCCCTATGGACATTTTTCAGTGCATTGGGAACCTCATCCTCCCTAGGAAAATCCTGAAGTCCATAGAGTGACAGGATCCTCCAGAAGGCAATTCTGATCTTGGGTGGTCAGAACTACTTTCTGGATGTGCCCATCTTTCCCCATCAAGGAGAATAAGGCCCTTTGGCAAGTGCCTCAGAAAAGTGCCTGTGCTGGGACAAATCCAGACCCCGTTGTCTCCAGTGTCAGATTTGTAAGAATTTCCACAGTTCTGCTATCAAACTCTTGTAAAATCATCATCTTCCTTACATCTTCTTTGAGATGGAGAAAAGTCTAGTGAGAACCACTCTTTCATGTCAACAATTCCCTGCTACTTTGATTGCCTTTTAAGCTCATCTCCTCTTATTTATTCATTCATTACAGACTGTTAGGCAAAGCACTGAAAGGTATAGGAGGTATTACAGCTCCTACAGAACCCTCAGAGGAAGAAAACTTCAAAAAAATTTGTTACAAGCTGTGCTTGTATCTCTCAGTGCAAATGCTGCATTGCTAGTGTCACAAAGACTATGGACAGATTTTTTTTTTTTTTTTTTTTTTTTCCTTAAAACCAGGCTCATCAGGTTTCTCCTGCAACCTGGTGAACATCATCTTTTTGTTGCTTTGTGCATGGCCCCTCTGGGTCACCGCTCAGCCACTTAGATGCGTGCCCTTATGTCTCTCCAGATTTGTACTACGCACAAAACCAAGCCACTGGTTGATATGAAACAAATAAAAAGTAATTTTATCATAATTCTCAACATAGTATATACATAACCTATATGTACAAAACATTTAATTGTAACATACACTGTACACGCTTACTGTTGTACAACTTTGTGGGTACCAAAAGCTTTTTATTGGTACATACATGCTATCACCCCAAATGCATCTGTTGCCTACATGCAGATAATAAAAAATCTTCACTGGAATAATTCTTCCTTCAATACGACATATCTCGTTGCAAGAAATTTTCTTCAACAAGGCTGTGAGACATGAAATCAGCTCTCTCTCTCTAGATGTTTTTTTTTTTCTTTTGGTTTCTAACTACCCAGTGCTTAAAAATAGTTTTCTGCATACTAAATTGTCGCACCCGGTCATTTTCATATAGTTAAAATAAAGCACTACAGCTTGGATTTTAGGTCCAATGGTCACACCATAAGAATACAATTCATTCACTAATTAAATGCCCACTACCTCCATCACTAGCGCCTGCCAACTCCAAATTTATATTGCGAAGAACTTTCATTTTATATGATGCATAGAAAAGAAGAAGAAGGGGGGAAAAAAGAGCAAGAATATTAATATATAAGAAATGACTTCCTTAAGGTCAGGAGCACCTCAAATTGTACCACAGATAGAGACACTAGAAATGGAAAGGAAACTCTTAGGTTTGTAATAATATAGTAACTATAGAAATGATAGCTCTGACTTTATCTATATATTACAAATAGCTAGTTGACATGCCTTTGATGCTACTCTGCTACTACTGGTTCATTGCCCTATTGGATGGGGGCAGAAAGGCATGTCATTTTTATGTGGCTTATTGTCAAAGTGTTCATAAAGCTAGATTAGGCTGCGTTCTCATTATGCTTGCTCCTCCCTTGCAGCAGAGCTACATACTATTGTTCCTAGACATAAGTGTGAAAATTAATATGAATATTTATTTTAAGACCAAATTGCAGTTTCCCTCCATCTCTACTATCTCCGCATGTTCATACACATAGCTTATTTAGTTACGTTTTTTAGAGGCTGTTTTTATATTTTTAATTGTTTGGTAGACTTAGGATATGTAACAATGGATAACCGTGCAATACATTAAATACTTATGGGTATGTTGTGCCTTCTGTTATAATATAAAATCCATCTATTCTGGTTGATGGGTTTTAACCTCACACAGAATACTTTAAACTCCATTTGGACTTGTGCCTACAATCACCTTAGCAAAGTCTCTTAAGTAACTGCGCACAGCCTAATTAGTATGCATTATCAATTAACAAACTTAATAGCCGGCAGATTGATTAGATCCTCTGTTGCAGGGGCAGAGCTGAAGCGAAACAGAATGAAAAATCATTGCACGCATACACTGCTGCTTTGTTATTTTCTCAGATCCCCTCCTCCTCCTCCACATTCCTTTAATTAATGCATACATATGGTTCTGAATATCTTGTAAACTGGAGCTTGCTCTAACTCTTTAATAAAACTCACTCGTAGATGAGAGAGCCATACTCCATGCCTTATTTATTTCTGGCTGAAAACATAAACCATTTGTTTTCACCCAGGTCTTTCCCCTCTAAGTGGTGCAAGTTTTAGAGATCTGCTGCTTCTATGCTGCTTGTTTTCACAGTGACTGATAGGAAAAACCAGGTAAGTAGGACCTGTGTGCACCACTTCAGATAACCCGTAGCTGAGAAGATGGTTCAGGCATCACATAGATGGTATATTGACAATACCACAAGGTGGATTCCACAGTTATTGTTAAAATAAAATAAAATAATATAATTTTAAAAAAACCAATAGCACAGAACATGATGTGCCATTTTACATATTCTGTTATACCCCTGAGCTGGAAAATAGGAATACAGGAAGAAAAACCTTCCAATTTGGAAAGCAGAGATCAGATTACAAAAGTTTACAGTAAATTTTAGATAAAATGCTGGTATTATACAGGATTTTCCTCTTTAAGAATAATTTGATGCCACCCTCCTGAAGACACTGGAAACAACACTGAAGACTATCAGTTGCTGCCTTGCGGTGGTGGCAAGGTCCATTTGGGCAAAGCCTATCAGCCTTTGTACTCTGGGAAAGAAAGTGGTGCTTACCATGGTGATGTGAGCAAGTTGCAGAGTTAATAACTATTTAGCATTTATATAACATTTACATATGCAAATCACTGAAGAAATATTAGCTAATTAATCCACACAACAGAGTGGTGGGGCAGGTCCTGTAAAAATAGCCATGATTGCTGGTACAGTTAAATCCAATAAAGGTGCAAAATGACTTTCCCAAAGGCATAAAATATGCTATTGTCAAGACTTAGACCAGCACTCAGGGCCCCCTGATTCGCACATCTGCATCCCTCAGTGAGGGTGCACTGCGATAATCGTTACCATTTTCACAATCACAGAATCACACAACCCAGTGGTTGATGTTGGAAGGGACCCCTGGAAGTCATCTGGTCCAAGTTCCCTGCTCAGGTGACATCAGTTACCTGTAAAGAGAGTAGTGTTATCGTAACACCTTGAAGAATGACTGCTCCTCTGAGCACTCATATCTGAAGAAGCTGATGGTTTCAGCCTCGTCTTCATTAAAAGGTACCGAAGGACTGAGTTCCCTAGTTGAGAAAATGGCAACAGTTACAGGTGGTGTGCCAAACTGTATTTTTCTTTCCCAAATGAGAAGCACACTGATACAAACTCAGTGAGACTCTCTGATAGTACCTTGCCAAGAAGAACGGTGGTGCTTGTCACTGGATTGAGATCACCCTACTTCCAAAAAAGCAGGAACTCACAGACCCTGCTAAGTTCAGGACTTCCTCCAGGCCAGGACACTCTGTCGTTCTCAAATTTTGGCCCTTGTTGTTCCTGTTATTCCACTATCCTTTTGCAAGCCTTTCACGGTCTTTCCATAGGTGTTTTTCACCCTAATGCCATAGATTTTTCTATCCCACCATTTTTCTCCTTTTAAGCATGTTCTCCTGAACAAGTGGACCAAAAGAGCATGTGGAAGAAAACTCTGCTCTGCACTGCCTCTGCAGTCTATTACCATGCCTTGGCATGGCTTTTTTCGCCCCCACACTCAAAAGGCAAACACAAAGAGACAGCAACTATTTTTACTCTAAGGTGAAAAAGAAATATCTATACAATTTAAATAAAACCAACTCAAATAAAATTAGAGACGATCCTCCTCCCAGGTTCTGGTGATGTCACTCGGGTTTTATATAAAGGGTCACACACAGTCTTGTCCAGTTCTGTTCTGTTCTGTTCAGTTCTGTTCTGTTCTGTTCTATCCTATTCTATTCTATTCTATTCTATTCTATTCTATTCTATTCTATTCTATTCTATTCTATTCTTCAATTTAACTAATTCAGACTCTTTCTATTGCTATGCAGGTTTTTCCTTTTTTTTTTCTTTTTTTTTTTTTTTTTTTTTTAACATCAATTGGCTTGTTACTGCTTAAATGGAAGTGTTTTTCCAAAAAACACACCAAAATTGTGCTGTGTATTTTGGTTTAAAGAAGTAGAAGAACCACAGAGATTCAGCAATGTAATTATAAATATTTTACATCATAAATAAGATTCTTTGGATCCTAAAGAAATCTGAAATACTGCTAGAAGAAACAATGATATCTAAAATATCAAGGATAGAACTTCCCTCTGAAAAAGGCTTCCCTCATTAAAAAAAAAATTCTTTAAGTAATAAGAAGACTGAAATTCCTTTGAGTCTAGGTAAGGATGGAGCATTAATTAGCTGCCAGAAAATGGTCTCTCAACACTGCAGTAAGAAATATGCCTCTAATTCTCATTATGTGACCCAAGAGAGGGGCATTAGGTCTGTAACCAGTGAAACTAAAATGTGAAAACTTTTTTTTTTAATGATTGGACTACTCGGAGAGAAAGAGGTGACTAATCACCTGCTATCAAAGTATTCTCTTCTCTGGATTAGCAGTGGCTCCATACAACCCCTTTCTCCTCACGTAAAAATGATTGTACTCTGTTTAAGGTAGATCACTTTATTCAACATACGATTTCTGAAAAAGTAAAGAGATCATAAAGATACAACAAATTGGCTAATATAAAAAGTCAAAAGTCAATGCAGCAACTTTCTATTACCTCTTTGGGTATTGTTAGAGTTGTTCTACAGTCCTACAGCTGTTCTACATCACTCTGCAGTTGTTCGAGTTACAGCTGTATTATTCAATGCATATAATTTACTCTCCATGCTACACCAAGTACTTGAAAGACTCTGGTTTTAGATTGGTATTATTCCTTCTTCAACTCAAGTCTAACTCAAACAGATCTAAAATAATTAATTCCCCAAGAACTGTATATATTTTGTTACCTTTTTGCCAGAAATCCTCTTTCAAATAATTAAGAAATGTGTGTGATTTGTATTGTCCCACGCTGTACTTTGCCCTTTACTATATTCCAGCAGTCTCTGTGCCATGCTGGAGGCGTGAACTGGCATGCAGTCCAATTTTAGTACCCAGTTCCTTCGATCCAAAATATATTTTGCACCTTCTCTTCTAAGCGGCACTCTAGAAAACACAGCAATGAAAGTAAAAATATTTTTACGCCTTTTTTTTTTTTTTTTTTACCAGACTGTTGTTAACTAATGTATCACTTCATTGATATGATTTGGCCCTGTTAGGGGCTACATGTTCTTTATCGCCTTCTTTATGCCAGGTACAACCGTATGCCACATCTTATTTTCCAGTTCAGGAAGAACTACTTTTTCCTATATGTAATGATGTTACTGTTCATATTCCTAGGGCAAGATTATATTGACTCATATCTTCTTATATTTTTAGGGATTTATCATGCAAAAGAAGCAACTGGACATCCTTTAATATGAACATTACCAAAGTTGACAGGATAAACAACAACGTGCTCTCACATATCTGTGAGCAGACACATAGCATATTGCAAAATGATTTATCTGCATTCTGAAGACACTTTACTACATTTGTATTAGTTTATGTCCAGTGTTTAAAAAATCACAGTTGGATTACTCATCTGCCATAGCCTTAATGATACTAGTATTTTAAGCCTAATTTTTCAAAGCCACTAGTAATTCTGGCTACTTAACATTTGGAAAGAGCCCAAATTTAAAAGGGTAGATGTTCAGCACTTTCTGAAAATCAATCCATTTTATATGTCAAATGAAATTATTCCTGCATTTCTTGTGGTGAATTTGCTCTACCTCTTATATTAGTAAATGGACCTTGAGGGGAAGACTGGAAGAGATGGTGGAACATGGAAGAGAGAAAACTAACAAAAACCAGCAGCAGGCAGTATTAGACAAACCCCAAAATTGGCTTATTGTTTGTTTCTACTCCTGAAATTTTTGCCCAGAAACTTGTAATATGTGTTTCACCTGTTCTGGAGACAACATGTAACATCAGACAACCCAGTTAGACCAGCTGCATGAGATTTTTTTCATTTCATAAGGCACTATTAGGCAGCTGAAATTACGTTAAAGGATTAACCTTCAGTTAAGGAAATACGCACCTTGGAAACTGAAGAGACACCATGATCTGGTTTTCAGTGCTGTGCTAAAACAAGAGCGTTTGAAGAAAACCTCACCAGATCATTATTTAAATTGCAGAAGTTCAGGGACATGTTCATATCAATCAACATAGGCTTCTGCTACTCTTTCAACAGTGACTACAACAGGAGCACAGGAAATTCAGCTAGCAATTCAGTCCCCAGGTCAAGAAGTGCCTTTTCCTCCTCCCCTCCTCCAAGACTACAAACTGTAAACCAGCTACAATGGGGCCTCAACACTCTCCATGCAGCTGACTCTTCAGACCTATTGCCTGATCTGCCTTTTTGACTACTGCTGCATCAACAGGAAGCTATTTACAATAATTGCACTCATATAGGTCAATGAGCCTTACGACTACAATGGGTAAACCTTCACAGGACCCTGAGCCCATAGATGAGATCACAGCTAACTTGATCACTTTGGGGAACTCATATCTGGGACAGACGCATTTTTGCCCCGCCAGGGACGAGGCTTTGGGAAGGGGTGCTGCACAGGGACCTCGGGGTGCCGCAGCTCTGGGAGAGCCCAGGCTCTCAATGTGCGGTGTGGACATGGCTTTTCCTGTAGCAAAAGGGGAAATACAGCAGAAATATTGGATTTTAACTACTGTTGTTACACTGAAAAAGACTTGAAAAAAAAAAACTTAAAGCTGCAGCATATCTAACTATAACCAGATGGAAAATCGTTGGACACATACAAGCAGCTATTCTACACTTGCTTTGTTGACATTATTATGACGTAAAAAGTTAGAAAAGTATCTCTCAGAACCTCCCAGTCCAAAACCCTTTACGTCACAAGTGCGTTCAGGCCATATGATCATGACTCAAAAGTCCACAACAAAGGGTTCCTCTTTAAATTCAATCTGTCTCCTTTACAAGAATACATTATGATAGATATTAATTACGAGATAACATGCTTATTTCTACAGGAACCAGGTCTCACATAAGGTGCTGAATACATGGCTGTTCATTATTTCTTTTGTACTCATCATTCAGCCTGTGACTTCTTATATTATTGACTATAAACCATTCAAAACCAGCACTGAATACACTACTATTAATTTTCTTCTAAGCTTCTTATACAATGTTCCTACAGTATTTTCTTCAGGATTTACAAACACAGATGAATTTGTCTTCACAAAACCACTGTGAGGTGAGGAATTGTGCTGGTTTGCATGTTATAGACAGGGAACACGCCACAGAGGTTGAAAGTGAGATGCAAAGTAATTTGGGGAACCCAATTTTAAAAACTTGGGGGTTAATTCTTCAGAGTAAAAAAATATAGCAAAAGCACTCTATCTGTTCATAAGAAAGTTCCCCCCAACTTTCAGTTCAATTATAAATGCTGACTGTTCCTTCAAATCAAGGGGCTTATTCTGCATACCCAGAAAGTGAGGAGCATGCATATAATCCTCCCAGTTGTATAAGAGTTAGGTCATATACAGTTTTAGAGTGGATGGAGCTGAGACTTGAGGCATGGTCCTCATCCCTGTTTCATTTTCTTCTGTGATGCTGTGAATGGATAAATTGGAGCCAGACAACAACCTCACTTCTTCCTGTTGCCCTGCATGAGGTAGGGCCCTGTGGACAAAAGTATGAAGTAGCAAAGCAATTGTGAAAAGTGAAACAAATGCATACTGGACACGCAACCCTCTTCAGATGTTTTTAGAATATTTTGTGTCCTCAATTTTGTAAGAATGGTAATGTAATATTTATTTCACAATATGTTTTGTTCCACTAGACACAACAGCAGCCTTTTCTGGCAGAGTTTTATTGCTGTAACCTTTTTTCTTCTTTCCCCAGACAGATTGCACTCTTCTGTTATTTCCCCCCTGCCTCGTTCAAGTTCTTTGATGCAGAATATGCTTTGCTTCCTTTAACATAGTTGAATACAGGGCATACTTCTGAGTTGTGAATAATTCATAACAAGGAATCCCTATTAGAGAATTTGTACCCAAGGTCTGCAGAAGACACAGGAAATCACATCATCTATGACCTCTTGGTGGAAGAACTGCTTTAGAAATTATTGAGTTATTCTGACCATAACCTAAATGCACTGACTTTTTCCCATAAGAAACTAGGAAATGCCACCTATTTAATTTTTTTTTAATATGGAGGCACAATCAATATTCTTCTCTCTCTTTCTGTGGAAAACCCTTTATTCATGATTCCAAGTCTAGCTAAATAATAGGTAGGCCAATGATTTATTTTTAATATGAAAATCTTCTTATCTATCGAATACTTTAGCCCCACAAATGTCAAGTCATTTATTCAATTGTTAAGGTGACTGCTCATTTTCCATATTTTCAATGGAATTATTTCCACTTCAGTGCTAAAATATACTAAGCTTGAAGTAAATCAATTCCCTCCTTGTGCTAAAAATTAGCATAGCACAAACTAATCAATGCTATCAAACACTAGTGCAAAAGCTGTGACAATAACCGTATCAGTGAGGAAGTAAATTGCTTATTATGCCAAACTGGGAAAAAAGCCTCATCAGTCACATGCCATCTGATTCACAAAAATACAGGTTGTGGGTCTATTGTTCTTAGAAGTGGACAAGTTTGTTCTCCACGTTATTCGAACTACGTCTCCTGGCAAAACACAGGCCCCTGCAACTTTTCTCTGCGGCTGCACCTTCCCCATGCACTAGCACAAATGCTTAGAAATACTTATTGAGCAAACATTGTACAGGCATACAGAAAGCCGCAGTGCCCATTCTCCATTATGCACCAGCCCTCGTTTGGTGGAAACCTTGCTGTCGCTCAGACGAGCCAGGGAGATGGCATTGCAGTTAGGGCTGAAGCAGGAGAGCAGGACCTACTGCTCACCTTTGTCTCCAACTTCACGCATGACCAAGTACAGCTGCTCTGTACCCCTGCTCCTCCATCTGCACACAGGCGTAAGTATGTCCCTGCTGACTAGCAGTGTCATGAGGACAACATGACTGATATCTGTAAAGCGTTTGGGTGCTTGAATGTAGGGGTATAATAGCAAACCTGTGTAATAGTTCATTAAGGCAGGGCTGCTTCCACGCCTGTATGAGAAGACTGTCAGCAAGGATGGCAATTAGTGCCAGTGACTGGACCAAGACCACCAACTCATTTCCTCTGGGCCCCCAAGCAGCCATCTGATGATAATAATTTTGGGTCTTTACCAGGCAGGGACGGACATGAACGGATGAGCTAGAAGGGAGAGGTTCTATGTTCCATTACTAATATCCTGAGCCATCCAGTCCTACTATAAAAATTCACTTTTATTAAAAGGTTATTTCTGTCACTTGCTATAGTATCGCTATCATTCTCTGGGAGAGGAATGATGAAATATCATTTTAAATGTTATAAATGCAATATTTAAACAGCTTTTTTTTTTTCCCTTAGAGAAAGTGCTCTGAAAAGACATCCCCTCCAGCATGTGTTAGTTCGTAACGGGGGCCAACCTTTTTTAATCTCACAGTTCCTTGCACATTGCAGGCAGAAGGAAAAGAACAAATCTGCAGTATACTCCACTAGGTTAAAGGTTGTACTTCTCGTGGTCCGAAGGGACACTTCTTTATTTATCCTTAATAAATTGCCACACACAAACAGAAGTTACTGAAGAATGTGGGTATTGATTTCCAGTAATATAGTGATATTGACATAAAACGGATGTAATTTTAATAATAATATCTTATACTTATAATAACACCTTTTGTCCCAGAAGGAAAAAAAATGCTTTGCAGGGACCACCTCGTCCCCAGCTGTTGTACAACAGCTGCATTATGGGTTAGCATTTGTTACCTTGGAAAAGACAATCCTCCGTGACACCTGTTAGCCATTCATGGCTAGAAGTGACCAGCATTGTCCAGATGAAGTTGTTGACAAGAGGTAAATGTACATGTTACAGGTTTTAAGACCCTGGAGCTGACACCCATACACTTTAACCCAATATTCTCAATAAATAGCACTTCCCGTCCTTTCTGCCTGTAGAAGTGATGAATGCAGGACTTGGGTTTATGCTCCTCTGCAAACAGGACTTCCCCTAACAACACACATGGATTTCCATTACTTTCTGATTCAGCAGAAAATTGTATCATCAGCACCACTTGTGCAGCTGAGATTATCAGAGTAGTCCAGGGGATTGAAACACACAACTTCCATTAAAATTAATTAGATACTTTAAAAATTCAGCCGAAGTGCTGCCTGGAAATGGACCTTCAAGTCACTGTCCCACTCCAGTTCTCCGTAAGAGACAGTACGTACTTTAAGGAAGAAGGGGTGGTGGAGTGCAAAGAGGACAACCATTAAACAGGTTGCAGCAAGTCAGGAGTTCCCTGCAGAAGAAAGGACCTTACCTTATGTCAAGAGTATTCCAAAACACCGCATCTTACAAAACCACTATATTACGTAGTGTAATTACTCAATGTCTGCCTTTGCTATATTTCACATGCTGTGGTGTGGAGACTGATTAATATTTTTCATTTATGCAGAATACAAGGGTAGTGATTGTTTTCAGGGCTTCTACTAAAAGGCATCATAACAACATAAAAAAATAATAATGCTGTTTTTAAGAAACGTTTAAATAAAAAGTTTCTTGGGGCAACTTCAGCCATTCCTTAGGAAAGCACAGCTTTGCAATTAGTGATGTTGTTAAGTGGGAGAGTAAAATCCTTGAGATGTGAATCTAATTTACAACAGTGCTCTAAGATACAGTTAAATCACCCTGGTAATGAATATGCTAATGTCTGTTTTTTTAGATGAACTTAAACTGATGACTTTGATTGTGAAAGAATAAAATTGTTCTCTTCAGGAAAAATGATAGTAGCACTAAATCAAGTGCCTAATACAAAAATATAATTCGACAGATCCTTCCAATATAAATGTCTTTAGATATGATGTGCAAAGTGCCCTAGTCCCCTTAAGGCTCGCTCTTGTAATGCTCAAGGCACTGGGAGGTTCGCTATTAACTTGGTTCAGAGTGTGGTAAAAACAGAAACAGGGAAGAAAACACCATCTATTTGGGTGTCATGAGTATGCATGCAAACGCTTCTGCTGTTATCCACGGGCTTGACCCATAGCAAAATGTCACTACTTCCAGTAATACTCGCAGCTTATCAAAGTACAGATATATAGACAGTATGTCCATAAATAATTCTTCATAGCACAAACTTTCAGTTTCTACCAAAAAAACCAAAACCCCATTTGCAGCAAGGTGAGCTTTTTTCAGCAGGATCTGCTAAATCTTTTTTTTTAGTGCACATGCCTAGGTGACAAAAACATCAGGGCCTTGATTGCCACAGTAGGCTTTACTTATCCTAGCCAGCTTCTTCTGGGATGTCCACCCATTCACTCTATGCCCATGGGGCCAGGGAGCTCCACTAAAGCTCAGACCTGGGCACTTGGATCCTGCTGGAGCTACACCATAGCTACATCTGTGTCCAGTCCTGTCTCCTGACATCATGATTTACTGGCTGCTCTTCCTGTGTGGACCTCAGACCTACGCTGTGGTCCTGTTCCCTAGGTGGACCTCAGGTTCCTGTTGCCTGTCCCTGTCTCCAGCTGCTCCTGGCAGGACACCAGAGCTGACAAGTTGCCTCACCTTGTCCAAGACTGCCAAAAAGCTCAGCCCTGATTGAGGATGGTGGGATGGTGCCATTGGCAAGCATGCCGCTCATGCTGGGGTCACCCTCAGCTCTGGCTTGTCTTCCCTCATGGAATAGCCCTGGAAAATGCTGACATTCATCAACTTTCCAGTACTTCTTACATCACAAGAAGTGATGGGGTTGTGAACTCAAAAAACATAAACTCATTTTAGAGGCTTATAACCGAGCCATGTGAAAATCTAGTAACTCAGTAAATAGTCTTAAAATACCAGGAAATCCTCAGATGAAAAAGGTTTACCCATGCGAGTAAAGACACGTGAGAACAAGCAACAGCTCATCTGCAGTCTGTTGGGTGTTGTGCATGTTTGCAGCCCAGGAGGTGAAGCGAAATTTGATTAACCCTTTTGTTTTGCATAGGTAGCTCCCATTGTCATCAGAACAATTAACAGAATATAGCACAAGGGAGCCTGGCAGTCCTGGAGAAAACAAGAGTGAAGCAGTAGGGTGGCTACTGCTCACCCTGCCATCTTTCTTCTGTGCACATGCAAAATGTACCTTTATGGGGTACAGAAAGCTTACGGTGCTTTCTGCCTGGTGCATATCACAGACCCTAGCTGACTCCCCAGGGGGGAGAATATTAACATTTATGTGGTTATTTTTGTGACAGACAAAAGCACAGTACAGGTAAGTATGACAGAAAGAGTTACCGAGTGAACATGCAGCTAATCAATGCATGTGAACAGATCTGCCATACTTATTCATAAATGTGTAAATGTTGTAAGTAATGAACACACAAAATATGAACACACTCATTTGTCTACTTATGAAGAATCAATTATTTCCTTATCATTTTCTCTATTCTGGCCCATACTGCAGAGGATCATTTTGTCTTACTTCACTGAAAATATAATAAATGTTCAATACATTACTAAATCTAACAAATTACTACAAATTTTGCAGTATTCTTTATTTTCTTATCTAAAAAGGACATTTGCAAAACCAAACCTCCAAAGCGACCCATGTCTTGCTTCTTAGTTCAAGTCCATTTAATTTTATAAATTCATTACTCCTTGCACATAAAATTACTTGCCTTGATGTTTTAAAATACACTTTTTCTGATTTCACTGCATTCATACAAATATTTCCACAGGACTAGGATACTAAACCCAAATCTGCTCCCTGTTAAGTAAGAGTTAGATTTCTAATTTAGTCAATTAGTAGTAGGACTGAAGTACTTTTAGCGTTTCATGTAGTATTAGACTTGACCTGCTCTGTTTTGTTATGTGTTTGAAGAGCTTCTGCTCCACAAATCTATCTATAAATCTAAATCACAAATAAATATAAATCAGAAATGTACATTATAACTATACAAAATATGGAGCCTACTTTGGCTATTTCAGGAGGGTTTTAAAAGATGGTTCCTGAAGTTCTCCAGAAAAAGGAAAATTTGTAAGACTTTGGTATAATAAACTAATGTTTCTTTATGAATTCTTGAAATGAAATAGATAATAATGGAAGTCACATACCTAGCTAAAATCATGGTGATCCCTTTGATACCTGGACATCTATCTATATACCTGCTCTTATAATACAGGAAAATCTCATTATCTCTTTCCCTGTGTTTCCTCTGTGTTGCAGGGACTTTTTTATTTTTTTATGATTTTGCATGCAGTATGGTTCCTGGCAGAATGACCTTAGTAGAGCTCAATCAGAAAAATGGATTTCATATTTTGATCTACAAACTCACTGGCTATCCTGATCTCTTCCACAGTCATGACCAGCGATTGCACCACCATGGTCTACCACACAATGTGTGGTTTTTCTTTGCAGGTAACAGTTCCAGGAGAAAGAAATTTGCAGTGGAGCTTGCAGAAGGATGCCTAGCATTGCGGCTGAGCTCACAGACATCACTACATTGCATATCACACCACAAAAGTGAACTGTATATTCAGAAGTATAACTGGGAGGGCTGTGTCTGAGCCTGGAATAAATCTTCTGGTCTGCTCAGAAGTCATACAGCTGGCATGGATTTGGGGCAGGTACTGCCCCATCCTAATACCAGTTCAGATGATTGCGTGTGGCTGTGTCTACACATGCGGATGTGTACATTCATAACCTGAAGAGACTGTTGACTTCTGCTCTTCCTCAGCACTCTTGCATTAGCAATGAAGGCAGATTAAGAAATAGTACCTCACTTTACCGCTGGCTGCTTTTCCCCACCTCTAATGTCAGTTTGCCCTCCCAGCAGTAGCGCCAATGCAGCTGTCTGTGGGTGGCTATGGGAGTGAGTATGAACAGGACACTTCAAGCTCTGAGAGAGAAAAATATATGTCTTCACAGATTTCAACTACATAAAGCTATTATGGTGATTCACGCAAAATGGGATCTGACCATAACACTATTAACATTCAGCAGTGGAAAAACTCAACAAAATACAAAACAAGAAAGGAAGAAATTAACTGAGGAAGTTTAAAACAAAATAAGCAATAAATCTAGAAATGTGGATTAAATTCACCTGAGCACAAAGCGTTTATTTTTTTCCTTTTACTTTTTCATTATTGTCATTTACAGAAACATAATTTCCAAGAGCTTCTTTTTTTGATTAACCTTGGAATGGCTGCTGAGTTCACTACTATCAAGTGTCTCCTCTTTTGGAGGCTTGCACCATGCTGCAAAAAATGTTCAGCTGCTCATGAAGTATCTGCTGAATCTCCATAGTTTACAGTCTGGAATTCCAAGGGAAACAGGCACAGGTTTTAATTTCCCTTGATATGGCAGGCTGTAATTCACAGGAAGTCAGGAGCTGATATACAAGCTGCAAGGTGGGTTGTGCAGACACCGGAGTACTTCCAGCCATGCCAGAATTAGAGTCCTTAGACACAAACTCCAGACTTGGAGGGATAAAGGCAATTATTACCTGTTAGAAAAGCAAGGCTACCTAGGCAAATTGTAAGTCTCTTTACAGTTTAAAAAAATCCTCTTTTTAGGTCTATTTCCTTCAAAATAAAGAAAGCTGTTCTCACCCTAGACATATAAATTCTATATACATTCATATAAAATTCATTGTACATGAATTCATAACCAAAATGGCATTATATTGATAAGAATACTCTAAAATGTAATCTAGAGGTATGTCTGCTTCTGCTTTCACATTTGTTATAGCACCAACAATATGACTGTATGAAGTTTTGTGCAGCCAGGCTCTACTCTCATTAATTTGAGTAAGAATAACAGGAAACACAAGCCACCATGGACTTCACTCTAAACTAGGAACTAACCAACCTACACTAAAAATTTTGCAATAGAGTCTTCAGTGCAACTGTTTCTTGAAATATGCAACAGTAAACTAGTGCTGGTATATCAACCAATATCTCAGCGTAATTAGTCATCATCCCATGACAATCACACAGGCATCTTCTTAAGAACAGATAGCATGTATGGTATCATGTCATATCAAAGAAATTATGCTTGTCTACTGAATCCAACTCTAGTTTTTGCACCGTGTTTTTTTAAATTGTATCACTAAGAGACCGTATGCACAATATTTTTGGCCAATAAGAGCCTCAATTCTAATACAGGAAAAAAGAAGAAGAAAAATATGAACAATCCTTGTGTTAACGGTGAAAGAATTCCAAGAAGGTCATTCATGAACACAAGACAAGCATAAACCATTTTTGATGTCCCAATAAACTCTACATTAACTAGATTTCTGCAAGAGAAACTTAGCTTTAAACATCTTTAAATTTCACCTTTCTGAGAATGCAGAATAAATCAAGTCTGTTAATTATTCTCTCCTTTCTTTTTTTCTTTTCTGTATATGAATAGGTACATATACAATGATACATTCTCATTCATACAATTGTTATGATTATAAAATGGCACTGTCCATTTGTACAACACATTGTACAAAGCAGCATGAACCACTAATAAGCCTTCTGCACTCTACAATATGAATAAATGCATTAACTCACATTTGTGTATATTTTGTCCAGAAATATGAAGAAGCAGGTATTGAAATACAACGCATCACTAGTAATTTTCAATGACAAACACTCCTTAATAATTTTATTTTCAACATACTGCACTGGAATTTTTTCTATACACATGCAAGTTGCTATTTGCCCTGGCAAATCTCAGCTTCTTCTCTCACAATCTGCCTATCAGAAAATCCAGATATACAGAACAAATAATTCTGAAGGAAACACTCAGAGATTCGGGAAGCAGACCATATCTCTCTTCAGTCAGTTGTCACTATCTCCTCAGGCAGAGGTTGTCGTCATCACTGTGGACTTGGTTTGACAGTAGCTGCATTTGTGCACATTCTTCATCTTTTCTGGTTAAAGCCTGGGCCTTGAATCTCTGCTTGTTTTGATTTTATACTCATAAGATATAGAAAACTTGCAAATAAAGCTTGGCTTCACCAGTATGTAGAGTGCCAGCAGAAGACCAAGGCTCTGCTGAAGATCATCTCAAGTTGATAGGAAGAGATGGTGAATGGCCTCAGGAAAAGCACAGATTTAGCACCATTCTGCTTAACAGTGCTGAATTTCATGCCAATGAACAGATGTTAAAGCCTTTTGTTTGTGCACTCTATAATATGAATCAGATTATTTTACATACTTAATAGGCCATTGAATTTTTTTATTTTTTTTTTAACTTGCCAGGAGAATGTGGCAAAGTCCATTTTTCTTGAGGAAAAGAACTTCTTTACTTGCTCGACCTGTTCATTTCCATCCAGTAATACTGCTGTCAACTGTCATCCACAGTGTCTGAGCCTGCACTAGCTTCAGCCACTTGCATTACTAGTGCTAGAAATCACAGACTCAGCAATAAGGATGTCATCAGCATACTTGAGATTACAACATCTCCTTCTGCCAATGTTAATACCACTATGGCAACCATCAACAGCAATACACATTATTATTTCACTATAAATATTGAACAGATGTGACAGCCTTGTCAAACTCCTTTCCTGGTGTCCAACCACTCCGTTATACCTTTTGCTGCTTTGACTACTCTTCTCTGGCCATGAAAAGAGATGGCACAAGTTGACCACCTATGCAGGAAAGCACTTTTGCAGCACTCAGTACGGGTCCATATTTCTGTATAACATACTAAACTAACATTTTTAAATATAGTTGCTAAAATACAACCGCAATAGGTTACCACCTTTTTTCTTTCTACAATAATTTCAGGATTAAAATGAATGGAGATTATGCAGATTTTCACCAGTTTCACCAAGATCAGGTTGTAGCCCAGCTACTATAAGGCTCCTTTTATAGCCAATAGCTTGCTGACTCTGCTTTGGCCATTTTTTCCTGAAATGATCAACTTTCTTGAAACATAAACAAAAATATTAGTCAGAAGAAACTAAGTTCACACAGACTGGGAAATTAAATGTTACTTGTTGCTCTTTTTAAGAAGGGTTTGCAGTATCTCACCCAGGGAAGATGGCTGGGGAACCATAAATTAGAAGAGGGAGTTAACTTATCCCAAGACCAGGTCAGCAGGAGAATGAGAAATAGGCAGGAACAAACTAATCCCATTTTCCATCCATTTTCCTGCTCAACCACATACCATTCAAAAAAAACACCAAAAGGTTATTCAACATCTAATTTTGTAGGCATTAGCCTTTAAATCAGAGCAAAGCAACTCAAAGAACCTGGGGAACAACCTGCCGAGTTCTGCTTCACCTCCAAAGGCATAGGTTTTCTCTCTGAAGGTTTCAGAAGAACCGATACAATGGCTATGTAATAGTATGCCTTTATCCTGTAAAACTTCCTCAGTATGTGTTGGAAAAGGGATTCTGACCACGTTCTAGGTGTGACTGTCCTGAAGAAACCAGTGTTTCAGCCAGAAGTTCTGATTTCTGTTTTTTCTTCCTTCTGAGTTGGCATCTGTGTCTGGTGGAATTGTCACCCTATGATAAAAAGAGATATGTGCAAAGCTGGGCAGACTTGGTGGGGTTGGATCCTCCACAGGTAGGGGAAGCAGAGAACTGAATCCAAGGACTAGATATAGATGTTCTATCCTGAGCTAAGAATTACGCATTGCTGAAGCTAATATAAGTGTTTTATGTGGAAGAAGTGGTAGACAGACTGTATACCCTCTCCATTGCTAAATCAATAATGTTGTGGTGTGCTGCCGAAATCCAGCTGCATGTCTGCTTTTTTTTTTTCACCTCTAGGTCTAATCAATAAAGAAAAGGTGAAGAGGAAAGGCACAAGCAATTCTTGGAAGCAGCTTTGATTCTCATTGATGATATTCTCTTTAATTTGGGTGGCATCAGACTCTTAGGAGAATATTCTGAAGATATTTGCTAGCAACCATAAGACTTAGCTCCTTTCTGGAATATTCAGTCTTTGTGTCTCCTCTCCTCCATCCACAAAAGCAATGAAAAAACCTCTGGGTTGATGCAAATGTTACCTTTGATTTGTTGCTATTATTGCTATTAGTATGTATCATGCAAGTATTTGACACATACGAGTTTTGTTTCCCTTGAATCCAAGGATTCATTCACTGGAAGTAGGAGAGACATGTGATAGCTCCAAGACTGATGAGTTATCACATGGTGGTACTCAATATGAAAGACAAAAAAGACAAAACCAACGTATGAGTACAACAGTGTTTGAGCAGTCATATTCTAGCATCAGCTGGATGCTGCTTGAAAGGAAATTGAATTGTTTTGCTATTTTGTCTTGCTTTTTTTTTTTTTCCTTAGGTGAATCTTAAATACTTTGAGAACTCATAGACTATGCACTGTTTAATCTTAAATGCATTCATAAGGACATATAAGTACATATGTATAAAATTTCAATGAAGGAATAAAGCAAAAAAAAAATTCATCCTAAATTAAAATTTGTGCAAAACCATTTATTTTTTGGGAAAAAAATCTCATTACAGCTCAAGACATAACAAAGACAGGGGTTTTGAACATACATGACAATCTCAATTTGGACAAAAATCTCTAAACCTGATACTTCAGTTGTAGCTTTGCATAACTGAAAACAAAGCAGGTATGATCAGGTTAATTTCTGCTTTTTAACAGTTCTTTGGCATAGTGCAACACAGGAGAGCAAGAGACTTTCCTCATCTTCCAACTCTTCGACAGAAGAGCAACAATAATCACCACCACTATGCTGCATGCTAGACTCCCTTCAGGTCAAGGTCCTCACGGTACTTCACAAAAACAAATTAATCACACCTCAGAAACATACCCGAGGCACACATATTTAGCACTTATTTCAGCCCAGCCCTGGTTTAAGTGTCTTGCAAATCCTTGCTATATTCTTGTGTGACCAGGTGTGACCAGGAAGAGCATACCCAACAAACCACAGGTCCAGGTTATCTTTAAGCAAAAGTAGTTTCTCTGAACCCAGTGGGACCCCTCCATCCTCAGAAACGATACAACAGGTGTTCTCAGTGTCATGTTCATTGAGGGCCCCTTAATGACTTGGACAATAGGCTGGGAACCACATAAAGAAATTCATTTGCTGTATAACACGTTCAAAAGATGTCAAATGAAGAAAGGTCCCTTTGTGGGTCGCATGCAAAACCTTTCTAGGATACAGGTGGCTGTGGGTTGCACCATGGGAGACCCTGATATAGCAGAAAATAAACCACTTAGCTGTTGACATAGAAAAATGAAGTACTGCTACAGAATAAAGGTTCATCTATACGCAACTTCTAAGGTAATTCAGACTTGGGTTGGTTGAACCTAGTAAAGATGTAGATTTCGTGAATCTCTAAGTCTAACATTTTAGGTTCACAAAACCAATTTGGAGTCTTTCAGACTTTCCATTCCTGATGTTTAATACTATGGGGTTTCCTTCCCCCCAGGAGACACTAAATTAAAGAAATTTGCTAAGTACAACCCTCCAGCCAAGAGGAAGTCTATGATATTTATCAAGCTTAAGTAATAAAGCCATTGTTGCATTTGAATGAAAGGAAAAGTCCCAACTGTTTTGCAGCAGGGGCCAGGATTTCACCTTCTAAAAAAATGAGCCCTCTGGTACCTCAGGGGTAGTGCTGATTAGGACTAGTTATACAGGGTATATATCACCTTCAGGTTTTCACTGCAGAGCATGTCTATGCCTTTTCCTTGCTTTCTCTCTGAATTTTGTTTTTTCCCATTCCTTCTTAGTCCTTTTCCCCCTTCCTCCCTCTCTCCTCCCTCATTCTCATCCCCCACCCTGCCCTCTGCTTTGCTTTAGGTTTCTTCCACTCACCCTCCTCCTCCTTTCACAGCATCCCCCATACAGAATGCAAACCCGAAAAATTAACATTCCAGTTAAACTTTCAAGCTCTTAGCATTTGAATGGGTTTGAATAGAGGCAACGCCACTAAACCATCCCTTTTGCAGACACGGTATAAAATGGTGGCATCAGGACCAGTGGGACAATTCCCCCCAGATCAGTGTGTTCAGGAGATTATAAAACTCACATTTGGCTTCTACTATCTTTTTATTTTTGTTCTCTATAACAAAATATGAGAGGAACTTCCTTAATTTTCACATCAGTGTTTGCAGCTCAGGACTCCATTAATGCACACTTCTCCCTGCTGCTGTTCTGTGCCCTAGTTTGCAGTCAGTTCATTCTGCACTGATGTATATTTCATTGCCCAAGGCTTAATTTTGATTTATTGTCCATCCATAAATTAGAAAAATATGCTCTGGAATTCCATCCCGCTGAAAAGCTGTGCCTGATGTCAGGGGACTGGGTGATATTTAAGATGTCAGAAATACATATTGGATTAGTGTGCTTTGTTTCCCCACAACAGCAGGTGTTTAATCATAGCTGATGGCTGAAGTTAAATGCATTAGGACAGGATCAGCCAAGAAGATGGAGTTTTTCTAAACCATACAAACTCCAGATAAATAACTCAAAACTAATTGTGTGTCCACATCTTAGATACATTTTTATTTACTTTAATACATTAAACAATGAAAATGGCCCCTAGCACTTAACTCCTCATTTAAGATCTGTACAAATCTTTGATGCTAATGAGTGAGTGGCTTTTGAATGGTGTTACATTGTCCCTTCTTAGCCCTTCAATGGCTTAAGATATTTTGTAGAGAAAAGATAAGTAAGAAAGAAATAAAAAGGAGGAAAGCAGCTATAGACATGGTACATCGTTTTTTGAGATTGGGGGGTTATTCCCGTAGAAAATTCAAGACAGGGATGTAAAAAAAAATTGCTTACTATACACAGGACCCTAAATAACACAGACCACATTCCGCATCTGAGGTTTTCTTGAATTTTCTTTTTCTACTGCTGATTTTTGTTTGTTGCAGTTAAGCTTGCTGCTCTGTTTATGTTAATGAGAAGTCTCTGTGTATAGAAAAATGATCAGGCCTGGTCTTGAGCAATTTAGCTGGAGGCCGAAGAGAAGACGCTTAGGAGAGCAAACATTTTCAAGGTCAACCGGTGAACTGTAACAAGCCAGTGAGATTCATGGCGAGAATTGTATATTTTGACACAACAGCGATTTGATTAAAAGAGAAAGTAATGGGTTTAAACAGTCGCTATGAGGATGTAGCCAGACTTTGTTAGCTTTTCGCAAATTACTTAACAGAGCAGTGATGGAACTGGAAATAGGGCTGTTTTGTGTAAGGTAAAGAAAAGAGGGTTACATTTGAAATAGGAATAATAAAGGATGCTAATGTTTGGTGTTAAACACATTTCATTTCATTCACCTTGCAATGATTTTTAGGAAGTTTAGAACATTATAAATGTTATAGACAGCTCTAATAAAGTTGACAGATTTTAAGTTTTCTGATATTCAAAACACAGTTGCTCTTACTGTATTTATAAAACCACAGCCCTCTATGAATAAATAATACTCTGTGCGTATAGGATCCTTCTCAAAGAGACATCAAATCACTGCAAAGGCAGGCAATGGGACCTGCTGTTCATTTCATATGCTGCACAGACAAACTGAGGCAAGGGAGGCTTTGACTTGCACAGAATGATTCAGAGGGAAACATATGATACAGGGCCCCATTTCTCAGTCGTTAGACTTATGGCCTGATTGCATGCGATATTTAAGCATGAGCTTGTGGTCTACTATCTATCTACCCCAAAATAAAGTTAGACACATCTTTCCAACCTTTGCTGAATTTGTATCCCAGCTAAAGAGAGACCGCTAACCCAAAAAAAGAGGTATTTCTTATATTGACATTGTGCCCCTCTTTCTTTCCTGTTTTAAAAGTATTTTTAACAGAATTTTGAAACCATGGTCCAAGTTTAATAATTGTCTTACAACAAAGCGAACTCCAGTTTGCATGTGCCCCAGAAGAGACTCTTTTCTGCAGGCAGATTCTACCCTACCTCAAAGCAGAGACTTTCCAGAGTCTGAACCTTACTCAGAACAGTAAAACTTGATGTGCAAACATCATTATGAGCATTTCATCAGGCTGGATGTTTCGAAATTGGAGCTGCAGTGGGTGTCCACTGGAGATTCATACACCAGCAAAAAATTACCCCTTTCCTCTTCCTATTAGGGTCTGCATCTGCTGTTGTTGACTTTCCTTCTTTGCACAGACGTTATGTGACTGCTTTAGGGCAGGTCTGCTTAAAAACAACTCAGTTGCTTTAAATAAAACCAACCAGTAAACAGAAAAATTCCTACTAATGATGAAAGACTGCTGCTTTACAACAGCAGAGTCAGAGTGGGTGCTGGAATTTTCCCAGGCATACAGGCTGGAAGAGAGGACTATGAAAGCCGGGAATCAGAAATGATTGGATGTGACCATAAACATCAGAACCATCTCTGTGGCCGTAGGTTGTCTTTCATAAACAATTTGTTTTAACAAAATTGTTATGTTTACTTGATTGGTATTGCTTAAGCTCCCAGTATTCAGGGCATGTTATCAAGCTGTGAGGTAAACTTCCATGGTTGGATTAAGCCCATCTCAGGCTACACTGTCATCAAAAAGGGGTAGTCCTGCCTTATTGAGTACCTTGTGCCAGTGCTACCTGGAGTGGAACCACATAGAGTGTCAAACCAATTCTCTAACCTGGTTGAAATTCAATGTTCTTGATGGTCAGCTGGGTCATTGAGTTGATCCAATTCACCATGGGATGACATGATCACTAGCAGTTATCCTCAGGAAGTGGTGGGAACATGTCGCTGGGGCTTAGACAGGGGGCAGGACTGAAGAGCAGCAGGCTGATTGCTGACCAACTTTTCTAAAGGTGTCTTTGGGTTTGGTTCTGACTCTCCAGCATGGCTTCAAGATTTGTTCTCGTTTGTCTTAATGCACAAGAAGAAGGTGAGGAATGCCTGCTAAAGATTATGGCTTGGATGGGAATCATCAAATAATACGGCTTTGGTCTGCTTTAAAACTGTCCATTTAGAATTAGTGTGATGTTGTAGCTGCCCTCAGCAGACAGAATTTGATAATAAATCCCCTCTGTACTAAGGCTGAATTAGGTTGAACTCATACTCCTTGCAAGAATTCTGTAGAGGGAGAAGATTGTTTTTATTTTGAGGAAAATATAAACATTAAATTACCAATTCTGTGCCATTTATTCAGCCAAAAATTCCACTGAATTGCTCCCAATAAGTAAGAGCTTGAGGATATAGCCCTAATTCAGATTTCCTGGGAGTATTAAAGAATGTAATTCACAAATCAATGCAAAACTAATTTTTAGTCTAAGGAGCGGTAAAGGCTGATGGGAAACCATGTTTAAAAATACATAAATATTAAATCACAGCTTATCTCTAAGGGAAAAAAAATCCAATATGGCAATCAACATCTTTCAAATAACTAGTTAGTTTAACTGGAAAAAATATTAACAACAATGAAACTGAATACCAATAAGAAGTGTCCAAGGAAGATTCCAGAGTACTCCTCTATGCAAGACTAAACTACATCTAGCTTCACTTTATCTTCAGATTCAACCTTTTGCAATTAAATGTCAGATGAAACAGCTTCCAGCTAATAAGTCCTTTGACCTTTACATCTCAGAATGTTCTGCCCCTTAGTATATGTAGTGGATTCCTTCAATTGTCACCAATCTTGAGAAATGTCTTCCAGGGGAAGATTTTGCATTGAGCAGGGTATTTATCAGGTGTCACAATTCCAGATTTCTCAGGTCTTCCATGGACTCCTTGCATGACCTTGAATAAGTCACCACACTTCCATTTCCAACTCTGAACAAAGGGTATCCTACTTCTTTATCTCTCAGGGGCCTTGTGTGTCTTAATCAATCAATATTTTTCATGACATTCTGAGATCCACAGATAATTAGAGATTCTATGACAATAAAACATACGTATTGTACATAGCTTATGGGCTGGGTTTTTTCCCCCCTAGTGTCTTGTAACTCCAGTGGGACTGATGAATATCAGTACATGGTTTTAGCATACATTGAAAGGACATAACTTACTAAAAAATCACCCAAACGAGTCCCAAACACTTCTCCTGTTTGATTATCCAAGATGTCCTATGAAGAAAAATGACCTCTAAATCCACCTGTAGAGTTACAATAGCAAAAGGAAAGTGACTTCTCATTTTGAAAATGAAGCACAGAAAGTTTAATCATGCTGGAAGTCTAATGATAAACTTGAAGTCGACTGAACAGGTTATCAGGAAAACTGCCAATCAGATTCTCCCAAACAGTAGTATCATACAACATTTCTTTGAGGGGAATACAAGGGAGGGTCCCACACTGTTTGTGTGGTCAGACACTAGGTGTTTCAGTGAGATCTGTAATTAAATGATAAATGATATTGTGGTCTGCTATGTTTCCACTTGCTCTAGTAATAAATCATTGGGACATTGAAATGTCCTAGGTTTCGCTGCTACCAGGCCTTCTTCTCCTTTCATGTATGTGGCAGAACTTTGAACTACGAATTTTCTCATCTGTATCAGATACTTTATATTTCATATGTAAGGAAGAAGGGCAAAGTTTCATACATGAACTTACCCAGGCACTATTTTTCCTGTAGAATTGTGGTTACACACTGTGTTGTAGGGCCAGCATGGATCCTGGACAATTCACAGAGAAAACAAGCAAAATATTTCTGACTTGTCACATATTACACCATATCATAGTACCCCACTTAATTAGAACTGAAAATATGCATCAGAAAGGAAAAAATGCTGATAATGGTTTGTCTTTCTGGAGTCCTACCCATGTAGAGACTGCAACAATAATCTTTGTTTCCAAAATAAAAAAGAATCTGGATCCCAGCTGAATTGAGATGATGAAAGTCAAATTTTTGTTCTAGCCCTAAGCAAAATCATGTTCTTCATTGTTAACTGGGCAATTTCTCTTTTTGGAATAACTGAATTTAATAACAATAACAATGATGATAATAAAATCATACCTATTATTCCAGACTGAAGACAAAAAAATGACTGCAGATAATGAAAAGTAAGATGCATATTTTTTCTCTATTGGTTTGAAAATTATAGTAATAATGAGCTGTTTAAATTATCAAAGGAAGCTCATCAATTTCTGGATATGCTTCTAGTCACATTTGCAAGCTTCTAAATGTTTAGTAACTAATTGGTCTTTCACATTTCCTAGTGGCAAAAGCCCTTCAAATTTTATTTTGAGCTGTTCCTTCTGATACAGACATGGCAGCACTAAGATGCGACAGTTCACAAATACGCATATCATCCATTTCAAAACGCAAGTGCCTAAAATGCACTCCTCTCAGAAAAGTCAATTAGGATAATCAGATGCTGATGGTTAATCGATCTATTAATTTAAAAATACCAAACAAACTCAAAGCTTAAATGGTTTATAATTTAATTTTTTATTTAATGCTCTAATTGTATATCTACAAGTATGGCCATTTTGCTTGTGCCGTATTTTTTAAAGTAGGGCCTTTGTTCCACCAAAATTCTGTTGACAACAGGCACAGACTATAACTATCCCTGCAGGAGGTTAGTTATCTGTTTTCAATCATGCATGTAGCAGAACATATTTGGCCTGACAGATGCGAATCTTTTAAGATTTCAGTTGAAATCAGATTAAATTTGACTACTTTGAGAATTTTGTCACAAGTCCAAAACTGAGACCAAATTTATGGATTTTGTAAGTATTAAACTTGAGCCAAAAATGTGGTTTTGAATAGAAAACTCACACCATTAAGTTTTGATCAAAATCAAGCTAAACTTTCCAAAGCTGAAAGGTGATTTTGCCAGTCTAAAATTTGGAAAAATCTGTTGGGTAATTTGTTGGGTTGAATTTTATTTTGACATTGTTATTACTCTCTAGAACAGAGATTCAAATCATCTCTAGAACAGAGATTCAAATCATCTAAGGAAATGGAAATCCTTGCAAACAGAAATGGATAATAAATTAAAAATATAATGTTTCATGCACCTCTGGTTTTACCTGACAGACCATAACAATTTCAAAGGAACATTTATAGTTATTCAACTAAAGATTACAGACAAAACAACAGTTCTTGCCTTCCCCTCTCCCCCCCATATCTCTTACACAGCTGGAACTAGTGAGACCCCTAATAATTTCCTCTACACACTGCACAAAACCAGCCTTCATTTCTAAGCTTTGTGAGGGAGGAGTTTGTTTTCTTTCCGGGTTAGGAACCTCTATAGAAAGTTTGGAATGGAGAAGTCAATGAGGAGTACAAATTAGTCTACAGAGTAATAGTAGCATCTATAGCTCTTCCTCTTCTTGGAGATTTTATTAATCAAAACCAGAACTTCTACATTACACTAAACAGTCCCCACACATCTACTTCATCATATTAGACTCATCTGTTTGTGCTTAGTATACGGAATTTATTAAAGGACTATGACTTGCTTCTGTCTTTGTACTGGCTATTTTAATTTCTACTATTCCACTTCAAGTGCATGTTTTAAAGAACCTCTAGTACTGATGAGGGCAAAGGTGGTTGTAGGCCTGGAATGGCTTCCAAAAAAAAAAAAAATGTTTCAGCTTGGAAAAGAGACAACAGAGGGAGGAGATGGTGGAAAAAATCAGGAACTGATGAATACAGAATGACAACCAGGGTCAGGCAACTAGAAGATCAGGCAGTAGGCTTTTCACAGAGCATGACCATAACCTGCAAAAAAAGTCATTGGGGAATCACCAAGTATACATGTATTTAAAAGGGGATTAGACACATTCATGACAGAAAGAGCTACCAAAGGTGAATAAATACATGGTTCCAACACATCTTAAATTGCCTAAATAGTTGATTGCCAAAAAGAATCACAATACTTGCCCTTAAACTTCACGTAAGCAGGTGCATCTGGCCACGGCTGAAGAGCAACGACACCAGACAGATCTTTGATAGAGTTCTTCTCATGTATTTTACATTAGCTAATGTAGTTTGGTGTGTAAACTGAAAACATCCCTAAACTGAAAAGTTTACAATCCTTGATGAAACAAATTATACGAGCTCAGAACAAGCTTTTGTAAAATGACAAGTCCTACAAAGTTGATGTCACAGGGCTCTGATCTGATACTCTCCACCAAACTACAGAAGTAAAGGGCAGCTGAGAGGTCACATCTGGGAGTGATCTGCTCCCACTCTTCAGGCAAACACACTACAGGTGATCACTCTGCTGAGGTGATCACTCTGCTGCTGCATCTTACACAAAAAGTTAATGAACACTGAAGGTAAAATAAGTCTGACCTGTATACCAGGACTTGTTTTAGGGCTTTTCTCCCTGTAGCCCTTCTGGATCTGCTGTAAACCTGATTTACAGCCCTATGAATGTTGTCCTCCTCCCATCAACCTCAGGACTAGCTCTGAGGTCATCTGTACCTGCTGTGCTCTGCTGATGTCACAGGAACAGTGAGAACTTCCATGGTGTGAAAGTCTGGCCCCAGGTGCTTTTTCAACTCAGTGCCCAACCTTGTACTATCAACCTGTGTTATGGCTCTTCACAGGGAAGAAACAAAGAGCTGGTCAGAGGGACAGCTGCGGAAGCCTGACTGAAGGATAAAGAGGCCTGAAAGTTATCCTCCTTGAGGGAAGTGCTTGTTTCTACTTGCAGTCCTTTTCTTGGCAAAATACTCTGCTACTGCTTAATGCTCTCCTCCTTTTATTGTTATTAATTATCAGCCCTAGAGCTGGGTACAGCCAAAAGTGGGGAATGAACTTCACTCAACCATGTGCCCCCTCCCCAAACTGGACCCAGTGTACCCCTCTCTGGTGGTGCCAGAAAGGCTGAAGGGAAGGGTAGCAAGGGCATGGTCCCTGCAAGCCAGGGGCATCGTAATGGGGCTGGGGCCCACAGAGACCACGGCTCAGTGCTGCTGCTTTCTCCTTATTTATGTTTTTTATCATTACTCAGTTCAGCCACACAAGGCAAATTGTGTTTAATAAATTAGCCTAATGGATTCCGCAAGTGGTTTGTGAGCGGGGTGCTTCCTCCGGTTAAGGAAAACATTTATATTCCCTCTCCCTTTGCTTTTCACAACCATGAGGGTAAGCAGAGGGCAGGGGACAGTGGGGACAAGGGACCGAGCCCGCCTGTCATCCCCGGGGCCAGGGGGGCTGTCGGGGCCAGCCCCAGAGGAGTCACAGGGAGCCTGGGGCGCTGGTGGCCTTTGTCTCCCCACCGGTGGGGCGTCTGGGCAGCCTGGGGCTGCGGTACCTACCACAGCTTCCCCGGCAGGCAGCTCCCTCCCCTTCCCCACGCTGCACATTACACTCTTCCAAAGGGGCCTCTTTAACAGCTCCCCATGAAATAATAATTCATTATGTCACTAGGAGGGAAGAAAGGGAGTGTAAGTGTCTTGATGGGATTAGCGGAAACCCCCGCAGAGATGATTTAGGAGCCGTGATAATTCATTTAATAGGGGCCTGGGGTAAATTGCTAGACAGGGAAATGTAACTGAACCAGCTTAGAAAGGGCGCATTACAGGTCTGTATATGATAACTGGCTTCATTAGCAATATTTAAGAGATTTCATTTAAGAATGAGTCATAAAATGCAGAACTATTTCATCCACCTGGTTTGGTGGCCTTTAGCTTTACTCTGTCTGAATATTAAATTGGAAATGGCACTACAGCAACACATTTTGGAAACTGTTCTTTTGGCTGTTATTTGTATGGTTGGTTTAGCTTCTCGTTTGTTAACCTTTTAAAATGAATATCATCGAAGCGGCTAACGGTACATCCAGAACTCGGAGAGATGAGGAAGGCTCCGATGGCTGAGAAGAGACTGCTGCAAAACTTAGCAAAAAATCCAGGTTCCCACTGCTGTACACACACAGCTCCAGAAATTGTCGGCAAAAGGCAAATGATTTCCGCAAAGCTCAGTAAGATAGCACCTTTCCCATTGAATAGGTCTGATTATGCAACAGCTTGGATGGGTGGAACAACATGCATGCATACAGAAATAATCGTCTGGACTTTGAGAAGCCTACCATCCTGTACCATCGAGTGGAAGTTTGCCTCAGATGCTATTATCTGCAAACACTGGGCTTGGTTTTGGAACAGGGAGGATAGACATGATAGTTTTCTCCCACTTAGCAACATTTAAAAATAGGTAATAGTGGAAAAATTCTGTGTTTTTTAGAGCATGGTCCCAACGATTTTTTTTAAGCATGGCCCAAATAAATGATTAGAGTTTCCTACTCAGTATATATGGGTAAATTAACATTTACCAGGCGAGGTTAGAGACATAAAGAACCAAGTTCTGTACAGCCTTGCAACTTTGTTAACTCCTCTGGGGCTGTGAGATGTAAACAATGGCAGAATTTGGCCTGGGACTTGTGTGGTTTGGATGTGTGTGTGGTGATGTTTATCATTGACAGAAAAGGAATTGGTCAGGGTGAAGTGTTTTATTCACCCTTAATATTGTGCTTTTATGCTTATCAAGTAACATTTTCAGTAATATTTGTGATCGGTACTTGTGAGTTACAAACTTTGGCTTTTAAAAACCATTATTTAGAATGTGATTTAAATCCTTTGTCCCCTTGGATGCATTTTAGGAGACAAGATGCACCTCAAGATTTGGGCAAATGTTTAACAAATACCAAAAAGTGGCTCATGAGCCTATGAGCTTTTTCAATGCCCCCTCCCTATTTATCACTAGTTCGTTTTTGCTTATCACTGAAAACAAAGGAAAGGTGCCTATAAGGAAACACCATCAAATAAATTATCAAAGCAATTCTGCTATAAATGTGCTGCTTATTCTTCTCCTGAAATATCAAAACGAAACAGTGATATTTTAACATCACTGTATAGGATTAGAGTAAGATTTGCTCATCATCTTTTATCTGGGGATGTTGCCAGCTGAATTGTGTTGTAATTCACTGTGCAAGCTACTATCATAGAAAAATAAATAACTGAATTCTTTTTAGCCCTCACATGAAGTGTGGACACATTAATAAATTCTTCTAATCAAAAAAGACAAGTAATTATACATAAAATGATGCTATTACACATATAGGGTTGTACAACTAAAGGATGAACCAGATTTTCCTTAGATTATTAAAATTTAGCAAAACCTCCTGTTTTGTCTGTGTGCCACATAAAGCCTGGTGATATTACCATCCTTTTTTTTTTGAACTTTGAAATCCCACAATAAAGAGGTTGTACTTGATATAATATTGTAAACCATTTTGAAATATAGCAAGTAGTATCTTTATCAAAGGCAGCTAAAGATATTAATAACCACGTCTGTCAATTGTAGGAATAAGACAAGTGTTTTAATAAATCTTCACTAATACTCCATACAAATATAAAAGAATGACTAGCTTTCTCTCCAGCCCTTTCCCTAGTGACCACTGCCCGTTATGACTTTGAATGATTCCCTCTAATGGAAGACAGCCAATACTGTCCATTATTCCAGATGGTCAGCTCGACTGCAAAGTTCTGCTAACGCTTCTCAGCATTCAGACATATCTCGCCAGGATTTTTTTTTTTTTTTTTTTTTTTTGGCTTTCCATGGTAATCCAGTCCAAGATCAGACATCTAATAGTTGGCAGATAAAATCTGGGCTATCTTGCCGACTAGTTACAAAATCCATCTTGGTATTCACGTTAGAAAGTGCACAGTGGTTTCATGCTCGGCTCGTATCAAAAGAAAGTCAAAACAGACCAACAGCTCTATAATAGCCAGTAAGTAATACATTAATCACTTGCTGCTGCACAGCTAAGAGGTGACAGGGAAAAATATAAGCAGACTTTGTGGTCACATTCTGAACTGGGCTGTACCTCCGAGATAATCCTGCCTGTTACCACAGTTTGCACTAAACACAGGCAGGATTTGGTCCAGTATCTTCCATGTAGCAGGCATCGCTTTTTCATGTACTGTGGGTATTTGACATGCTCTGTCCTGATTTCTGTAAAAGCAATTCAAATCATGCAAATATTTCATGCTCTAATCAGCAGAAAGTAGATAAGTACTGGCCTGTGTATGCAATTTACCAAAGTTCAACTAATTTTTCAGTTAGCAGATAATGGCTGGGTATTATAAAGTAATGCTCATCACTTCACACAAGCAGCATTTGCTTATTGCTGTTCTCTGTTAATACAAAGAGGCATTAGCAGACACTTGTAAATTTTCCTATGTACAGCTTACATAAAAACTAATGACAACAACAACAAATGACAACAACTGCTCCCATTTAAAAGCACTGCACCTAGAATAAATATTGTAGGTGTCCTTGGGGACAAATATTTCAAGTGCTTAGATATCTTTTTGGTATGCCTTCTAGCATCGTGTCATCCGCAAAAGCAAGCTACAAAAAGTGGGTTTACACACTACTTACATGATTTTCTGTAATGGGAAGCTTAGAATGCTGCATTTCTGGCCTGAAAATTAAAATGATTAGATTAATTTTGCAAACCAGAATAGCTCTAGTAAAAACAGACTGGTGGTTTTGACACTGAATTACATGGAATTGCTCCAGGTTTTTACCCTTGCACAGGAATACAAATTGGGTCGATAATTGTGCATTTCATTGCAATAATATCCATTGTTTAAGTGATATATTTTTATTTCAGGCAATCAGATATTTCAAAATATTCAGGGAATATTTAGCAACAAGGCACTAGTATTTGATTTTTTTAAAATAAGATTGTTTTCAAGAGAAAACTAACTATACATTTGACCTCCTGACTTTTTCAGAAATGATTATCCCTATAGCACTATCAGTACTTTCAATAAAATCAAGTTTAACTTGTGTTTGAAACACACATTACAAATAGATGTATAGATGGACGAGATATTGAGAAAAGGAATAGTACAGATTATGAATATTAAGATTTATATTAATCTATAAGCCTATTAAAGTACAGTAAAACCTGTCCTTCAGACCACCTTTTTAAAGATATCACCTCCCTGATGGGACCACTAAATTTCGGGCCAAATTATTTTCCCATAAAGAACAATGAAAAGAAAATGATTATATTAAGACTACTTCTACTATGGTTTCTTTTCATTGTTCCGCCAAAAATGATTCCAAACAGTAAAATAACATTGGTTTTGACCTTGTTAATGAACCTGAAGAACTTCAAGGCATACTTGACCATAGATTTCCCTTTAAACATGAAAAAACTGACACGTAACCATCATAATTTCATCAGCCTTGGCAGAAGATATGTAATTTCACTGGTATTTTGGATAGGCAGCTTGTCTTGATATTGTTAACGTTCCACAGGGACAGAAGCATGGGCTTTTTCTTCATACCAACACTCTTCAATGATTCTGTAATTTGTATAACATTGATTAAGTCTTCTGAGAGTTAGGAATATTTTAAAAGGCTGTGTTGTACAAATTTATATACTATTATAGGATTAATTTAATTTTTCCAAGATGTCCATCTTCCCTATGGTAGGAACTTTCCAGAGGCGTCTCTTTGGGACTTCTTCACTCCCTTTAGGAGCGCTACACCTTAGTCAGTGTAAAACATAGATGATCACAGTTTCTCTCCTATTGATATTGAGGGTCCCAGAGACTACACCTCTCAGAGTGCAATGTCCCACCTTGATTTGAGCAGCCTTCCCTAGTCTGGGACCTCCAAACAAGATCCCTGTCTGGACTAAGAGCACTCAAAATATGGGTTGCACAGAGCATATTGTCCCACAGCACATTATAACTGCTAGCCACTGCCTTTCATACTTTTTCCTTCCTGTCTCTATGCATACACAAAATCTGGTGTGCTTCCCACACATCTTTGCTATATACTTTTGTATGTGTTTGTATCATTCAGTGTATTTACATCCTTACATCATTACTTTATGTGGAGGATCAGCATCCTAACAACCACTGGGAAGCTTGTATTTTGGCCTTTACAGGTATTATACTAACAGCTTATTATGTTCTAGATGGATTTTTTCTAAGGCAGTGAAAAAACACAGTTAAAAACCAAACAAGCATCTCTTCCAAATTCAGAATACACTAGAATAGTCATTTTTCTTCTGCGTATAACCTCAGTTTTCCTGGAACGAGCATAAGCGTTTCTAATGCTAAAAAGCAAAACCAAATTCAGATCATTAGGACTATTATACTAGCAGTTACAGCACAGGATGTTTTTTGTTACTGTTTGGAGTCCCTGTCTTGCTGTAAAGGTAACCGGGGATTTGGTGATGCTCATAGATATAAACAGATAGGAGAGACTGCACGCACATTCAGAGAAGAGCTAGAGTTTGCCTTCATCAGAATTTCTTTTGCCTGTCAGTAGCGGGACACACTCTTCCCAGGTAGCTACTGCTCTCCTACTCAGAAGGGAAGACATAAATGAATTGTTTGAGATTTGACATGGGATAGTTTAAGAGGAAAGGCTCTGTATACCTCAGCTGTTTCAATGGAATAACCTGTTCACCTAAACTGGGGGTTGTCAGAGGACCCTATGCTGATGCCCTGTTCAGTCAAAACTGCCGCACCATGGTTGGCAATATCAAAGTAGGGTGGTTTCTACACCTTGACTGATTTTCACTTGTCAACATGAGATTCAACTAAATTATTATTCTGCTAGATGAGGCACAGTCTGCTGAGCTGCCACTTATCTTTAATCCAATGCTTTTACTGGACTTGTTGTGCCCTATTGCCTCCAATTCACAGACTACTCATTGTGAATGCTAATAGTATTGGTAGTAACTTTGCATTTGCCTTAGTGGTCGGAGGGCAGGAATGCTTCAAGTTGGTGTTGTCACCAGAAACTTCATATAACAAAATCACAATCTAGAGCTGCAGTTGTAGGGGTACCTGTGCCTATCTCATGGTTTGTTGATTCCCAAAGAGGCAGATCTTGATTCCTCTCCCTCTAGTCCTTTCTTCTCTCCCCCTCCCACTCTCTCTCGCTCTTGGCCACATGGTCCCACCACCTGCCTTGCACCATCTCCTTTGCTCATCAGAACCTCCCTCCTTTTCTTTCAGCTCATTCACCCAGCAGAAAATCACCCCCCTTTAGCTGCATTAGTTTTCTGATAGGTTGGCAAGCTGAATCAGCTCTCAGAGGAGCCTGGGGAGGGTTAGCGTGTGTGGCAACTGGCAGAAGTGCCTGGCTGGGAGCAGGGGGAGAGGGGAAGGGGAAACAGAGTGGGAACAGGACCTCCCCTTACTGGTGGCCATGGGTTGCCTGGTTCCTTAGCTCATCCCATCGCGTCGAAGCAGTCCAAAGCATCAGGACACTTTACAGGATGCAGTAATTGAATTGATAGATTTCTCACATTTCTTTAACGGATGTTCAACCTCACTGGTAAATTCTGCTTCGTTAACTCACATTATTAACCCTTTTAACCACAAGAGCATTGCTTTTATTAGTAAAAAGAATAGTTGCAACCTATAGTTACCAGGCTAGTGCTCAAAAAACAGAGTGGTAAAAGCAAAGATTAATAAAAAAGCTGATTCACTGAAATAAAACTCTGCAATGTAGGTCTTCCGTACTGAAGCGTTGATTTATGCCACGGCACTTTGTTGTGTGCCAATGCACAATAGGGCCAACCCTGCGTTCCTGCTTCAGCCCACCTTTCCGTAATGGGATTTTTGGCAGAATAATTTGGCAACCTTACAGTACTCAAAAGGCTGGGTTTTTTTCTTGTGCTTTTTACACACCAGTTCCCCTTTTCATTGAAATGAGATTTTCTTGAAACCTGACATAATTTAAACCAACCCTCAACTCATATTCGTCCAAACACATATTTTAATGTGATGTTTAAAATGTTTGTGTAGGCATGTTAACACTCCTCGTATATTTGGGCTAAAAGGCAAACCATTATTTTAATTTTGTTTCATTACTAGTATTTGATGTGTGACACAAATTCATGACTGGTTAATGAGCAAATGTTAGCGTGGCACAACTATGTCTGTTACAGAGCAATCAGTGTCTCAATAAGGGTTTGTTAAAGCCAGGGTTTTATTGTTTTTCCCTCCTCCACAGTTCAGTGAACTAAATGCAATTTATTGTCTTCTCACTTTTTTTCTCATTCCTCCCGAAACTTCACAGTGTTTTCCTTGTGCATCTGTATTGGGAGCCATGAGCATCTCTTTATTATTATCATCCATACAGCATGATAGATGCACTTGGGTGATTTATAAATAAACAAAACAAAAAGTCTTTGCCCAGAGGAGCCTACAGTCTAGTGCCTGAATGCTGCAATCGCTATCACGTGGATGGGATTGCTGTGCCCATGTGTTATCAACTTGAAAATTGTGGCTGAAAGCTTTAATTCCGCCATCAGCTCTGCTAGTGAGGAATAGATTCAGGCCCCAGTCCTGCCGTCGGCTGTGCTGGCTGGGAGCCCAGCGCCTGTGCAGAGCCTGGCAGCGGGCTTCACCAGCAGACAGAACGACGCAGTGAGGTCCTTCACTACTGGATTTAGCTTGTTACCACTGCAGATCAACCTACATTTTATTTGTTTTGGTTTGTTTGTTTTTTTTTTTTCTCTTTCCCCAGGAAGGGGTCTAAATTCTCACACCTAACGTCCTATTCAGGTTTGTGGGGAAGACGTGGGCATTTTCCTTTGGGCGACACTACTCAGAGCTCCTTGGTGCACAACACTCTGGCATGCTTTGCTGCTAATTGTGCAGTCCTTGTTCAGGCAAAATTCTTGTTCTCCCCAGTGGGCATTTTGCCCAAGTAAAGAAACAGGCCCCATTTTACAACAGTCTGTATAAACAAGCATCTACCAGCTCTAAGCTGTTTCAGATAGTCCATTGGCTGTGAACGGACATACATGGATCTATATGGCTGAAGGAAAATAACTGGCAGATTTTATGTAATTAAAATGTAAAATATCAACATTACACACAGTTAAGAAAGACTATCCCTTGATTTATGAGTCTTTGCTTATATATTGAACAGTATGGCCATTTTATGATATATATCTGTAGTAATTATGTATTACAGGGTTGTATAGCTTTTTGAAACAGCAAAATGTAAAATATATATTTAAAGCCTTTGGTCATCTATTGGGAGCGATGTTAATTATGATTTGTGAATTATTTTCTGCATGAAATCACAATCTTTACAATAACAATATATAGATTATGAACTTCTCAGAAAGCCTAATGCCTGTGGGTGATATTTTGGTTGTTTAAGTACTGTCATTCTGGCAGAGCATTAATTTAGATTTTCATGCTCTAGTCAGCACCTTGGATGTCCTTAGAGTTTTACACTTGGATTAAAAATACATTGAATTCATCAAGCACATTGTTAGTAAAATGAACTTGGGACTTCCCTGTTGCAAACCCAGTTTTATGATTTTCTGACTCTAAAAGAACTAAGAGAAAACCAGAAATGTTTGCATATTTGCAGTATAAATCACTTCTCCCTACCTTTGTGCAGCTTTGAATCCCTGAAATAAACTCTGTGTAAATAGCGGTTGGACTGGTTTCAGTATTGAAAATTGATCCCATTCCTTCTCCAAATATGCCGATAGCAAGACCACCACTTCCTGGAAATCATTAAGCAGAGTAGATCAGATATGCAGCTGGTTCAATCCCAGAGATGGATATTTGAAACGTTTCTAAATGAATCTACATTAAGTTCGAAGCTCACATACCCAAGTACTATCACACACACAAAAATCCTAGCCACAAGGCAGGAAAGATCAGGATGCAAGAGAAATAAGGAGAATTTGTACTTTGGTACATTATATTGTGTTACAAAAGGAATAAATCATATGTGTATGAAAATCATAAGCTTTAAGCTTTGGAGACAGTTGTGCAATTGACAATCAAATGGAGCTTAAAGGAAATTACGAGGTTTTACACTAAAGTCCTGAAATAAAGAAAGTAATATTTTACAGCAAAAAATTGCAAATGTCAAGATTAAATCATAAGACTTTGCACCATTGAGCTACTAGCTAGCTCTATAGCTTCTTCAGTTCTTAACACAGGGAAAGACCAACTTTCATGGTCAATAAAACTTAAGAACTTTAGAAATACATTTAGAGACATAAATCACATATTTGTGACTTTTCCTCCTTCAATAGCTAATTATGGGAAAAAAAATGATTGAATATGTGAACTCCTTGGCTGCTAACCAATTCTTGCAATTGTTTTTATGCTCATTTTTAATCATTTTTGTTTGTTCCAAGGAAATGATGCTAATTTCTCCGCTTAAAAGAAGGCAGCTGCTGTAAATGAACAGCACAGGATTTTTTTGTCTCTCTTACCTCGGAAGAATTTATCTGCAGTAGTGAGATCTTGAGTAGAAATACCTTGGAACAAGCAAGACAACCAGATTCAGAAGTGGAAAAACCAGAGCTCAGATGCCCAAACTGCTTCCTCCAGTCCAAAGCTGGACAGGTGGCGACCCAGATTGAATCAGTTGTTGTGGGAATGATTTGATTCACAAACAGGGTTATAAAATTTTATATGGAGATGCCAGTGAAAGTCACAAGATCATAGAGCAAAAGACCTTATTCACATAAATTACCTGAATGGCTATGAAGTATAAAGGAAATAAATTGAACAATATTGCCCATACTTAGTTTACGGACATATGGGTAGGTAGCTTCACATGATACACATGCTAACAACGGGCATATTTGTGAACCCCATATAATAACGGGGATACATACCTTCCTTAATAAGTCAAAGAATGAAACAGTTACTTGTTCTGAGGCATATGAATTCACACGTATGGATTATGTATTTCACTGCATAGAGGGGTTTCTGAGCTCAGATGCTTGTCCTTCTTAACTCATGGAGTATGAGCTGGTCTAATTAAACACATTACCTTTCCTTACAAGCCTTGCCTCTCTTATTACAGACACAGTCACACACACACACTGGGCACCTTCACAAGGAATTAATTTTTGGGGGTCTACGGGCATTCAAAGGGGAACATGGATTTCTGGAGGGGGAGCCTCTGCTGGTACCTGGCAGTACAACACACACTACACTTACATTTCACACAGGGCACAAAAATGAATCCTTTTTTTTTCCTTTTTTATAGCTAGCTCCACACCTGTACCATATGTAAATACATATAACACATACAACAGCAAAATATTTCCAGTCCTGTCTACCCAGCTGATGCATTGATCTCAGCAGATTCTGAGATATAAACTTCAATTTGGCCCCCAGTCACTTAGTGGACACTGCCACCAGCAGCTCTGACACCAGGTTATTTGTTGTTGCTGTTTGCTGTCCCTGTTTGCACATTAATCCAGTGACAATTAGGTGTCAGCGAGCGTTGTTTCTGCTCGCTGATAGCCTTGGGCTCTGCGCTTGAAGCCCTAATCAGGAGTGTAAACTCTGCTATATTTCAATTTGGAGAAGCGCTCTTCCGCTAAGAGGCCCCTGGCACTGCGATAAATAAAACGCCTATTTACTCTATTGCCACACTTAGACATCTAATGCACTTACTACCAGCCCCCTAATCATGGCCCACAGTTAAATCCGCCTATAAATCACTCCATTCTCATCCTGCAGATTAGCGAGGCCATTTTCCCCAAACCCCACAATGAGCACTGTTTCCTTTTCTTGTTAGTCAAAAGCGAGATGATTTTTATTAGGTTAAAGACGAGCTCACAGATGGTAAATCGTGTGGAGGGAAATGAGATGGAGAGTCCTGTGGCCCAGTGGGGGTGGCAGGTGGGACGAAGAGGGGGGTTAGAGACCCCCATAGGCTCCGCTGGCAGTGCATCATCCCATGGCACTGGACCCAAGCAACGTTTCTCCGCACGTTGCATAAAATGGCAGCGGCACACAGGTGCAATGAATGTGTCTGGCCTCAGCTGCCAGCAGCACGGGCAGAGGGGAAATGGGAGGTGTCGGGCATCTTCTCATTTTGCACCCACTGCTGGGGGGGTTTCTCTGAGGATGCCTCTGGATGTGCAGAAATGAGGCTGGCACAGAGCGAGCTCTGGAGGATTGCCCACGTACTGTCCATACAGCCTGGCTTTATCATCACAGCACTGCTCCGCATGGTGGGAGCAAGCACACACCGACACAGAGTGTTTCATACAAGCACACTGCAGCTTGGATCTGCTTAAAAATAGGACCCTCTCTTAAACTGTCTTTATATACCTTTGGATAAGTAGCACTACCTTGTATACAGCCGTTTTAGCAGAGCCAGTCACATAATGTAACTGCAATGAATAATAGGACATATTTTGCATTTTTATTCTCTGTGGCTGGTAAGGAGGAGATTCTGATTTTTTTTAATATAAGTTCATTATTCTCAACCACTCGCTGAATAATTTCTGTGAACAATTCCCAGTCTTGTTCAGGTGAAGTTTGCTGCAAGTATCTGATATTTTAAATTCTACCTGGGTTAATTGGTTGTGTAGGTCACGCGTTTGTCTGCATATCCTTGATTGAAGGAGCACAATGCTGAGATATCATATTTCCTGTGCAATAACTATAATAAATTCAAAATTCATTATCCATAAATATTCTGCAACATTTGCTTAAAATTTTGGCACAAGCTCTTGCCAGCAGATCCCTGTATTAGGAGGGCCATGGAAAGCAAGCACAAAAGAGAAGCAAAGCACAGACTGACTAAAAGCCTTTAAGCGATTCAAAGAAATCATTGGGGGATCTTTTCATTTTTACAGTACTAGTCTGTTACCCTTGATATGTGGCAGAATCGTGTTCCCTTTCTCAGCAGGGAAGCTTTCATGTCACATGCGTAAAAGCCAGCCAGAGGGATGTCAGAGATTTACATCACCCATGGAACACGATTTACATCATACGTGAACATGCACCCATATGGGACATTGAAGTGAAAGCAGCAGCTGTCATCGTGGTGTCACAGGAGGCCCACACCACCGTGGCCTCTGCCAATTGACCCTCTGCCACCCAGTCCCTGCTGCATCCCGATGGCTGCTGGGGTAAGCTGCAGCCCCGTCTCTCAGTCTCCTCTCCCTGCTCCTTACATTTCAGGCTCTAAACGGGGTGGATTGCAGTGAAGAGCTCCCCGTAATCTCTGTTTAACCATTTCCATATGACAACTGCTTTGGATCCCTGTAGCCCAATGAAAAGGCCAGAAGCCCTGGCTCTGCTGGGGGGGTGTCCCCAGGGAAACATATGTAAACAAAGACCAGCTCTGTAGCCTTTTGCACCTCACTCTCTTTTCCCATTCTTGCTTGGATCTCAGGTGGAATTAAAGGGATTAAAGCTGAGCGTAAATGAGGCGAGTGTGTAAAATGACTCCTTTCTGAACCAAACGGCATGTTCCGTGCTGAGGAAATGAGATGCCCATTTAAATCTCATCCATCCACCGCCTGTGGCCACCACCATGTACCTGCCTACTTAGCCCAAGGGTTAATTAATTGAGGCTTCAATGCACTATTGCAAGAGCATTATTGCATTTGATACTCTACATCTGTGATTTAAAACTCTTTCAGTCCCTTGTCAGCAAGGGAGGGTTTTAACTAGGAAATTAGCATTCAGATAAGGGTACGGTCTATTTGCTTCTGAAAGGAAGGAAATATTAAGGATGCTGGTGCACAAACCAAGCTGTAATATCCTGTCCCGTCCTAGAAAGGGCTCTTGGGCCCCGCTTCCCAAGGGGACACTCTGTACAAGGGGAATGGGACATAGAAAAAGGAATTACAGTCTTCAGTGGAAATGCCATATAGTAGAAATCAGACAACTGAATGTGTTTTATTTTTCAGAAACTTGTTTTTTATTCCACGATAATTATAGGTTTCCTGTCTTGACACCTGGCTTGTTTTAAATACCTGTTCACCCAGCCAGGTTATTTCCATACTGTATTTCAGGCTTCTCATGGAGTTCAAATATTAATATTACTCCCTGCCTAGTTATGAAGATGTTAATAATCACTTTTATTTTCTCTAGGTAAGCAGAAAAATAATAATTTCTTACATTCATATAATGTCCTTGCATTACACTCAATGGCATGTGTGTGTGATCCCCAGTCACTGAAATGAAACACACATTTTCCAGCAATAAAACACAATAGTTTGGGATATGAAGTGACAAAGGAAGTATCCAACTGAAACAGCAGGAAGAATTAAAGGTAGAAAGAATATAGTTTCCCCAACCTTGAGTCTAGCTACCAAACCTCGAAACTGAGAAAAGTGGAAGTCACGTATGAGCTATGCTGATTCAGATGGTGGCTCACCTTGCTGCAAATTTCTCCTTGTAAGAGGACTGCTTAGTTCATGTGGGCCTTCAGTCCCGCCTGCCTCGGAAAGGGCCCACCTGCATGGGAAAGGAATTTCAGAATTAGGTCCCAATGGGTTTTATCCAGAACCACGCCAAAATTGGTGCATGCTCTTGCTTTGCACCTCCAGTCCAGATTTAAAAACCTGGGACTGGGTTTGGCCTAGTGGGGGGTCTGCAGTGGGGTGGACAGCCACAACCACATACTGCAGGGAATGGTCCATATGGCATTGTGCCTTGCATAGGTGGAGTTACGTGGCTAAGCAGGACGCTCCACCAAATAACCACTACTACCATTTGCTGGTGTTGCAAACATTGTTTTTTTGCCTACTTTGAAGGATGCATTCCCTCTCCATGTCATGTCAGTTGGTTGGAAATGCAAGGTGCAACTGTGCTGTCCTCCTCCATCCTCCTTGGTGCACCAGTGTGGCCAGAAGCAGTTTATTCCATCCGTACCAGTCGTCACTGGAGCAGCGAGACCCTGGGATGAAGTGCAATGGCTGTGTGTCCAAGCACAGCAACAGTTGCACAGCTGCCTAAAACAGGAAGTGCAGATTAACTTGTCCAGTTGAAACTACAGAGGGAATTTAGGAAGACAGAATGCAATCAGCCAGGACACTGAGGTTAACACAGTTAATCTTGTGGAAAGTGCAATGGGACCTTTAATAACTGCAACTGGTCAAGGCCTCAGTTTTATGTCTCATCCCAAAGATGGCACTTCCCGGTGAGTGGTGGGGCTGTCGTGGCTGGAGGAGGGGAACAGTGCCACCTACTGCAACACCATCACCTCTCCCAACACCTGGGCTCACCTGGAAGGTGCCACCAGCATCCTGGATCGTTTGAAAAATGAGAGCTAGGTTTTTTCCTGGTTTTCATTTATAGATGGGTTATTCTTCCTCAGGATCCTTCCTGTCTGTTATGATGTCTGACCTTGGAAGCAGAGTTGTTATTCTGGGGGATGGCCAAGCACTGTCTCTGAGGGCTAATCCATTATCCCAGCAGGCGTGGGGATGGGGGCAACCGGCGCTCTTTCTGGCCAAGTCGTGTCACTTTTATTTGAGCTTCTTCACAGACAGGTCTTGAGTACTTTGCAGGGCTAATTGTCATTGGCTTAAGAAGCTTGTTAGATGTTTGCACAAAGGTTTTTATCTTTTTAACTATTAATCTTTGAACTACAGAGCTTAATAAGGCACTATGAACTCCACCACAGTATTTTAACAATGCATCGAGATTGCTATATGCAGTTCAGGTTTATGAACAATGACCCAGGACTTTATTTAACAGGAGGCAATCTATCCACTGTAAATCAAATATCTCTAAGCCAGCCTCAGAACAGTGGTGGGCATAAATCAATGTGTTGTCAAGTAGGCCATATCTAGTCTTAAAGACATATGTCTGTTCTGTATCTTTCTTTGGTCCGTTGGGCATTCATACTGTTTTACTACAAGGAGCACTTCATGAGCCTGAGTCCCTTAGAGTAATCGGTGTGTTCCTGGAATAGCTCTTCAAAGCAAGACTACCTTTTAAGCTCTGTAAATAGATGCATATTTTCTGATACCCACTGGTCATTAGCAGCAGTGCAGAGGGTAGATACACAAAAGCTTCAACGTGAGGAATGCTGCAGAAGGCTTAAAAACAACAGGAACATTGTATATTCACTCCCCTCTGATGCCAAGAATATACCAACTCCTGTGTGTGCACCACATATTTATTGCAGAGCTTAAAAAGAAGACATCATGCTTGAAAAATAGAGGTGTGATTTTAAAAATGAGGAACTAAGGCCTGGTCCCACAAGGGCTTAAATATGCTCTCAATTCCAACTGAAAAAGAGAGAAAATTGAGGAAGCTCAGTATGCTGTACGATTGGGTCCTTAGGTAGGTTGTAATTAACATAGAAGAAACTGATAGAGGTTATCAGATGAAGATCCACATCCTGGGGCTTTGTCAAGCATGGGGCACAGTGGAAAGTATCTAATACTCCAGAGATGAAATGGTTTCATGAGAGCCACACCCCCAAAGTTGCCTTTTTAGCAAGTGTAATAGGACTTTTTCAGTTTCATAAAGTATCTTGATAACTGGAAAGTGCCAGTTAATGGTACAATGTTCCAACTATGAATTTTACAAAGATTAATCTACCCCTTTAGGATCCAAAGGAGCCAATCAAAGGCCGCCCAGTCTTCAATGTTTTACAGTCTCTGTGGGCACAAAGCTCAGCTGAAACTACCGTTCAACATCCTAAACTGTCATCTTCATCTTCTTCTAGCATAAAAATACATATTTTCCCCCATAATAAAGATTTTTTATAATAGCAATAAAGTAACTCTAGAGAACATGGTTGTCTTGAGATAGCTTAACTGTGTGTGGTACCTCATAACGCCCTGGGGACCCAGCCACCTCATAATAATCTCTTTCTTTACCATGCCTTGCTTAATTAAGGAGTGAAGCCAAAAGGTCAATGCAGGATAAAAATGTAAATCTCAAAGTTTTCATCTGGACCCTAACTCCATATCATAAAACATATATGTGTGCTCATCACAAGGCTTAGTACATTAGCAGATAGAAAGTGCAATATGCTTTATGTGCTCAAAATTTTAGTGTTTTAGTGAGACAACAAATAAAAGCTTTAGCTCCTTATGTATAAAATTATGTCTTTCTTCTCCAAAGGATAATTACTTAAAGTTATTAATTTATTCCCTATGTAAGGAATCTTCTTTGGCCTTGTTCCTTTCTTTTATAAATATGATATATATGACAAATATGATAGTTTTAGAGTATTGGGATGGACCTAACATTTCTTTTATTTTACCTACATACACTGAATACTGTGTGTGCTATTCTAGAGAGACAGACAATATGGTATTACAGTCTTCTCATTGTTATTCCAGGTCTCCAATGAAAGCAAACATAATTTTAATTCCAAATCTTATTACTACATTGGAATATTGATGTCATAATGGGCAGCATGTTTTGGCAGCTGTTTATCTTGTTGGTTCCTCAATCATTTGCTGTGCTGCTTTCCAATCGCTGCCTGATGTTAAAAATACACCTGCATTCAAACTGTACATATTTCTGACACAGTTAGATATACATTTAAACTCGAGTCTCAGCTCCTAACCTGTTTTTATCATAAGTGATGGTTGCAGAACAATAAATATTTATTTAGCTTTGAGTAACGGAGCATTCAGATTTCATTCATGGCTTCAATAATCAATCTAATGGTGTGATTCTGTTAGGGAGCCAATTATGTGTTTTCCTCCTTTTCTGATTCTAGGTAAATAAGTGGACAAGACGTATGTTGTTCTGACTGACATTTGATCAGTTGATCTGGATTTAGATCAGATGGACAGTATAAGAAATACAGTGATTTTTCCCCTCAGTAAAAATTAGGCTTTTATTCTCCCTCTCCTTTAGAATAACAACAGTATTCTGACAGAGCTCATTTACTCTGGCAACACGTGTACATGCTTTTTTGGCTGGATATGCAATTGTGAAATATTTGTTATTTTTATTTTTTTATGGAATCATTGCTATCAGTGACACACTTACAAATCTGTACCAGGACCCAGAATACTTTTCATTAGGCAGTATATTGAAGTATGTACAACTGTAGCTGTTTCATGGATTGGCTCTAAAATAAGAGAATGTACTTTCCCTTTTGGTTCACTTCCCTTTTAGGGACTAAACAGCTACCTTTACAGTTTTTATATAGGTTTTCCTGACAGCCAAAGTTAAGTGAATGTAGCACTCTGGTGGGATGTTTATATGCTTGTTTCATCTATTATTCAGATACACCACTTATATAAGCTTTCCATAACAAGTTGTGGTTGAGATGTTTGTACACCACTTTTGTACAATCAGTCAAAGTCAAAGATAATAAGGAGACTAAAGGGACAGAGAACTGATTTTTATTTACTTATTATTAAATCTTTCTTTCCTTTTTGGCCTGCAGTAGATTACCTGCTGGACACTCCAAGGTTGGAAAATTTGCCTTCTGCAGTTGCTAGTGCTGATTTCACTGTGAGAATTACTGCAAGGTCCATCAAGTTCAGAGCATCTCCCCTCTATGTGAGGTGCTGCTGAGATACCCAGGAGGACTTTATGGGTTATGAGGTTACCAGATGTGCTCAGGCAAGTGCAAAGTGATTCCTAATTTAAGGTAGATTTAACACTTTCTAGCATTGTCAAATCCATCCTTTTGAGATACAGACCATATACTAAACAATGAAAAATATTTTAGTGAGCATCAGAATGGGCAGTTCAAGAATCTACTCCCCAAATATTAGCTGCCTTGCCATTACCAGTCTGAAAGTTTCTTCAATTCAAATTTTTTAGATCCTTCATGGTCAGATTCCTATTTGTATTCACAAGCAGAGTAGACTGCAGTCACGTAAGCGCCCTTAATGGGCCTCAGCTCTGAACTGAAGGAGGTCACATTCTGTTCAGTCAGCTTATCTCCATGCCCATTCAGTCTCTTCTCTAAATTGCCATGCAGTGTGATAATTGTTACAGAGTGGACAATTTCTCCACTGGAAATTGCAACAATACTTAAATGGTTTGGAACAGGCCAACAAGACACTTTATCAGCTGCAGACTTGGTAGCAACAGAGAAGGCTAGCAATTCCCAGACTCTTTGGAGCTCTCCATTCAACGCCCAGAGGGTTTCAGCCCTTGCCTGCAGTTTTAGTATTGACAAATATGTAAATCGTGTACCCTCTGCTCTGCTGGCTTTGCATTCTGATGTGCTGACAAGCAGAAATACTCTAGGAATTCTAGGAAGAGGTTAAGAAAGATATCAGTAATTAAAGCAAACAGGTAGAAGACAACTGGAAGGAAGAATTCCTTCTGTTTACTAAACAGTAAAAGACAATAATGGTGCTGGAAAAAAAAGCATCTAAAAATTTATCACAAAAAACCCCAAGCTACTTCAAACATACACATGCACATCCACATGCATTTCTTGAAAGAATCTTTAAAAATGGTGTGAACATCTCCCTGGACTTCAATTCAGGGCAAACTGTTCCAGAAGTTGACAAGATATTAGCTCACAAAATTGTTTTCCTGTCATTTTATACTCATTTCTTGTTTTAGAAAGATCAAAACCAACCAATAAAATTGTAGAGCAAAGAAGAAACAAATGAAAGAAAACCTCGCACCAAGACCAACATCCCTCATCCTGGACTCTGTTTTCAGTTGTTAAAAAAATTATTCTTGTTATACTTTCTAAGCAGATCAAAATGTAACAGAGAGATCAACATGTACAGAGGTTGTTATTTTTGCTTTGCCTTTTTGCTTACCTATACAAGACTGAGAAGGCATCATGCGTTAGGACCTGTTAGTCTGGTATTAGCAGGGTTATGGTATCACTTCTTCTAATGATGGATGTCACTTTTTTGATACCTGTTGAAGTGATGGTCCATCTGTGCCTCAAGTTTGACATATTGTCCCTCAAGAAAAGCAAAGCAGAGCAGAACTTGAACTCCAAACAATTCCTAATGATTCAGTGCATCTCCAAAAGAGAAAACACACTGGCACAGTTGTATTTGTTCTCTCCTTTTCAAAGGACGCGCCTTTGAAATCAAACCATTATCTTCACAACCCAAAGTATAAAGCCTCTCAGATAGTTACTGTACAGTGGCAGGTCATATTCCTAACTCCTGTCAACAGTGGCTTGTTAAACATTGTTTCACAGAAGTTAATTACTCTTAGATGTGGTTGAGAAATTAGGATTCCAGTTGCATTTCAGGGGCAATGGGAACAGTTTCTCTTGGCTAATTAAAATCCTTTTTTGTAATGCAGAGCACAAGAAACAAATAGGCCTCTGATTTGATTTGAAGGCCACTGATTTCTTGTGTGAGGATCTGATAGAGAGTTGTCGTATGTTTAGTAGCATATTCATCAGGTACAGGAGATTAATTTGTGTAAAACTTGCTTAAATTAAATATATGCACTCTGGGGTACCTATGTGTTTGAGGACAAAGAGCTGAATGAGAGTGAAAATATCCTATTAAACCCCATTAAAGAACTGCTTTAGCATTTGTGAAGCGTAGGGCCTCATTAAAGCCGCCATTCCTGGAATCCAGGCAAAACACTTTGCACAATTCAATTGTTGTTTCTACAACTAATTATTTTTATTTTCTAATAAATGCCCTGTTCCATGAGGAAAGAGCAGATTTCCCCCCCTCTTTCATTTAGCACAGCTTCAAATGCTTACAATAAAGGTGAGTGCATTTTACTGCTCTTTGGCTTCAGCTAATTTTGTTCTATAACAAAATCAATTAGACTGGTGTAGTCCCAATTTTTTTCCCCTCATTTCCAGCTGCTGAACTTGAATCTCTCTCAAAAGTACTTTCTCCCTTAGCCACAATATTTTTTTTAATGTCGTAATAAATAGATTGTTGTTTCGTTTAAATAGAAGAGATGAGAAAGCAACCAAACAGGCAGCTTCAGAACAAAAATTGGAACATGAAGAGACACTTCAAGCCTTTGCTTTTCTACTGATGAGGCATTCCCTATTTATGAAAAATAAATTAATTCCCTGCTTACGTTTGCTGTTTTCCTAGTTATATGTATTTTCATCATTAATTAATGGAGAGATGAGAGACTGCAGCACAACAAGCCCTAAGCAATATGAATGGATGCTTGGGCTGACTGAATAGCTTTTCTCCTTCAAGCATTGTTTTAGGTGGTGGCTGCATCAAGGAAAAGACTCTCTCTCCCTTTTTGTGATGCATCCTGAGCAGCCGCTAGAGACCTGGCCATGCATCTGAATAAAGGGTAGAAATTTTACCAACAGGCAAATCATTAGCAGGATGGATAATATAATGTTTTGCATGGAAAAAAAAAAATAACAAATCCTCTTTTTGCTTATTTTAATGAAAAAAAAATTCTCTATGGAGACTGTGGGACAGAGGCAAGTCCTTTCTAGCTGTCCAGTTCCAGCTCCAATGCACATTTACTGCAAATGGTTATGTTTGAGTACTGGCCTGGATTATGAACTGTCTTGAAAGGCCTCCTCTGTAGGGCTTTTGTCTGGTTTGGATGTTCATTTCTTTTTAAAAACAGGTATTGAGACCTTGTCTTATGTTAAATGTGCAGGGGTCAGAGAGACAGCAGTTAGCCTTTCACCATCTATGTGCATGTTGCATACTAGTTACTTGTTGCAAGATTAAACTGTATTTTTGGTAAATATCAAGCAAACTTCATGCCTCTGTTTGGTTAGGGTCTGGCTAAAAGGAGTAAGAAGCTACAGCATCTTCAGATTTTCCAAGAAAACAGAGTGCAATAACCAGAGAGAGGAAAATCCTCCATGCTGCTATACATCATGCTCTCCATGCTAAAAACTTGTCAGGTTTTGAACAGCATTCTACATGATGAGGCCTAAAACACAATTGAGACCTTTAAGAATGACAGCAGTATGTCTAAAAACCTCATGTTAACAATATAAAGAATATATTCAAGCAGTAGAACAAAGGGAGTTGTGAGCCGCAAGAGAAAGTTCCTTAAAAATGTGAGACTACTTTGATCCACAGAAGCTTGTCATGGAGCTATGTAATAAAGCTAAGTCATGTGAATTTGTAGTTAAAAGATGAACCAATTAGAGACTGAATAATTTGTGATATAACTGATAACAGGTCAAAGCAAGGTTATTGCAGGAAATAGACTTGACTTTGCAAAGAACATTGGATATTTGCAGGGCTAGTGAAAACTGCTTCTCAAATTAAAGTGTTAGTAAGCAGTGAAAGAACAGAAGTGCATCTCATTAAAAATAAATATCAGGGCATACAGTCAGAATAGCAGACCACAAAAAACAGCCAGTGAAACAAAAACAATATAATGAGGAGTGCAATATTACATATATGATCTGAAAGAAACCATACGTTTGGTTTGTGTTCAAGTGCAGACTTTTCTTAAATAAAGGAAGATGTTTTCACATGCCTTTAGTATTAAATAACACAAAAACCCAGAAGAAATTGGCCAAAATTGTTGCTCAATTGTTCATAAAACATTCAAAGCTATCAACGATACAAGACAGAAAGTCATACTAAATCACCTGCAGCACAACAAGAGCAATGTCCTCTGATGGACTTCCAGGAGAATAGCCCTCCCTGTGACAAGGCAAAATTATAGCCTGTATGGATTTCTTTGCTTGTTTTTTTATAAGAAGTGAACAACAATGCAGCTCCAAAATTTATATAGATAAAGTGGTGGATGGCTCCCAGTCCCAAGGCAGGTGTCTGGGGGCATCTGCCATGAGAAATGTGTATCCATAAAAAAGGACCTCCACCTTCTTATGGAAATGATCTTCCACACACATGGTGAAAAAAGCCCCCCATGCTTCCCCCTGCCTGTACGTTTTACACACAGTTCACGACACAGACCCTGCTGTCCAGGAGATGACACAAGGGGGATATAATGTAAAAGGACCTTGTGTCACATGCATAAGGCATGATAATTTTTATTTAAAATTCCACAAAAATACTATCAAAACCTAATATATATATGTATATTCAAATATGTCAAAGTACACTTAACACATTGACTGTAAATAAAAGTGGAGAAACCTTCCTTTCTCACAATGAGGGGTGCGTCATATGAGAATCACAGAGAAAGTTGTAAATACACTACAGAGGTCTAAATAACACATTTTTTTCTTCTTTAAAAAAAATAAAAGCAGTGAAGGAATTATATTTATGACTTAGATTTGTTTGTTGACCACTTTGATAATTCTTCTCACACTTTAGAGCCATTGGTTCTAGAGCCACCTATTTTCTTTGCCACGTTTGGGTACTGTGCCATCGTGATATCATCTTGGTCTGTTTGGCTGTCCCATACCTGTACTAGCATGAAAGCAGTCAAAATAACAGTTACTTGACATGGGAACAAGCAAAGAAAATATACAAATCTACAGTGAGTGTGCAACTGCATGACAAAAAGCAGCAGCTTTTCAGCCAAATTATGTTGGGTTTGTGTAGCAAGGTTTTGGTAGCAGGGAAGCTATAAGAGTGTCTTCTGTGAGAAGGTACCAGAAGCTTCCCCCATGTCTAATAAAGCCAGCGCTAGCCAGCTGCAAGATGGACCTGCCACTGGCCAAGACTGAGCCCACCAACAACAGTGGTAGTGCCTCTGGAATAACATATTTAAGAAGGGGCAAAAAAACTACTATGCAACAGCTGCTGGGAGAGGAGAGTGAGAATATGTGAGAGAAGCAACTCTGCAGACACCAAGGTCAGTAAAGAAGGAAAGGGAGGAGGTGCTCCAGGTGTCGGAGCAGAGATTGCCCTGCAGCCCACGGTGAAGCCCATGGTGAGGCAGGTTGTCCCCTTGCAGCCCATGGAGGTCCATGGTGGAGCAGATATCCACTTGCAACCTGTGGAGGACCCCACACTGGAGCAGGTGGATGTGCCTGAGGGAGGCTGTGACCTTGTGAAGAGCCCGCATTGAAGCAGGCTCCTGGCAGGACCTATGTTCTCATGGAGAGGAGCCCATACTGGAGCATTTTTGCTGGCAGGACTTGTGACCCTGTGGGAGACTCACGCTGGAGCAGTCTGAAGGACTGCAGCCCCCAGAAATGACCCATGCTAGAGCAGTTCATGAAGAACTGCAGCCTGTGGGAAGGACCCACACTGTAGAAGTTCATGGAGGACTGTCTCCTATGGGAGGGACTCCACACTGGAGCAGGGGAAGAGCATGAGGAGGAAAGAAGCAGCAGAGACAATGCATGATGAATTGATCACAACCCCCATTCCCCATCCCCCTACACTGCTGGGGAGAGAGGAGGTAGAAAAAATTGGGAGTGAAGTTGAGCCCAGTAAGAAGGCAGGCACTGGGAGGAAGCTAGTTTTAAGATTTGGGTTTATTTCTCATTGTCCTACTCTGATTTCATCGGCAATAAATAAAATCAGTTTCCCCAAAATGAGTCTGTTTTGCCCATGACAGTAACTGGTGAGTGATCTCCCTGTCCTTATCTTGACCCGCAAGATTTTTGTTATCTTTTCTCTCCCCTCTCTAGCTGAGGAGGGGGAGTGATAGAGCAGCTTTGGTGGGCACCTGGCATTCAGCCAGGGTTAACCCACCACATAAACCCACTAAGTGCAGCTGAAATGAAGCACCAAATGCGAAGCACCATACAGCAACTTTCACTTCAAAGCACATGCAGAGAAAAAAGGACATCTTTTCAACAACACAACTGTGCTGTCCCCTTAGGAGGTGAACCCAGATACTGCAGCACCCTACCAGCCATACCAGTGCTCACTATGGTTTTTACGTTCAGATACTGGTAAGCACCACATTTACAGTGAGAAGGCTGCTGGAAGCATTGCACTGGCAACAGCTTTTCTCTTTCGCTTGTGCTCTGCAACTCAGTCAGAATAGTCGCCTTCAGAAGCGGAGCAGTGAACTGAGACTTCCTTGAAAACTCTACTTACAGCTATTAGAACTCCAGAAGGAAAAAATGGTAAGAGAAGATGGATGAATGTGTTCCACACCTTATGAAAATTGAAGGCAAGCATGAAGTCTTGGAGGAAAATATGCGATAAAAAACCAACCATGTTAAAGAGACACTGGAAATTCAGCCCCAAACTTTATGCATGGTTAAAAAAAGCACTTTGAAAAAAGCCAACATAAATGATGTCTGACTGAGTCTTTAAAAAGAAGAGGTTTTTACTTATCATTTACTTCAAACATACCAAATCTGGTGCTTGGTAAACAAACCACAACTTTTTGAATGGAAAGATGCATAGAAAACCTGAAGCAATCAAAACAGGTACCAGCTATAATGAACTGCTTTGCCAATAGAGCCCTGAGAAAGGAAGATAGCACAGAGATTTTGTAAAGAGAGATATGGTGGAATGTAGCAACAGTGAAATATATGTGCATTGGGAAAATTAGTAGTAGAGACTGTGTTAACGCTACTGCTTAATTGTCCATTACAAAGCTTTTACAGCTCCTGAGAAGCATATAGTTGTGGTCATCAAAGTAGGTAGATACTGTGAGATAGAAATCCACCACAGAATTTCTTTGTTCCTCTGAAAAGGCAGGAGCTGACAGCACTTAGTGGTATACAAATCAGTACCTGGTGGCTACCACTTAGGAGCAACTATCTGAGTAACAGAAAGTAGGTAATCTTAATTCAAAATATATGCAACTCCACATCTTCATAATTGTGTGTTTGACCACTTCACAAACCAGAGAAAAAGAAAGGCAGAAAATTGGCCAGAAGATAGATGGGAGAATGGAAAAGAACAAAGCAGAAAGCAACTGAGCAAAAACGTTTTTTATTCCCTGGTGACATTGTCCCAGTACATAAATCTAAGCAAGGAGTATGTAGGATGAAAGATGAACTAGATTTTAAATATTCCTTACACATTCACAGAAAAAAAAAAAAAAAAAAGGACTGGAGATCACCTTATCTGTGTCCTAAAGCTGGATCAAATGTACTGTATGTCATTCCTGACAGATTATTTGCTTAACTTGTAATGATTTCTAGTTCTGGAGCCCCCACAACCCCTCCAGCCAGCCTGCTCGGTGGCTGCACTGTCCCTTAGTGACAGATAGCTTTCCTGTGCCTACACTGAGCCTTGCTACATTATTTCCTATCCATTACCAACAGGGGAAACAAGATATTCCTTCACCTTCCTAAGGGTCTTTTAAGTGTTATAGGAATGATATAGCCTCTGTATCATCAGGCTGGACCTTTGTGACACCATACACAGAGGGAGTGATATCTGCCCTGGAGAGTAGAGCATACAAGCCTGGTAAGTTAAAATACTACATGACTGTGAAATTGTCCTGTTGCTCATGGTTCACTGTTGTATATGCAGTGTGCATGCAGTCAGATCTGCTCCCTAGATGACAAATCTGGAACTGTCCTTTGTCTATCATCCACAAAAATTCTCAATTGCATAGCCAAAGAGGAAATCTACCCTTGGCTGGTTCAACCCAAAGAAAATAAATTATTGACTTTTCATCTCCACTGACTTCATATGAGGGGTAAGCAGCAAAGCACAACATGGATGGCTCTGTGGCAAGTCAAGGTGATGCAAACGGAGCAGCCATGGAGTCTGCTTGAGATAATGACATTCCTGACCAAGCTTGCAGTGAGATGACTTTTCCTACTTGCAAGCCTTTGGGTACAGATGGATGCAGACTTTCCATTTGTTTTAGCTTTTAAGGTGTCCAACTGAAGATGACCTAGGGATTTTCTTCTCAGACGACTATGAATCGAACTGAGAAAATCAGGTGTCTATAGTCTCCAGTGACATGTAATGCATTTAAAATTACTCATGGCTTCCCATAAACTTTTTCTACATAAACGCCTGTTCTCCATTTGTCAGTTCTTCCTCCTGATGCCATGTTAGGTACGTATCTGTCACATCTCCTAAATTGCTTTTAATGGGATGGCGGCTTAGTTTTAAAAGCAGAACAGCAGCTGATCCCTCCAGATTGAGAATTACTATTTTTCTTAACTTCTCCCTGTTGTCCCTGATAGGTACGTTGTGCAAGACACTGTTGCAGGATGGTTACCAGATAAAATACTTCTACACTGTTAACAAAGACAGTGACATTTTGGTTTCTAGAACACAATGTTTCCGTATATCGGTTTTGAAAAGTTTCCACTTTTTCTAGGTAAGCCACTTGCCCCCCTGTTTTGGTTTGGATGTTGCTTGTGGCTGTGTACCCAGAAAGAGGGTACTTGACTTGCCATAACACCCCAGTCAGCTTTAATTTCAAAGTTGTCAGCATATCCTTACAGCCATTTCCAGATGTATTTCTGGTGAAGGAAGACTGGCCTTTGGTTACTTGCCAATGGAAACAATGCAAAAGCGTTTGTTTATTTTGGTTTTTTTTTTTTTTTTAATTTGAGCTGAAGGCAGCCTGATAAAATGCAGTTTCTGCAATTTGTTGAATTATTAAACTATGCAGAAATTATTAATCATTCTAAACATAAGAAATAACTCATGGATTTCTTCTCTTGGTCTCACTCAACTTCAATTGCCCTCTTTGAATTAACCCCTGAAGACAATTATTATTTATATTACAGCAACACCTAGAGGCTCCTACTGAAAGCAGAGTACTATTGCACAAACTACTGTGCACACCTATGGAAAGGCACGATCCTGCCTTATATTCTGTAGTCCAAATTGGTCACCAAGAGAAAGATGAGCAGAGGAAACAGCAGGAGCCAAGGCAAGAGGATGGGCCCGCACTCACAGAAGTGATAGGGCTGGGACGCACCTTTTGTACCCAATTGTGAACCCAACCATTTCTCCATCCTGCTCTGAAAGACCATAGCCAAAAGCAGACGGCCATCAGCACTGCACTGATGCCGGGAGCCAAGCTGCAGGAAACAGGCTGCTGGAGCAGTCCCCACAGTCACCGGTGGAAGAAAAGCACCCATTAGGGCAAATACACCCAAGACCCAATGCCATCACATCCCAGGAGGATTTTTGAGTCCATAGCAGTGGTTGGAAGGAGTGTGAGGAAGGACATTAGTTTGGCAGTGGTTTTGCTTGCCAAAACATATTGGAAGAGCTCTGCTTCTGCTGTTTAGTCCTGTGGTATCTGTTTTGGAGCTAACCAATGAAAAATCTCTGGGCTCGCTTTCTCCCACACCGCTTGGGGTTAAAGAGGGCTACAAGATGTAACAAGGTTTGGAAATCACCCAGCAGCGTTCATTCGTTGCTGGCTCCAGCCTCTATTAGTGGAGAGAGCTTCAGATTGGAGGCTAAATCACCGGCTGGAGAGGACAGGAGCAGACAAAAGGCAAGGGGTACCACATCCGACCTGCAAGTTGGATGTGTAACAAGAACGATTTGGAAATACTGCAAAGAGCAAACTGATCCTGGTGGTAGTGTCAATAGCCTCCCCTGTGAGCACTAATTATATTATTACGAAAACAGACTAACACAAAACTAAAGCACAGAAACATACATTTAAGATCTGGCCTGATGCCAGCGTGCTCAAGGCACATTCTTCATACCAGCTGAATTATGATACTGTGTTATTTGTTTTGCCGGCGTGCCCAGGAGCACTAATCCTCAACCCGCATCCTGCTGTGGTCCATGCCATAAAAATACAGAAGGCCAAAACACCACCAGCCCCCAAAGAGCTCACACTGCACGTGAGAGAACAGAGGGGTACAGACAGCCTAAAATGGTGTAGCCCAGCAAGTTGAGCATTTGTCTCCAGGTATCCACAGTCCAGCTATAGTCAAGGCAGAGAATTTTGAAAGAGTGTTTTGAGGGAGAACACTGTGACTTTACTAATGTATTTCAGTGAGATTGTCATTAAGGAGGAATATAGATTTTTTTTAGTTATTCCTCCTTCTGCCTGCAGTCCTCTTACTCCATACCTACCAGGTGAAATGTTCCAAAACAAATATATTGCAATCTATTATAAAGAAACAGGTCACCCAGACAAGCATCAACAGCCACTTGGGAGCAAATAAGAACATTACAAACAATACATCAGGACCTTGCTTGATGCTTGAAGTTTAAATAGCACCTTCCATTTCCTGGGTTGCAAATAGCAAGTATTTGCTAATGATACCTTAGCAATTCACAAAACAGGGAGGAAGGGGAGAACCCCTACTTTTTTTTTTTTTTTAGCAGATCAGATGATGCTGAAGAACATCTTTGTGCATGTGAGGGGAGTGGGGGAGCACGGGGCCAGAGCCACATGGAGGTGATTTGAGTGCAATGGGAATAAATCTGTGAAAATGTGTAAGTGGAGCTGCAGAAGGAAATCTGCAGCCGCCTGAGCCAGGCGGTTGAATGGCAGAGAGGATGGAGGCTATTTGAATACTGATGTGGCCCTCACTTTCTTCCATTTCCATTAATGACATGCTCATCAAGGGCAAACAATGGGACCGGCTGCCTGCGCCTGTCACACTGTGTGGGTGCTGGGAATGCCAGGCTGTCATCCTGGGGCTGCATTTAGAGACCTGCACGCTAATAAGAAGTGCTCTGTGCCGTCAATGCAGACAGGTGCTTCCGAGGCTGGGACATGCTCCATTCCCTTCCCCTGAAACCCTCCTCTCCCGGCCCCCTGACAGACACCATGAAATGCACAAATTAACAGCCCCATCATGTTGGGCTGCTGCTGCCTGCGGTGAAAGCAGAAAATCAAGTTGTCACCCAGGGTGCAGTGATAAAGCCACAGCCTCATTTCTCTGTTGGTGCCCTATAATAGCAAATGCCAGACAGCTGGATGGATTGGGAGGTTTTAGATTAGGGTCCTGATGCACTTTGGCCACTGAATTAGCAGTTGCTGTTTTCATGCAGATTATTTGCGTGCAAAGCAAACATCTGGAGAAAGTAAAGGCTCCAGGGTCAGATATTAGATGCTTCTTTCCTCTAATGAAGCAGAAATAACAGAAATTATACAGTGCCTTGGAAAAAAATTCCACCCCCCTCCCCCCCCCCCCCCCCCCCCCCCCCATCAGTGAAAAAGCAAAAACCCTCCTGGATTTGCCTTTAGAGACCTTCCCAGAAAATGCACAAGACTCTGTGCATTTGCCCATGGCCAAACTGAGCAAGACTCTCAAATCAGGATGAGCTCATAATTTTACAACAAATGTGGCTGGAGAAAAGTCACAGCAAGTCTTCCTGGGAAGGCAAAGAGGAGGGTGAACTCTCCAAAGGTGTTTTACTTCCATAACACAGCATTCTTCTTCGACAATGGACTCTTCCCACAGCCATCCAAGACCCATGGCAATAAGAGGTTCAGCCCTTTTCATGCGTGAGTAGCTCAGCCACAGGTGAGAACCGATGTCTGGAGGGGGCTCCCTGAATCCAAAGTGGGGACGAAGCCACCCTGAAACTCCTATTGTCTCCTCACAAAGGCAGGCACCTGGACTTCTGAATGAAAAACAAAGCCAAAATGGAACCAGAGAGAGTCACTGACAAGGAAGGTGATGGTGACAGAGACCACACAGACATTTGCCCCACAGCAGGCGTTGCACCAGCAATAAGGAATGGAGGGGCCTGAGCCCTTCAGACTCCAAGGAGTTTAATGACATAATGGCCTGAGAACTTCAACATAAAACAGGAAGAGCAACTAACGAAACTTACAACATAAAACCCCCCTCCTGTCATTTTTATAGTAATAGTAAAACACTTTATTGAATTTATGAGCTACATAATGACTATGAAGAATGTAACTGGAATTAGAACCAACTCAGAAGTATAATATCAACTATAAACCCTTTTCTATTACCCCATCCCTTTATCATCATCTTATCTGACTCTTTTTAAACCAAGGAATATTGTGTTCTTCAAAATTTAGTCTGAGATCCATCTCCTGACTTCTCAATAAATCAAGCAAACCCCAAGCGTATGTAATGGACGTGGGGCCAAAAAATCAAGGCACGGCCCAGGAACAGATTTTACAGCTAGAGTTAAGAAATCATTGAAAAATGAAAAAGCAAACAACATTTCTGTGAAGGCTGTGCCTGAGAAGGCGCAGGGGAATATCCTGAGGGTTTTGGTTGTGAAGCCATGTAGCACGGCACAGGCAGCACAGTGTTATTAGATGGTGCAGACTCCAAAATGCAAGTCGTCAGTGCAGACCTTCAAAAGCAAAGCACAACCCCACAATGCACCCCTGTGCAGGTGGGAAGTCCATTTAGGAGCAGACACATTAGCAGGACTTTGAAGCACCCTCTCTGGAGCCCTTTCAGTCCCAGGGTTTTGACATGAGCGATAAAATCTGTGCAAAGCCAGAGAATGCATTGAGGGGCTGTTTATATCCAGGTCCATTATTTTTGCGGAGGAGTTTGTAAATGAATGATTGCGGGGGAGGGAAATGTACATAACACAGCTAAAGCAGCATGTTTTACTGTGTTTTCTGATTCCATTTTACTCCTTTAGTCTCTCTGGTCCCCAAGGATTTTTCTGAAGGGGCGATAAAATAAAATGGGTGAAACAAAGCCATAAGCCAGTTAAGTCTGAAAGACATGTCATCTCATCTAAAAAGAAGAAACGGACCATTTCCATGCCTAGGGCTGACAGCAACGCCTGAGCTAGCAATAGCGCTATTCCATTTGATTTATAGAATAATGGGGTGACAAATGATGACAAAAATAAACTTTTACTGCACTGAACTGCTCCTTTATTTATGAAATTTGGCCAAGTAGTGAAATCTTTTATCTGCAAGTTGTAACATGGAGTGGAAACGAGCGATTATGGTGTGGTAATAGTAATCCAGTGATGGAGGCCGAGTCAGTTGGAAATGGATTGAGGTAAAATAACTACCGCACCATGATAAATGTGAACAGCGCTTTGCTGACAGATGATCTAACAGGTGTTCATAACAACTATATAAGAGGATTTATTTATGACTAGCCACAGCCGCAGCACTGTAAATCAACTCCAGCAGCTGCACACCACTGAAACCAAGTCCCTGATGGAGAAACAGTGCAAGAACCCAAAAGAACACAATTCACTCCAGAATCTTAATCATCAAATAACATGTTTTTTTAAGCAATTACACCACAGTGCAGAAATCAGAATGACTTTCAATTACGTCAAGCTGAGCCACCAACTAACTCTGCCCAAACCCAGGCACTGGCAGAGGCCCACAGATCTGTCTGGACCAGAACAGTTTCTTTTGGACCCAGTGTCAGAGATGCCTTTTTTTTTTTTTTCCCCCCTGATAAAAGAAGCCACTTTGGTGCTGTTATGACATGGTACTGAGATGGTAAGGGCAAGAGGAATGGCAGGGGCTCCTCTCTCTGCCTCACCAGGATATAACCCCTCTTAGCTGTGACAAATCCAAATGCCTGGAGGGCTGTGCTCCAAGTCTCATCAGTGAAATTATCTGATCACCAAAACCAGCCCCAAATCCCGCCAAAACACTGCAGCATCACAGAAAAGGTAAAGAGCTCTTTAAACTGAAATCATCTTGCTGGTTTGCTTTAGAGCATGGGTCTGCAAACATTTGAAGACAGCTGAGGGAAGAATCAATGGTACTAAGTGGGACAGATACCTACTTTTTTTTGCCAGAATTATAAAAAACAGTCTAAAAAAATAACTGAATTGGTAATTCTTTCATATCTTTAGCCTCCCTTACAACTGATGTTTTAGAGTCACATAGAATACCATTTACTTTCTAAACATGATTCAGCAAGTGCTGGTAAGCTGTGCATTGCTGGTGCACACACAAAGTGCAACTAAATGCCTAAACATCCTCACACAAATGTACAAAATCAGGGCAAACCAAAATGAAAATCATAGGAAATAGTAAATGCTGCAGGATCAAATTACTCTGTGGGTGAAACACCATCCGCAAAGTGAGGGAAGTGTACCCTGCAGCAAGGCATGTTACATACTAAGCCTCCAGGCACCATTTAGGAGAAGACGAGGGGGTCTGCTGTGCCCCAGGACAGAGCCAGCCGCCCCTCATGAAGCTGCAGCCCTGGTGCCCACTCACATGGGTCTGCTCAGGGTCCCCAGGAGCAGAGGTTGTCACGACAGCCAGCCTCTTCTCATAGCAGCTTTCCAGTATCTGAAGGGGGGCTACAAGAAAGCGTGAGAGGGACTTTTTACAAGTGCATGTAGTGATAGGATGAGGGGTCATAGCTTCAAACTGGAAGAGGGTAGATTTAGATTGGATATTAGAAAGAAATTCTTTACTCTGAGAGTGGTGAGACACTGGAACAGGTTGTCCAGAGAAGTTGTGGATGTCTCATCCCTGGAAGTGTTCAAGGCCAAGTTAGACGGGGCTTTGAGCAACCTGATCTAGTGGGAGGTGTTCCTGCCCATGGCAGGGGGTTGGAACTAGATGATCTTTAAGGTCCCTTCCAACCTAAACCATTCTATGATTCTGTGACAGGGAGGCCCTGCAACCGGGCAAAGACTCTGGGGACAAGCAGGAGACTGCTCAGCCCACACCTCCCCTCCACTTGGGACGCTATCCCACACAACTCCCCTGTGGCCCGGGGAAGGGGGCTTGCTGCCTCTGCTTCCTCCTTAGCCCTGGCAGGCTGCTGGCACCTGGGCCCTCTCTGGCATCCCAGCCCAGCCGCGTGGGCCCGGGCAGCTGCAGGGTGACTAAAGGCCACCCCACCTGGCCTGTGAAGCCACAGCTACCAGGCCTCAACTCAAAGGGTGGCTGTAGCTACTGCTACCTGCCAGCCCCACTGGCTGCCTAAGCCTAAAAGCCTAAACATGGACGGACTGTGGCTGCTGGTGGTGGAGGTGAGAAGGGGCAGCTATTTTGGTCGGACGTGATGTGTTGCAGAAGAAGGGCTGAGGCTGCCTGTCCCCAGGCTCCTGCCCTCCCTGCGCCTCTTCCCTTGCCAGGTCTGCTACAGGTGCTGGACTCAGGAACGTGCCATGAGCCCGAGCTAGTGGGTGTCCCATGGTCCAAGACAAGGCTGAAGCTCTGCAGGGTGGCTGGAAGCAACAGGGCTCTTCCTCACCCTTACCGGCCATCTCCCTCATCTGCCTGCCATTTGACACGGCTAGCGGCTGAATGGCTGCCAGTCATGGCTGGTACAAGATGGGGCCTGTCACCACCTTTCTTTCCACCGGCCATCCAGAGTCCGCCAGCATTTTTACAGGGCAGGAGGCAGAGAAGAACCTGAGCAAACAAACAGCTCTTGCTCTTTCTTGAAGGACCAGGATGACTTGTCAGCTATTTTTGCAAGGTTTAGTCTAAATCCTTCCCATCAAGGAGAAAAACCAGGTCTGGGTTGAGCCAGAGGTGGGAATGGAGATGTGGGTGGTGACTCGCATTATCAGGGTGAGAGCAGGCTTGGGACCTGGAGAGGACACCAAAAGCAGTGTTGGAGCCAGCAAAACTCATTTTTGTCCTCTCTCTTATATGTGCACAATGGGAAAAAGGGAGTTTAGAATAACGCTATTTGTAAAGATATGTGTATATGCACCAGAGTGTACACAGGGATTTAAGAGGATCGGGATTTGGGGCAGTACAGTCACAGCATGGGCTCAGAGTTGCCAGCCACTGAAAAGTAGTTCAGCTGGTACCTTCTGAAGCAAAATCAGTTAGCCGTGGGACTGGAAATGCAGTGGTGTTCACCATCTCTTTCTCTTCTGAACAGGTCCACTGGACTGTGCTACATAACGCACACCAAGTATACCAGGTAAGAGGAAAAAAACCTGAACAGGAGTATTGCTTTTATCAGGGTTATGCACAAAGGCTTCTGTCAGCAATGAAACCACACTATGCAAACACAGCAAAGCCTGGTGTCTGCACCACAAAACATTTCATATAACATCTAAGTGTCATAAAAACATGCACTCTACGATAAAACAAACAAAAATATGGGGAAGAGGAGGAAGACAGACTGACAATAAATGAAGGGAACAGAGTCCAATCCTCATATGTTTGTTTCATGCACACACTGAAAGTCAGATGAGGGCTTGGGAGGATTCAACTTACCTGTACATTTCTTACGAGAATCCTTGTTAGGGCATTTAAGTGCTAAGTTAAAATTAACTCGGGCATGTAAGATATTGTATGCAAAACTAGACAGTTCAGTAATTGAATATTTTTAAAAAAGAATTAATACTAATTATAGGAATGAACCATTGCAAAATAAAGTGTGCAAAAGGATTTCATCCTATCAACAAATATCAGTAATTAGCCTAAGCCTCAAATCAAGAGGATTTAAAGCCCTTATGGCTTTTGTATCCTATCCAATACAATGTACAGTTCCAGTTTTGTTCCACTTTTAGTAAACATCATATTATCCTGTGACAGCAAATGATTAGAGCTTAAGTACATGTTAAGTACATGTTGTGTTTAAAAACAGGGGGAAAAAAGTTAATTTCTTCCTCCAATTTACATATATCGCTTTAGAAATGTTACAGAAAGTCACCTTGTTCCTGAGTTAGTAGAAATGATCATCAGGAAAGCCCAATTTATCTTTTCTATGCCATTCATTATTTCATATCCTGTATCATGTCCCTGCTCTAAAAACACTTTCATTATTTCCACTATCCTTTCACATGGTATTCTATTTATATCTTCCATTATTTTGTTCCTAGCTCTAGACCCATTTCTGTTTCTACTATTTTTCTTTAGAAATTAGTTACTAGAATTAAAGCAGGGTATGCAGGAAAAAAATATATTATCCTTTTATACAGCATCATAAAATGTGAAAGGAAAATAAGAGGAAAAAAATTATGTTATTTTCACTGTTGTGCATCAAGTCTATGTTTGTATTCTGCCATCCAGAGTAACATAACAACTCTTCCTTGTACCCCATTCTTTCCAAATGGTTTGAGTTATTTTGAAATAACTGAGTTTGAAAATTCAGTTACAAAAAAAAAGGGGCGGGAAAGGGGGGGGCGGGAAAGGGGGGGGTGAAGGGGGGGGCAAAAAGGGGGGGGCAAAAAGGGGGGGGGCAAAAGGGGGGGGGCAAAAGGGGGGGGGGCAAAAGGGGGGGGGCAAAAGGGGGGGGGCAAAAGGGGGGGGGCAAAAGGGGGGGGGCAAAAGGGGGGGGGCAAAAGGGGGGGGGCAAAAGGGGGGGGGCAAAAGGGGGGGGCAAAAGGGGGGGGCAAAAAGGGGGGGGGGCAAAAAGGGGGGGGCAAAAAGGGGGGGGCAAAAAGGGGGGGGCAAAAAGGGGGGGGCAAAAAGGGGGGGGGTGAAGGGAGGGGTGAAAGGGGGGGTAAAAAGGGGGGGGGGGAAAAGGGGGGGGTGAAAAGGGGGGGGGTGAAAAGGGGGGGGTGAAAAGGGGGGGGTGAAAAGGGGGGGGTGAAAAGGGGGGGGTGAAAAGGGGGGGGTGAAAAGGGGGGGGTGTACAGGCAAATCACTCTGAAGTGAATTCTAGATCGCAATTTAGGCTAGTCATCTACTTCATTTCCTAATAACCTATAATATGCCCCTATAAATGATGAAAGGTATGGAAGAAAGTGAATAAAAATTATATATAGCAAACCCAAGAAACTATTGTTAACTACTGCTTAGTGGCTGAATTATGACTGAGTGCACCTTCCACTATTAATGTAAGACATGCACATGTGCTCATGTTTAGGTTCCTGAAGAGCTGAGCTTTATTGAACGCAGAGATATTTTACTGAAGTATCTGTCCTTAAAGAAAGTTTATCTCCAAATTACTATTTGGGGAAGGCAGCATAAATTTTCAAATCACACCGTCAGCCCAGATACCTGTATCAAGAGTTATTGAACCACTGGACCAAGTCACAAAATGCTGAAAAACGTAAATTTATACCAGAAACTCCTCAAATATCCTGACATGTTTCTGGAAACACATGTTTCTGGGCTTCACTATTAAAATGTATAAAGTACTCTAGGGCGGCAGAAATTACTCAACAACGTGTGTGAATTACATAGCGTTAATATGCTTTCCTTTGATCTATACTGTGGTACAAGAAACAATTGCTGTTTGTTTTCTCCTTTAAACATGGCTGAAGGTTTTGCAGTTCAGCCTTTTCTTGTGGTTCTGCACCTTTCCCTCACCACCTTCTCACTGAGTCTTAATATCAAATACCATCTAGACCAATATGCATTTTCTCTGATATGATGTTATTTACCACAATGAACAATTTTTCATCTGTTTGAATAACTTCTACATCACGCTTGAAAACTGTAATTCAAGAAAAAAAAAACTTATTGCAGGATTAGGACTTCAGAAAATAATGTAAATGTTGATTAAGAACAAGGTACGTTTCTGTTGAGGGCATAGATTCTTGTTTCTTTGTCTGAGAAATACCAGCACATTTTTGGGTGCTATCAAAACCTAGAACAACATTTCTCACAGAAAGTGCCACTTAAATACCTAAAAAACCCAACCCCTCTTTAGGATTTGCCTATAAATTCTGCTATGCGTTGGAGCTACCTTTTAGTTCTACAAAATTTTAGTAGAAAATTTTAGAAGAATTTCCCAGTGTGCAGTAACGCAGCATTTCTGATGAAGCGATTATTTCCTGTTATCCAGAAAGCTAAACCAAAACAGCACCACTTAGTCACTATCACAGGACCATGCAAGGGTCCTGGTGACAGAGCAAGGGGACAGTTACACAAATATCTTCTTCGTGTCATGAAAATATCTGTAGCAGAGCCATGAGTTACTAGGAAAAGCCATGTTGGAAGTGAGGAAAACGGATATGAAATGACAAAGCTCAGCATCTTCAGTCCTACCGCGTAACCAGAATGTGAAGGGAAGGTCAGCACCAGGGACACCCGGGCTACAGGCAGAAAACTGTGTGCAGCAAAGGTTGCATGGCTGTTGGTCTCCTCAGTAGGCATGGTTATGAATTTCTCTTTGTCTCAAGCCCTGGTTTATGCACAGGTGGGAGACATCTTAATCTCAGTTTACAATAGAAAGCTGAAGCAAAAATCTGAATAATTTATTAAACTAGATGACAGTATTTGCCACAATAGTCTAATAATCATTATTTCATATGATAATAATTTCTAATAATTCAATCAGTATTTTATGAATGGGTCAATTTGAAAATAGGCAGTTACTGGCTTTGTTTATTAACAAAATGTAATTGCCTATGGTAAAATTACAGTAGGAGCACAAACACTGGCTACTTTCACAAGAACAGTTTGCTGATGCCTTGTTAGTATTTACTTTAATTAACTAGTTATATACAATACTGGCGATTGTTGTTATCAGTTCTCTAACAAAACAAGACAGAGGGAGCCTCTGCTCTGCAATAAAGCACTACTTTATTGGCATCTTAACAGAAATATTTTAGAAAATGGCAGTAGGTAGGAACATTGTTCTTAATAGACGAGTTCAGGTTCACAAGCATTTCCAGAAAGCAAACACCATTTTGCTGTACCTATTGTGTTTTAACACTTATGCAACAAAACCCCTCTGTACCACGCAGTTGTTGTTGATGTTGCTGGAACCTACCTGCCATTTTAACTCAGCTTTCAAGCAGTGTGATTTCCCTTGAACTTTATTATCTAGTATTTGTCCACTACAGTGGGGAAAACCTACGGGGAAGGAAGGTAGCGGGGGAAGGGAGCAGAGAGGGAAGGACTAGGGTAGAACAAATGGGAAATACATTTAGAAGCGCAGATAACTGACAGTAAAATATATGTTCTTTGGTTAGCAAGCAGAAAAGGAAAGGACTTGCATACATGATAGATACACACTAGCATTCTAAAGCAGAAGACAAGAATGTCAAGAGTGTATTCTTCCCCCACTGCCAGATGGAAGGGCTATTATTATAAATGAAAGGCAGCAGTAGTGGATGCCAGGCACTTTTGTTGTGTGCCAGATTCTGAAGTCCAGATGTAAGCAGGTTACCCCTGGGACAGGACAGGCTTCAGCTCCCGCAGCAGAACAGAACCAATCACAGTTTTCTCGGTGTTTATGATGAGCTGTGCTGTAGAGCTCTCCTTCAGCTCCACTGTGACTAGCATCAGTGACCCACTGTGCACAGTTTTAGCTGCAAACCTGAAGGTGGAAGGAAAAATAAAAAAGAAAAAAAGAGAAATCATTGAGGATCTTAAGGTCAAAGACTGCTAATATTTCTTTTTGCAAAAGTTAAATGAGCTCAAATATAATAAAATGCCTCCAATTTCATTAATGCATTTCAGGGGATAAACCATAAAAACCTCCATAAATTCTTCAGAAATAATTTGTTCAGCATTGTGTAAATATTTTTGCATTTAAGAAGGACAAAAAACATATCATGCAAAAATTATGTATTTAATGGTACAAACTAAAGTCTATATAAATAAAATTTTAATGTAAATTCTGATTCTTCACTTCATCTACAATATTTGTGCAAACTGGCAACTTGAATTCAGCTATATGGAGTTTTCCATGGAGAACGAGCATTATTTGGTGCCCCAAAGAAAACGTGACTATGCTAGACGTAGGTGAACACTTCCAGAAAGCCAAATTGTACTTTCAGACAAGTGCATCCTCCTGCCATCTCAGGAATTAATTCAAACTAAAAATATTCAAAGTTATAAACATCCAAACACAATCACTTGAAATGATGGTAACAGCAAGACACAATATCATTCTGTCTGTTAATTTTTATCCAGAATATTTAATCATAAATATGTAGCCAGTATTTCTAAATATTTTATCATTATCGAAAACCCTACAAAAGAAATTATAAAAAAAAACCCAAACCATCCAACCAACCAGATAAACAAAAGTTAGGACTAATGCACCATCACTAAATTCCAAGACATGAAGAACCCACTAATTACATGGAATTAAAAGCAAAACTAGCCTTTTAAGCACCACAATTGACTGAAAAGCCATTTTAGGCACAATGAACTTCTGTCAATCCTGTTAATTCATTCTGCATGCACAGCCAGGCCCAAGAGACGGGAAGGAAGAGGATGGCAATAGCCTCGTCTTCCATCTTCCACACGGAGCACACCATGCTCCCCCCCTCCCCACGCTTGCTTTTTTTTTTTTTTTTTTTTACACCACCCCCCACTCTTGGTTACTTGACAACAACAAAGTTGCTGCACATGGGCTTTTGAAAACACTAACAAGTGTAGAGCAGGTCTGTGACCCAGTCTGACCCCACTTTGCAGGGCCAATCTCCTCTCCTCTTTCTGAATGACACGTGTCTGAATCAGAGCCATCTGCCCCAATTTGCGCAACATCTTCAGCCACAATAGGACCCAGTTAGCCCTGACAACAGCTCACAATACAGAAAAATCAAACTGCTGGGCTGACAGCACGCTGTGGGCTATTCAAGAGCAAACCAACTGGTCAGTGTCTCATGTTTGACAATTAGCATGGGCCTTGCAAAGCGCCTACCCAAGCCCTTGGGGATCTGTTTAATTACCATCAACATAAAGGAGGGAGTTTATCAGGAGATACTCAAAAAACTTCACTCCAGACTTAATTAAAATATTAGCCACTTAAGCAGGAAGCAGGTTCTCTTTAAACGAGAAGTAATTTCTGTCTTTTTTCTTTTTAAACTAAGCATATCAAAATCTCGTAACACATTATACTAATTAAACATGGGGCACTTCTCTAATGTCACCCATCACAGGTCAATCTATTGCTTTTGTCCGGATTATAGATACATTCAAAGACCTCTCCCGTTAATAGGAGGTTCTAAAACAACGTTACCCCTATAAAAATTAGCTACTTAGGTAGTTATATCAATGATTTCATCTATTTGCACTGCGATGTAGAAGATCACTATTTCTCCTGTTGATTTTGACAGGGGGATAATTATAGAAACAATAGTCTTATTAGTCACTTTATTTACTTAACACTTGTGCCTTGGGACAACACAGAAGCAGATTATGTCTGAGTATGCACATAAATAGGTTGGTAGTTGGCACTCCTGCTGTGTTTCATAGCCCCGAGGCTTGATTTTACCCTCTTTTATTAAAACCTGAAAGTGATACAAAGTCAGCATTCTGAGAAAGCCAAGGTGGCCCAAAACATCAGAGATGAGTTTTGCACTGATATTTTTACATGTGCATTTGCAAAAATCGTATAGGGGATCAATAGTACTTTTCCATACCTCTGAACAAAACACATAAAATCAATAAAATGTGAGTTTGTATGTGGTTTGCAAGAGGCAAAGGGTCTGATACTCGGATAATTTTACACAAAGTGTTAGTATGCATAACTAGCAGTGGCTCATCAGTTTGTATCAATGGTCACCGATCTGGAATTGCTTACTGAAAAAAGAATTGGAACAGAACAGGATGACTTATCTCACCATTAAAAAAGAGTCTATAGAAGAACAACCACACAATGGGTTTACAACTGCTTTTGAACTTTGGAAATCAAAATCGGTTCCTTAAAACAGGGAAGACAATTTTGTTTCTAAAGAGAATTATAACATAAATACCATTATATGATCTGTGAAACTGAATACAGTTCTAAATGAAGCAGTTGACACTTGGTTAGAAAACACTAGCAGTAAGCCTGATTTGCTAATTATTTAGATGTTTTAAACATACTGTCATTGAAGAATTTGGTTAATAGCTGTTTTTTCGACTAAGTACATGTTACTGCATTTATATGGTCACTTTTATCATAAGCCCATGTGAATTTTCCCAAATATGTGTTGTGCTCAACTAAATACTTAGACGAGAAAGCAATTAGAAAAATCTTTCAGCAGCAAAATTTAATCACTCTGTATAGTAGGTATTCATTCTTTGTGAGAAACTTTTATTTTCCCCACAAGGTCAGTAATTATTTTTTACTTTTTCTGAAAGTTGATACTGCCTTAAAGGTTAGAATTTGAATAATAAAAAACTGAAAAAAAAAAAGATAATAAAAACAATCAGAATTCATAGACTGAAATAAGCCTTGGAAATTGCAGTACATTAAAAGTACACAGCAGTACATTAAAATCTAGCTTGTAATTTTGTTGTTTGTAGGTCCAAAAGAAAGAATTTGTCCTACGGACAACTCTTAATGTAAGACATTATATTATGAGCATCGTTGTGTTGCAACAAAGGATGCATCAGTGAATATGAAGAAAAAAAAAAAAAGAGACAGTAAATGAGAATACCATTCAGAAAACAGAACCACATATTTACTAAGTTTCAAGGTGATTGTTTCTGCTACACTGCAGTTATTTTCTAGTTTTCTTTCTGTGATAATATTAATTCTAACCCTGATTTCACATAATAAAAAATATTCAGGAATATTTGCAGCTGTTAATACTTTTCCCATTTAAAAAAATCAAGACAGATTAGAAACATAACAATGTGAGATGTATTTGCATGTTCTGAGTTTTTCCAAATATTTTTTTTTCTTTAAAAAGAATGGTAACTATTCTGAGCCTATGTAACATACAAAAAAAAGAGAAGCAGTTCATCGATTATTTTTACATAAATATAGTACCTGTCAGGAGGTAAGGAAATATATATTTAGAAATAAATTCTAAATCAACATCAATGAAGTACTGTAAATTTTTAGAAAGTCATTCAGTCTTTCAAGAGTTAAAGTCAAGTACACATTCTTGGCCACTTTCCATGAAAATAAGATCTGTTAATGATTATCGCACAGAAATATTTGATTTATAGTTGATATAAAGGGAAAACACAGAGTATCAGATACTAAAATGTGACAGCATTTGCCAAACACTGTCTTTGTAACGATGACTAGCCTAACTACAGACTAGCAGTTACTTTCCCTTTATTTGTAAACAGAAGATAGCTACAATATACAGGAGAGACATTTTTATGGGGAAAGGTTATGAAAATTCCATGCCAGTGAATAGACAGCAACAAAGTAAATCACTCAAAATCTGCTCTTTAAAATTCAACATTTGAGTAAGTAAATTTACAGCTGAACACTCACTATCGGGACATTTGTTTACAGCAGAGCAGGGTTTGTTACGCATAATTCAACAGCAGTAAAACATATGTTCTCTCCTGCCGGGTGCTCTTCTTCCTCTTTGATTTTTCTATTCAAGCTAAATTTTCTTCTTTTTCTGTTCTACTCCTTACCAGAAAGAGTGACAATGGCCCATGGAGGCTAAAACTTTTTTTTTCTCCGCCCTTTCATTATATCTTGTATGTGAAGCCTTCAATTACTGCCTGCTGAAGCAGACAGAATGCTATTAGTAAGAAAGACGATCAGAAGATGCAATGCCCTGCCCTAGCTGTAGAAAAATAATTAGTCCAAAGTTGACAAATGTGTAATCAAGTTATGCAATGAATATATTCAAAGGGGAAGAAAATACTGCTGTGAATTAGTCTTCAATTTGTAAATATAAGAATGAACAACTATGAAGTACCTTCCAGTGTATCAATCAGACAACAAAAATATTTATAGTTTCAGTACTCTGAATGTTCATCTTATTCTGATAAATTCTATCTATGTACAAGTTTGACTTTATAATTAATATTTCATCTAAAAATTGGCTATATTACTAATAACTTGTATTCATTCTCTGAGTAAGCCTTAGAAAATGAAAAAGAAGCATTGGGAATAGCATTACTCTGTATTAGTTCTGAATTGGGGACAGAATAAGCTTAATATCAAAACATAAGCAGAAATATATGCACAAAAAGAAGGATCTTTTTCTCAACCTGGTGATTTTAGCCTCTCAGAAAAAATCTTTGTTTAACATTGGTTATTAGTCATAACATTGATTAATATTTACCTTGAAAATAACATTATGATAATTTGCCACTTTCTTTTTCCAGTACTATTTTAACACTATCTTAAAATAAATTGTTCAAAATACCTAATTCATTACCATAATGTAATTATTTGTAATATTAACTATTTTTTAATAAATTAACAAAATTTTAAAATAAATTGCAATCAAATCTGTACTATGTTTTTACCATTTTTAATTCTATCGCAAAAATAGATTTTGAGTTTGTCCTCAGTTGCCAGTGAGCAGTTGTATTGTACCTCTAACAAAAATGCAGGAATGCAACTGAGTCCTCTGAACTTATTGTCCAACACATAGCACTACTCCACACATTCAGAAAGATGCTGCATGATTTTTTTATCATCCTCCAAATTTACCTTTAGTTCAAAAATGTCAGCATTTTTACATGTAGGTATTTATATCTCCTCCCCAAAACTTCAATAAGCTAAAAGCTTGAATCAAAATTTTTGGTTCTCACACCTAGGAAATTATAACTCTAATACTCAATCTATTTGGTTTTCTCATCTAGTCTATTATTTTTATTTTTCTTAAAGGATCTTAAAGGATCACACATTTAATATGATGAGTATTTGAGAATTACATGTAGTCCATTTTTAAAACAGGCTATAAATTTTAATTTGCAGAAAAATTATGTAATTCCAAAAAAGTAAGTTACCTTACAGAAACATATTAAAACATTAAACTCACTCAGAGATCTTTCAAATCAAAGATATTCTTCTGTTTGGTTAGCTTTTTTAAGTGTTAAATGTTTTCTGTTTGAACAACTGGCTCAGAAGATTCCCGTTTGTTTTTCAAAGAAAATGCTGCACGTATTTTTCACTTTACAGCATTCAGATACAAAAGCAGTGCTGTCCTCTAGTGGACAGCAAATAAGCTAAGCTAGAACAATCTGTCTCTATTAACCTCATCTACAAAATGACTCACTCATATACTTTTAATGTTAAGCTCGAATTTAATTTCTTAAAGGTATTTTAAAATTCTGCAATCCACAAGCAAGTTCCTTAAATGCAATAATATATTAAAAATTTTAAGGGCTTTAAAATAATGTTGTAGAAAAGCATTCTCTTTATCAAGTATTTCATACCAGTTAATCAAAATCTTCATATGCTGATAATATGTGAAAACTGTATTAATACATACAGGGCCCTTTTGTTAGCAGGGAGAAAATGTCAAGGTTTTGGGACACTAGGATTTGATTAAGAAATTATGGAATATCTAGTACAAACTACTGAGTGAGTACTTTCATATTTTAAAATTTCAGTTTTCATTTTCTCTAGGAATAAAAGTATTTACCTAAGAATAGTGACTAACCAGAAAGACTTTTAGTCATGGCTGATGAAATATAAATGGTTAGCCTAGCTGGGCTTTTTTTTTTTTTTTTTTTTTTTTTAAAAAAGCTAGAATTACTTCTATCATAAATCAAGAAAACATTAAGAGTTTACAACTTCTGGCTACAATGAAGGCTGAAATACTGTGGACGTGGATATACTATCCCATTTCAAATTCTGTTTCCTACAGGTAAACGCTACCAGAGAAACTGTTTTGCCTAGGGTATTTAACTCTCTAATTAATTTTTACTTGAGAAATTAGGAAGCAAAATCAACTTGTCTATTACAAGTTTATTTACTCAGCTACCCATTGCAGCTCTCTAGAAGAGCAGAAAAAGATGACTGAGCCCCACAGCTAAGGAACCACAGAAGCAGAACAGTCCGCATAACCGCGTCAAAGGAGCTACTGCTAGAGGTAGATTTCACTTCATTTGAGCTCTCCGACAGGGCAATTGCTTAGTAAAAAAATCTTAGGAAAGATTTCTATGTGCACACAGAGCAGAAAAGGTCTTAAAAGAAGTCTTCCCGGATTTATAAGACCTGTTTGTCTGCTACTGAGAACATATGTTTGGATTCAAATGGAATAACTATAAACAATTTATATTTCTCAGAAATGTATACACTGTGCTTATCATCAATAGATGGGTGATAACCCTTCCTTTCTGACGTCCTGGAAGCAGATGCAGTTGTTAGTTATGGTAAGCTGATAGGGTATGATCACCAACTTTCTGTCTGAGAATTCTTCCAAATGTAGTACAAACTGGAAGATGACATACACAAAGAAATTTTCCAGATGGACCCCTTTAAATGGGGGTTTGTTCAGCACAAACCTAACTACATACATGCACAATTGCATACCTTTTCTCCCCACATTAAGTGTTGCTGGATTAAAAAGATGTGGGGAGGATAACTGGTTACTAAGCATGCCATTCTCTGATAATCAAAATTGTCTGTAAACAAAACCCTCTCTTTCCTTTGAGAATCAGTCTGCCAATATACTATAAATGGGACATGACAGGTTGCAAAATGATAAAAAGGGGTGAATACAACCAGACTGTCAGGCTGATGCATGGGGTGGGAAATAAAGGCTAGTGAAAAACAAGTGTTGTTCCTTGGGTATCTGTTTCTTTAGCTCCTTATGCAAGTTTCTATACTGGGTCTAGTTGCTTTTACGTTCTTCAGGATTTCAATGCTCATCCATTGCAGTGTCCTTACTGCCATATTACAAGATTTACACAGTTATGTTTTTGATTTTGCTAGAGGATAAGAATGCAAGCTCCAAAAGACAGGTGGAAGATACTTTACGTCTTGTTCAATACTTATTCACAAAAATCACACGGGTTACATATCACATAGTGTGGGTACACTAAACAATGATGTACTATGTGCAGCAAGCTCTGAACAAACTGGCATATCAATATGGTGCAGCCAAGTGTCCTTAAAAATATAGGTCCCAGAAGCAGCGCAGTCACTACATGCAATGCTGTGCTTCAGCTACTTAGACCTGCCCCAGCAACGAGCAGAAGTGCTGTTTATTTAAAAGCTAGCTTGTTTGGTGCTAATTGTGTCTACTATGACAACACTCTAAGAGATAAGAAGCCTCTCTCTCCAACTTCTGGTGATCTCTAGAAAGAAGAGATGGCTATTAGAATGACCACTTTCATGATTGTAATGGGGAAGGATATTAAACTCATTATTTTAAGAAGTGAAATGGCTGTTCTGAAGCAGATTAAAGCTTCAGTGCTGAAAGAAGCTGAGGTTTGATTTTCTCCAAAACCTCAGATTGTCCCATATTGGGTTGTTGAAATTACAGACTTGACCATCTCAAATTAGAGGACTGAAATTAATGCTGTCATGTGCCTCAGAGTGCGGTCAATGGTTAAGGCCATCCTGATAATCTGCAGAATAGAGGTGTATAGATGACACCATGCTCACTTTCTAACCTAACTATTTCCTCTTAGTAATTGTGGATTCCTTCCAAAATACAACAGCAGCAACAGAGTAGTTCAATGGACTATTAAACGAGTTGAGGTTAACTAAAACTCATTCTTCATACCCACCCTGATGGGTTCAGACTTTTATCTCACTGACTGACTGGGCAATGTGCAGGCAAAGTCTTCAAGGATGGAAAACATGAAAAAAGTGCTCTGCTCTGCATCATTTTATAGAGCCACAGTCATTGAGGGAAATAATCTACTAGAGTACAATGCATCCTGTTTAAGAAAAGCTTCTGCAAGTGGAACGCAGAGAGGCAGGCAGTTCAAGACGTCCCAATTCTCCTTCCCACTACACATTATATTCTGACGTCAGTGAAATTACACAAGCATAAAACAAAGTGAAAGAGTGAAGAAGCAAATCCAGTTTGTGACTGAGAACATATTAAAGGCTTTTGCACCATATTTTGTAGGTAGTGGAAAGAAATGCTTTTATGTGTATTTCCATTATTTTCTTTCTAAGCCAATTTACACTGAAATGCCTCTGCTTCACGCAGAGAGCCTTATGTAATAGTAGACAATATTTTGACACTTCCAAGAGGATCATAAGAGCATTCAAGTCTTTCTAAGATTAAAGTAAAGTCTGCAACTAGTCTTTTCATTCTATTCACCATCTGTTGTCTTTTGCTATATTCAAAGTAAAGAAAATGAAGATTACCTATCCTGGTAGGAGGTTATGGAGCTGAGAATGAATAAAGGAGGAAGAGACCTAAGGAACTTTCAGAATATTCATCTGAGAGGACTAAGCAACACATCTTGAAAGTAACACTACCATGAAAGGCATTTCTGAATAAATAAGGCTCTTTGTTGGTTAAAAAGAAAATTACTGAAAATTTTGAGTTGAATAGCATCTTCATCGCATCGCATTTTGAAATAGACGAGAACAGCACAGATGATCTTTAAGGTCCCTTGCAACTCTAACCATTCTGATTCTATATATAAAGCAATTGATGCTATTGCCCGAGTAGAGACAGGGAGCTAAGTGATGATCCATAGAAGAATCAACTTTGAGGGAATAAATATCCTCAATTATGCATCCTCTTATCTTGAGGACAGAAAAATTCCTGGTAGACTTTCCCCACTGACAACAGACATACTTCAACTGAAAAGTACTTGGTCCCTAAACATAGTTATTCAGATTGATTTAATTCCCTGCAGGAAGAAATACTTTTCTTTCAACATCTTTGTCTTTAGGTATTCAAACGGTGCCCACAGATGTGGTCTGAATCACAAGACAGAAACTTGATGCCTTAGCTGATTCTTTTTGAAATCACTTTGTCAACATCTATGATCTCCTCAACTTTCAACCCTTCATTTCTTAAAATATTTTTAACAAACAACCATTCTCAGAACATTGAAAGAGCTACGTATATTGCAACAATTACCCTAATAACTCTTGTGAAATAATATTTTAAGAAAAACGATACACATTTTTTCTGAAGTTTTCATATTTAAGGAGACATTGTATTTCCCCCCCCAAAAGTTCTCTTTAGAAATGCATTTCACATTCTTGCTTTTAGTAGAAGACTTTAAAATTGAAATAATGTTTCCCCTTGATAACTAAAGCAAGAGAGATAAACACATAAAACAGTTATATCTTACTAAGAACACAAGAATGCATCATATGCAGCCCTACAAGGCCCAGCAATCTAATAGCTTGTATAAACTCATTTAAAGAGCAGGCAACTACACTTAAGGAAGTAAAATAGTGCAGCAAACTTATTTTGCAAATATGTGAATATAATTCTGAACCTTTGTGCTCTGAGATATATATATATAGGCTACTGAATTCAAAATTTTTGCAGCTATCACTTCTAATAAAATAGGACAGAATAGAACCAACTGTATTATCTGGCATTTTGTTCTACACTCAGTTAACAGGTAAATTACTACTTTTCAACTAAATAAAATAAAAAATTCACTAGCCATACAGTGAAGAGAGAAAAAAAAAGGCATGTAAGAAAGTGTTGCTATACTGTGATATGGACTGATATATAGCTGATGTATTTGACAGGTTTACATGTATTTTTCGTTGGTGACTGCATGCTATTCTGTTGATACTTGTTTCAAGTATTTATTTTCAAAGCTTCATTATATTTGCTTTAAGTGTTTTTACTTGGTGCAAAAATACAATCCTACACAGGATTATCAATTTAAGGAGCGGTAATGGGGTCCCACCAGCACAACAACATCTCCATCATGACTGCAATTACGCTTACACTGAAAAAACCCACGAAACACACACCTGTTCATGTCCATTAGATACACTTGTATTAAACCATACAATTTCATTCTGAGTAAGTATATTGCATTACCAGGCAATACAAATTTCTTGGCATTAGCTGTCATTAAGTAGCAATACTCAAGTTGGGGATAACCAACTACGAGGTTAATATAATTCATGCTGCACAGTGCAGAACGTCAGTTTAAAAATAGTACTTCTTTTCCTGTGTAAAAGGGTATGTACTAAGCACTTCCAAGAAGTGAACTCAACTAGTCCTCACAGAATAGCATGACAAGCTGAAACAAGTTCTTGTCTGTGTTTTTTTTCCCCAAATACCATTTGCAATAAAACAAACAAGACAAATGACAATACTATAGAAAAAGAAAAAAAAAATCACTTTTAATATATTTTTATTGAATCCATAACTGCTTTGTCAAGGTAAAAGGTGACTGTTTATTTTATTGTCCTGAAATGGTGTATGTGTCAAATAAAGCATGGCACACTTCTTGCATCCATGAGATTTTGCAAGAAGAGAGTCCATTTTTGTTTACTCTCGTGGCAGAGTTGATTTAATCCAAACATAGGTATACATTTTATATATACATATAAAAAAATATTTTGGCCATTTGTTTCAGAGTTTTGAAAGTATTCATTATCTAAACTCTATAACAAATACTCATTCATCTAAATCTAGGATTTACTTTAATGATAACGTAGCACTATTTAAAAGATGAACAGGTTCACACAGTATCAATTAGTTAACATTCCCATTGCTGTTCTCAGTAAAAACCAGATGCAATTATGACTACACAGTATCTGTGAACTACAGTTACTTATGGTGAAGCAAATGAAGAGCTATTTTCTAAATGCTTATCATTGCTGGGCATTTCTGGTAGGCCATTTAAGTTGTTATAAATGTTTTTTTGTGTCTGATAGACGTTATAAATGCAAACTATTCTGTAACTACTGTAGCAGACTGAATACATTCTATTTTGAATCAAAAAAAGAAAAGATTTCAGGATGCTCTAAAGCACTCTGAATACTTCAGCCCAACCAGAACATGCCTTCAGCCACTGTTTCTGAAGGAGCGTGCCCAACAGGACACACATCTCCGGTTTATTTACTGTTGGTTTATTTACTGTTGGTTATAGACTCTGTTTTGCGGAAAACCTCCTTTAAAAAAAAAAAAAGAGCAAAAGAAAGCAAGATCAAATTAGAAACTTACCTATGCTCAGGAAACCTGTGGCTGAGCTAGGAACTAAGCTATTATTTTAGGGAGACTTTTTGAGACTCAGTCACGAAACAATCCATCCCTATGCAATAAGTCTCATGTGATGGATAGGGTAAAGATGGGGAACACCTGTATACTGCAGACACTTCAGTCTCCCCTGATTGACACTCTCACCTAGTCTTTGAATTGATGTTGAGAACACAGGCTGCATAGATCCCTCAGGGATGCTACAAATGAGGACTCTTTCATGGAGGAGCAGGTGTCAATAGTGACAATCATTTCAGTGCAATCGCAGTAGCTGTACCATGTTTTTATGGTGAAACAGAATTTTATCATTGACCGTATCAAATACATAGGAAAATCCAGCTGGGTTAATGTTAATTTAATGCAATACAAATGCCCAGCAATGCAAAAAAGACTAAATCCAACAAAGAGAAATATCAGGTTATTAGTGCTGTGTAGGCTACAGGATTCTCACCATTCCAAAGAGCCACCTCTGTCAGCAAAATTTCAAAGAAAAACAGTATTCTTTGCTTTAAAAGGAGATACTTTGCTCTTACTGAAATAGCAAAAGTCAGGGGGCTAAAGAGATAATTCACACTCTGGAACAGTTTTAGTAGATGCTAGGGAAGTTGTATGCATTTTCTTATTCTAAGACCAGGTTAACAGCTTCCAGTTACCTCGTGCTGTTGTTATTTGTGACCACTCAGTTTTCCACACATGACAATTTTCCTGTTTGGTCCTGTCACAAGTGAGAAGCCATACAGATTCATGGGACTAAATATTTTGAGTCAATCACATTACAAGCTGTCATTAACCGACAATCATATCAATACCACTGACATTCTGTACCACAGCTTTTGGATGAAATGGATTGATCTACAAGTAACATCTGGAATTGAGACAGGGCCAATGACTTTCTTGGCTGATCTCTGTTTTTCCTTGCATATATATAGGAAGGACAAGGAAATGTTCAATTTAACATTCAATCTGCATTTAAAAAGATCTTCATCCAACTGCAAAAAAAAAAAAAATCATGTTCTAGGTTTAGCTGGATATCGTAGGTCAAAATTTAATGTGGGAAAAACAAGCCACTTCTCACAGTTCATAAACCTGAATAAGGCCACTTGCTTTCAGAAACAGAAACAAAAGTCAAAGAAACCATATAGATGCTCTTGAAAATACTGTGCTTTAAAAGCCTACCTTCTCCCTTTAAAAAAAAAAAAAAAACAGGAAAGGACAACTCCCCCTAACTGTGTACAGTGAAGTCTAGATATTTGCTTTATATGCTTCCAATTAAAGAGATGAGGAGTGCTTAGGCTCAAGTTAACGTCTGCTTAGGATTCTATGTTACGATATAATTGGGTACCTTATCCATTAAAGGGATGGATAATAAAATTTTCCCTAATTTCATCAAATGTTCACAAATTTGGAACTAACACATTCATATTAAAAGACAGCTGCACTATGAATGACATGTAATCTTACCTGTGTATGTTATCTTGACCAGAAGGGACTACACCCAGGTTTGCTGCCTTCACTACCCTCTCAGTTATTACAAGTCTAGTAGAGTTCTGTGGAGCAACAGCTATTGTAGCAGATGTCTCATTCATTCCTGTCAGCATCCCTGAAATATTAAGTATTTCATTATGAATACTTTAAGATTTGCTCGCTTAGTAAACATATAACCAAAATAAGAGACTTCTAAACAAAACCTCACATTTGCATTAGAAGTTAAATCATTAGTCAAGAGGACAATTTTATAATAAATTACATAATTACATTGGTTTAATGTATTACTTGCAATGTCCTATTGTTCAAAACAAATTACTAATAACTGAAAAGTGTTACATGTGACAGTAATGCAACTGTGAAACCAAGATGGTTCCTTTTTACAAAAAGCATAACTTAAAAGAAGAATGTAATCACAGAAATGAAGTACTAAATAAGACTGATATGGAAAAGTCCAGCTCAAATAAGACCACATACAAAGACACCTTCTAATCTTTCAATGATAAAACCACTGCATTTAATTATAATTTCATATCCAATTGCTAAAAATAATCTTGAAATTCAGATAGTAGTCATTTGTTCAGTTTAGTTCATGAAGATAAAGTCGTAACATTAGAAATCAGGAAATTCAGTTAGTATCCATTTCTCTAAAATGTCATGATAAACTATTTGATTAAAATAATTTGAATATCACCACAAAATGGAACAGAAATGTCAAGATAACATCCAAACATATGACAAGAAAAAAGTAATGAAGGAAATGTTGTTCAAGGTCATTTTAACAAAACCCCCCACTTTTCTCCTCTACCAACATCCATTGTTTAGAAGAATGATTTGCCAGACACTTGTGTTGATTAAAACCCAAAAGTAACTACAACTTAACATTATGTGGGTATTTTTACACTGTGTTCAGAAGCTGAAAATACAGACAAACAATGGAGCACAGTACTTTAGGCATAAATATGAAGCATCTGCAACCCACAATAACATTAACAATGAAAACAATGCAAGAGTCTCAAAAGGCTAATATTTTAGGGCTGCGCATACAGTTCTAATCCAGGGCAAATGGCACTAAGATGTTTAATAGAGCAATTAAAAAATAAATCCAACATTTTAATGCAGTAGAATGTGCATTAGCTGCTGTCACAAAATAAGAAATATTAATAAAAAGAAATATTAAAAAGAAGAAATATTTTAAAAAATGGAACAGCTCCTAACTAAATAACAGGATGTTTTTTAACATGATCTGCTCTTGAAGAGAACAAAAACAAGCATGCAACTTCTATACAGATCAGCTTTATCTTGGGAATAGAACATTCTGTTTCAAATTGTTTAACTTCACTATTAGGCAAAAGCTTTAAAAACTACACTCGCAGACTAAAACTGCTTTTAAGCAGAGCACGGGGACTGACATAACACTGCTGAGAGATGTGTGTACTCATTTAGGATTTAAACCTTCTCCATTAAGCTCTATTGAAGAGCAAATGCTGAATAAATGAATGCAACTATGTTTATGTTAAAAGCCTGTTTCCCGCAGCATGTAATTAAAGGAAATGTTGTACAAAGCCAGTACTTTTGTCAAGCTCCTGTAAATGGAAAGATGGATAGCACTCAGAGAAGTGAATGCTTTGCTTCATATTTAACCTTAACACTCTTGTCATTAATGGTTTGTCTAACTTGTTCTATAAAAGACAAGGTACTGCTCCATTGAAGTAAAATTAAAAAAATCAACTAAACCATGCTTTTCAGAACAGAAGATTCATTATCGTCGACTAATGTATTGGCATAAAGCAAAGTAACATCCTATCAAGTAAGGCACACATTCAATCTGCCTTTTCACCCCCCTTTATTTTTAACTCATGCTGTTTTATTGTTATAGGCAATTTGTACCACTCAGCATGACAGTGTAAACTGAATCAAGATTAATTTACATGCAAAAGAACACTTAGGAGAGCAGCATGGTAAGCAAATGTATTGTCTCGATTGCTGAGGTGGAAAAGAACCTGGAAAGAAAAAAGGGTGCTCTAATTAAGGGGCATCAAATATGATTGCTTGTGGTAGTCAAGGGCCAGAAAATAGTAAATGTCCAACCATTTGAAGAATTAGCATCTTGCTTGTTAGGAAAACAAGTTGGATATATAAATCTTAATAAAATTAGGTAAACAATTTGTTTACTTAACCAAGGTGTTTGGTTTTTGTTTGTTTGTTTTTTTAATGTGAATCAGGTATATACTTTTAAAAAACACTGACGAAATTATTTTAAAACATGTCCGGGGGCGGGGGGGGAAGTCTTTATACTTAAAGTAGTTTTAACTGGCTATTTTAAAAACTTGTTCATAAAAATTCTGATTAATATCCAGCTATAACAATGGCACGCCAACTTTAACATTGCTTGAAACCTGAGAATCTAAGAACACTCTAGTCAGAGCACAGAGCAGCAATTAATCGGGGTTAACTAACTGATACAATGAAATAACTACACATTTTTAATAATAAAAGGAAATAAAATTGGAAAAATTACACTGGTAGGCAAAAAGGTATGTTAGCTACCAGACTAGTCCTATTCTAAACTAAGGCAGGGGGAAGTTTGCTACTGATTTTTAAAAACAGCAGACAAGTAAAAATTTGTATACAGAGAATCCAACAGTGCATGTCTCATTCATGCAGAACTCTTGCTACAGAAACCGGACTTTTCATGGGGATGTGATGCAAAACAGGGTATGAAATTCTGAGGCCTGAAGATCAGTAAAAATATATAACTAGAAAGATAAAGAGTAGTTTGGCAATACCATTTTTATGCATGGCTTCCAAATTGTCAACCACAACATCAACTACTAACTCAGCTGCAGCTCTGGGGAATTACCTCACCGGAGGATTCCCCAGCTCAGGAGGGAAGGGAAGGAAAGGCAAGGCAAGGCAAGACGGTGTAGCAAGGCTAAGCATATCATGCACAGCATGTGGATAAATCCGGCTTTCAAGGTTCTGCCGCTACCACTAGATAACCTTCACAGCCATGAATATTCAATAACCTGTCTGTTTCCCTCTCCTTATGCCATCAGGAAGAAAATGGACATATACAAATGTAACAGACAATGCAAAACAGCAGACTGTAATTGAGTAAAGATGTTTAGCAATGAACTGGTTTCTACATAGCAGCATAATACCGGCTATTTCCTCTTCAGCATTATTAGGTTACACATGCAATTTAGATGTAAAAATCCTTAAAACCCATACATATTCTCATTCTCCCCCAATATAATCGTGCATTTCTAATACTCTCCTCATTCCTTCACTAGTTTTCATCTATTTGTTTTGGTTGCAAATAAAATTGGTACAAGACTTGAAACATGTCATGTCCAAAAACAACAACAAAAAAAGGGGAAAAAGAAAATGCATGACAAGTGAAAAATAAGTTATATAAATCAGATTCATTTGGAGAATACAGACAAATCAAAGTTAAACACAAAATAGAATAATATACACCAACTTCTAAATTGCCCTGCATTTATTACTGTAATTTGGATTTTTCATTTAGCAAGATCACATAGTAATTCTCCCCAAATGCTAGCTGCTCCTAGATCTTTGTAATAAATACTTATGTAAAATTTAGAGCTGAGACCTCTATTACCATGAATATTCTGAAACAGCTGATATCTATAAGAAAAAAGATGCAATAGAAAAGGTTTTTAAACCTGTGGTAAATTTGCCAGCGTCAAGTCCTGCATCAAAGAATGAATTCAGGAAGACAGAGAGAGCGATACAGAAATGCCAGGAGACCTTCATGGATTTACAAATACTTCATATAAACAAATTTTCAAATAGCTTTATTCAGAGTAGCCTTTCTGCTCTATTAAACATAGCAAACAGCTGCCAGATTTATTCAGACAAATAATCAACAACCATAGAAGTAAAATGGCAGAAGAAAAAGGAATTTTGGCAACAACTCCACAGAGGACCACAGCTATTCTCCAAGTACACTTCTTCTATGTGCTCGTGGTTCTGTATGGCCAGTCAGAAGGAAAAAAAGCCCTCAGTCACAGTAAAACATACAAAAACTCTATCAAAATATCACAAAGCAAGCAAATATAAAAACAGGGGGGTGGGAGTGGGGGGTGAGAGAAGCACAGTAACCTGCCTTCCTTTCGCTATAACCTCAGCTACAATTTTTAGAAGGGAACAGTTTAAATGTGCCACAGCCTCATTCAATCACTCACCTTGGTTTGCTGAGCAGGTATAAAGCAGAGAGGCAGGCTTTAGCCAGCAAAGGGTAAGAACAGCAAATAAGTATCAATTGGTTAAGAAAACAAAGCACAATCCTAACTTTTCACTGCAGCCATAAGCTTAACTGAAAATGATCTAAGCAATATCTAAACTACTTTCTTAATCATTAAAAAATACAAAAGCAAGAAATGCTCAAAAGCAACAATTAATCATACATAGCATTATTCATTGGTGTTCTTGACTGCTTGATGGATATACTGAGTTTCTGAGCCTTACACAGCAATGAGACAGGATCCCATGGGTATATTCTCATCTCAATATGAAGAGATTTACACATGTAAATCCCCATACATTGAGACAGATGAGTAAACACTATTACATTTGAATGCATCTGAAATGTAATTGTTTATATTTTAAAATATCCAAGAATCATATCCAAATTAAGGGCAGCAGTATGGACTGTTCCATTTAACACATGGTCAAAGCTAAGTACAATTTTGTCTAATTATTTTGCATAAAATATTGAAGCCACTAAAAGCTCTTACAGAGGTTTGCGTTTGCACTAGTGTCAGAAACTTACATTCTTTCAAGATGCAACATTAGAAGAATGCAGAAGTATATAAAAGACATCACCTTTCTAAAACAGTATTCCAACAATAATATTTTTTTATATTACGTGTTTGAAAGGAAAAAGATTAAAATCATGTTCAAAGTAGCTAAGGAACAGATATACTAATAGTATTTAAAAGTAGCCTTGGAATAAAGATGAGTTAAGATAGATACCATATCAATATATATTTGGGTTATTTCCTTGAGCTGAGGTTCCAACTCTCTGCTTTACTGCTAGTAGGAAAGATGTTCACACTTCAGGATAGGAAACCAAAAGACTGTTTCAGGGTAAAGGGTGGGCTTTGTGCTTTTAAAGGCACACTGAAAAGCTGTCAAATGCATCCTTTTAAAGACACTTTTAAATTAAATAATTAGTATCAGTCTGAACGCTAACAGAGACTAACACAAACAATTACGCTGGAAGCACTTGCTGTATGCTTGGAAACTGAAAGGCGTACAGCCCTCTTCTCATCCAAATACATTTTTTTAAGCTGCTGAAATATTTCTCACCTTGCTCCTTCTTAAAGTCTTTCTCTGACATAGTAACAGGCAAAAGCAGTTCTCCAACGGGGGGTTGGATGTTAACATTGAAATGATCATCCTTTGTGCTGGGAAAAGAGAAATTACAGAGATTCAACCAAGTGCTTCAACACAGATTAATATATACATATCATTACTATGAAATCTATAAACAGTGTAAGAACTACCTTCATGATTCTGACACTGTTAATCCGAAAGCCTGCTAATTTCTTACATCAGTAAAGCTGATCCACTTTCTCCAGTACAAATGTAGTATTAGTATAGTATGCATGCTCTTGTATTTCTGAAAATGTAACTTTTACTCACACTAATATTTATCTGTATCTGTAATCTATAAGGCATCCCACTCAAACTAAATGCTTGCAAAGGACAAGTTATTATGTATTTTACAATTCCTTTAAAAGAACTTTTACACACAAATTCTGTCACCGGCCACAGTCCCAGAAATAGGGCTAAACCTAGGAAAGGTATAATTTCAGACAAAAAAGATTATTACTGTCTGAAAACAAACAAACAAACAAACCACACATTAAATTTGGGAGTAAAAAAGAAATATACTTCATCACTTCAATTTCATAACATTTTGTATCTTTCAACAAAAACACACAGCAGACTGGTTGAGGTAAAACCACACTGGAAAACTGCAGAATTTGAGGCAGTTTTCGTAATGGCAGAGAGTTAAAAAAATTACTATCAGTAGTAGCATACTATTATCAAATGCAATAGATTTCTCCTTAAGAAACAAATACCACACAGTTTACTTGCTCTCCGTATCCCTTCAATTCTCTGAGTTTCCAACTGTCTCCTCTTGAGTCTACAGAAACTCAAGATACAGTCAACTCTATGTTTGATTGACTAATTATACCATAAGGGATTTGTCTAGCCATTCACAACTAGTACATCCAATCAGAATTTTTGTTAATTCTTTGAGGCGTGAGAAATTTTTAGAAAAGAACACTATTTTTTTTTGCAGATGTACCGAACAGTCAATACATACTAGTTGCTGATATGCCTCAGATATCCTACTTAAATAAAATGATACAATCATTTGAATGGAAAATATATTTCATGAATTAATATCCATGGTATTTAAATTAACCTCAAATATTTGTTACTGGTTTTTTACAATAACCTCAAAATTCTGAAATAAGACAGACTCATGGAAAAGATAGCAGTAGCTTAATAATACAGAAAACATGTGTTTCCCTCCTAAAGATGTAAGATAAGCAACCTGAACACAGAAAAGTATTTTATGGTCCTTTTACTTAAAATTTTAATACTTACCATAATTACCCAATTTCACAAGCAAATGCGTAGGAACTAGTACATTCTTACTTTCTGACTTCTGATGTGTTATAATTATGCTTATGGATGCAATCTCAAATATGGGCTTTTCAAATAAAATTCAGCATTAATGCTAACTTTGTTGAAATTATTTAGTAAACAGAGTGAAACAATCCCTTCAAACCTGGCTACTATTTCCTATACAAATAATCATTTCTGAAGTGCTGCTTTTAAGGATTTGCTTAGCTAACAAATTCTTGCTCTCCCCCCCCTCCCCCCCAATATTACTTTAAATACCATCCATCTCTAAAGTCATTAGCATATTAAAAGATCAGGGATTGTTTGACTGGCTGGCCTGATCAAGTGCACTGTAAAGTAAGTAAGTAATGTTTTTTTTCTTTAATTTTTCCTTTGAAAACTGATCAAGAACTCCATCAGCTCAGGAGCTGAAGAAAGGGTCTTTAATCAACTGCCTCATAACTTTTTGCTGTTTGCATATATGCTTAGATTATATGATTAAAAATTTTAACAATACCTTCACTGGTATTGTTCAGCTGATAGTTGAACCAATCGTTCAACCAATGTTATCTTTCATATTTAAGTAAGATGTGCACTACGTAATTCAGCATAAAATAGATAAACAGTTTTGTGTACAATGATTTATGTTCTACATTGGCTGGACATGCCATTTGTACATAAACTCTACTTATAACATCAATGATTAGATTGCTTTGAAATGCTTGTAACAATCTTTTCCCAGTAAGAAGGAATAAAAGCATGAGCATAGCTTGGGTTTTCTATGGCTGTAACTGCTCAAGAGGACCACTCAACACCTCTGCTGTTAACAAACATTCCACTTCCCTTTCCCCTAGTGATTAAAAAGCTAATAGATGTTCTTTGATAGACCATGAACTCTTCATAGTCTGTAAGCAGAAATTCTGATTGCTAGTTGTTCTTCAAACCACTTTGTTCTTAATTTCACTTTAGCCAGCATCTGGTTTACTTTGCATTACTTTAATTTCAGTGTACTTCAGTAAATTTCTTTTTCAGCCAGAGAAAATCAAACTTCCGTTTATCATTCTCTTTATCACACACTTTCAAGGCTAAATATACAGCTTCTATTTATTGATCTGCATCTCTTTTATTACATCTTTATATTAGAGATCTAGTAATATCTAATTTAATAGAAGTAATTTCAGAGTTCCATAGAACAATTCAGGTTGGAAGGGGCGTCTGGAAATCACCTGGTCCTAGCTCCTGCTCAACCCAGGGCCATCTCAGTTCATGTTGCTCAGGGCCTTGTCCATTTGAGTATCTCCAAAGAGGGATATCAGATATCTAATGGATAAGTTTAATAATAAAATTGAGTCTTGCATTACTACCGCATAATTTCCCCCAACACCTAGTGAACTAAATTCCACTTATTTATGTATACTTTGAATACTATAATTAGTAAAAATGATGTTTAAACAAAAAACTGCAGAAGTGCTTTGAAGCTTGAACATTAATGTTTAAGAATCTGGCAGACAATTGGTTCAAGTCGCACTGAAACTTCTCTCAGGTGGTGTTGCTCTAACTTTTCTGGAAGATCAAGCTGAAGAAACATCAGAAAAAAAGCAAAGTCTCTCAAGCCAATAAAACATAACTGTTTTTAGATTTCTAAAGTTAAAGACTGCATTTTCTGGTATCAGCAACTACAATGGAAAACTTACATCCTTAGTAGAACATGTCTGCTTAATGAGAAGCCTGCAGAAGGATGCTCTAAAAGTATCAAACAAATAGAAATGTCTGAGAACAGTGCCCCACCACTAATTCAGAAGATCTGTTTTGTATTTAATTATGAACTTAGAGGCAAATAATGTCCAACATATTTACTCTTACTGTTGCCTTAATAGTTGTTAAACTGTATGTATTGTATTTTTAAAAGAATTACGTGACTTTCATGATGTAATCTTGAATTATCATGATTTAATCATGAATTTATCTTCTGATGTACCCAATTAAGATGAACAAATGAGAGATGGTAATGCTCCCACAGGAAAACAGGGAGACTTACCATCTCCGTGATAAATGACACTGCAAGACTAACATTCAATCCTTTAGAAGACGCACAGTTTTAACAGTGGGAGCTGCTAGCACCTGTCATTTGAAACCAGTCTCCATTTTCCTTATTCCCTCTCTCTTCCCTCATTTTTTTTTAAAGGATTGGTTCCAAAGGGTTCCTGGGAAACAAGTTCACTAACAAAACAAAAGACTTGAGGACAATGATGGCAACATCTTCTTTAAAACTAATACAAATAATATTATCACTTGTAAATGAGCTCTTATAAGATTCCACAATGGCAGTCTTTAAAGTCTTAATTTTCAAAACTTTTAAAAAGTTATTATTCTAATAAGAGGCTGGGGAAAAAACAGCTCACTATTTTTTGTCTTGTATTCAAAAAATCTCCACAGGTGATAAAAAAAAGAACGGAAGAGGAAGAGCAAAACATTAAGTGCCTGCAAAACAGGGAATGAAGAAGTATAGGAGACTTTGCTCATAGTCCTGCTGAAGAAAGGAAAAGACGGCATACTACTTTTACATGAAAAAAGGCCAGGGTGACAGAAGAAATGAGAGTAGTTGTTCATGCTCAGCCTTGCTTTTTCCAGGTCAGTTATCTATCTTGATATATTTGCTTTCTGGAAATGGGCCAACTGACTACTTCAGAGTAATGAAGTAAAGAGAAGAGTGCCAGATTGCTTGTCTTAATATCCAACATCTGTAAACAACTTAGTGATCTGCTGACAAAGCACTAGGGAAGGAAACAGCAAGAAACAAGTGCATGTGCAAGTGACAGTGATGTGAAGACAGTCCTGCATCTCTAACATCAGCTTTTAATGTATCCCATAACATATTTCACCACATATGTTCAATAACATATTCTACTTTGTAATTTTAATCATATGCTTTTGTGCTAGCACCTACACCTGAAGGCATGCTTGCACTCAATACAAATACTGACTGCTACCCAACTGATTCTCTTCATTTATTCCTCTTTGCAGGTGGAAGTTCTGCTTGGGAAGATTCCTACGTCAACACAGAGTGAGGTAAGACAATTTCACACTACAAAAAAATCTCTTCTTGGAAAACAAAATTTAAAGCAAAAGCTTTTACAATAAGGTAGAACCTGCAACCAGCAGATTGAACACGGTTTTCGAATCTCATTGATGGAATTGACTTCATTTAAGAAAATGCTATGTTGTTCCTGATACACAAACCTCTTCTGGAGTAATCAGCAAAATGCTTGCTTTATACAGTCCAGGGCAGATGAGGTGAACAGACAACTTTCTTTTCTGTCAGCATAACAACAGCAGAAGAGTGTGTATCTCAAGGAATGGAACAGGCTGCCCAGGGAGTAGCTGAGTCACCATACTTGGACATATTTAAAAGACATGTAGACATGGCACTTAGGGAAATAGTTTAGTGGTGGACTTGGCAGTGTTAAGTTTATGGTTGGACTTGATGATCTTAAATGTTTTTTCCAACCTAAATGATTCTAGGATTCCACGTACAGGGTCCCAGCTTTTCTAATAACACTGGAACTTAGGAAATGCCAATATAAGTAAGTCCATGCTTACAAAAACCTCTGTCATGTGTCACAGTATTTTCCCATGAGCTCATTATTCTGAGCAAGGATGGAAGGCATTGAAGTTGTTTTCATTCCATTTCTCTTTCTTCTTGGGAGCTCTGACTATACTCTTTGCACTTAAACCTTGAGAAAATTAGGGGAAGAGATGCATGGCATAGACACATTCCCTATGCCATGTTGTTTCAAACGGAGCTAAACAACATCCTGTATACTTTTCAAGAGAACGAGGAGAAGAAGATAAGTTCTCCTTAAATTAATTTTGTCTTCTAAGCAGTGGTTCTTTCATGGCTTTGGGAAGAGCTAAGAGAATTTGGAAAGGGGATGAAAAGAATAGGGATGAAGAGGTAAGGACAAGCTTCCTTCTCCAGCTCTCAATGTTGCAAAGAGGACATCTCCCCTTCACCTTTAGTCACTCACCAGACACCCTCAAGAAGCCTCACCTCCATCCTTGGAAAGGCAATGGAACAGCTCATTCTGGATGTCATCTCTAAGCATGTGGAGGAAAAGAAGATTATTGGGAGTGGTCAAGATGGATTCACCAAGGGAAAACATTCTTGGATCAACCTGATAGCCTTCTATGATGGCATGATTGGCTGGGTGGATGAGGGGAAAGCCAGCAATGTGCCCTTGTGGCCATGAAGGCCAATGGTCTCCTGGGGTGCATTAAAAAGAGTGCGACCAGCAGGTCAAGGGACGTCATCCTCCCCCTCTACTCTGCCCTGGGGAGGCCACATCTGGAGTACTGTGTCCAGTTCTGGGCTCCCCAGAGTTCCAGAAAGACAAGGAACTACTGGAAAGAGTCCAGCAGAGGGCTACAAAGATGATCAAGAGAGTGGAGCAGCTCTCTTAAGAGGAAAGGCTGAAAGACCTGGGTCTGTTTAGCCTGGAGAAGAGAAGACTGAGGGGGGATCTCATCAATGCTTATAAATATCTAAAGGGTGGGTATAAAGAGGATGGGGCCAGACTCTTTTCAGTGGTGCCTGGAGACAGGACAAGAGGCAACAGGCACAAACTGGAACACAGGAAATTCCATTTGAACATAAGGAAAAACTTCTTTACATTGAGGGTGACAGAGCACTGGAACAGTCTTCCCAGAGAGGTTGTGGAATCTCTTTCTCTGGACATATTCAAAATCCACCTGGACACAATCCTGTGCAACCTGCTCCAGGTGAACCTGCTTTGGCATGGGGGTAGGACTAGATAATCTCCAAAGGTCCCTTCCAACTCCTACTATTCTGTGATTTTCCTACTAGGTTTTACAAATGCAGACAGGAATCCAAAATGCCAAATACATGTACACGAAATAGGATAAAGGCATGAATATGCCATAACCCTCTGTCTCTGTAACCTTCCTTGCCTTTCTTCTCTAGGGATTCAAATGCCTTCGTTCCAAGGATCAAATGCCAAATTCTGACATGGCAAAGCTCCCAAATTTTTATTCAGACATCTAAGGAAACTGGTAAGCTGTGAGAAAGACCTAAGAATATCTGAAAAGTAGAGACATGCAAGATAATAAAGACAAAATAAGAGACAGTGATAGGACTGCTAAGATGGTGATTACTAGGAGCTCAAGGATTCAAGAGAAAACATATATGGAAATATATAAAATTTGACAAGGAAAAAAAAAATAAAATTCCACAGTACTGCAGTCAGTCTGCAACATCAAGGATCCATTCCAACCTTTCCTCTGCTCACTGATGCTCATCTGCCTAGCAAAGACAGTTCTCTTACTGGGATGGTGAATAAACCAGTGCTTAAGTAGGATTCAACAATTCAGACTACCTTGCATGTGAGGTAGCCAATAACAAATTGCGTTACACTTCTGTTGTGTATATCCTGCTTGCAGAATCAGAACAAAGTAACCCAAAAAGAAAGAGTAACACTCACAAAACGTCTTGTAAAAGACTAAGTTCCTCCATTTATTCCTCTTTAACTTTCTGCTTGAGAGGCATTATTGTGCAGAACACCAGTGTGGCTGAAGTAGTGTGCCTCTCCAAGGAGACGGCACAAGAAAAATAGCAATGAAGAGATGTTCTCCTTAAGAGTACATAGTGTGAGCATCCTCATACAGATTCTAAATAAATGCATTAGGCACAATTTTCAAGTTAAGGCGTTTCACCTCTTTTTAATTAGATGTGTGAGCTTGGTAAGCTTTGCTTAATAAAAATAGTATTTACGAGGGAGGTCTTTCAAAGCTCAGCCCTTTGAACCTCTCTCTGTAATGCAGTTTCTCCTTCTTTGTCCTTGATTTGTACAACAAATTTAGAAAGTAATCTAAATATTTTATTACTCATGTTATTTTTTTTTTCTTTATACACTTTGTATTTATTGAACCACTAGTGCAACAGCACATCCCCAAGCAGAAAGTGTTTGCTATGCAAAACACACAGTCCATGATTGGCATCTAAGACCAATTGATCTACCCATTACCACTATCTCCCTACCCCCACAAGCTTTACTACAAAGCTATTGATTTAAACACTGCCGATCGGTTTCCATTTTCTGATTTTGGGCAGGCCAATTAAGAAAGTGAGTAATTGTGATTACACTGCTTCAGGATCAATTACATTTGATGCAAGACAAACTGCTCCTCTTAGAACAACGTAAAGAAAATTATTATGATCAGGAACACTTTACTGCTGAACATGCTTCTAACAAAAATGCAAAATAACCGACAATGTCTTTCATAAAGGTATGCTATCAGGAAATACAAGAATATCAACACCTTTGTGTGCACAGTATTTCAACTACTTTTTGACAAACTTCTACAAGTCATTCTTCCGTTCGGATAAAAGCTTTTTAAGAAGTATGACAAGTTAAAAAGGCTGCAGCTGAGTTCTCTCAGACATTGCCCCCAAAACATGCCACTGCACAATTTCTTCAATGATATTGAACACCAGCAGGATTTTGAACAACACATGTTTTAACACTAAAATAGCAAATTTAATGCAAAGAACATTTAACCTGTTTTTATACTATTCCTAAGAACTAGTGTCAGAGAGACAAGGCCTTATCAATTAGCTAATGAACAAAGTAAGCAATTCCTATTCTTAATTTAATTTTAAACTTAACTTGAGCTTTGTCATTGGACTCACATTGTCCAAATCATTAAAATGAATACACCGCTGAGATGTGAGGCAAATCTGTTTACAGTGATGTTACTCATAGTCTGGTCGGTGTTCAGGAATATTGATCTGTCTTGTTTGTCTAATAGGAAAATAATAAACAATTACTAGGCAATGTTGGAGAAAGTAATCAGTTTTTATATATCACTAATACAGCAGACCTCCCAAAACATAAAGGTGATGATCTGCATAAAATCAATGTGTTATGCTACATTGCTTATCCTCATCACTGCTAAGATTCTTAGCAATAAATGGTATAAGTTTGGAATCAAATCATTAGTATACTGAAAATATGTACTTGAAAGAAAAATATCCACTCTATTTAAGAAAGAACGTTCCTACTTTATAAATTGAGCATATTTTATTTAAAAAACCCAAAATTTTTTTAAGTAAAGAGCGCATATAATTTTGAGGCAATTATGAAATTGCATTGCCTAGAAGGGAACTTCCCAAACAAACCTAGCATCAGGCAACAGTCCAAAGCTGTTTCCAAATTCCAGCAAACAGCATACAGACCAGCTACAACAATGTGATGCGCATAAACTACGTGCTTCAGACATTTGCTGGAGGTACTAATATCTTTAAAATGACTACACATGAGCATCCATTGTACAGGAAAAGGTTGCAAGGAGGAGGGGGAGATAAAAATCAGTGTTAAAACCTCCTTAGCCCTAGAACGCGAAATTTTATTTTAGCAGTGGTTCTTTTGGAGTCACTTGGGTATTAAGATTATCCCGCTCTATTTAATAGCCTGCAAGTTGCGCAAGCGGTGCTTAGTAGTAGTACACTAAGATTTCCACAGTATTCAAGAAAGAGGTACCGAACTTCCTCACAGGGCTTCCCCTAATCTGGAATGCGGCAACGTGAATATCCTTTTTTGTGCAGAATATGGGAAGTAGTGCTTCTCGCAACAAATACATAAAAAATCATTATTTCAAGATATGTTAAAAAAAAAAAAAAGAATTGTGCAGATCTATTTAGTGCCTTTGAATAGTTTCAATGACTATATAAACCTGAATAGCTCTTAAAAGAAGGTGTCTAGCTTTCCCCCTTCTATTCATTCCTGATGTTTGAACACTGCTACCATAAATTTTACCTGGTTTCAAATGCTAGTTAATAACATAGTTTTCACTGGGTGAACAGGTTCCCTCCTAGCCTAGAATTCAACAGGAACTCATACAAAGGATGATCCTGAATTTGCCAATAATGAGCATACACAGTATAAATCAAGTATATAAGACAAAATCTAGTTGGCCAGCCAGTTACTTGCTTTCACTCTCTCTCTAATAATTTAAAAGAATCTACAGCATAAGGAATAAGCTTCTTTGTCCAGGAAATTTTGGGAGTGGTTTCACGCAGTCATGTTACATAGATCACAAACAGCCACCATAAGCACTCGAGGTAGCAAAATTGCTCACGCTATGTGCTTTTTTGATTTGTGATTTCTTACAAGGAAGAACACACACAAAACACTCCAGCAGACTAGTCAGACCTGACTGCTCCCTTCAAGGTGCTGTTCTAAGAAGAATTCCAAGAATACAGGGAAAAATAGAAATAAAGCTCAGGAAAAGAGAAGTAATTTTAAATTGGAGGAGGAGCTCATGCTTCTACTTTGTAGCATTTACACCAAGGGAAAAACAGGACCTTCCAAACACAACCTGTCAAAGAGTTTTTGAACTTACACATGTGATTTCAAACCCAGAGTTGAGCTTAACCATCAAACTTGGGGTTTTAGAAACAAGTGATAAAAAAATTTGGAAGAGTGAAGAAAATCAATAATCTTTGTAATAGTAAAACTGACCACTAGTTATGTCTTATTTCTCTAAAAACATCTTGGGTATACATCATGTTGTGAACTGTTGTTCAATTCTTAAATATTTAAATAAACAGCAAGTCTGCTACTGCCAAGCAAACTTTTAATATACACTACTTTTGCATTTCAAGAGCAAAAAATTAACCTCCCTCCCTGAGAACTCACCATAACTGGAAAGTGGCCGTCTGAGCAGAATCACAGAAGTCAATACCCATTGAAACAGTAATGGATCCTGCAGGCTCAAGGCACCCTACATGAAAAAATTTTGAACAGGTAAAGTACACATGCAAAGCAACAGAAGACTCTAGATGCAAACCCCCAAACTTCACAAAATTAGACAACCTATATTAAAAAAAAAAAAGTGCTCCATAAAAAGGAGCCGATACTTGCAGTTTTATTTCAAGTAGGTATCCCCCAAATGTCATACTCGCATGTTTAAGTGTCTTGGATCCCCCCTCCCCACAGTGAAATGTTGCCATTTCAGTCTTACAGCCCTGCCATCAACAGAATAAGGATTTGTATTAAAAAAGCTAGGAAAATCATTTACAGAAAAAAAATATATTGAAATCCCATCCTTTTTCTTGTGTACAGATCTGGTACTGAGATTTCATTATCAATGACAGCACCTTGCAAATTAGTTAATAGTAAAACACAACAAATATTAATAAAATTTACATTATTACACGCAATAATGGAAAAAGAGACAAAATTAAAATATTTCCCAAGTGGTTTACTTATTTCTCAATATTCTGCCTGCCTTAGCTACGGAAGGCAGCAGAAGTATTATGAATCCAAAACAGCAGATAATTTTGTGTTTTAAAAATGGTGCAAACTGAGGCACTTATAAAATCAAGATATCAAGAGACATGATCATTCTTAGTTTCTTGGCTATATCACTAAACTGTTTCCTCTGTGTTGTAGAGAGAAGGCTTTGTTTTGGTAGGAAGAAAAGCTCTTTCTTTACGTAAGTAGGAGGTATTAAAAACAAGCACTGGAGCAGATTTTGACTTCTCAAGATTACAAGAAAGAAAACCTAAAAGCACAGTTAAAGGAGAGGAATTCAAACAAAAAAATATTGTGCAGGCAGAAAAATGTCTAACTTGCAGTTTATTCAGTAATGTATCTGATGCTTTTCAGGAACTGAAGAGTAGGCAGCTGCTCCATGACAAATGGAAACAAAATTTAACTATATCAAGATTAAGTTCTGAGAAATATGGAAAACGTGGAGGTGATGCAGTTAGGCAAAGACTAAACTAATACCAGGGAATGAACAGAAAGCAAAGTATTTCAAGAAAAGAAGTCTGTATAAAGCACCAAAAGATTACAGCCTCCAGCCCAAATTCAGACTAAACTTTACTAAAGTCTTTGAGCTTAATGTTTTTAAACAGGGTTTCAAAGGCACCTAAACCAACAAGAAAATACTGTGCGTAGGGACTTAGATGAAATAATTTGGCCCATTTCTGGCCAAATCAGGACAATTGCCAATAGTAATTCAGTGATGGAGTCAAAACTAGACTTAAACTCCAGTAGAAATACCTGTCTACACTGACAAATATTCTGTTGCTTCTGCTGGGCAAATTTTAGGACGAGTTTTCCAAATGCTACAAAAAAGGTAATAAGAAGAACAGGGCATGTAAACTGAGTTCTAGATAAAGTGACAAAGAATACAGAAAATTTGCAATCAAGCCAGAAAAACATTTTTGGAAGGAACTACAGATGATACATAGCTTATTTCCTGCAGAGGAAACCAACAGCTTCACAAGACAGATACCACAATAATGTCTGTCTTAGGGAAATAAACACTTTAAAGGATAGGATTGTGTTGTGGAACTCAAGAAAACTGAACTGGAAAACTTATTAATTCCATATTTTTTCATGATTTTTACACGACAGAATTGAATGCTACTGTTCACTATTAATGTGAGTACAGTATCTCCTGGTCTGATTTATAGAATTACTAGTTTTCTATGGGTAAGCCTTTGTGACTTTATTTCTCTGAACGTTTAATTGGAATGATATCGAATTAGGTCGATTGTCAAAACTAACTTGAAATCTGAACTCTGAACTGGAGTTCTTATCTTGAGGAATAAACTAAACAGTTCACTTAACACAAAAATTAGTATCTTTCCTAAAAGTGACTGTCTTGATGAAATATGTATCATTATCAAAATGCAAATGCTTTCAAAATTTTAACTCTGAAATAAATTGTAGCATTGTCCAATTGCTTTTGTAGCTATTTGGTGTAAATCTGTATAGCCTTTCAACTGTTAAAAAAATAAGTATTTCAATAGCATAGAGCAATTAAATACCAAACACCTTTTCACTACTGAAATCTTCACTTTGTGCTTTAAGAACTTGTTTCTGTATTGTTCTAAGGTGATACGGATCCACACAGTAATGTAGCTCATTAACAGAGAAGAAACCCATCTAAAGTAAAGGAACTTGTGTCAAAAAGGAGCGTCTCCGTCCTTTCCATTTTTATTATGAAATAGAGACACTTTTGCTCCTTCTGACTATATAACAACGTCCTAAAACAAAAGAACTGCTGAGAAAAGAAAGCAAGTTGTGTGCACAGGTACCACTCTTGAATAACAGTTGCTATGATCTGTGTTCTTTCTCTGGTTTTATACTCTTTTCCACTAACAGAAATTTAGCAAAAAAAAAAAAAATCCCAATCAGAAGGTAGAAAGTAAAACAATTTAGGTTAGGACCGACTACAGCATTGCTTTCTACCTAGTCTAAGAAGCCACACTTTGTGGTAGTGTGTAGATGCAAGTATAGATGCAAACTGGACTAGAACACACACTTCCACTCCACTGACAAAAGCTCACAAGGGAACGAGAAAGCTCTGAGCCACCAAACTAAATAATACATCTACAAATGTTCTTCAAAGCATGGAAAGAAAATAATTGTGAATATATAAATCAAACACCATTCTTAATAGGAGCCTGTTGTAGTCATTCTGGACTAAGGTTGTTAAGAGAATTCAAGTTTGTGGGGAGACAGAAAAATTTTATTATATCAACTGGAATTGATTTAATTGATATTCGAACAAGCAGGTAAGCTTTCAGGCATGGAAGTTCTGACCTAAGGAGTTATTTTCAAAGTCAAATACAAGTAGGGGAAAGCTGAATTCATTTTTTGTTAAATTCAGACTATCTAGGGAATGACAGTTACTTGAGTGTGTGTGTGTATACATATATATGTGTGTATATATAAATATATATATATATATATATATATAAAAAAGTATACATACAACTATGCAAAACAACCACTTTCCTATATTTGAAATTTTAGAAAAGATTAAGATTCTGTATTTTTAAAGATAGGATATGATTACCTATTGGATTGAACTCATGCATCCTCATGCCTGGAGGTAATTTCTTCTCCCCAATGTGAATATTCTCTATCTTCTGATCAGTCGTATTTGTTACTGTGACTTGCACAGATACCATACGATCACCAAAAATGCCTGGCTGTCTTGAGAAGTGATAATGAGCTGCTAATCCTTTTCCACTCATTCGATGAAGTAGTTCGTGTGTTTTTGTTGGCACAGAGACTTGGGTAGTGACCTGTTAAGTTCAAAACAACAGTTGGTGAACACTGTAAGTGAAGAACAGATAAAATGACAATTAAAGATTGCACTTCTCACTTAGAGTGCCTGCTCAGAATTCTAGTGAATTAGAAACATGTAAGGACATACTCAAATCCATAAACAAATTGTAGGAATAGATATCAGATAACAGAGCTTAAACCCAACATTTCTTATACTAAGAAATAGCAGTTGTAACTTTGCCGTATTTGCATCATTTTCCGTTATAAATCTGTTCTCAATATTTTAACTCTACAGTTACATATTAAATTATCAGATTTTTTTTCATAAGAGCAACAGTTAAAATAATTATGTTGTTTCCAACAAGAAGTCTCTCTGTGTTCTATGCATCAGAACTCAAGAGTGATCCCAAGCCCACTGCGTACTGTGAAAGTATAGTAAGAAATTGTCCTCTCCTTCTCTTGTTAAAACAACAAAAAATGTTGCCTAACAACTACACCAGTCAAATACTAAAAAAACGGTTGTATAGAGGAGAAGGATGTTGCCACTTTTTTAATAGTCTTGCTGCCACAAGCAATCAGAGAAATCCCAAGGACGTCTGGGTACATTCTATCCTGAAGAAGTAGCATGAAGTAAAGACATTCAGTATGTAAACAGATTCCCACAAGATACTGCTGATACGCACATCCATAATCATGAGCTTGAAAGTGCAAAAGTAGGGAATATGCAGAAAACTGAATTTGAATTCTTTACAAAAGTTTTAAGGAAAGGCTAGGAAACTACATGAAAAGTAACACCACACAAACAGAACACAGAGGTTGAAAAAGCCAAACGCTCAGCTCGAAAGTCCCATTTGTCTGGTCAACGCACTATGAGCTACTGAACTTTATCGTATATCTAATAGATAGATCTGTTTATCTGTTTCCACTGATGAGTGTCCATCTTCTCTTGCCCTACCCACAGCCTTGCACGTGTAACTAAGTGAAAGAGACAACTGCAAATAGCAGGTTGTTCAAGACTCCAAGCAGCTAAGCAAGGAAAACGGGCTTTTATCTTGCCTTCCCTACAAAAGTCTTACAGGTTGCTCCATTTTCCTGACTGACACATTTAACATCGAGGGGCTGGTCTGAAGACTTAGTGAACACTTCCAGTCATGTGAGAAGCTGGTAAGAGCTGGGATTTAAATCCACAAGGTGTTACAGTAATGGGAGAGTATCTGGAAAACATAAGGCTGCAAAGAATCCTGTTGAAAAACTTAAGAAGTTAGCGAGCGCATAAAAAACTTGACCTTCATCTCTAAGCGACAGTTTCCAAACTGGAAAACCAGGCTAGTAATATCCATCACCTCAAACGAGTATCTGTAAAGATCAACTAATAAATATTCAGAAGTGTGAGCATTACATTGATGGAAGCTGAAGAAAACTAAATGAGGAACTGAGTGAGTTTGTATTCAGAGGTGGCTTTGGAAGATGCATTAAGTTTCACACGTAGCATGCTGAATGAAGAACGAATAATGAAGGAAAAAAGGCAGAAAGGCTTCCCACCCCCTCAAAACTCAACCACTATGTGACTGTAATTAGAACAACACATACAGGATGTGATCAAGCAAACACCTCTGCAAAATCTTCCACACCAGATTTAACTTCCAATTTTTTACCTAGTGTTTCTTTCTCTAATACACAAAAACTCTGGCATCAGGTTTTTTAGAAACAAATTAATGATCTACCAGTAATTTTCAGTGTGAAGACTAAAGGCAGTTTCAGAATACATCTGAACTGAGGAAACTCCACAACCCCAACTTTGAATCTGTACAATATATTCATACTTTTAAAGTAAATTGGTGAAGTTCAGACATTTTCTTCCCCCTAAAAAGGTGATGTAGTGCTCTCAGGGAAAAAAGTTTTTAAGTTTTCCTATAAGAACAGAAGAAAATACAGCTGTTTACAACAGAACACATAGCCAAATATTGAAATTTCTGTCCCTCTTCAAATAGTAGTAGTAATACCACTTGAAGAACACAAGCACCATCTTTTTAAACAGAATCAATTTTTCAGTCCAATTACTGATACCTGACAAGCATGAAAATATCTAATACTTTTGTCCAAGAACACAACTCAGTGAAACTTTACAAAGACCCACAATGACCAAGTATCTTTTTACTCCAATGCCATTTTACATGCATAAATATATGATGAGATTAGGGTTACTTTTATGTAGCTCATCTTTGAATTATGTTTATAAAATAAAATAAATCTGGTCCTGTGACATCTCATGACCAGATTTCTGGCTAATGCAAAATGAATGGGAAAAATACAAATTGTACGGACCTTCACAGTTCCTCAAAACATCTTTGAATACTAAACCCAAACTTTAATAGATTAATACTCTGCATAGATTTCTAGAAATAACTGACAAGGTAGAACTCTCAAAAAACAACTCAGTTGTCAGGAAATAAGAAAGGAGGTACTCTGAATAATAAATATCTTATTGGTACGTAGAGACAACAGCAGTTAGAAGTTATTAGCAGAGTCACTCTAGTACCAGTTACTTAAAGCACTGATGAAATAATTAATAAAACTTAAATTGTAATATGTAATTTACATCTTATTTTTAAGTTTAAGCTTAGCCTTTACCTTTTAACATTTAATTCAATTTGAGCTGGACATGCATAATAGAAAAGTTATTTTATGAAATGGTTCACCCATTTTTCATTAACAAGCTTAGGAAATACCTTTTATTCATGTTAAAACAAGTATTTTAAAGTACACTAGCTCTCTGTGTTAACATATAGCTGGTTTTATTAATACTATTTATTAATAGGAATGAAAACAAAAAAGTTAGTAGTTAAAAGTCCAAAATGTAGATACATATGCATACACATCCAGCAAAAATCCCTCGCTATACTTAAATTGTAACACTGACTCAAATTTTACTGAAATCATCCTGTGATTTTTAGAAATTTTAATTTACGCCCCTTCCAGCGTTACTTCTCAAGTTTCAGTCAATTTCACTTGTGAGCCCATTCACTTTTATTTTCAATATACTGTAGAGAGCAACAGACATGCAAAGGACAGTCAGAATAATGACATTATCTTTTAACCATCTTCCTTCTCGTAGAACATTAATTTTCAGTTGCATTTAACATGGCAGCACTAGAAATAAATAGAATGTATATATATTGAACAAAGGAATTTAGTTCTGGAAGATGGAAATTCTCAAGCCCTCTACTTGTTAGCAAGGGTTTTGAGCTGGCAAAGCTTAGTGTAACTGTAATGCAGTCTATTTAACAGTTGCATCAGTTTGGTAAACAGAATTTTTTGTTTAAATCCTAAAATTTTTAAAGCATAAAATTGCAATACTTAAAGGAACACATAGGGCAGATACCTGGAATCATTCTGGGGTTAAAATAATCCTCCAAAGAGTTAACAGAACAAGAAGCATCTAGTAACCAGCAGATAATCCCCTACAAATCTTACATAGCATATGTTTAAATAATAGAAGTCGTTTGTGTACCTTTGGATGGTTTATGAAAATAACCAATCAATTCTGCAGACACAACATTATTTCTAAAGGAAATCTATGTGACTCATGATGCCTGCAGATACACAGAGACAAACCACACATATTTTATCAGTTTATTACAGTAAGCAAATAAGCGTGGAATGAGAGTGCACATAACTGTCTACTTAACGCTTACTGAAACATTTATAAGAGCTGTTATCTCCCTAATAACAGACAGACAGTGTGCAATTTTAGAGAGGAGAAAAGCTTCATATTTTTTAACACTTCACTAAAAAGTAACTGAAGAGTGTAAAATGAAAAATACTCTGTGCAGTTAGCTGGTAATGGACCATATTATCAACTCAAGTTAGATTTATAGGATACAAACTAGTCACTAATAGTTATTTTATGACATAGCGTGTCTGCTTTTTTTGGGTGAAGATTATTAAACTTGCAAAACTTTTTTTTTTGCACAGCTGTTTAAAATGACAGAAATAAAAAAAAATTAAAATATAGGCTGTCCTCCCATCCCATTTTGACTGAAAGCCACCACAAATTAAAAGTCAGCATTGGGACTCCACATTGATATCATACAGGAACGCTGTATTGGTATGAGTCAGACTGGTCCCCAGGCTAACTGCACATGTTGCTTATCCATCAGCCCAAAAGAAGGTGCAAAAATTTTTAAACTACTTCTTACATCAAAACAAGAAGGGCAACATTAAGATTTTGCCTTAAAAGTCCCCCAACTCATTAACCACATAAAGGGAAGAATGTAAGATCACTGACTATAGTTTTGACTTTCTTCATCACAACAGAGCTGACTAGTTACAAACCACTGAATCCTCTGCACATTAACATGCTTCTTTTTGCCTTAAAAACTAAGTTTAAGTTAATACAAAAAACCTACTTTCCATACTTATTTAAAATAAAAAGCACTACAAGTGGGCTTATTAAACTCACTAAAGAAAACAGAGCTGGGCCGACTTTCCTGTATGAAGTACTATTATTATTATTATTATGCACAAAATAACATCTGTTTTCTTTTTGCTTTTGTATTTATTCCTTAGCTTAATAATGCTGTAATAATAAACATAGATTAACTTTTGATCCTAATTCAGAAATGTGTATATGTTTGGGTAAAACATATATTATTGGAAAAAATATTTGCTTCCAAGAATGACGATAATTATAGTTCTACTCCTCTAAATTACATTCTGTTAAAGCGGTGGACTGAATCATTTAATTTAAGTAGCCCTTCTACTGCCCTCCTATTGGTAATCCAAGAATGACCTACTGAGCTGTGAGAGCTATATCCTCTCTTACACTCACTGTAAGGCTATGCTCCAGTAACTCCGCAACAGCTAAGAGGGGAGAAGGGCTATCACGTAGCCCAGCCACATTTACATGATCTTTCAACTGAAGCTATGAGAGCAACTTAACTATAATTTTATAGCATTAGGAGAAAGATGGAAAACCAGGCAAACAAAGGAAAGACAACTACTGTGAGGAAACAGTATATTCATGATCTTTTGCTCCATTACCGATTACATATTACTCATAGTCACAAGGCAATGCTTTCCTGACACAGCTCTTATAAAAATAAAGAATTAATAATTCATAAAAAGATATTTAAAAAGGCAAAGAATTGCAGAAAGATTGTCAACATGCTACTCTGCATTATTTCGAGAGGCCATAGCAAACCCCAACATTAGAGCATACTTCAGTCACGCTAACATGGACTGCCCAACTAACGACAGCATCTCCCTGATTGGGGGTAGGGAAACCATGGAAGCAAGCAACCTCATATTTTCTGCAGTCTGGGAAAGCAACAGGACACCACGATTCAATTTGGGCTAATTTATGTAGATATACAGACACTTGAGGACATCATGTCAAATTCTGGAAAATACTTTAAAAAAAACTTTTCACCAAAGGCACATTTAACTGCTCTATATGTACAACACACCTTCTAAAAGCCATGTCTGCTAGGAAGTCCTTAAATTTCTAATACATCTAAACTCCCTTCTTGCATTGTCACCAACATTTAGGCTCTGCACTTCCCTAAATGATTAATATGTCAATGAGGCTAATTAAAAATTAGTGTATTAATGCTCCTATCTTTAAACCAGTATTGGTTGCTGACAATTTCAGACATTAGAAAATGAATTCCAAAAATTCTTACTGAATTTCAACATTGATAGAGTAATACCTTTGTCTCTAAAAACCTGCAAGGAAAATAAAAATCAACCCCCCCCAAATAACTCCAATTGGTTTTTAAGTCACACTGAGATGAATCTCAAACCAAAGAGCACTTTTATTAGACTGCCCATAGTCTGCCAAAATTAATAATTTTCTCTGCTTTTTTTTTTACTCTAATATTTGTATTGTCTCAAAGACACATAAATCATCCTCTCAAAGAGTAGTGTGTTCAAGGTAATCTGTGAATCTGGAGATGATAAAAATCTTCTGTAATATTAAATTATCCCTTTTCCAATATTTTTACGTCCCTTAGATTTTTCTATGCTTCTCTTACAATATAACCAACTATATAGATTTCCAGTAACTCTTTATCAACAAAAAGAATTGCTCTTGGAAGATAAAAATGACTACATGATATAAAAGAAGCAGAATTAGGCCTTAACCTGAGTTCATGAACAGCAGAAAACTCTATTAATCCCATATCAGATTAATCAAGCACTTTTAAAACTGAGCGCCCACTTGTTTTGTATATTATGTGTAACTGAGGGCCACTGAGACAGCTTGCATTTTGCATGTATATTCATGCTTTGTATTACAACAACACATCGTTTTGTTTGAGATTTCGCATCTTTGCCTTTTCCTTCTGCTGAGTGTAATGACTCACATAAATAATCCAATGAAAATACTTGTGAAATATTTTTAAAAGCCACACACGAAAGAATTTCAGAAGCAACAAAATGGGAATTTTCTCACAATTAAGTTCGGATTATTACATAAACATGAACAAAAGGGCTGAAATCAGTATCACAATTATGGGCCACAAATGTTGGTATAAATTCAGAAGTGCACAATCTTTCTCACAGGTAATCTCTGGGATCACCAGTGGACTACAAAAAGGGTTTAAACAGATACTACGGGAGAATCGTCTTTTAACTGCACTTGCAGAAACTTCCTACACTCAGCGCCTTCAACTGTATCCCAATCCAGGTTTCAACTTCTAAAATAGAGGTGACCAAATCAAATGGTGAAATTCAACCTCAAGATACACTATCATTTTGTCCTATGTACGCTTCTACAAAGCAAAAAGCAGAGGTCTGGTGGCTGATGCACATGTGTGACTTTCATCAAGCAGCATGGTATTTTAAACTCCTTTGTTTTAAACTCCTTCATTAGGTGTTTCAAGGAAAAGGCATTCTCCCAATATACAAACAAGTGATTTACTTCAGTTTAGTGATTCGACCCTTCCACTGGCCACCTAACTGGAAAGTCTGAGGATTACCTGAAGTAGTTCAAGAGTTAGAAAAACAGAATAAGGCGGCAGCCTCACCTTGCATCCTAATTATGAATTTGAAATAGCGGATGCTGCCAAGAAGGATTAATATAGATTTCGGCATTGAGTCTAAATGACTTCCAAAAAGTTCCTATAACTGGTTTCTAATATATTATTTTGATTTTGGAAAACAGCCAGCACTCGAGACCTGTAAAGTGAAAACATACTGAACCCTACTGGCTATAACGTATAATTTTACAGTTAAGGTCATACTATAACAAATCCTGCATATTGGTTTCTTCCAACAGAAGCACCTAGCTCAAACTTTCCCCCAAGAAAAAACCTCTTGTGTCAGAATAAGTGTATAATATAAGTTGAAACACTTATTACACAGTATTACCTGCAAGCCAAAGTGAACCCAGCCTATAACATGCTATATTTGAAATCTAGCATAGATATTTATGAATGCTAAAATGTAAATTACATCTTTGCTGGCTTGATACAAATATATTTGAATCTTGGTCACTGTGTTTTTTTGAAGAACGCAATATGTAATTTTGGCTTTTGTCAGGATGATCTTAACACATATTAACTCACCTGCAAGGACAAAAATCTGAAATCAGTGCTGAACCCATTGCACGTATACACCCACATCAGCACTTCCTCAGTGTGCGTGTAGAATTTCTGCATGTACTGGAATGCCTCTCTTATACATGATATTGATGTGCCCCTTTTCCTCAGGATTTATTTCATTTTACACATAATGTTTTAACCTGAAAATAACCCATATTCCTTAGTTTATGAAAATTACAGTTGACCTAACTGAGACCATTGCTAAAATACACATTTTTCCATGTTTTGTTTTCCTTAAGCTTCACTTTTTGGCATTAAAAAGAAAAAAAAAATCATCTGATACAGTCTGCTAAGAGAGGTTTATTTATAACCAGTTACCTTCAGTTTCTTTGTTTAAACTCAAAAGCACACTTCCTCTTTTTGGACTTGGAAACAAAATTCATGGCATCACACGACTCCATGAGAACACTCCTTTTCACATTTATTGAGAAGAAATGCCACCCAATCGCATCCACACACAGCTCAGAGTAATGTCAGCAACAACATGCACCACATATTGCAAACAAAAAACCTCACCATATGGATATCTCTCATAAAGGCTCTACTGTGACCATGCAGATCCTGAATGTAGGCATGCTGCTTTACACAGTAGCTGTGGTCATAGTTAAGTCCCTCAGTTGATGACTGAAGGCAAATTATGTAGCTAATTTTTTCTCATCTACTTTTGAAATTACCTTGGTACTAACACAGAGTATTTGTGCTACTATCGTCTAAATTCTCCAAAGATTGTTTGTCAGCTGAGCGCAAATGTAGCAGTGGAAAGACTGTGACAACAATCATTTATTAAAACTTATTCCATTTTAAAGCAACTTTTAATACACAAATGTATTTAATAATAGTTGAAAATTATGATTTATGTAGTAAGAATATGTTCTAACGCTCCTTCAGTGGAAATGGCAGAATGATTTTTGTACATTTTTTATAAAAACATTCCAAACTAATAATCGTAAAACTTTGTACACAAACCTTCTTTTAAAGCCATGAAATCCTAAACTCCGCTATACAATTAAAAGATCTATTTTACAGCTCTTACAAATGTACTTTTGCCCAATTCTTCTGGCATCTCCAAATCAAGATCACAGATGCTAGGGACTAGAAACACAAAGTGACACTGTATGCAGCCATACACAGATGGAAACATTTCCTAATCCAAGTGAACAAAAGTTTAAGATGAATACTTTTACCAACTGCACAGCAATCAAAACTAATTCAGGAAGATTCTAGAACTGCTTTTTTAGGTCTTAATATGTCAATGCACTGTTCACCAAGTCATTAGGAGAAAAGTAGGCAAAAACAAGGTGAATATCTGCCACTAAATGGAGCTTTTTAAAATGTCTCTCTCTGATGGTACTATATTTAATCCCAGCATTGTTCAACAGCCTTTCAAGAAGTCACCTGTCTCTCCAATATCCTCCTGAGTCTATGGCATAAGAGGACTGAAAACATTTCTAAATGATGCTGGTGTGGGAGAACGGTGGCACATCACTTACCAACAATCTTAACAGGTTTGGAGGGGGGCAATGGAGGGTACTGCCTTTCACTTAGTTTGTACTGCTAGCTTACAAGTCATGTGGCAACATACTACTGGTCTGCGGCAGGAATGATATGTCCTAACAGCAGTAACGCCTCTCAACAAGTTGAGTAAGCCTCATGCATAGCTTCTACTTTCAATGACAAAATATGTATTCTCCCAAACAAGTTTTAAGTTATTCTTAACATTTTGGGACAAAATCTCAATATTATAATTTGAATATCAGGTGTTTTGTTTCATGTGATGATGACTCTTCAAGTAAAAGTGACAAGATGGAGCCTTACATGCATCAATCAAGACTCGGTTATTTACTTTTTCAAATATGCCAAGCTGAAAAAACATCACTATCAAAGCTTCAGAAATCAAGACATCATGTTAGTTATAAAGCACTTACTCCTATTTTCATCTATATTTAACAAGTATTTAATTTCAAGGTTTTCAGACCCTCAGGAATGTTTAGACATATGTAGAACTGTGTGTAAGTCAGTTATAGGGCAAATTTTGATCCTGATCAGCAAAGTATCTTCCGGTGAAATCTTAGGTTTCCCTTTATATTGCTCTGGCATTCTGCTTTTTGTGCAATCCAAGCTTCAGCTAAGCACAGAACAACCAAGAAAAAAGGTGAACAAAAGCAACTTACGCCCATCGTAACATCCTTATATGTGAAATAATTAGCTGTATTTACAAGCAGTGATTCATATACTTAGAAGAGATTTGAGACGTCCCCATCGCTGCATATTGAAATCCATAAGCTGTCCCCCTCTGAGAGAGAAGGGGAGCTTCAACAAGGAGTTTTCATCAAATTCTCTATAAATTATAAATTCTGAGTGAAGAAGAAAAAAAATCTGTTTCTTCATTTGGGATTAGTAGAAAGTGCCAATAGACATGCTGATAAAGATACGGAATGACATAATTTAAAACTATAAAGGACTTCTATGTTTTGAGTGTTATTGCTCAGAACAAAAATACAAAAACCCCAAACTATAATCAGTTACGCAAAAAACCCTGTACACGATCTGTAGATGTAGCTGAAGGAAGGAGGCTTCTAAAAAACATATGCTACAGTAGCATGAATCTTTGAATGCAGCGAATATGAAAAGTTGTATTTGTATTGATTTCTAGCTAAAAGCTTGAAATATTTCTTCCCACTCTGATGTGTAGCCCTCAGAATACTCACCATAGTCTCACAATGCTGTGCTGCAGATGACAAATGCAGAAGTCTTACCATCAGGAAACTCAGTTTTCTACTGTATCAGTTTTATACACAATACTGGGCAAAGAAATATGAAACACTGTAACTTGTTAAACAGCTACCGCATAGATAGGTTTCAAAAAAAAAAAAAATTCTTGCTGCATCCTAAAAAGAAGCAATGTATTAGGTATACAGCTGTAATGAAGTTGAACTGACTGTTACGTATAGTTAATATATGTTACGCAAGAAAATGATACCGACAGCCTTCTAGGTGCTGTATAAATTCACATTCTATTTCTATTATAATTCTGCTTTTGCAGTTAAACAAACTTTGTCATAGGATCATCATTTACTGTGACCCTCTGAAAATAAAGTGAATACTGATTAGCACATTTTCTGGCACATGTCGTGTCTCTGTCACTAAACAATGTCTTAATTTTAAACTGTTGTTCAGAATCACTGCTTTGACAACCACTGTCACTGTTCAAGGTCTGCACGAAGCTTCAAACTGCATATTATCACCCATTGACAAACTCGACATTTTATGAAGAGCCCCTTCTCACACTGACTTATCCTCCTTACCCTGTGTAAATAAGTAACAATTCATTTTATAACCTTGACTTTAAAGTCCAGCCCTTCCACCCTCTTTTTTCTTCTTCCTAAACAACTGACAAAGAACAAGGAAGCTGATTGAAGGGGTCCATTATGTATCAACTTAAAGAAAGGCAAAGTGATTGATGAAACTAGCAGTCACCTTCACTGCTAGCTACTGCACCTGTATCCTTTTTGTCAAATGACCTGAAAATCCTGCTGACAGTTTAACATTCACCACAAGGATACACTCTCTAGTACTGTAGTTTTGAATATTTTTATTTGCTCAGAAATTCATGGGAACATTTTTTTTTTTTTTAAGATGGAAGTACATTTAAAATTAGTAGCAATCTGTATTTTCTTCCCACGTATCTTGTGCTTTCTAACAGTTTACTTGGCAAAACTATTAAATAATACTCGCCAGTAAGCTGGCAAACCACAGCTCCTCTGCAGTTGTCACACAGTTAAATCGTTCACATTATGATCACCATTTCAATAAAATTTGCCAACAGTGATAAGAGAATGTCAGTTAATTTCCTTATCACAGAAGAAAACCAGTTTCCAAGTTTCAGATTAAGTTTCACAGCTTTTCAGAAACAACTGTTTAAAAACAAAACCTACATTTTTTTTTGTTATTATTTTCATTTCTAAATAATACCTGGGTTCTTTAATACAATTCTGGGTTAGCAGATCAAGTAAAACTTTCTTTTAGGCTCAAAAAGATGATCAAAAAAGCCAACCCCAAACCATTCCTGTGGTACTGGAGCTGGTCTACTACTCTCTGTATAAAATAAAACGTTCACTGGGAAAGGGACAATTGAAAGGCAGGAAAATCTCAAAAATAATAATAATAAAAAAGCTGCTTTACTCTGTGTGGGACACAGCACCATTTCCTTTGGGCATTTATTACCTGTTAAAAACCAATCTTTTGGTGAGTGGCAGTTCAGGGTTTTTGAGAGCAAGCTGCAATATTTCTTCGGGTCTGCAGAGTCATAATTAAAGCTGAACTGAGTGGAATTGGAGAGGGAAGGTCAGCGAGGTGCCGTATGAGAGATGAGGCTGGGCTGATGGGCACCAAATGAACAAATTATGATGGGCCCCACTCAATGTGATGAGGTCAAATGCTTGTTTCTACCCACTGACAGTTCAATTTCCCTGAAATGTCTCTCGGTTCTCTATGAGCTAATTATGAATGAAAAGTTATCAACTGCCCTCACCAAAAAGAGCTTTCTTGGAGCTTTTAATGTCAAAATATTGTTAAGAAATGCATGCTGGCCCAGCTTTTTAGCCAAACAATATCCAGAATAATCTAAATACCAGTGTTACACTACGTACTTTCTACCTGCAGTATAGACATAAAACACTCCTCAACTGCTACTAGATAAAACACATGAATTATTATTACCATCTATTATCAAAAGGTACTGTCCTTACAGCTTTGTATAACATAAACCACGTAACTTTCAAATATTTCCATGTAACTATTAATTTCCGAGGAAATATTGCTGGATTTTTAGTTTTAAAGTATATGCTCAGCTGTATTCCAGCATCCAGATGATATTTCAGCACAACTCTAAAGCAACTGATAAAAATGCATAGTTCTTTCATGGAGCCTCAGTTTTCAGAGTAGTCTCTTGATTGCCTTTGTGACATACTATCTTTCGAAAATTCAAGCACATATGGTTGCATATAATTCCAAAGTTTTAGATAAGCAGTAAACACAGAATTTTAAAAATAGACTATTAAAGAAGTTGAATCTTTGAAGTTAAAAGAGAATAGAAAAGTGAAAGGACTTTAAAACTAGCGATTGAGTACAGGGGTGTGAGAAACTCCAGACTACTTATTTGCATAGAGAGATAATTTTGAAGACTTTTTTGCCACAATTATTCACTACTTCAAAGTTAAGAAATGACAGTAGTCTAATGCTTCAATTCGGAATGTTACCTGTCTTCCTTTTATTGCAAAGCTGTTTATATTAGATATGTTTACTTACAAGTCAGAAATTTTAAAGGAAACTTCTAAGAGGTGATCAGAACTTTACTTTGCAATGTATTTTTACACTTATGCATGTACTACCCATGTACTGGGCACTGCACAAGGTGGGATTTTGTGAAAACATCAATAATACCAACTTTTAAATTACATCAACTAATGCAGTTGCAACACACATACAGTTACAATAGGATGTTAGAGTGTATCTGATATATATCGATTTATAAACTAAAATTATTTTTCAGATGTCAAGAAAATCACACAAAATGAGTGGGGATAACGTAAAGGGAAACTTTTAAGTCAATGTTTTCTAAAAATTCAATATAATTTTAAGGTTGCTTCAAGAAACTGGCTAAAATAAGCAACTAATAGAATAACAGAAACAAATCTTTAATCACAAAGTTTGAAGAAATCATCCATGTGGGTAGCACATATAGCTATAATATAAAAGTAAGCCCCATGTTTTTTAGTACAGCACAGTATTAAATTTATCAATATAACAGTTGCTGTCATTGTAGCTGGCATACTATCTTATTAGACACACTGTTGATCAAGTGTTATTACAACAACAAAAACCCACAACTGTGCTGCAGAGACTTCATGTTTAAGTACCACAATTAAGAACAGAGAAATGCAGTTCATTCATTACAGAACCTTTTCAGGAAGTTGATTTTTTCTAATTCTTATTGTAATTGCATTGTTCTAATCCTGTATTATAAAGGCAGCTGCTTGCCTATCATTTGTACTTTCCTCGTTAATCCTGACTCAGTGAATTAACCTTTAATTACAGCTGTTAAAATTGAAATGAGCCTCTTGTCTGGCTGGGGCTGCCCCCTTCCAGTGCAGGAGACTGATGAAAATTTTTAGGGTCAATGAATATGTCCCATGTCATGTCTGATAGATGCTAAAGATGTGAGGAGGTAAATGTTACCTTAGAAAGATGTGGTTGAAATTTTTAAGAGCTAGGTTTTATTCACAAAATAAAACAAAAATACAGCTTAGGTTACCTCTCTCTTCTGTCTGAGTCACATGGCATAACACACATACAGACACGCTCTGTTTTACATACATTACCACACTATATACTTGAAAAATAACTTATGGAATCATCATCCTGCACTACACATGCTTGTTTTTAGACACCTAGCACCAACTCTGTTTACAGCAGTCCTATTTTAAGGAGCATAATATATGTATTTTTCATGTTGGAAAGAAGAAGGAGCATTACTTTAAATTCTGTCATAGATCTAAGCATTTAATTCTCAAAAAAGTTGAATTAGTTTTAAGGACAGTGCTGACTTTAATGTAAGGCAGAAGAAGATCAAGGGTTTACTCACAATAACTTATATAAAGGAGTTTCTTCTTTGCAATAACCCTTCCCCCATTTAAATTTATATTTTAATATGATTTTAATATTGTTATTGCACTTTACTTTGCAATTTTAGCACTTTTATTTTTAAATACAATGTTTGAATATTGGTTTAATCTTTTTCTCTGCAAGATAACAAGTTAGCAAAATAGCACTGAAATAGGAGCACTACTGTTAATCAAAGACTTGATTACACAGAATACAATTTAATTCACATTCAAGTTGCTAATTATGCATTATATAGTTATACATTGTATATAATTTATAACACATAAAATTTATAAGATATATACATTATATATAACAGCATAAATAAAAGACCCAATCTGGAGAATATCTAAAACAGTACTATCTCTAGTACTAAAACACACAATAATCAACTAAATCAATGAAATTATACATAGTAATAACATAATACACCTCTCAGACTGGGCATGCTATTATTTGGGCCAGTATCTTGTGTCACAAACTTCTTTCTGACGCAGAAGAAAGATCATGTTTGAACTTCCAAAATAAATTCTCTAATTTATTTAAAAGAAAAGAAGTTCAAGGTTCTTAATTTTTAAGTGTAGAGCTCGTTAAGTATTAGTGCATTTAAAAAACATAAGATGGGTATTTTTAAGGCTTGATCACTAATAAACATCATAAATATTGATAAATGGATTTCTAATTAAAGAATAAAGGTGAAACAACACTTTAAAAACAGTGTCATAGCAGGGTTTTTTTTTTTTAAGCTATCATTTTTTAAAAAGTACGTGGAAGCAATTTCTGAAAGGACATTATAACTTTCAAATATTTGATGGTAACATATACTATGTTATCGATTTAAGAACACCCTCTTATACAGCAAACTTTAAACACAGAAGCATAAAATTAAGTATGCAGGAGGTCTTTGTTTAATTCCTTCTTCTGTCTTGGCAATGGTTAATATCTGCTGATGAGCAGCTACATTCATTTGTAGATCTCCAAGTGCTTTCCCAAGGTGAGTAAGCACCATTATCCTCATTTTTCAGATGGAAAACTAAAAGATTAAGTTACTCCCTCCAGATCACACAGCAAGTAGTAAGCCAAAAATAGAACTAATTTTCCATATGTAACACCCAGTTCTGTACCCACTGGACCACGCCACCTTCCCACAAGCATCAGTCACACCCAATCAGCTGCACAACTGAATTTTGGGCTGCACCAAGAGAAAGTTGCTTTTTAACTCTTAAGTTTAAAACTACGCCTTTTCACTTGCTTCATAGGTACAAACTTTCCCAGGCACCCTACTAACATATGATATTTGTAAAAAGTGGTTTCAATTAAGCCTTATGCTAGTTACAAATCTTGTAGAGCATGGAGTAGGGGAAAATGGAGGTAATGCAGATACTTTAAACTGTTCCACATGGAAAAAGCACCATCTAAAGAAAAGAAGCTGGAGAGAAAACTACAGGGAACTCCAAAAACATCGCTGCTCAATGTGCAAGTGTGGTCAACAATGCAAACAAGTTATAAGCATGCACAGGGATAGGATACACGTAGACTATCTTGTGGCACACATTCCCCTTCAATTCCCCCCAACAAACCTTTCCAATTTCAATCTTTATATAAAAAGGTGGGCTTCAGAAGAAGTATAATGACAACATTTAATGCAGAGGAAAAAGCTCTCCTGTGATGAGACACCAAAAAGATAAGACATTTCTTATAGGAAGCTGAAAAACAAACGAGCAAATGGCAAACTATAAAAAACAATAAAATGGTATCAAGGATACCATAAGCCTGTGTTATCCTAACACAAAACCACAAAAACTTCTGATAAAGAGAAGATGTGGCTAACACTGAAAACCAATTTAAAAGAAATGTCTTTCATCTGACTAAAAAATTTTAGAAGTGTCATAAGAGGGACTGGATATATTTACAGAAACATAAAACTAGTTACTTAAAAAACAATGGTAGTTAATTAAAATCTCTCTGAGAACACAGAGCAGAAGAGTACCAAGAATCTAGTTGACTCTATAATCTAGAGACTCGATCTCAAAGCTCTTTTCCAACCATGAAGATTCTATGATCGCTCATTGCACGCAGTCTGCTGCTATCACAATCGATTGCACAACATCTCTTTCATGACATTAACAAGTTAATGTTTCTTCTGATACAGCCATTCCTGAGGTAAGAACTCAGACCAGAGTTTATATGAATGATATATATATCTAGTTATGGAATGATTTCTGCTAACAAAGCTCTGAAAAAACAAAACTCATTAAGTTGAGTGCATGCCAATAATTATTTGGAAGAACTACTATTCCTTCCTCTGCTGTAGGGTTTTGCAAATTCTTAAGCACCTCATGCTAATCCTTCCTGCAAGCTGCATACCAGACTAGAGCTATGATACAATCCATTATTGCAATCCATGTGTTCCCAACACTTCTGAGAAGAGACCCTTCACATGGGAAAAGATTATACTTCAGAGTCAGTCTTAACACTTGCTATAGTGGAATTAGAAACAATCTAAATGGACAAAGCAACCTAAATAAAAAGTTTTCCCCTGTAAAGACTACCTCAACAACTTAGAAATTGAAGCAGCATTTAAGGTGTTCTCCTATTCTGAAAATATCTCTAGTTGAATATTGAGGGTGTTCATGTTTACTGTTTCTCAAGGAATTGTGTAAGTGTGCTCAATTTGAAATTAAATGTATTTATCACCTGGTTTGACAGGTCTGCAGCTCGACCTTGACTTTTGTCAAAAGCTATTATTTCTGCTCTATGCATCACCACTCTAAAGAAGTTCTCAAAGTGGATCTCAGTCAAAAGTTCTGTAGACGACATGAGACAGAAAACAAGATGATTTACTCCTCCCTTCCTAAACAGTTTCTGTGGAACTCCGAGTAGTAGGAAACAATAAAAACATAAAATTGGTAATAATTACTATCAAGAGAATACACTGAACACTGCTGAACAAAACCTTAGCAAGTAAAGAGGTACCTCTTCTACAATTATGCCATAACTCCATATGCAAAATAATTAATGGCAACACTGAATTGTTGCATCAAATATTTTTATAAGTACCTCCTCACTACAACAAGAGTTTTCCCCTCTTTTGCTACATGTTTTTATCATGAACTTCTTATTCACCCTTGACTTTTTCCCCAAATTATCCTCTATTTTGGGCTGGGGAAGCAATCTCTCCCCTAAATCCTACTCAACTCAGCCCATACTTCCACACACTTCTTGCCCCAACCAACTGCTGCTACTGTCAGAACTCATATCTAGCTGTCAATTCTCCCTTGCACTAACAGTGTTCTGAACTGTAACAAGTTTCTTGCTACCAAAGCAGTATTTCCTTCTCACTAATTTTATTTTTTAAATTATGTGTCATTTTTACCAGTTAATTATCATATGCAACATACTCAGGGCTCTACACGTTTAGGAGAATTCTTGCTTGTACATTTTTACCACCTAAAATCCTAATGAGAAAAGAACAGGTGGTTTAGCTTTTTTTCTCATCAGCTGTGTGATGGGTAGGAACAGATGATCACTCCTGTCTTCAGTTTCTCTCCAATACATAGGTCTCCTCTTCCTCCTCTCACCGTTCCTGCTCAGAATACTATTTGCCGCAGCAGGTTATAACCCTCCCTGTCCTTATGTCATTCCTGAGTTTTGCTGTCAATTACCTCTTCTCTCACTTTATAACGTCACCCATGGGTGGGGGACAACACCCATTTCCAGTGTTTTTAGGTAAAAACTACACTGACAGCTTGCAGCTTTCTCTCGCCTCCTATTTTTCACTGTCACTATATCTTCAAGTATCTTTCAAGTCTACAAATGTATCCATGTAAAACTAAATTAACTCCAAATGCGGAACTTCACCAAGCACTTAGGTCTGATTCTCTTGCATGCACACCCCAAAAAACCCCATAGTAGCCCTCTGGCTACTTCATTTACCTAGTTCAGTTTTGCCACCTGAATATGGACTACATGTACCAGGGCAGAAGCATGTACAAGAATCTGCTATGTTTTGCATCCAGTTGGAAGAAAGTTATCCATAAATTACCACAGAATTTTGTTTTTCCTGGAACAAACTATAATATGCATGTGTGCATTTATACGAGGGGGAAATGTGCTATATGTAAACATGAATCATAAAAACAAATGAGCCATAGGACAAAGCGTCAGGTCGTGCACTGTAGTTTCTATTTAAGGATATTTTGGCTTTGTAGGTTTAAAGAGACCCATACCATTACTGTAAAACCATTCTTGTATTTATGCTTTCTATAATGTTCAGCAGCTATGAATTTGGAGTTATAAGTTTTCCAAAAGCTGTATCCAATTACAGTGCTGAATGATTTGAATAATAGACTGCCTGACATATTCCAAGATAAGTGGCTGCTACATTTCTTTGATATTAGGGTCATATACTGTACTTATCTATTTTTACTCCATGCTCTCCATTGGCTAGTAATAAATTAATTTCTCACTGTTAGTTTGGCATGTGCCCTACAGTTAAATTCATTTTCTCTCCCACTGAAGGAAGAAAAAGTTTTCTGAAGTATGACAACTATCCTCCTTATTTTTAGAATTAGTCATCACAGATTGAATTCAAAATACTATTTTAAGTGGGATGTTCCCACATAAAATCTTAAAAGCTGGTTTTACATTATCATTTTTAGAAAATTACCTGATGGTGTTGACCAACACGTGACAACAGTTATTTAACTACTTGCATGCAAGACTTTTTACAATATAAGGATATAATTTGAAAGAACAGTTTTTAACTTTAGCGTTTAATTTTTGTTGCTTCCTGGTTCACAAAAACTCAGCAAAGGACCTCATGTACATCTGCAATTATTATCAACAGCAATGAGAGTTGCACTTAGATCTGGAAACAGAATACAGCCCAAAACACGTAACCACTATCCAAGCAGCAACAATTAGTTCTGACGTGATTTGGGTTATTTCCAGAGCAGGGAATATGAGGAAGTGTTCCATCTTCTTTACTGGTTATGTGTTTTACCAGGAACTCAGCAGTACAAAGAAAGAGGCATTTCGCAGTATCAACCCTTTCATGCAGAACTTTTTCCACTGTTTAGCCTACACCTTCCAGCTCTTTCTATCTAACACCTCGATTTCATTGCAGCTACCTTTTGAAGAATGGGGAGAAGCAATTTAGCAAAGAAATAGTGGCAATCATGAGGAAAGAAAGCATGAATGTGCGAGTGGAACATGTGTTCATGTACTGTAGATGATGAAAGGACTAAAGACACTGGCAAACAGGGGGTGTTCTCAAGCATCCGACATTAGTGATTGCTATCTTTAACTTACCCTCAAAGATGATAATTCTGAAGTAAAGCACAGACACCACAGTTATTCTTAAGCTATCCCAGAGCCAGAAAAACAGACGATTGCCCATGTTTTGAGCTGTCAAAGCCATAAAGGATGGCAAAGAAGGAATTGTGGGATTGCAATCACAGGAATAACAACACAGTTGTAGTTAGACTCAGGCTTGCCACCTAACGCTGCATACTGCACTGCAAAATAACATGGAAGAGAATTTCTGGCATTTTCAGACTGTGTGACAGGTGAACGACTATGGATCACGTAAAGCAACTGCATGTCCACAGATTGTTACTGCTCCAGTTTAAATTTACATTGCATCACAATTTTCTTAGGTAAGGATAATATCCAACGAATTATCTGGAAGTCTACCTTTTCAATACCAAATTTTAAAGTCTGTAAACATGAAACTGAATCATCAGCTAACATCTTTTATTTCTTGAGTCAAATAATTCACACACCTTCTTTATGTAAGAAGAATGATTTTCCAAACATATTGCTCCCAAAGTCAGCACAAACTACCTACCAGCAATTATTGAAGTTGCAGTGTAAATTCTATATACCAGCCTCATTAGAAACAAGGCTAGGCTAAAAAATGCCTGTGCCTCTGGTATTTTTTTTAGTCATTCCCATCCACTATCACATGGATAACTATCTTAGTGTCGTACTGCTACTATTCCTTACTAAATTGCAAATTTAAATTGGACACATGAAATGACTTTAAAAAAACCAAACAACCACAAAAGAGCAAAAATTACTATCCTTTCCCCCAACAAAGGAATGCCCTCTACCTCCATGACTTTGCTAGCCTTAATTATGCCTACAGTTTTGAGATTCCCTAATGGGAAGTGCTACAAAGCAGAAAGCACTAACAGAATGAATCATGACACATACTGATACGCCACTGATTGTAAATCTATACCCCTTTTATTTGCACCCAGGGGCTATGCTTCATATACTCATGAAAAATTACTGCCAAGTAGCAAAATGTCATAATTGGAGGCATGTATGGTAAACAAACAGGCTGAGGATTAACAGGTATGTGATTTTCTTGTAGTTTATTTTTGATAGTGTAGCAACTAGATGGTTTGAAAGATTTGTATAGTTTGGATACTTAATTTGTGAATTAAAGTTTCCCTTGGTCATCGAAAAAGACAGATTGAAAGTTAAAAATCCTTGAAGGCGTCCTTCTCAGACATGCAATATTCCTACTTTTCTCCACATTTCAGAATGCAATTATTACAGATCAAAAAAGTTGCCAGGCTTGCATGTAAACCAGAAAGTCATACAAGACCTTTATAGGTGAAAGCACTTTTAAAAAATCACTTTACTGACTGCCTCAAAAACATGTGAAATACTTAAAATTAAGACACGCACACACCCCATCCCACTTTTTAAAAGGTACTTACATCAATGACTGATGAACTCGACAGACTTAATCCCTCTAGGTCTGCTGCTAAACTTGGGGACAAAACAGCTGCTGTAGGAACTGCCACAGGAGTTGTCACAGGACAGACTAGAAGTAAAAAGGCAATTGATACTTAACTTTAAAAAAATTGAAAATACTGGGAAAGACAATGAGCTATCTTCATTAAGTGTAAAAAGGTTTTACATCTTGATCTACTTATTTTACCCTTGTATATATGTTTCTTAATAGCAGAGGATTATTTTTTCAGATATAGAGCCCCAATACTCAGAATAAACAATGAAAATGTAAATAAAACTGGTATATGTATAGACCATGTTACTTACGTGAAAAATGTTTTGTCCTTCTTTCCCTTTTCCTCTATTTTATCCTTCAGTCTGATCCATACTATGCAACACCTTTTCAAATTATGTGCAAAGTACATATTAATGCAGTTCTAACGTGTTGCATCTATAGACGCAAACCTGAAGAAAGTCACTACAAAGCATAGCCAAAAAACAGTGCCAGCTCTACCCTACCCTTCCAAGATTGCATGTTAACCTGTTCTTCAAAACTGTGATTTTTAGTATCATCTTATAGTACCACGGATGGTTCATAGGTTGCATAGGTGTTGTACAAGTAACATCCAGTGGCATCTGAGAAAGTAAGCCCACTTTAACAGAAAACAAGTCCACACACATAAAAATTGTCAAAATAAATGTTTTACATACCAATACATTCTAAATTTTGAAACTATTTCTCAGTTCAAAAACAAACAAAATTACATATTGTAATAATTATGCTTAAAAGTAAGTTGAGTCTCAAAGGAAATTTTTTTTTTTGTCAGGAAGCTGGTACAATAAATAAACAGAATCAATGTGTCAGGCATTTAAAATTCATTCAGTTACCTCAATTGAATTTATGCCATAGAAAAAATGAGGTTTTAATCAAGATACTTACAATCATCTAAATCTAAGAGAAACACGTCTTGTTTACTTGGAGCTTTTCTGTCTTGCACAGGTTTTTCTTCTTTCTGTCAAAATACATGAATATTTCATATTTTACCCTATCAGCAAAAGAAAAGTCTTTAGTACTTTTACAAAGCAAAGTGTATCTTCTCTGCTATAAAAGAAAAAAGTATCCATTTTCAGGGCTCAGCATTCAGAGAATTCACCTAGTGAGAAAGATTTCTTTGCACAAGTAAGCTGAACCCGAACTCCCATTTGAGTTACACTTATTCTTCTGAAGCCTGTGTTTTTGTTTAATATTAATAATAGTTGCTAATCAAAGAAAACTTTTGGTGACAGATTAGACACTTCTGCTGAGATCATCAAAATAAAGATAGAAGCTTTTTTTTTTTTTTTTTTTAAGAAAAAAGACTTGGGTACTAACATTTCTGTTTCCATATGAAAAACAGGACAAAATTAATTCAATAAGAAAGCAGTGCTATTTGCACTTATCTAGGAGTATGGAATCCTGTCCCATCATCTACTGGGATTTTATATAATTGCTGGACAATAAAAAGTTGATTTTTGTGACAAAACCGTTTCAATTTTAAGCCTTAAGATGAGTTCTGATAATCAGGACTGTCAGTACTTTTATGTAAAGAGTAGAGCACTTTACGTAAGTGCTCACTGTAACCTCAGTGACTTGGCAAACAGAGCATTTCAATAAAATTTGTTTCAATACAGCTAAATAAAAAGTTCTAAGCAAATCTAATAAGAGTGAGTGTTGGTCATACCTACAGAACAAGACAGTGATGATTCAGGACAGCATTTAGTGTGTCACAGCTCAATATGGACTTCCACTAGGGTGGTTTCATAAAAAGGATTGATCCTTGGATGTAGCCAGAACCTGGACGCATTACCCGCTGGATGCTTATCAGACAGTTTGTCGTCACGCTATTCCTACCCACTCTTAAGCATCCTTTGTCTGGATCAGCTGAAGAACTCCTTCTGCCTTTGCTCTCTCTGGCTCACTCACTGGACATAAGGCTTTGTCACTCTTTCAGAGAATCTGTCAACTGCCTTTAGACCTTAAGACATTGCTCACTACTCAAGGCATTGCAAGTAATTTAAACAGTCTTTCCAGGAGTCACGCTTCTTTGAAAGTTCTAGTTTACCAGTTTACTCTTCAACAGCACGTGACAGCCAAATGCATACAGATATATTATTCTTTTACCTTTTCTAATAAATGAACAGGTCAAAATAAATCAATAAAACTCTGCACGCCCATCTGGGCCCCCACTTCTTGGGCATTTCTTGCAAGCTGTCACAGTCTCTTCAGGCACTCAGGATAGAAATTCCTAGAGGAGCTTGGAGTCCTCTCAGAAACTCAAAGCTAGAATCACTTTCTTTTTAACTATCCCCATAGAATAAAACGACCCTTCTTTTCTGAAAGTGCATTTTCTTTCTTCTAATCTCTCAGCCTCATGGTCAGTTGCAAACTAACAATAATGCTGAGTCTACTTTTTCCCATTTTTGGGAGAAATTCCTCTGTCCCCTCCACAGAATACAGAAGAAACTAGCTACTGTTCTCACTATTTGAAGCCACTGATGTTAATGACTATCAGCCTTGACATGAGCCCGAATGACATTGCTTATCATTTTCTTCCTATAAACCCATGGCTCACACAGAAAATAGTCACTTGTGTGATCATTACAGATGTGCTTTAAATATTCTGGGAGAACAATCTTGTGGACAGAGATGGATGAAAGCTACTATTTTTAAAATTATTTTTAAATCAACATACTTCAATGGTCCTTATCACTGCATCACCATTTTATTTACAACAGAGATAACTTTCTTAATAGCAGCTGGTATAGGTCTATGTTTTCAATTTGGGATGAAAATAGTGTTGGTAAAACACTGATGTTTTCAGTTGTTGCTAAACAATCAAGGCCTTTGCTGCTCCTCACACTGCCCCATGAGTGAGGGCTGGGGGTGCATAAGAAGTTGGGAGGGGACACAGCTGGGAAAGCTGACCCCAACTGACCACAGGGATATTCCATACCATGTGATGTCCTGCTCAGCATATAAAGCTGGGGAAAGAGGGAAGGGATGATCACGTTCAGAGTAATGGCATTTGTCTTCCCAAGTAACCGTTATGCATGATGGAGCCCTGCTTTCCTGGACTTGCCTGCCAATGGGAAGCGGTGAATGAATTCCTTGTTTTGCTTTGCTTGCATGTGCAGCTTTTGCTTTACTTATTAAACTGTCTTTATCTCAACCCAGAAGTTTTTCCTCACCTGTACTCTTCCGATTCCCCCATCACAACCAGGGGGACTGAGCAAGTGGCCGTGTGGTCCTATCTCCCAGCTAGGGTTAAATCACAACACTACGGTATTTGAGTTTTCTAGTATTGCTGATTTATCCAAAACACAAAACTTCTCTGGACAAAGGAAGTATTACAAAATATTTGTGCTAATGTTATTCCATTCCTTATATGCCTTGCCCAGAATTAGTGAGGGACTCTGGTGCAGAACTCGCTCTCTTGAGTTCCTTTCTGGTCACATCTACCAAACTTCATTTTTCACCTCCAGTGTGATTACTGGCAAGTCATTAAGCTTCTTTTGGCGATTTTGTTTTTTTAAATCTGTGAAATAAGGATAAATGGTACACTTCATAAGCTACAGGTCTACTTGAATTACTCATGTCTATGAAGTGTCAGAGAAACAATAATTCTTTTAAGGAATTCCAAGTCTTTTTATAGTATCATTTGGTGAATATTTAGTCTTGAATCAGGGGTTTAGCTGTTATCTGCAGTACTTTTACTATAAATTATGTATCATAACTTTTTGCTAAACCACAAACTCTTCAGACACCAGAACATATTAAAAGAGAACATGGTTAAATAAAATGCAAATATATTTGAAAAAAAAAAACCCCAAAACCCCACCCTCAAACTCTTTCACACCCTACCCCCACTTATCCATAAGACATAGTTCTATCTTCAACTATGATTAAGGTCCAAAGGTTATTTTTAGCTAGAGTTCTTTATTTGCTAATTATTCCAGTAGAGATGGGATTTCTCCATTCCCTTTTATTATGCAGCCAATTAAAAACTATGAAAAGTAGTTCACCCACATGAGAGGCTACAGCACAAGGATGAGAATTTTGACTATGCTTCAGTTCTTCCAATGGCAGCGTTGCAAAGTCACGATGTTTGAAAAAAAATTAGGAGTCGGAGCCAAGAAATTCCCTTACTGCTAATCTGTTTACTGAAGACAATTAAGATAGGACATTCTATGTCACAAATAACACCAATAATATTCCTCAATTTGGGTTTTTTTTGTTACTTATTTTGCCATTCTAAAGTAGTTACTAAGGACATATCACAAAGCTTGATATGTAATTTTATAAGATAAAATGCATTTCTGCACTGATATTATTTTGAATGTACTACATAATTCTTCTTTAAAAATGAGGGGGAAATCCTTCAAGATAATTTATTTCTTATACTCCAAAATAAAATAAAACGATCCTAAGATAAGGCACAAGTACAGAATCATTACATCAAGGTAATGCATGGTAAGAAAAACTCCCACTGCACACTATCAGAATACTGTACTTCAGTACATCAGCTTACTGTAAAAAACACAATGAACCAACAAATAAAACAACCCCAAACAACAAAAAAACCCATCCACAAATAAAAAAACTCCCCACACAACCCTACCATCTGGGAAATGTAAAATCAGAAGCTAACTAAATCAAGATAAAGCTAATGTTAAAGTATGATCACGTCTTATTTTCTACTTCAGTCAAGTGTCAAGCTTAAGTAAATAGTCAGCTACTTATATGTGCGTGTATGCATGACATATATACACATAAACATACAAATACTTTCATATTTATATGTATATTTGTATATATGGGTATATATATTAATTGTGTGCAATTCTGCTCAAAACACAAATGGAATCTATTTACATGGGTCTTGCCTATTACAAACATGATTATTCTTAATTTGTTTTTTCCAAGAAAAGAAAATTCATTGGCTTTCTAGGAATAATAAACAGCCAATGACTACAACACACACTACCAACAGATATTTCTATTGAATGAAAGAAGCTTTGCATTCCAAATCAAGACAATAAAAAGGCTCTGACGTATCTGGCATTTCTCTGTAACATAATTTTTCAGCTTTTTTCTTAAAACTAAGTCTTCAATATAACCCTACCAAGAGAGCCCACTATGGGAAAAGCAGAATACTAAACAAAGAAGTTAAGCTGTATTCCATCAAACATTTCTCCATTTGCAATTCATCTTGGTAATAGAGATAGAACCTGGTAAATGCATATAGGACTTGAAACAGGAGATTTCTCTTGCTCAATGCATAATTCATGTGCTCCGCCTGCAAAGTGTGTAAAATGAGAATTTCACACCGCAGCATGAGCCATGGAGCTGCAGAGAAAAGGCAGATGAAATCATATTTTGCTGTGCGAATTTTATTTCTTATCCTCCCAATATTTATACAAAACTATCATTGACAATCCAAATGCATTGACAGATCACCCACTGTTTCCATTGTGTTAGCACTTGAAAAAGAGATCAGGCAGAAAGATAGACAATTTGTTTTTGTATATTTTTTAAATAGTGGATCAGGCTTTTAACAGCTGAGTGACTGTATTATACTTGTATAAGTATAAATCCCACTGTAGAGACACCTACTTATACATGCATCACCCTCAAATCTGCATTTTAGCTCTACAGTATTTATGCTTACAGTATAATATGTATCTGAACACCTCAAACTATCCATATTTCAAAATGATATAAAACACTGCAGTACAAGAGAGTGACTCTCCTATTCACTGCAGCTCAATTACAGTGAACACAACGGCTTTTTCAAAATGATTCTTCAAGAGAAAAACACAAAAGCATTAATAATATGTTCAGGAAAAATAATCTGAAGTTTTTGTAACCTATTTTAATGCTAGTAAATGCATGGATGTATGCACAAATTAAGCTCCTGTGTGAGTACAATTGAACCTTTATTATGAAAATTCTGCTGAACATGGCAATGGTACCTAACAAAACATACAGAATGGTAAACAGCACCCAGAACATCAGTAACATAGTTCATAATGTGTAGCAAACTGAGAAACTATAAAAATCACGCCTACTAACTACTCCTCTTACCAATATGGTCAGTTTTATTTAAAAGGAAAAGAAATCCTAATAAATCATCTCCCCATATATGCTGACCAAATTAAGCATACCCTGTAGCAGAATAATATAAGCAATGGCTTTTCCAATAAAAATCTATCAGAACCAAAACGCATTTCTGAGAGCCTGGCTGAAACAGTCTGCTTCCTGGTTGGCCTGAAAAGATGTCAGGTAGCAGAAAAATTCCAAGATTTTCCTGGAAATAAAATAAACATGGGTGGTTTTTGTAAAATGTACCTCAACACAAAGGATCTATACAAGACTTTATCTGTAATGTTCTTTAAAGTTGGCAAACAACCACTGTTTTTTCCAGCTTAGAAGTTCTTCCCTAGGTTATCATCAGTTAGCTCCACCTATCATCACTGGATTCAAAAGGTCTCTCTCCAAAAAAAAATAACCTATTAAGCTAGTTAGCATAACAATCACCTTTCACATAAAATACCTGCGATTATTCTCCCCACCCCCTCATCCAATTACACTTCTGAATACAACCAAGTATTATAAACTTCAAGCATAAATGCAGGCATCCAACATGGCTTAGATGGAAACTAACTTCATGGTCCTAGAGATTAATAAAGTACACTGAAACAGTCCTCTATGTTCAGGAGTGTTAAATTAACTTCCTCCCTGTCCCCTTCATATACGACCATTGCTGTTTACAGTTCATCAGCCATAGCTGTTGCCCTTACATTAAATGTGCTAATTTCTTAGTGAAAAAGAATTTAAGGAACACACACATGTAGCTTTAGCATAGTAAGCTCTATGCTATCTTTTCAACAACCTCCTTGCTTCTTTTCTTGCTGCCATGCATATAAACCCATTGCTATTTGTTTAAAAATTTTTTGCAATGTTTAAAAGCTTTGCAATTTTTCAGTTCTACCCTTTGACTCTGACCAAGTCTTCTGGCAATTGCTTATAAATACTTCTTGTTCCTAACACATTTCTTTTTAGGTCCTTCTTAATCAAGTAAGACTTCAGGACCACTGCAACATTCTTTCTCTCTCTTAAAATCCAAGGGCTTGACAATTTTCCATTGACTTCAGAAAACAATCCCAAGCTTCTTTGACATTCCAGTTCTCATATTATTCAGTATATTTGACTCCACATATTCTCAACTGCTGTTTTAAGATAGAAAAAGCTTCTTTATGCTAGCAGTCCTCACATACCCTGTGAAAGAACCAGAACAGTTTAGATAACTGTAGTGAAAGAAATAATGAAAAATGGTGCCGATATCCTGAAAAAAATAGACAAATGCAGCAGAGAGAACACACCGTTGTTTGAATATAGTTTTGCAGTGGTTGCTCAGAACTATACAGGTCAGAGTACCTATTACGTTCCGGTGAAAAAATACTGTGCTAATACAAGAAGCTGCAAACTGTTAGAATTAATTCATGTCTCATTTAGCATCCAAGGAGTTTATTCTGAGAAGGCTTAGGTTACATGTGTTGTGCTACCATTCAGTTTGGCTTCTCTACTAGAAAAAACTTTGACATAGGTGCTTTACCCATTGTAGCATTTGGGCAGGAAAACAATGATCAAACTATGGAAACACATCTCCATTTCTCAAATAGTAGTCTTGCTTCATCTTTTGTTCTACTTGGTAGAAAAAGGAAATAGATTAAAAGATTATAACTCAGAGTTCCTAGTTGGACCTATAAAGTTACAAAACAAAGACCATGTACAACATACATTCAAGATTTAGAGCCTTACCTCCTCAATTAAAGGAAATGCACAACAAATAGCTTAATGAAGTTATAGCCTTCTCTCTTAACTGTTCAAAACACACCTATCAGCTTCTACAGTTCCATCAAATGCAACAAACAATGTTTGTTTTGACTATTCAGCAATCTCTACAGGAGTCCAGACTGAAACATCTTGGCTGAATTTAAAATGCATCAGAGTATCATTCAATTTTCAAAACCACATATCAGTATTAAAATGGAAACTTCTGAGCTACAATTCTACCCTTCAATTTTTTAATAAAATATATAGAAAGAAATGCACAGGAAATACTTGGTAACAGAAAAATAGTTTCAGAACTTCTTTTACTCTTCTACCTTAACAGATTTAGCATAAAGTTCCTCTTTTTATTTTTTAAATGAAAGGTAGCTAGAGAAACAGAAACCTGTTCATGCTATTAGCTTTAGCTCTGTAACATTAACTTGAGTATAACGAACTTTTAACCTCTTTTTCTTCACTAAGGTGAGCAATTAAAACTTAACTGACACATGAATGGCTCTGTTGAACACTTTTGCATCTTCACACACTTCCGAATCCAATTTAGAAGATGTATTTGAAAGTTTGCTACTTTGTAAATGTTGTAAGAAAGCTAATACAATTTGAAGCAACGGAAACCTTTATAAGCTTTATTTCTCTGAAAGGCAGAGAGCAATAAGAAGTTGATTACTCATTAAGAATATAAATTCTACTAATCTATGTATACACCTCAAGTATAGATGCATTAACTGCACTATTCTCAGTATTAACAGGAAATTTTAAAACAATTCTACTAGAATATCTTCAAACTCTAATGAAACAATGTACTAACATTTGTTTCTTGGTTTTTCTTCCTGTCAGACACAAGTTCTACAGTAGTTATACTTTAAGATCCCATTTTAATATAATAATCATCCCAAATCAGGATATTATTTTTGCAAACTATCCACGTACTATGCTTTCACCAGTTCAACAGTAATCTAAAAAAATAATTAGGTTCTATTCTTCATCACCTATCTGGAGTAAAAATATAACAGAATTAAAATGGAAATATGCTTTTTGTTATAAAATATTCTTACTTGCTTAAATTATCAAACTGCTTTGGGATTCGTCTTTTTATGAAAGGTCAAAAATCTTGTTCCAGAAATTCTGGATTTTTAGATACCCATAAAACCACCATCAATCTCCATTCCCAAAGAAACACACACGTGTAGATGCTTAGGTGCATTTTTTCATATTTTATAGAGGTTTTTTAAAAAATATAATTTACCTTACTAGAGGTAGCACTTCTAGATTTTCCAGGCTCAGAGTCACTTTTAGAGTCTGATTCTGACTTGGAGTCTGAAGAACTTTCTTCAGATGACGTGGACCCTGTATCAGAGGTACTGGATGTGCTTCTCTTTTTGGAGATCCCCTTTGCTTTCTTTTTAATGTCCTCTGAATCACTACATATTGAAAAGAATATTAAGGAATCTGCTTAGGCAATATCCTACATTAACATTTCAAAGTTAAATGGGTTTTAAGTCAGTATTTCTTCATTATAAAAGACTCAGCTAAGATGGCAGAAGTAGTAGCTTATTTAAGGGTACACAAAATTGTTCTATCACATTACACAATAAATCATCACATATAATTCAAACCAGTGAAACAGCCAAACAAAAATGTGAACATATTAAATATTAAAAATATTATATTTGCATGCATCAAGCTTATGACATTTCAGAAAGAAGTGCAGACACCCTTTCAAATAAATAAACTTTCGGACTATTCCACCTATGATAAACAGAATCTTGATAAGTTATTAGATGTTTTTGCAAGGTAATACTGCTTTAAAAATAAATAATAAAAATCAATGCATTGAATTTATTCCTTTGCTAATTCTTCTAAATCAAACCACCTAGAAATAAGACCTACAGTATCTACAATACTTCAACCAATTAAAGAGTTTATAGGGAAGAGCTATTACATTCTGACACCTTTGGTCATATTGAGTACCTTACAGCTAATAGACTTCAGAGACACTATTCACACAGTAAAGTTTTGTTCACCCTGGCAATGTTGGATTATGTTGCTCTGTGCTAACAGCTACTGAATATTATTAAAATCTGCCTTGCTCGCTTCTAATAATACTACAACTACAATTAGTACATTATCTTTTTGTTTTGAGGGGAGTTACTACCTAGAAATATCGCAGGAAATTAAAATTGTTTTCTAGTAGTTATCATGGAGCAGATAAATTAGTGTTGCATACAGAAAAAACCACCTCTGTTCTTGAATCTAAGGCAACAGTTTTATACTTCCAAATCAGGTGTTTCATACACCACCTGATTCAGCTTCCTCCCCAAGACAATAATGCGGTTACTAAAATGCTTGAAGGGTAACAAGGTCAACAATAATTAAACAAATCCAGACTACTCAACTAGTAAGAGTCCCTCTGGACTGAAATTCAGTTGTTATACATTTTTACTTAGCTTTAGGAGCAGTACAAGAGAATGTACTTTGCTGCACTACTGTTTGAGATAGCAATGTTTTTAGAAGGGAAAAATAGAGAGAAGGGGAATTGAAAAATCTAACATGACAGAAAGGAAAATAGTTAGGGCAATACATTCCTCCTCCCAACAGCTCCCCAGGACTGAATTGCCTAAATCAAATTTAATAAAATTTATTAAAAATCAACAGTAACATTTCAGCCATGCTAATAATTCCTATCCATGTAACTGAAATTGAAATCAAACCCCCACATTTTAGCCAAAGGCATTTTTTTCTGAAAGCAGCAAACTTGAAGCTTGCAAAGCTAAAAATGAAACAAGACTACACTCCACAAAAACAGCTTAATGTAGCATATCTGATCATTAAAATCATGGTGAAAAAATAGGTATTATCAAAATTATTTTTCAGTATGACAACATTTAAGAACTTGTTTGAGGTCAATGAGCTAAACATAAACATTCACTAGTGTGTATTCTTTAAAGTTCTACTTCACGATGTATAAAACAGGTACTGACAAAGTTATCTACATTTCCTTCACTGCCATTGAACAGAAGCTGTAGTTGCATCAACAAATAATTGTGAACCCATTATATAAATGAAGTAAGTTGTTTTTCAGCAATTTATCTTTAGCTTATCTTTAAAACTAGATCTGAAGATTAAAAACGCTACTTTATTGTATGTCAGCCAGTTTTGATCGGTAATCATTGTTTACCTTACTGCTTAAAATTTCAGATGTTATTCTAATGAAAAGAATTTACTGGTAACTAGCTTTTTAACTTTGCGATGATGAAAAGCCTGTATTAATTTAACCTACAGATTTCATTTGTTCTGAACAGGAAAAACAATATAAATCACTTTTAAAATCATTAAATCCTGACTTAAATTAATAAAGTCATAATTAGGGCATTATGCTGTGTTTGTTATGGAAGTGGCAAGGCGAGCTGCTTTAATTACTGTCTGTAATAAAAGGAGCAGAGTGCGTACTGCGCCCCAATCAGCGCTGTCAGCCACGACTGAGCTGAGCTGCAAACTCATCAAGTGAGCTGGCAGCAGACTACAGAGTAAAGGGCGATCATGTCTGCAGAGGCCACTTGCTGACAGCAGTGGAAGAAACAGATTCATACAATCCAAGGTATTAGCCCCAATTACTCAAAATTTTAATGATACTTTAATACATGATAATGCTGTTGATAATGGGCAATCTTAAAAAGCGCTAACACTTAAATATCTTATGACCGTTTCCCTTCACAGCCCTTGCCTCTAATATTTGGATCATAATCTTTTTAATATAACATTATTTAGAAAAATCAATTGTCTTAGTTACATAATGGCAAAGTGTTGAAGGACTTAATTTTAGCTCTCAGCAAAATTGCTGCAAAAGGTAATTAAGTGTTTCACACAACTGTTTGATCACTTATTCAGCCTCCCAAGGTTACATCAATTTTCAAAAAGCCACCCAAGATTTTACTGAAGTCAGAAATTAATTCCAAACATAAGAGTAGTCTGATTAATGAAAATATGAACCCAGTTCATACACTGAATATTACCGGCACATATTGAAACAGGAGACATCACTCCTTGGCCAATATACCCCAAAAAAGCATAATTAAAGGCTTATCAGACTGATTACAGGAAGAGTGCTTTAACAGCTAGTATCACAAAATATTGAAACCATACAAATGTATACCTACCTTTCATCAGTAGCTCTAGATGTTTTCTTTACCGTACTTTCTTTGCTGCCTGATTCACTGTCACTTGATTCTTCACTGGAAGGGGAACTCCCACTACTCTCATCACTGCTGTCTTCCTCCTTATCTTCCTTCTCACTTTCACTGCCAGACTCGCTCTCTGAAATAAAAACAACTTTTACATTTTTTTTCTAAATATCTTACATAATTAGTATTTTAGGAATCCAAATTTAATTTAAATAAAACAATGTTTTAGCATTGTAAGACCCAATTGCAAGTTTTAGCGATATTTAACCTGTGACAAAAGCACCCTAATGTTTACAAGATTTTAGTGGTGAAAGACCCATCCTCTTTAGCCTACAGTATTATACTTTATCAAATTAGAAAGCCCAATAATAAATTAATTGCATGTGGATTCTTCAAATTACATAACCCTACGAGGAGATGGAGATGACCTCAAATTCTTTAATCTATACATTCACTTAACTGCAAGATTATCTTTTCAACCAATTGTTTAATTAGATAATCTGTTCTTGAATACTGATATGATGATGATTGAAACACTGACTTAAAACAAATTATTCACCCTCTAATTAATCATATAGTTACCAAATACTCAAATATCTGAAGGGATTATATACTTCTCTTGCTTCAGAGATCATTAATTTCAGTGATACAATTATTAAGCACTTCTGCATATTTCCTCAGTTTAGGAATGAGAGGGAAGAAGCTCTATATTCAGATTTTAAGGTGCCTCTCTTCCACTCCACCAGATGCTGATAATTCTTTTAAGTCTATAATGCTAAGCATTTTCTGTGTCTAAATTCTGGACCTGGGAGAACGATGTTCTTCACTACATCTGAACTATATTAACATGCACTGAAACAACTGTTTTGGGGAACTGCCTACCCAGCATTAAGTGGGAGACTGGTCAAAAGAACCTTTGCTCACTGAACTTGATGGGCAGCTGTCAGTTATCTTCTCCATCATCACTGCCATTATAATACATAGAAAACATCATGTAGAACTTGAGAGCAATACTATAACACAATTTACTGAATAAACCCCACAAAAGACTACACAGTTAAATATGTTTGGCCATTTATCAATACAGCAGCACATGCTGTCAAAACAGTACTTCATCAACAACAAATTCCCCAAAACACTCAAAACTGTTTCTCAATGAAGCACATGGGAACTCCTCTGGCAAAAAGTTAGGTGCCTTTAGTTTTAATTTGAGTTACAAACTCTCACTACTCTTACTAGATTCAAAGCAGGATGAAAATAGCATGCCAGCTTTTTTAACTGGGAAACAAACTGAAGTCTAACTCATTTAATAAACACAGAAGCCATATTGGTAAAATTGGCAGTTACTGCACAGCTGAAGTGAATGTAAAATTTTCCCCTGATTTCCTGATTTTATACATAGCTCTGGCTTTTTTTGAAATTTTTTCCAATTCTTTTTAAGTAGTGGCCAGTTCCGAAGATACAGTTCTCCAGGCAGCAGAGATGCAAGTTGCTTTCCAAACACCTACCTGATGCACTGGTACTGGCAGACTCATCTTCCTCCTCCTCTGATTCAGAGTAGAACTTTTCAGTAGGTTTCTCTTTCCTTGTCTTACCTAGGATTCCAGTCCATTCCTTTGCCTATAAATAAATTTCAACTTAAGTTTACTTTTACAACCAGCAATACAAAAATATACACACAACACATCAAAGAAAAACCACTTGCAGTAGTAGTATTAAGCAGTTTCTAAATAAATCCTCCAAGCAAGTCAAGAGAAGCTATTAAACTTCTCTTACTTGACACAATTAGGAGAACTAAAAGTTTCGTACATACCTATAAAAGGTGAGATATGTCTATTAGAGAGTCTAGAAAAAGATTTACTAAGGCAGATTAAAAGCATCAGTAACCATAAATAAATTTCTATGCCAAAAGAACCTGAAGTCTGAGAGTTTTATCTCTAGATCCAGCTGAGTTTAGCCTATGACTAAAGTGTAAATACGGCTAGTTACCACCTTTATCATCCCAAGTAAAGGGGAAAGCAGATGTGCACCCAAGTAGGCAGTAGAAGTTCCAGCAGTCACAGAGAAATTGTATTTCAATTCCTTTGCAGTTCTCCAAATAGAAGTAATTCTTATCACCAAGAGAACACCAGAACATGGCAATACTTCGGCAAGACTTTTTTCTTTCCATATCCCCCTATACTACTAGAGAAGCAGAAGAAAAACCAGGCCAGAAAGAAAGCAAATAGGCAGACAACTACAGGCAGTCTGCCGCAGTGACCTGTATCACTCAATATAGTTGAGTATACATACCACTCTGATCTGGAATACGACTAACTTTTGAAAGAGTTCTAACAGTGACTTGCAATGGCTCTACAGACACACTGGCTTTGTCTTAAACACCAAAAGCTACTAAAGCTTTGCAATGCTCCTCCCAGCAACTGGCAATTTAAAAATCCAATATTCTTTTGGATATAAATGATATTTAGTTGTGAATTGCAGCATTAGAGGAACCACAAAATTAATGATAATGAGACACTCTACAAAGAAAATACTTGCAAAAAAAACACGGGGAAAGGATTTTCGTTTTTGTCTTGAGGTTTAAATGGTTGGAGGGAGATGTTTTTTATTATGTTGTAGATGGATGCTACTCCATTTGATCAATTTCCTGCAATACTTTTTGGTTTTATGGACAAAGGCGCTTCCACACATTCTTTCATGCCAAGCCTATAACTTATAATCCCCCGCTTGAGCTGATTGCCTTCAGATTCTCCCCATAAAAGCTTTCAGAAGTTTGTACACAAATGCCTTTTTCTGAAATGTATATAAGGAGGTAGACAAGTAATATGAAAGTACTAAGGAGAAATGCTTGTTCCACCACATTGCTGTTCACTGGCTTCTGGAGGTCATACCTATTTTTTAGAATCTTCTCGACCCATTCCATGCCTAACATCTTTTATGCAAATTAATTCATGTGCAATTTACCGTAGAATTTGGCTCATGACAAGGACCATGTGCTTTTCTGGGTATACCTGCTACAACGACATACCTCCAGGTGCACCATCAGCACACTGTATTCCAATACATTTACATTTCTGTTACTGTTCAACAGCTTTAACTGACATTTAGTAGGACTCTGGTACCTGACGCATAAATCACAGCTCTGGTATCAGAATATAACTTTGCCTTAGAATTCGCAATCCAGTAACAAAAAACTATTGGTAGTAGAAGACCAGCCCTGTAATGTCAACAGATGACTAGTGCACTAATAGATTATATTTCCCTATTACAAACTTTCCTAATTCTCTCCAGATGATCTGAAAGGTAAACCCTGGTCTCTTCCAAACTTTACATTTTGAAATATACATAATTTTCCCCCCTACCACTGCCTTTTGTTTATATTACCTACTTTTTTATATTTAGACTTGGATTTGTACACGAACAAGCCTCCACTCACCTCTTACCTTTGGTAGTCCAGCTACACTCATCATTAACAGGAAGTAACATACTGCAGCACAGTGAATATAAGAGGTTTGAAATGAAAAGTGAGATGGAAGGTAAAAAAACTCATTTAATCCACGAGCGAAGCAGAAGTGGTGTACAGTTGATCCCCTTCTCTCATTGAAAAGAAAAGAGCAGGCATCATGCAGGTTTCCAAATGTTCCGTTCCTAAGCTAAGATAAGCAACACGGATGCTCACATGCATCAACGTTTTTCAGTACAGCATACAGATAGTATTTGAATACTTGGGATTTTAGGCTAATATTCTATATTGATGAGTGCCTTCAGCGAAGTTACTTTTAACGGCACTGACATACCGATTCGGCTACGTCAACGTTTCGGACGGAGGGGTCAGGCGCCACCTCTGGCCAGTCGGACAGCTCCAGGTAGCCAGTGGCTCGGCTGTTCAGCGTGTGAGACAAGGTGCCAAGCTGGAAATGATCCCGATCTATTAAAAAAAAAAAAGGGGGGGGGGGGGGGGAGGGGAGAAATACACAAGCACCATGAGCTCTACCACAAAGAGCAATCTTAATAAGGGCTAAAGGTAATTGCCATTATATTACCTCAAATGTCATGGAATAAATATAAACTAGGAAGCTCTTCATAGGTCAAAAAACTGATTTCAGTCCATAGATTACAATAATCTCCCCCATAATGGTCAATAAAAAAGCTAATCAGTCAGTGTGTTTAGAGGTGTTGCTCTGAAATGTAGCTTCTCTAAAAATTACTTTACTGTGAATATTAAGAATGACAGCACAGTTAAACAATCCATATACATGTCTTGGCACAAACACATCCAGAATTTTAATAGTTTTTCTTCAAAATGGGGCTCGTTTGAGAGATTCAAAACTGGGACTAAGTAAGTATGAAAATTAAAATTATAAATTGTCACAATAACAGAGCATTTTTAATTAAGATAACCTGATAACCTTTCAATTTGAGAAGACAGACAATGGTTCTTACTTTTAAAAAGACAGGCAAAACACACAGCGAAAATTATGACTTTGCAGAAAAATAATATAAATCTAATCTATTGAGATTCAATTTATTTCAGATTCAGAAAACATTTGCCACACTCACATTAGCAATCTTCTATTAAAGTCCAGATAAAAGACTAGAGCTATTTTCCTAAATTGAAGAATAGTTTACCTCAAAAGACACACCTTCTGTTATTTAAATCAAATTTAAAATCCACATAAATAGAAATGGATCAGTTTGTCAGGGTTTATCATCATAGAAATGCACTGTGTTTGCACCATGCAAACCTTGCTTGCTGAAAAGCAAGTAAGCAGAGCGAGTACCCTTGCATATTAATCATTTGTATTTGCTAAGTGACACAATTTGTGAGCATATTTGAAATAGAATAGGCTGCCACATTCCTTTACACAATTAACATTTACCAAATGATTTTGGCAGTTATACCTTTAAAAGGAGACTCAAGCAATGGGGCAGGTTTCTGTGCCAGAAATATTTTTTTGGCATATTTGCTTAAAGCTCCACTCTTCTCATTCGGAACAATAAGCTGCCTAATAAATCTTGTACGGTCTCTGATGTCGTAGCTTTGATCATACTTGCCGAGATTTAATACGTACTGGGTAAGCAATTTTGTCTGTGGAAAAAAACAGGACAAGAACAGAATACAAGTTATTTATGATTATTGATAACTCTGGATAAACATATTTAAAGAGGTAATAAAAATGAATGGTTATGTCAAACAAATGTTGTTCCACAGGGAATATGCATTTCTAAAGCTGCAAATGGAATTCTGCAGCCAAAGCACATGTCCTCTTCTGTATTGGGGAGGTGAATGCTGAGTACTGAGAAGCAGCCATGTGCTAGATTATTAAACTGCTGAAGTGGAAAGAAAGGCATCATTAAAAAAATAATCATATATGGCAAACCCGCTGAAGGGTCTACGTGAGGATAATGAATGTGGAAATACAACTAAAAACATGGCACTCAAAACTTAATCGGAAAAATATGCAGGACATCAAAACATCAGAGGGTATTAGGGGGCTGGCAAACTGCTTCTGCTGAGGTGTGTTTTATGAAGAGATACTGTCCCTGGCATAAGCAGTGTCTGCACTCTGACTGCACTCAGTTACTTTATCCTGAATTATGACCCATTAAAGCAGACACATGAATCACTGAACTGGATTACTGCAAATTATTTGCAGTGCATTTAGCTGTTACTTTTTCATAAAAGCAAGCTGCTGATGCCCTCTAAAAACCAGGATAAAAGACTTCTTCCATTTTTTTCTTGAAGCTTAAAGCCTCTAGTAATATCGGTCATTTATTTATTTATGTAAGAGAGCAACTTATATTATCACAGCTTTTTACAGCATAATAGAACTTCCTAATTTGATGTCTGAGAATATTAGCATGTATTAAATAATTTTAATAATTCAGTTAAATTTTTAAAACTAAAAAAAGAACATAAAAATCAGGGAGACTTTCCCAGTATCTTAGAAATAACGTAACGTAACCAAAAGAATAGTGCTGAACAGACTTGTATTCATTTGATATATTTGAAAGAAGTATGCTACTTTCTTTACACAGAAGTACACAGGAAAAAGAGCAAAAATAATAAACCATCATAAGGAAGTAAATTTTTAGTATTTCAACTCAGAATGAACGAATAACACAGTTAAAAATGTGTTGTCAAGGACGATTTCTTTTCTTTATACAAAGAACCAACCTTGTGTATATATCTTGTTTACCATGCTATTATTGCAACAATAACACAGTTTCAATCATGTGAGCAGAAAAATACATTAAAAAAATCAGCCAATTTTGTTATGTGTAATTTGCTAAGAAAAGTTCAGTTTAATAATTTCCACCTTGAGGATGCAGTTTAGTTATTTCTAGAGAGGTAAAAATACTTTTTCAGAATAGTCCTGTAAGTGAAATTCACAGTAAGCAAAAAATGGTTTTAATTTTAACTCCATACAATGCAATGCATCTTATCACAAAGCATTTCACAAAATACCCTACGGTACCAGAGATTTGAAGAAATTAGTCATATTACACTATAATAATAGTAAAAGCATAGTTAAAAAAAATTCTCAGTGAAAAATTTTTTATTTCTTTTTTCTCCCCAATGACCAAGGATGGTTCTGTGAAAAGATATTTTTTCCCCCCAAGGTACTGTCTTAGATCTGGGAAAAGTAAAACTTTCCCATACATATTTCACAGCTTACTGGAAGCTATTTCTAGGTCAGGGTATAAAATTTTAAACAACTGCATCAGACAGAACATATGTAATCTGCACTCATGCAGGACTTGTGCTGTTCAATCTGAATGGAATTGGAAGGGAGGGTTCCCAGGTAGCCTGAATTCAACTAAAAGAAGGATGCCTCCTGCAGCCTTTGCCATCACTTCTCCTCTGTAAAACAAAACAAGACTCTTTCCTGTCATGGCAGAAAACTCAGCAGAATGGATCATAAAATACAGTGGTCTTTGTTTGTGAATTGCTATAGGGATGGGAAAAGTTGAGGGCCTTGCTATCATGGTGGGCACTTTTTCAGTGAGCATTGATGGAATTAGATAAACAGTTGATCCTGAAAGACTGCATTTTCTTTAATGGGATCATTTTCTCCATGATCCTTTCCCTTTTCCTCCTCCCTTTCCTCTCCCCTAAAATATCTTTTCCATATCCAACACAGATAAAGACACAACAAATTTATATGGACGAATGTTCCATATCTGCAAGAAGTCTCCTTGCAAGCATCATGTATAGTATAAGTAGTTTTCATGAAAACAGCATGAAAAGACGATTTTTTTTTTCTTGTCTTATGGCAACACAACCAAACAACTAGCGAAGCTTTTCTACATGGAGGTAGCTAATAGAAACAATTAATTTTAATTAAAAACAAAAAATAAACTAATGAATACACATAATTTTTTCCAACAAAGGAATATCCATAAGAAGCTGAAAATTATTTGAGCAAGCACATTAATTTGGTGAAATAGGACAGAATCTGCACACCATGACTGCTTCACAGAACAGTACAACAAAGTATTCTGATATATGATATCATACATTTATTATCATATGTCAACATCTCCTATTATCTGGACATGCTCATTATATAGTTATAATACAATTTCTTTTATCTCCACACTGTTAGAATCTATTACTAGTTTTTTGTACATTTTGGTTTGGCTAATATGGAAAGTATACTTCAAGTCATCCTTCAGCAACTTTTCTAGAATTTGCTAGTGGCAATAGTTCTATTTTAGGATTTAATGCCTATCCTATAGTAGCAGCAATTAACCTTTTGGTAAATCCCCACTTGAAAAAAATTGTAATACAACTATCACCAACAGACAAGACTGTACAATGGGAGAGAAACAGCTGTCTATCCACTAGTTGATATCATTAGCTTAGAGCAACTTGATTGATTAGATACATAAGATAAGATTATTGTGCTAAACCACACTTGACATATCTATTTACACACTAGGACTACTTGGGACTTTTTCTGGTGGGACTCCTACTGTGTAGCACAACAGAAACCCATCAAAATCTCTTTATTCTTCCTACTATATACAAGAAACGGCTAAGGCAATTAGATGGCATATTTTCCATGTAACACTTTCTCTTATATAGGCTCCATTTAGACAGCTACCTAGCACATTCATAAGGATTTTTATGTCCCTAAGTGATGAAAAAAGGAAGCAAATTTACCAAACAGACAACCAGAGGAAAGCCTGTTCTTAGTAGATATTTATCCAGATAGGACTGAACCTGAAACTCTTCCTTAAATTATAGTCTTTAAAAATTCATGGAGGGATCACAGGATTCAAAGGATATTGGGAATTCTTATAAAGATTCCTGAATCTTAAAAAGCATTCCTCAGAATGTGCTGCATTAAGTTTTCAAACATATGCCTAAGGAAATTATCAGCAAATAAAATAATATATTCACAGAAAGGGAAAAAATAATAAAGTCCTCCAGAATTTTGTGCTTTTCTCCAAACAAGAGGTTTACCTGCCTTTCCCTCACCTGGGAAAAGAACTCTTTTTGTCTGGTTGGTGTTGAGTCTCTCTTGGCTATCTTACTACTACTTTTCAATAAAGTGACATTGTATCTTTGAGATTTTCACAATTTCACTGACTTTAGATGAAACTGATAAAGGGTTCAAAAAGTATTACGTGGTGGAGTAGGATACAGAGGGAGAAAACATGGGGATGAGGAGGGATGGACACACTGACAACTGAGCAGCCAAGTGTACAACACTAGTCTTCAAGTTTGAAAACTTAAGACTGAAAAATGGCTGGACTTTTTAGGAACTGAAGTATTTCCAGAAAGAAATGTTTTAATACTGAGTGAGTAAAGAAGATTTACTCCTGGGAATAAGGATGCAGATATAGGAAGAGTGTTACCAGCTCTTAAAGACAAAATCATCGTATTCTAGTTTGGAAGGAGCTTTGAATCAAGTCAAGCCATCAACCTACTATGTTAGAATTTTGTATCTGACTAGCTTGGTCACTGGAGAAGACAACTTATTTTTCTACAACCTAAAACTAAAAGAGGAAAACACCCTTTGATAAAAGTTTCTTCTGCTTTATCATCATTACTGTATTTGAATAAAGTGTTCTGCAACACTTACAATGATGATTCAAAATGTATTAAGATGTGAAGTTGGAAAAAGAGCATCACAAATCATCAACTTGTAGGCAACGGATTTTTTGGCTAAATATGGTGTTGAAAAAATAGTCTAAAATTACAAAAAATCATATGGAAAAATAGCAAATATTATGTAATGGTCCAAAAAGAGACAGTTCAGATAATCAGACCAGTATTTCCTTAGCTCAGTCACTGACAGAAAGAAGTCACCTTTTGTTACCGCCCCATTTTAGACTGTATAAGTGAAGGACAACCATTTATTCTTATCTGAATGCATGGCAAGACCGTTCAACTTCCACATGCCCTACAGAATAAAGTCTCAGACAGATCAAATCTGCAGTTGGATATAGCTATCAAGGAACAAGACGACACCACAATTGCAGAGCTACAAGATCCTGTGCTGTCCAAGCTGTTGTAAAACAAAGAGGTCTAGCAGCCCAGGAAAGTATATACATCTCTGACAATATATTTCTTCTATGTTTGGAAAAAAAAATAAATCTTTGATTTTACGACCCTTTACAGTAGTAACTGGAATTACAGTGAAAAATTAGTGTCAAGATGCTATATTTTATAGCCAGAGAGTGACAAAGTTCATAGTGCTGTCATTGAGAAGAATGAGGCAGCTGGCACCTCTCATAGCTACTGTTTTCAGCCGCCTGGAGATCCAAGTTCACCTTTTTGTACTATTTGACACTTTTAGGTTATCTTTATTACTAAAGATGACCAAAACCCACCCTCTCCACAAGGTAAAGTGAAATAGCAAGAAATACAGAAAAAGGGAAAGCAGCTACTAACTTTAAGATGAGCACTGATGGAAAGACATGACAAGGCCTTTTGCTGGCATCTCCTTTTAGATATCCTGAACAAAAAAATGAGAACCTTCTTGTTCAAACTGACAGTATTCCCCTGAAAATTATGGTCCTAGATCCAGAAAACAGCAAATCACTTCTTGAAAAAATCTCCTGTTTGATATTAGTAATACAATTTACAAGTCTTTCATATTTATGTGTATTTAAAAATCCACAATTTCCCCAAGAAAGAAAGAGGAAAAAAAGAGTGATCTTAGCACTACATTCACATTTACAATCCAGAACATACTCAAAGACTCATGGTTATATTTAGTCGGTTAGATTTCTGGAAAACTGATGTTCAGCTTTTCTTTGTAGAATAATATGGACTAGTTTTGGTTACTTACACAAAAGAAGTCACCACTGATCTATACGGACTGTACAAAACCTACCGTTACTTTAAATGCACGCACTTACAAGTTTAAGCTTACCTGCTTTGAGTTTGTTAAATAGAGTTTTGCCCCCAAATTTAAGATCTGCAACTTTACAAGGTCATCTTCATTAGTGAAGCTCTTGGCTGTCTTTCTCAAAACATCCGGTGCGATCTTTGGAACCCGTTCACAGTACTCCCCAATAAGCCAGAGAATGCTGGCTCTGGCTACCGGCACCTGAGAAAATATTGTGCACTCTAAGTTAACACATTCACAAAGACTACTTGTGAACTTGTACATGTCTGTGCTCAGTAACAAGGTAAACAAAATATCATTTAAAGACAACTGCCATGCAAGAAATACAGATCCAAATTAAACACTGTTCAATATGGCCACTGTGGTAAACTGAATATTCGTACCAAATGTAAGACACAGGTCCTGCCCCAAAACCCATGCATACGAGTTGACAAGTCAAACAGAGCAGGAATGGAAACAGAGGCACACAGAAGAGACGTGTTCATGTTTCACAGTACAAGCTGGCGGCAGCTGGGAAGAGGATTCAAGTCTTCGAGGTGTGGTTGTGAATTCTTGCCACCAGATTATGCTAAACATCTTGAAACAAAACAATGCTTTCTTGCAACTAATATTAATACAGAAATGGTTTCCAACAACACAGCTTCCCCAAATCCTGCCTATTTACTTTAAAAACACAAGAATTTCTTTAAGACCATTGCTATCTTTCCTTCATTCTTATTTAAAATTTAATGAGAGTAAGTTTCATATTTTTGCAAATGTGCAAGGCCAGCTGAAGAGAGAATTTTGGAGAGACAGGAGTTTAAAACCAGGGTTCTCAATTTCTGAATAGCATCTAACCCCTTAACGGAAAACACTCTGACCATAAACTTCACACAGGTCTTACTGTTTTGGAGCTAATTGACTGTTTCACTGAACTAAGTGGCAGTAGCAGTTTTTAGATGAACTCCCAGCATATGGTGCTGACTTCAAAAGCAGAGCACTGTGACAGACAGAGGGGAACCCAAATGGAAAAGCACAGAAGGAAACAGAAGCTCAAGCTCCACGCAGAGCTTATCTAGAAGCAGTTAGGAGTTAAATGAAATAATGCACACATGCTCTTCTCAAAGGTGGGATAGCCTATATCACCTGGTGGTCAAATTAAAAATTGCATCTGTGTTACCTGCCTCCCTGGAAACATCTTTCTCCTTCCTTGAGAGGAAGGAAGAAAGCACACAATAAGAACTTTCTTTTAGGAAGAAACATGTCTTGCATAGCACCTACAGACTGTAGTGCTCTCATGTCCTGTACAGGCTCTTGTTCAACAGATACTGAAATACTAGGGAAAAAACGGAACTGTTCTATCCTATCAAATGACTGACTGTAGTTTAGAAAAAAAGGAAAGCTTCCAATTGTAACTGAAATTTCAGCTAATTTTGCCACTTTTTCTAAAAAAGTTAAAGACATTTGTACTAACACTTTCCATTACTCCCTACCCTATACAGTGATCTTTTTTAACGAGCTTACACTTAAACCAGCATGAGTTCTGCCTTAGGCAAGATTCACAGGAGAAACAAGCTTTAGAAATTCAGCACTGTGGTCCTCAAAGCAATAATTCTTAGGATCTTTTATATATGTTTGTCCTGCTTTGAGCCATACAGGACTAATTTCTATTCTAATGGTTGGGAAAACTGCACTTTTAGAAGACTCTAGTGTCTGAATTTGTGAAAATACTTATTTTATAGCCAGCTATGGTATGTGGCTTTCAAGGTCTCAGTGTCTTTGAGCCTTGCCAGGTGCAGGGACAAGGAGGAGCGAGGCCGGGGCACATGACCCAGGCTGGCCAAACGGATTATTTCACACCATGAACGTCACATTCAATATAAGTTAGAAAGTTTGCTGCGCAGCTCTCTCTCCCCCTTGATGGGAGCAGTCCAGAGAACTTCTTGCCCTGGTGCCGGACCCTTGAGCCCTCCCCTTCCTCCCGAAGCCTCAGCACTCGGAGTGTCTGACATTTGCTGTCCACTGCTGGGAGTGCACAGCTTCCGCTGATAGGACGGGCTGAGTATAATCCTTGTATATCTTATATTGGTACTGGTATCAATATTGGATCTTTAGTATTATTAATGTTAATTATTTAGTCTTATCTATTAAATCTGTTTATCTTTCAGCTCTCGGGTTTCCTTCTTTTTTTCCCCAATTCCCCTTCCTGGGTGGGGAGGGGTTATTGGGTGAGAGAATTGTTGTCTAAATGACAGTAAATTGCTGTGGGTTCCTCAGACCATAACAATGTTTTAATTACTTTTCCAGCCTACGTCATGTATGAGTATCTATTTCTCAGAATTACAACAGGAACCAACTATTAAGTATCCTACCTTGTATACGTATAAAGTTTGAAAGTATTGCTTTCCAGTTACATTCATAAAAGGTAATAAATGAAAGTAAACTACAAGGTTCAGGACAGCAATTCACGAATGATGGTCCACAGTCCCTAACAAATGGCCCACTAAGCCATACTAAAGAAATACTAATTATGTTCACAAGAAATTTTAATGATTAAACATGTTTTACTGCTCCAGAAAGTTTGTGAACAGTTTGGAACACAGTCAACCTGACAGTATCTGCCTCTATACTTTACATTGTTGCAAATACACATTCCAATAAAAATATAAACAGGCATGTCATGGGAAAAAGAGGGGACTGCCTCTGCTGAAAGAGAAAGCAACCAGATCACACAAAGACAGAATACAGAGTACAAAACAAAAAAATCCCCTCAAGAGATAAATGCCAATTCTAAACATGTAAAAGATATTTAAGGTAGAGGTAACATAATGTATTGAGAATGGTATAACACAGTGATTTAACGTACATAAACATATGTAAATACTGATTGAGACACAGTTTAATTTTTTTTGGTGAATGGACAAAAAAAGTTAAGTGGTCTTGGAACTTATAGTGAGAGAGGGGAACAAGGTACTGAACAATTGCTAAACATAAAAACTTTAAATGCAGTCAGAATACGTTCGCTTGCAAAACGGTAAAACTGATGCCATTACTGTACACTGATTTCAGAAGGGAGAGAGGTTATTTCTAATGTTCCAAAGGTTACACTACATTAAGACCTCACTCCTAATCTATTATTTTAAATTGGGCTAAAGAATAGTAATTGAGTGGTACATTAAATTTTCCAGTATTGGAGCAGTTCAAGTTGCCTGCTGTACAGATAGATACCTCTAAATAAGAATATATAGGCAACTTCAGATTTCAGTTATGCTAGATTTATTTTTCTAAAATATTTCATTACAGTCTTGTTAAAATATTAGAATTCTACAAGAGATCACCAAGTACTGCAGCCTATTAGAAACATCCCTTTTCCTATTATTGTCTTTTCGTAAAGCAAAAATAGCTCACAGAGCCAACCAATTTTAGTAATAGTATTAATTATGAAAGACAATCATCAGTATAGTACTTTTCCTAGCCAAACCCAGCACTACACTTTAAAACCACAATGAAATATATTCAAATATATTTAAACAGTGTGCATTTAAGCACTGTGTTTTACTATTTAAAGTTTTTCCCAGTTTGTAAAATGTAATTATTAGAGTAATAAACTAGTTTTAGAATGTAAAACAAATAGACTAAACAAAACCTAATTTGAAAAATAGTGGTAACAGAAGACAGATGAATTTTTTCGTGAGACACTGCCTTTTAACCAGGTGGTTAGCTTATTATGTAAATACTGTATATATTAAACACCATTTTGTGCAATAAGAATCAATATCAATTAGAGACTTTTGAATCAAAACCTGAGTGGAAGCCATTTTAATGAAAAGTGTACGTCGAACTGATGAACCCAATGTTTCTGTGTCACTGGATTCATTTGGGGTCAAAATCACACAATATTTTTAGATTTCTTTTTCCCTGTTTAAGTCTCCCAGTCCTCAACCATGTAGTACCAAGTGCATGATCCTGCAGCCGTTGTTTCCAGGGCATTCAAAACAGCAAACAAGAAACGAAGCCACTTCTAGACCGTCATTGCCTTTTCCAGTATAGCTTAAGTAGGGACCTTGAATTGACAAAAATGCAGGAAATAATACTTTCATTATTCATCCCTGCTCTGCATTATGCTCAAAGGCAAACAGGATTGTAAATTACTTTGCCTGATGTTTTATTCCATATGCCCTGAGCAAGTGGTTAAGTGCACTTTTTAAGCCTCAGTACCAGAAGGCAGCTTCTATTGCCATTTAACCCATTACCTGTCTGGAGGAAAAGAAATAAATGGTTAAAAAACAAAAAATAAAAACCAGTCAGATCCTCTCCCCGCAAAGCAAGACTCCAGTTACTTACCGCAGTTAGAAAAAGGCATTATAAAGAATTTACAGATCACTCTAAGCAACACAATTAAAAAGCTATTGTAGTTCAGCTTTAACCTTTTTACACAACATACCAGGCTAAAGTATAACTTAAAATTGCCAATTCTGGTTACCCACTTTTGTCACGAAATTGCAAATGGGGTCTAATTCTCTGCATCCAGCAGAAAATTTGCATAGCTAGCAATTTTTAAAATTTTACTTGGAATCAGAAATGGAAAGAGGGACGAAGCTGACGTGAAATGTCAGACTGGCAGCAAGAAGATAAAGTACACAGGAAAAAATAGGAGTCAAAGACAGCTGTTTTATTGTTTTCAAATGGTATACCTTTGAGGACTCCTCCATTATTTGAACCTCTACACATAAAATTCCTTTAAAATGGATCTCCACTAATGACCACCACCTCTTACATAGTGTACAAGTTTTGTTTAAATTGTGTTTTATTCAAGCTGAATATTTGTTTCAAGTTGAGTGTACCGTGTTCCTGGACACAGTGTCCCAAAAGCTACGTATTCCTCTCAAATTCGAAAACATTATATAGCAAGTGAAAAAATGATCAAATTATGACAACTGTTCATTAAGGCATTACTTACACAAAGGTTTAAAAATACATTATTGAAGTGTAACCAAGGGAAGAAAATGTGGCTAGAATCCGAAGCTTGCAGAACTGAAATACATATGAACATATGAATGTCACACCTTGTGATACCTTCCCAATATTGAGGGAAAGGAAAACTTAAAGCAAGCAGGTTGCATCTGCTGTGAAGCCATACCAGAAATATAGCAATAAGCAGTATTTATGTAGGAACTGCAGAGGAAGTTAAGTTTGTTATTGTTGGATGAATGGACACAGCAATGTCAAAACTCCCAGTCACCTACTCTAGTAATAAGAACCCCAACCCAAACCAGTAATTATTAATTCTTAATTGCAAGTGATATGTTTTTCACCACATATTAAGCTCTTCAAAGGTACATGCATCTATCTTATTTTCCCTCTAAATTTGCAACTCCTTTCCCTGTCTTTATCCCATCAAGAAGGGTTCCTCCTCATCCCTAGATTAGAAAACACTTCTCTCGTATTCTCACTCATATTATAAAAAGAACCAGGAATAAGCCTGTAATGAAAACCAAGGATGTTAGAATTCAACAGCTATCAAAATAAAAACACCTGCCTTAGTACTACTGTAGAGGACAGTTTGGAGAAAAATCACACCAGAACTACAAGATTCCCACCATCCAGAAAGCAATCACTACTGTGTACAATGTAGCATCAAAAATTATTTTTCTAAAAAGAAAAAGCCAGAAACTATTTTGGATACTACTGCAGGTTTTTTTATATGAGGAAATACACAAATGTAGTACACCATTGAGACATTCTTACTCAGAGCTAATTCTTGCTAGGTTGATTTACATTCATTCATTACTAAAATGAATTAAGATAAATCAAAAGAGGCATACTTTGAATTTAAACGAAAGTATTTTGTGCTAATCCAGTTTAATCAATGCAGTTTAACCAATCCACTTAAACATAATTCAGATTAAATCTGCAAGTATTTGCACTTAGACACATTCTGGACCATAGGCATTTTGAAGGAAAGGTTTTCTAAAAAGGGTAGACTATACAACTATATGACACATATTTGACGAGGGAGTATTCTAAAAGCTTTTGAAAAAGCCCCTCAGTAACATCTTTGAAAATGTCATCCTTTACAGGGTGGAAAAGACAAAAACCCAGCTACAATGGAAGGTAATCATCAGATGTCCCACAGGGACCTATAGGGGAAAACGTGCTGTTCAACAGATTTGCAAGTAACCTAGAAGAGGGCTATCTAGTGAGGAGACAGTCAATTTTGCTGATGCAAAATTATTCAAGGTAATCTAAACTAAAATAGAGCCTGAACAGTTGAAGGTGACTTATTAGCGATACTTAAAAATTGTGCAGAAGTGATGCAGCTGGCCTTCAAACATTCATAACAGGACTTAAAAAAATAAAATAATTCTACACATATCGATGGATCCCGAACTATTTCTAGGGAAAAATATCTTGGAATCATTAATATTTTCAGAGAACTGTAGAACTGTTAAGTCAATATTCTGTGGAAGTCAAAAGACAGACAACACCAGGAAAGCGAGATAAAAAATACAAAACAAGTAATATCATTATGTCACTGCATAAAATTTCTCATTCATACTCTAACCACTGCGCGCACTTCTGGTCACTCCACTTCAATAACCACACGAGTATCAGAAAAGACAAAGAAAAGAGGGAAAGGCTAATCAGACATATGGAATATGAGGAGAGAGTAGAATTTTTAGATTAGTAAGCATGATCCAGACAGCAAATTCAAGCTTCCAGTCAGCGGCTGAGAAGGTTCATTGGAGGTGCATCACAATGAACCTGTTCTTATCTTTAAATCCCTCTCCCTAAAGCACCAGTTTTTGCTGCAGCTGAAGATGAGACTATTAAGAAAACTTTTGGACTCAACCAGTATCATCCTTCTTTAAATGCCCCTTTCCCACATGCCTATTTTTTAAACTCCTGTCACACTAAAAACTACCCACTCAAAACTAATTAACCCTACCTCAGAGTGAACATCTAGCACAAACTAGCACTGCTTAGATCTCTGGCCCACAACTCACTAAATTATAAAGTATGCTGATGTTATTAACACATTAACAGTCAAGTGGCAACATTTCTGATTTTTACAAATTTAAGTTTAAAGAGATCCAATTATTTCTTGTTTAATATCTTCAGAACACCAACAAACATGCATTTCTCAATTACAACTTTTGAAGTATGTGGAGAAAAGGAGCTGGAATCCAGCTAGACTGAGCTGTATGTGCATATACCTATGCACAGGTCAAGGTACTCAACAAATATCAGACAAAATAGATCCCATAGATCTTTGCCTGGGCATACTTGAGACAAAAGTTTTAAGGTACAAATAACATACAAAAGCAAAGGAAGAAAAACAAGCACTCTTTTCAGATATGTAAGAAACAATCAGTCAAAGGATAAACTGAAATGGACCTAGTCCTAAGCTTTACTGTAAATGAGAGTTAGCGGTCTACAAGAGCTCCGTAGTTCTTAATTGAACTACCTAATATTTCTTATAGTTGTTCAGATATATTTAGCTTACTATGCATCCTATCACTTTCTAAATGGCTTCTGTAGATGAAGAAGATGAATATAAGAATAAAGACAGGATAAGGACAAGAATAAGTAAATTTTATATTGGATTAACAGAAAGAAACATTGCCACAACAGATTTTTAGGCACCTCATCATTGACAACCACAACCTCAGGCTAACACAAGTGAAATTTATAACAACATGAACGAAAAATTCAGGCACCAACTCAAAAACGTATTCTATTCAGTTTACACCATTTTTTTAAATTTTAGTGGCTAGTGTTCACCATTTACCTAAACTAAATCATGACAGAACAATCAAAAAGTTTATTTTTACCTTTTCTATTTAATTGTATTAAATTCTGTTCATGCTTTCGGTTGTGTTTTACATAGTATTAAATTAATCTCGACTCTAAAAAACACCAAAGAATTTCTTTGCCTACACTCCCTCACCCTCCAGTTACTTTCAAGTTCATTCAAGACCATATCATTTGGCTGCTCCTCCTATGTTCAAATGTAGGAGTCCTTTAAAGACAGTTGTATGGTCTCGCATAAAGGAATATGGTAGGTCCCTTAAATTTCAATCCCAATTTTAAAAATGAGACCAGAAACGCTTTCCCCAATGGAAGAGGTCAGGAAAAGAATAATCTGTGTAAGATATGTGTGTACAAAAGTGTGTGTGTGTGTACATATGTATACTGTATGTCAAAGTAATAAAGGTCAGGAATCCTTGCTTTGTGTCTCTATGTTTTACAGCAGACAAAAACCAAGGCAACTGTGTTACGTCAACTCACAACCACCATTGCCATTGTAAGATCAACGTTTAAAATACGCCTGCAGATATCAGGAATTTCAGTAGTGCTTTATGAAATGTCAAAATTTCAAACACAGATCCTCAGTAACTATATAATCCAAATACCATCTTCTTAAACATGCAAAAATATGCTTATCCTTTTCAGAAGTGACTGAAGGGATTCAGGGGCTTGGACTCAATGACCTTTAAAGGTCTCTTCCAACCCAAATAATTCTGTGAAGGAATACATCCATTTTACAAACATAATTGGTGCAAGTTATTTCAGGATAATGATATGGCATTCAAATTATAAATATTAACTTCTTCCAAATTATTCTTAAATCCAAACTCCTAAACATAGCAAAGAAGATAAATTTCTGGAAGTTATTACTAAAAAATTACAGGGAAAAATGTAAAACAAGATGTACAACAATCATCCTGGAAAGACTACAGCATCACTATCACTGCTTCCTTCGTGGATAACAAGCATAATTCACAGTCAGGTTTTGATTTTTAGTTTATTCATATGACTGTTCTGTTCTACAGACTCTTCTCCTACTACTTACCATTTTCTGATATTCTGTACAACCTCATTATTGGAGAACATGAGTACACTGAAGTAGTTCAAGTACTGCATGCCTTCCCCCCCCCCCCCCATTCAACTTAAAAAAGGGTTTTCTTTTCCAAAAAAAATCCCCATCTTTAAAACATTAAATATTTACAGAAGTATTAATTAGCTACAAAACTTAAACAGAATATTTAGAAAACAACTGTTTTCTCTCATACAGCATATGGAAATAAGATGACAAACCCATTTGTTGAAATGCCAGAAGATGCATATAGTAAGCTTATACACAATTCATGAGATTGTAATTATCAATCAAAATATTGCAGAAATTTCCCGAAAACACAGATGATTATTACAAAATAGGTAATACTTATTTGACATGTAATTAGCAGCAGTATCTTATAGACCTTTTTGATTCTGCATAAGAGAAATCCAGTAGAATTATATCTTCTTTACATCAGTTATGAGTTTTGATCATCAGCTCTTAGCTGCCAAAGTTTTGTTTAATCTGTTCAGTAAGCATGAACTGAGAAGACCACATTTCCTTTTTCTTTTAATATTCCAAACTTTGCCAAATTCAAGTATGAAAAATAGAAGATTCACTGATTTAGAAACTACTTACTGCACCATCATCAATAAACGTGTAATTACATGAAATTGAACAGTCCTATTTATAGCATCTAGAAAAAAATAGTTATGGACAGATCAAAATCTGTCACCTTTGGGTTATGACACAATAGGAAGCTAATGCGTCTTCAGCCTTCCACTATAATTTAGGATAGTCCACTAAATGTTTTATCAATAACCGTGACTGTGAGGAGAATTTGGAAAGTAAATATTGACATACCTAAACGTAAATTTAATCTAAGGACAGATAATAGGCAATAGTGCAAATTTTAGTGTTAAACACCACAGAACCTTAAATATCCAGAAGATAAAAGTGCAACTTCAAAAAACATTGTAACACGCTCACACCAGAGTGACTGCTACCATGGAAATGTCAGGTGACTTGGGGGTAGGGAAAAAGATTTAGGATAAAATTTTTTCAACTCCACTCCAGATCAGTAAGACAACAGACTGAAAATCCTCAAGTTAAGTGCTGCTTTGCCCTTATTTTCATTTCAACTTACCCACTCCATGCTCTAAACCTGTTATTCATCTTGGCCTAATGGTACTAGCAATACTTAACGTTTCCAGGATCTCATTCAAAATAGCTTACCAGATCTAAGGCACAAACTGATGCCATCTGATAGCTTCTATTCCCTCTTCCTTAAGATCATGAAAATTATATTTTACATCAAAAATAAAAAATTGTGTTGTATTTTTTTTTAATATATCTATTTCCATTTATGGCCCAAATTAAAAGGAGATGGCATGATTTTTCTCATTTAACAAGGAAAATAAGATGCTGTGCACAAATACTCACTGTAATGTTATCCAAGAGTTTGGCCATATGCTTAATAATTTCACCATGGTGCGCCGGTTGGGTTTGCAGCAGTTTCTTAATGACAACAACACTTTCAGCAACTACAATTTCTGTTTAAGACAAAACAAATTATGAATTTTAAAAGCATTTATGCAAAAGATAAAGCCATAAATAATTGACTGTAAAAGATGTTATCAGCTTTCAATATTAGCTTTGCAGAACTGAATTCTATTTACTTGGTAACAAAGATGTAAACCACTCTACTAAGTAATAGAAGTTCAGCTTCCAGAATCAAGTCATAAGCAGCAAAAAAGACAGAGATATGTTCTAAATGTAAAAATACCGTTTTATTACACACTTTTTTTAAAAATTGCCTTTTAGTAAAGCTGCACTTCGTATTTTTCCATTTTAAATTGAGGAACAGCATGAAAAAACATCTGTTTTTCATTTAAATTATGCATATTCATAAGTAATTTGCTGTCTGCATTAAAAATACAAACACTTGTTTAGTTTTCAAAGAAATATACGTTAAAAGTAATAACTCATTCAGAAACAAGAGAAATATCTAAACATTTCCTTTGCACTTTTTCACCTTCTAAATGGTCCCTCTCAGGTCTGTAATCTAACCTCTAAAATATTCAAATGAAGCTTCTGAATAGCAAGTTGTTGTAACATTTATGCCAAAGTCATGCACTGGAGTACTTAACTACTGTAACAAGTAACATTCACAGCCTGATCAACTTGTATGAAATGTACAATTTTTGAAGCTGAAAAAAACCCACTGGTGCAGAGGTAAGCTTCTAGGCAAGAGTAAATTCATGGTGTAAGGAAAGGTGAAGGAAAGTCAAACATGGACAATGCTGAAATCAAAACAAAGACAACTGTAAGAGTTCAACAAAATTTTAATTTTCATTTATACTACAAAAAGGGAGTAACTATTTCTCCTAAACTATCAATGTTTAAAGCAAAGAAAAAGCCTAACAACCATTCATTAAACATCACAGAGGTATTCCTACATTTCAAGAGTTAATCTGGCACACAGACCACTCACTCTGCAATCAAGCAAACTGAAGTTTCAAAAGAACGGTATGGGGAAGAGATCTAAGTATTTTATCTATTTTTTTTTTTTTAGAAAGCAAACTTCTTTATGAAGAAAAGCTTTTCAAAAGCTCTGAGTATGCATTATTATGCCATAAGCCTCTGAAACGCTTAACTTTTACCTTGCAGCTTTTTGTGTCATCCTTTATTTGACATGATATCTCAGTCATTTTTCTAGACTAATTTCTTGAAGCAAGGCTAACATGTCTACTTCACATATCTCAAGGACTTGCACAATCCTACAGATCAATTTAATTTAGATTGTGTTTTGCCAGATGTTAAAATAAAAAGACAATTCTCAAAATTTTAAAATTACAATCTGGAATACTTAGAGCGGGGGACATTGTAATGACAACCTTCATTGTTGAGTGTTCTGTGACACTACTTAACAAGGAGAATGTTTAAGCAAAATAAAACTAAACCCAAAAAACTAAGTGGACATGAAGTCATTACTAAAAACACTGGTTGACAATGTAGAACTGACAATGATAAAATTAAGTGCAGTAGATGAAATGTCATCATAGGAACGAGCAAATTTAAAGAACTGAACCAGAACAGTAAGCGAGTAAACCAGTATGGTTCCTTTTACATGACTCTAGATACCAAGAAAGAAAGTACAAACAAAAGCAAAATGAATTTCTATTAGAATAAGGACTGACGTAGTCCAGCAAAAAGAGACGGGCTCTTTGAGGCTTGTTTTGTGTACATGAAGAATCCCAAAAATGAGCACGAAATATAAGACACACATTTAGGTTCAAAGACAAACAAACCAAAAAAAACACACACATACACAAAAGGAGGAAATAAAATTGGCATTCTGAATGAGCAGTAAGAATTTTTTAAAATGTAACTCTGCTAGAATTAACAAGAAAACATGCATACAAGGCAACGATAAACTAATGCAAGAATTTCAAAAGAGTGTAAAGTATAAAATATCTAAAGGTTCATTAAAAGTAAATAAAATTCTTAAAATAAAGACTAAATATCACAGAAAATCTGATCAGGAATGCCTTTACCAATAAAGGAGGCTACAAGAGGTATCAGCAACTTAAATTTTCGCAAGTTATAGTAAAAATCTTAGTATAATGCTCACTGCTAGTTTTCTTCAAACAATTTTGAAGTGATATGGAAACGACTAGTCTGAGAAGGATAATCTCCGACGACCCTGGAGCATGACAACTTCTCAAAAACCTAAAATATATTCAGTCATACAATGTTCCATTTTGCCATTGTCAGCCACATGGACAGTGGGATTGAGTGCATCCTCAGCAAGTTTGCCGATGACACCAAGCTGTGTGGCACGGTCGACACGCTGGAGGGAAGGGATGCCATCCAGAGGGACCTTGACAGGCTTGAGAAGTGGGCCTGTACGAACCTCATGAAGTTCAACCCGGCCAAGTACAAGGTCCTGCACCTGGGTCATGGCAATCCCAGGCACAAATACTGGAGAATGGCTTGAGAGCAGCCCTGAGGAGAAGGACTTGGGGATGCTGGTGGACAAAGCTCAACATGAGCAGGCAATGTGTGCTTGCATCCCAGAGACTCAACGCATCCTGGGCTGCATTAAAAGCAGTGTGGCCAGCAGATCGAGGGAGGTGATTCTGCTCCTCTACTCTGCTCTGGTGAGGCCCCACCTCGAGCACTGTGTCCAGCTCTGGAGTTCTCACCACAAGAAGGACATAGACCTGTTGGAGCAGGTCCAGCGGAGGGCCATGAAGATGATCAAAGGGCTGAAGCACCTATGCTATGAGGACAGGCTGAGAGAGCTGGGGTTGTTCAGCCTGGAGAAGAGAAGGCTCCAGGGAGATCTTATAGCAGCCTTCCAGTACCTAAAGGGGGCCTACAGGAAGGATGGTGAGGCACTCTTTATCAGGGAGTGTTATGATAGGACATGGGGTAACGGCCTCAAGTTGAGACAGGGTAGATTTAGACTGGATATGAGGAAAAAATTCTTTACTGTGAGGGTGGTGAGACACTGGAACAGGTTGCCCAGGGAAGCTGTCAATGCCCCGTCTCTGGAGGTGTTCAAGGCCAGGCTGGATGGGGCTTTGAGCAGCCTGGTCTAGTGGGAGGTGTCCCTGCCCATGGCAGGGAGGTTGGAACTAGATGATCTTTAAGGTCCTTTCCAACCCAAACCATTCTGTGATTCTGTGAAATAATGACGTATATAAAAAAAATTAACAATGTAGTGGACAGTAACATGTGGGGACCAAATTGCAGACTTTTTCATAACTGAGAATTTGGCCACATTATAACAGAAACTCAGAAAAAGACCTTAGCAAGGAATGTATTACCAGAGAACATTCAAAACTGCATTCTGAAGTACTGCATTTGATACCATTCATGTTGAGTCAAATTTTCTTCCACTTACATTAACTGATGCTCACAGAAACTAAAACACACAATTGAAGACTAATTTATCCACAGTCTATAATTTGTATAATCACTATTTCTAAAAGCAGCAAAACCACATCAACTGGTTTTGGAAGGAATATACCAATTGAATCTCATAGCAAGGCTGTACAAGTGATTAAGTGCACCCTCAGCAAATTTACAGATGACGCCAAGCTGAGCGGTGCCGTTGACATGTCTGAGGGGCGGTATGCAATTCAGAGGGACCTGGAGAAGCTCAATAAGTGGACACACATGAACCTCATGAAGTTCAACAAGGCCAAGCAGAGGGTCCTGCATATGGGTCTGGGCAACCCCCCATATCAATACGGGCTGGGGGATGAAGGGATTGAGAGCAGCTCTGCTAAAAAGGGCTTGGGGGTACTGGTGGATGAAAAAATTGGATATGAGTCAGCAATGTGTGCTTGCAGCCGAGAAAGCCAACCATATCCTGGGCTGCATCAAAACATGCATGGCCAGTAGGTTGACAGAGATGATTCTGCCCCTCCAGTCCACTCTGGTGAGACAACATCTGGAGTACTGCATCCAGCTCTGGAGCCCTCAGTACAAGACAGACATTGACTTGTTGGAGTGGGTCCAGAGGAGGGCCATGAAAGTGATCAGGGGAATGGAACACCTCTCCTATGAGGACAGGTGGAGAGATTAGAGGTTGTTCATCCTGGAGAAGAGAAGGCTTCAGGGAGACCTTATTGCAGCCTTTCAACACTTAAAGGTGGCTTATAAGAAAGATGGGAACAGACTTTTTACTAGGGCCTGTAGTGATAGGACAAGGGGTAATGGTTTTAAACTACAAGAGGGAAGATTCAGACTAGATACAAGGAAAAATTTTTTTTACAATGAGGGTGGTGAAACACCCCTAAACCTTAAAACCCACCAACCTTAAAAATGAACAAGAATTTTAGAAACTTAATTTCTCCTTTCTACCACACAAAGACTATACAAAAGATTCTGGTAATGAAGCAGTGGTCTGGAACATGACCCGTATTCTACCAGGAAAGAATTTGTAAGGAGGCTTCCTCAAGAAATGTGCAGTCAGAGGACCAGAAGGCATATGTCCGTCCATTATTCCCTTCTAAATTAAGTCAAAATAGACTGAACGCTTTCAGTACAAAAGTCAGCACACACAGAATACAATGATTAGGCAGCGTGATATATGAATATATGATATATGAATAATAATATATAGCCTGGATCATTTATATAAAAGAGTCACACAAAATTATCACACTACCAAACATCGCGTTCTATCACTCCAGCAGGCACCAGATGTGTTGCTCCTACACAAATCAAAAAGTACATACAGACTTTCAGTTAAATGAACCACAGTGGAACGAAGAGCCAAGAAAGATCGCAGGATCATCATTATATTTCTCTGATATGTTTGAATATTGTAATTTTTACTGCCATTATAACAACAGTCTCTTCATTACCATTGGGATAGAGAGGTCAGAAAGAAAACCTGAGGTTTTAGTTGGATTGGTAGGATTGGTAGGCTGTTTGTGGAACTAGCACGGAGAAGAGACCTTATAGCAGCCTTCCAGGCCTTAAGGGGGGGCCTGCAGGAAAGATAGGGAAGGACTCTTTATCAGGGAGTGTAGCGATAGGACAAGGGGTAACAGTTTTAAACTGAAAAAGGTGAGATTTAGATTAGATATTACGAAGAAATTTACTGAGTGGTGAGACATTGGAACAGGCTGCCCAGAGAGGATGTAGATGCCCCATCCCTGGAAGCATTCAAGATCAGGTTGGATGGGACTTTGAGCAACTGATCTAGGGGAAGATGTCCCTGCCCATCACAGAGGGATTGGACTAGATGACCTTTAAAGGTCCTTTCCAACCCAAACCATTCTATGATTCTATGATTGTTTGGGTTATTAGAAGGTTATGCAAATGGTTAAAACTAAAAGGCAATTATTAGAGCTAAGAACCCAGACAAACATTAAGTTTCTGCATTTCAGAACTGTCTGAAGTCTAACTTTTTACCTGGTTAATTTTTCTGCCTTTATAACATAAATAACAGGACTGTGAAACCACATTAATACATATAAACTGAATGTTACAAGAAGTTAGTTTTCTGTTACATCATTCTAATAGTAATTCCAATAGATAGGTAGTAGTCACCTGACATATTAAAAATTCCAGTGATTTTGTGACTTGCCTGATGAAATTTGTATAGATTGGTAGGAAAAAAATTATTTTAGCTATACATCCTACAATTGTGTTTACATTCTCTAATATGATAACCCGCAACTTTCAACAGAAAGTGAAAATCGCCCATCTGAGAAAAGCCTGCAGGATCTGTAATATATAGTCAGAAAAGAGACTTCCTATAATCCCATCTGTTTCTTACATCTAAAGTGACTTTTATGTCATAGCGGGGCCATTGGTCAGCTAAAATTATCAAGGAAATTGCTTAAAGGAAATTCATCAGTCAAATGCCAAATGTCACACCAAAGAGCCAAAATAACTCTTCTTTTTGTACTTCCTTCATCAGACAAGGAAGGAAAGTGATTCTCAACCCTCAGTATGGCTTCCAGAAAAAAGGCTCTGTTCAATTCTTGACATTTTCTTTGCCTATTTATGAGTGCTGTGCTTAAAGTCAGATTTCTCCTACTCAGGGAAGCTGGGGTCTGTGATAAAAAACCCAACCATTTGAATCAGAAGCACATACAGAAACTATAAAGTTCAATGATGAGACGCTCAAAGAGCTCTGTGAAAAGTTATCCCAGCTGGACGTGATTGACTCTGAAAGAGACTGTTTTGTATAATGACACTCCACCTCTCAGCACCTAAGTTCCAGAACATTTAATGGCACAGCTCCTGTCCCAGATACAGCAAAAATATCTTGTCTGTCGGGTTCTATCTACAGTAAAGGCCTTTTCAGAACAAGATCATAGAATTAGAAGGTGGGTTTTACCACAAGCTCATTCTTCAGGATTCTATTTTGATTTGGTAGAATTAATTTGGTCACCTCTCTTGTACACTCAAGTGAATTCCCCATAAGAAAACAGTGCAGAGGAAACAGAGGCAACTCTGCTTTCAGGGACCTCAGAACCTGCTGAACTTCCCAGCTTGGGTTTCATGCAATGCAAAGGCAGGAGAACTGCTTCCAGGCTTCAAACAACCATGGAAGAAGTAGCAGGGCAAACACACTGCTTGCACACTTCAAGGGTGAATGTTGGAGGAAAGCAAGATTAACCGGGACTCTTAAATCTATTCTCCTACACATGCTAAATCTCTTCTTTTCTCCCTTACCATGTCCAGAACTCTTCTTATGTTCAGTAAGCTGTGACTATCAGTAATTTCCTGCCACCTGAGGAAAGGTACCATGTAAATTATGCTATTCTATTCATTCCTTGAAAGAAGGAATAAAGACACTGCGGCTATGGTAAAGCAATTTGCCAGCTGCCAGGTTTAAAAGATCCTCAATATATCCTTTGCAGTCTTTCAGAACAGTAAGCACAAGAAGATAATTTTATTTGCTAGACAACTACTTAGAAACAGTCAGGAAAACTAATCTTGTTGAGACAGACCTTTGTATACATGTACATGCATATATATGTGTGTACATATACGGAATTACTTTGAACAAAATATTAAGTTGAGAAGCTATGATGAAAGAAAAAAAAGCCTTTTCCTCTTATCTTGGTTTCTTCTTAGCAAAAAGAAAAAGCAAGGAAATGGAAAGAAGGATTATTAAGTAACAAACTCAGTATTCTGAAGTGATAGTTTTATTTTTATTTAAGACAGAACAAAAATGGGGATTTGTACATGCTGAAAGGAGCCTACTGACTCAGAGGAAGATTGCTAATAGAATTAAGCAGAATCAAGAACAAGCTTTGAAGCCTGTATTTTTAATATGGCCACTGCTGAATGTAATACAAAAAAGTGCATTGTGCAGACATGGCCTTGTTAACACAATATGGGAAGATATTTTAAACACAGTTGATAACCAAAAAAGCATAAAGGGAAATAAGCTCTGGAGCACTAGGAAATTAAAGTTATTATATTAATATTATATTATTATATTAAAAGTACAAAGCTATACACTGAGGCCTCTCAGGAATTCTTGATACAAGGTGAAGTAGGAGAGAAGGAGGACTCATAGTTCATAAACCAAATAAGAGAAAGCTCTGAGTGTATCAATGGGTCACAGGATGACTGTTTGCTGTCAAAGTGATGGCCCTAATAAAAGTCTTCTTGGGATTACCATGAAAAATATGTCCAGTAGGTATAGAAAGCAACTAATGCTGCTTTTGAAAGCTTAGAGTAGATCTCATCTGTGTTTTCTGAACAAATCTAGTTACTCCAAGCCATCCCAAAACCACACTTTTCCTCCTTCCTGACATTATAATTTTTAACTACATCTTTAACTCTATTTCCAATATTTAACCATATTCATGTAGACTGTACATTATATAACAATCTTCTGATTCTCTTATTGGCTACATCTGTGCAATATTCATTGGTAACTGGTAAGAATACACAATATTATCAGGTATTGATTTACAGCTATATCCTATTTCACTTTATCTGCTCCTTGTTGTGTTCCTTAGGGACTTGCAACTCTGTTTCACTATATAAAAATAACAGAAGGCTAGATTATAAAATCAAGGCAAATTTGGGGCCATTTAGCCTAAAACTATTTAATGTGTTTTTTTCAGTTAAGCATTGATGCACTAAAAAAAAAAAAAAAAAACACATTCCAAGCTTTCAGCACCCTCTACAGGCTAACTGTTTTGATGCAACTAAGCATATAAGTAAAACTACTGTCAGCTACGATAATCACAACAGCACACTTCAATAATTACAGCATTTTGAGAAAAGACAAGTAAACATGTAATCGCAGGCCACAAGGAATTAATTTCACTAACAAAAGAGAAAATAAGTACCCAGTGATTATGAGAGCCTTTTGAAGTGCTTCAAACAAGAAGAAGCACCAGAATCACTATTTTTACCCAGTCGTGTCAGCTAAATTCTTATAAAAGTCAACTCCCATATACTTTTTAACGTAATCTGCTCTGTGTGGTTCTCATTAAGAAAAGGTTTCCAAAAACAAACAGAACATTTAGCTTACCATCCCTGTTGGACAGCAAACATACGAGGCCATTAAGGCATGTATCAGTCACTTCGGTGATGTTCGTTGCGCATCTGCCTATAGCCTGAATCGTAGCTGCAGCAAACTGTTTATCTTGGCTTTTCACATAAGTCTAAGGAAACAGGATTTTCATTAGTCAACAGATAAGTCTTGTCAACCAAAGACTTACCACGTTATTCTCATACGAGAGACATACTGTACAGTAAATTCAATCTAGAAAGCTACATTGCACATTAGAAGTTACACTTTTTTCACCTCATTGTCACTTTCAGAAGACATTTTCTTGCCAGCTTTGGTTACCCATGGCCATGCAAACCTCTGATTTCAAGAAAGCTTGGGGCAGGGGGCAATTACCCAAAAACAGCAATTAGTTTGTGTGCAAGGTTGGAGGAGTTGATGAACTCTCTCTTCAGAGAGGTTTCAGTTCATTTAACCAGGAGCATCTGTGAAACTATGAATAACCTACCTGCCTCAGAACCAGTACCTTTCAGAGAAATCCAGGCAGAGAACTGAAGCAATGAAAATAGATGTCATAAGCAAAGAGGAAAGAAAGAAGGGCAGACTCTGTTTCACAATATAGACAGAACATCTTGCTAATACATATACAGATATTGGAGATAATACTATTTCAGCAAATGACTTACAGAAATGAGGTTTGGCAATAAATGCTAATGGCCAAATATTGCTAAAATTAAAGCCCTATCATCTAGTGACTTACAGTGTCAGTCAAGTTGGTAGAATTTGTTTTAAAGAATTTGTAATGAATGAGTTTTTCTCAACACTTTTTTTTTTGGTAGCTGGAAGGAGGGTGAGAAACAAAACATTGAAACTCTTTTCAACATATAAAAAGCTCCATTATCCATTATGATATGACACAGTTTCATTTCCATTCTGAGAACATTTTACCCTGGAAAAGACTTTAAGTTGAAAAATTTAAGACTGAGAATCTAGATGAAACATCCAATAATGGCAATTGGCCAAGAGAGAGCATTTCATATAAAAGGAATACACTTTTGCACAAACCTGAAATTCTCGAAGCAGAGTTGATATGTTGGCTTCATTTGCTAAACTTGTCAAGATTTCAAGCTACAAGAAAAAAAAAACATATTTTATCAAAAGCTAAAATAAAATATTATAAACAGTAGCACATACATACTATACTTTTATTGTATATAAATAAAAGATAATACTACTAAAAATACCACTTAAAACTCAATAGAGTATACCAGATTTCAGTATAAACTGGTAACAGCATTGCACTCAGGAGGAATATTCTCCTTGCAAGTACACGAACGGTTTTCAAAGCAGGACTCCAGGGTTCAGTGATGCATTTTCTACGAGCTCTGGCTTCACTGTTGCATTGCATACCAAATGGGCTTGAAATACTTCTGGCAGCATGGTTTCCAATATTATACAACCAGCCTTAGCGTATAAGAATCATGTGACATTGCAAGAAGAAATAATGAAAATCACAACTGCAGCTGGGGAGAAATAAAGTGTCCATTATATTCAGATGAACGGCAATAAAAGACCTTTAAACTCAGGAAAGAAACAGTTGCATCTATGAGACTCCTCAGATCTTAATCAACATCAACATCAGATCCTGGAAGGCCTCTTCTTTGTTCCTGGTGAACAACAGGATGATATACAACACTTGGCATATATTGTTAAGGTGCTATGCTTCCAGGCTGTTTTAACTTTAAAGAAGAAAGAATTCTAATACAATCCATTTGAAGTAAACTGAAGAAAAAGACAACTCTGTGTCTGTAAAGGGAAGCCATGCATCAGAAATTTGTTGGTATTTTTTGAGCTGGATGCACACAAACAATGACATAAAATTGATACAGTCCACCTATACTTCAGAAGCAATTTGATAAAACCTGTCACCAAAGGCTCTTAAAGATACATATCTAGTATAGTATACAAAGCAAGTGGATAAATGAAAGAGGAATAGACACAAAATAAAAGACTATTTTACAGTACAGGAAGGCTATCAATGGAATCCCACAAATATCTTGTTGGTCTTTTGCTTTTCAACATATTCATATATGGAACTATGAAAGTAATGAGAAGACAGGAGACAAGGTTTTCAGTGGATGCTCCAGTTTTCAGAGAAACGAAGACAAAGGCTGACTAAGAAAAACCTGCATAAAATCTTCAAATATTAGGTGACTGGTTGATAAAATGGAAAAAAAAATCAGTAGATATAAATGTAAATTAACTCATAACGGAATAAAAACCTTAACTTTAGAGAAAATTACAGGCTCCAAGCTGATTATACTAATTATATGCTACTATATACTAATTATATACTACTAATTATAACTAAGAATTTGTGGTAAAATAGGTAACTCCATCAAAATATAAGCTCAATGCTAAGCAGTGATCGAAAAGCAAACTTGTTGGGAAAGAAACAAAGAACAAAACAGAAAACTAAACAGTGCAGCAGATGAATTCCAGGGTGCTCCTGTGTCTTAAGTATTGCCACAGGTCTTGTCCTCCTATCTCAGAGCAGACAGGATGGAACTACAAGAGTAGGGTGTGGAGAAAAGCACAAGATCTTCTTCTGTATGTTACAGTGTAGGTTGTCCTAAATTTTTCAGCCACCAAGAAAGAAGTGAGACAATGAAAGGAAAAAACACAATTTCTACTTCTCCACCTCTTAACCACTGTATTAGCAAATAATATGGGAATTTAAATTGATGAACTTCAAATTATTTCAGGAGTGACTTTCCTGGATAACACTAAGTCTTACTAGTATTCCTGACAATTTTCATAATCATTAAATCTTTTTGCCTGCAACTGCCTCAAATTTACTTAGATTTAATGTTAGTCTAATAAAAATATGATGGGCTGGGCTTAGCCATCATGGACTGCACCACTCTGCACACGTAATGATGGCGTAAAATTAAAATAAGGAAAAATTAATGTTTCTTTAAGAAACCTGTACCTTCCACTCCTGAACACAAGTGCCTATGACAATATAAAGCAAAACAAGAGAAAAGGCACATATTAGTAGACAATTTTTATGCTCTTGTTTTGTCAAGGATTTCACATCCGTTAAAGAGTAAGAATAGAGAAAACAAGATGACAACAACCTAAAACATGCATTGAGATGTGGCCTTGAGGAAAGCCTAAAGTACTTCTCATGTCAAATGCCGACTTCAAAGGGAATCTGGGACTCCTACACCGTCTCATTTTGTTCAGGGAAACAGATTTAAACTCTTTTAAGTGAACAGTATCAAAGACTGATTTCATTTCCCTTCATTTGAGAGGATTCTTCTTCCCATGAAAACAGTCAGACTTTAAATGTTTGAATGGCTAGTTTGATAAAAATAGTAACGCTCTGTACCACTGAGAGGTGCCAAAAGCTGTAGTGGAAAACATAGCCCATCTACCACCTACAACATGGTAACAAGACAACTTTCAGGTAGCCTGACAAGCCTGACGGACACTTGTGGACTTGACTAAAAGCCACAACTCTACACTTCTTAGCACAGAATGAGGTGTGTTTTATCAATGCAAAAAAATTTTACCTTCCTTGTCCAGTAGTATACAGATGAATTTGTTTTTAAACTCACCTTCAGTGTTTTGATCATTGTTGGATCAGTTGATCTAACATAGAAACTCTTCAGATAAGGTTCAAACATGCCCTGAAAAGCAGAACATACTTAAGTAGTTTGCACGTGTTTCATATAAAATGTGATTTAGAATATTCTAAATAGGGTATACCTTTCTCTGAATTGACATAGTGGCAATATTTTGCAGAACAATATACTGCACCTCCCTAGAATATGAAAAGAAAAACAAGAGTTATTCTGCAAAATTCCAGATACATAGAATAATGCAACATGGCAAAGAAAGTCCAATTTGAATTGAATCCAAAGTTACTTATAGATTTGACTTGTCACAAACATAGAAGCAAAAAGCTAACTGCCAACTGCTACAAGTTCATCATCTGCTTCACAGGAAGATGCATGACGAAACCAGGCTCTCATTCTTCAAAAATTCCATATGCAAAGAAAAATCACTGACACCAGTCCAATGGTGCAATGCTTCTTTCAGGCCCTGGATCTTTGTTTAAACCAAAACTTTGTTTACATCATCATCATCCTGGCGTCTCCAGAAATAGCTCACAACCACCTTACATTTCGTCCAGCATCTTGAAACTTAAATATTTCAGGATGACACAGCTAAGAACAAAAACACAAGGGCTTTATCTGCAGCAGGAAAATGACCACATTAGTTACAAGAACAGCTAATTGTTGCACAACTAGCAAGAATTGCTATGAAGTTTTTAATCTTAAAAAGTTTCCTAGTAGTGCTTAAAAAGGGCCAGGGTCTCCTATGACTTAAGAGCATACACTGGCAGGCATATGCAGCTATCAGAAAGCAGAACTTTAACATAATAGACTTGGTCAAGATACAGACAACAGAGTTATGTAATACTCTAAACGCAAAAACATTAAACATGTTTGGGGATATTCCCATCATTAATGTATTAGTTTAAAAGCCTCAGCAGGAGTGAGCAAAAAAATCTGGGCACTAGTCTAAAGCTTTTAAACTACAGAGTTTCTGCCACCATTTGCTTAAAAACTAAGTAATAATTTACACAATTTTTTTCTGAACCATGAGTGCTCAAATTCTTTCATGATGCAAATCACATCCTAATAGAGAAATCATCACATCCATTACCTCTTCCTATTCAAAACTGTCTAATAGCCCTGTGGTAATTACAGCTGTTGCTTACAAAGAAAAGTAATAATAGATAAGTACTTAATATCTTTTAAACCTATTTTTATGTAATTCTTACGTAGGTACATGGAAATAGTCAGCTGCACATAATGAACCAAGACTGGCAATTGCTATGAAATGCTCTTCCAGGTACTCTCACCCTAACTAGATTATAGTGTATTTGACATTAATTTAAAGGCCATAGGCACATAAACTTCAAGGGCAAACACTAAAAGCTTATTTCCAAGTGCCTCTAATAGCAGAAGTGTTTCACACAGACTGGTAACAGAGAACACACAAGCCATTCAACATAGGAAAATCACCAGACTAGCACCACTTTAGGCACTAGTTGAGGTACAGGAAACATGTGAGTTCTTTTGATGAAACTGAATATAAACGAGCAATAAACAACATGGAAGAAATAATCCTTTCAACCTATGAGTATGAGTTTAGCTCTATACATTAGCTGCACGTGTGCCCAACTTTAGCCAATATTTATCTTTGTTTAAAGACAATGGGAAGCATATTGTACTATAAAACCAAACAAAAATAACAGTGATTCATTTTTATCTGAAATAAAAGCATGAATACTCTACCAAGCCAAATTTTACCTCTTTACTAACTTTTAAATAATAGAGACATTAGCCATGGGTGAGCTGCAGAAGTTTACAGAGAAAGAGCTCTATGGTGACTGGGCTCACAGAAGTTAAAATAATCTTGTCAGACATAACGAAAGTGTTTTTTTTAAAAAAGCTTTTCGTCTGTTTGATGTGACCAACTTTAAGTTAGAAATTGTATCAACAGCAAAGTTCTAGCCAAAAATACCATGTTTACTTAGAAAGATATTCTGAAAACATCTTAACACTGTGTCTCCTATGACCCCTTCAAGGCTTTTCATACAGGCACATGGAACTTCAAAATCTAAAGACTGAGGAGAAAAAAACCCACTTTTATGCAGCATAATATGCCAAAACTATCAAACACAAAGAAAAAGAGTATTATCAATCTTATGAAACATGTGGCCAGTGAGATCCTCCATAGGAAAGAAGACAAGGTCACACTGAAGATCGTAAAGTCAAAACTAGATGTCCTGAATGAAATATAAATTTATTTTTTAAAAACAGTCCAAGGATTAAGGAAACAGGGGATTCAGCAGCATCAAGTGGTATTTTAACAAAACTGTTCCTTAGTTTCTCTGTCAACAGGGAATGCAGGAAAAGAAAATACACATCTGAAGGCTTCTTTAGTGCCTAGCAAGACAGTAAGGAACTCCAATATAATTAAATTGTCAATAATAAAAAAAAAAGTAATCAAGAAACTACGTAAACTAGTTACCATACAAATAGGGGCAGTCCTAACTAGGCAGCCATGATTCTTCTCAGAATGAAAGTCATAATTACAAATGAAACACGATATTGAATGATCACTGAATGTGATATTGAAAATGATGGAATTACTTTTAATGATCCTCATTTGTTGAGTAAAAATTAATATTGCAGGACAATTTTAAAATAGATCTCTAAAAGTGCAATAGTTATATTCTGGTAACTATGGCTAAACAAGTATGTATGAAAAACTCTCACAAAAAGTACACATAACAATGTAAAGCATGGATTTAACCTACCTATTACTACGGAGTAAACGCACCAATGACTTAGAAACAACACCAGCTTCAGATTTTGGTGCCAAATGCCAGTAAAGTTGTGCAACTGCCATTACCACCTAAAAGAAGAACATTCAAAATAGCATATTAACTTCAAATCGTCATACTTATCTATCACATTTGCTTCAGACCTGCAGAACTACCAGCTCACTCTTCAGAAAGCAAAGTGCATACCCACATTTTTCAAAATCAACAGACTGGGGGAAAAACATCAGAAGAAAAATATTTTTATTTCTAAAATAAAAGCTAATTAAGTACCTCTCATTCTCCCCAGTATTTACTGTATACTATAATATAAAGACAGAGGAAAAAAGACAAAGAGAAAAAATTTAAGTAATTCAAACTGTAAACATACTGATATCATCCTTAATAAGTTGGTAATGCCAACATCAGCTGTACAAATTAATGAGGAAATACTTTAAAACTTCTGCAAATTTTGTGCTTTTATTTTTACTAAATACAGGTTCAGTATTACCTATTAGTTACTTTCCACTTAAAATCTTTCATTCCATTATTCTATTATGCAATTCATAAAATGACAACTGACTTTACTGGCAACTCCTGAAGTCTCAAATCCAACAAAAAGAAAAAACTACAGGACTGGATACCATCACCTTGGATAACAAAAAGCAGAAGACTGAGATATAAGCAACTTAAACATACTTTTTCTTTTCAAGTTTTCTCATACGTTAAAAAACAAATGACGAATTTTATGCTCATGAATAAGTCATGTCACAGCCTTCCCTACAATATTGTCATAGTCAACTTTCTGTTCAAAACGAAACAAATCATAGAAAGGAGACTCCAAGTAAAGCCGTCATTATGACATTTGACTTGGTATCTTAAATCTTAGTACCAATGAAATAAAAATTATTATTAAACACTAACAAGCGATTAAAAACATATGAAAAGAGGAAATAATTGGAATATTTTTAGCAATATAGTCTAGGGATCTTTTATTACTGACAAAAATTAATTAATTTGCTGGTAAATTCTGTGAATGGTACAAAAATTGGTGTAATAGCAATTTCAAAGCAGCACAATTTCACTTCACAAACTGCCCTTAAACATGTCAGTTAACTTTAATATCAGAAAGTTAAAGATCATAAATGTGAGAATCAATACCATATTTAACAGATATAAAGAAAATTATTTATGGAATGTGGAAGATAAGCAAGTGAACTTGCTCTTGGTGCAGTGTGATGGTAAACATATTTAACATACTTGTTCTTTGTGTGAGATGAGGAAGTATATAGACATTGAACAGTGATTTTACCAAAAGGCTGTGCTCTAACAGAATTATTGTTGTAAAACTGTATTCAATTTGTTTCCAAATTCTGCTGGCAGATTATAAGTGGTTTTGAAAAGGGTTAGACATTAGTTGGAATCTAGAAATATGTTCCAGGGGAGAAACAAAAACCTGATCTGTTTAGCTTATCAAGAACAGGTTGGGAGGTGCCTTAATCAAGTCTTTTTGCAAAGACATCTAGTCTTCATTAAGAGGACAAACAGAGGTTATAAATAAAGTTCTGTGATATGAGTAATGTCACAATGACTCACCATCGGCACAGCTTTTTACAGTTCTAAACCTTTACCTGTAACTTAAAATCTCACAGAAATATTGCAGAGCATACTATACTCATGATGTCATATCTATCCTGGAACACTGCCAAAGCACGAACACTAAGAACTTGCCTTAGACTGAAGAAGAAGTTAGGCATATAATTGTCTACTTTTAAAATGTGAGACTCAAAGGAAAGCACAACTTAAATGAATTAATAACAACTATGATTTTCTTTGTGAATCTGTACCACCAAAACTCATAGTTTGAGCCATCCTAGTTGCTGAGAACTTAAGCATTAAAAGCTAGCTATGGTATAGTCATGACATGCTACAGAAATTGGATTAAAATGTTCTTGTATTTTCTCTAATATTTTGTTTGTCCTTAATATTTGGAGTGCGCTTAACATTCAATTCAGGTATTTCACTTAGAAGCTAAGTTAATTTCAAAAAAAAAAAAAAAAGAACCACTGTACTTCTGTAAGTTACTAGAGAGTATTACCACCACTTTTAGAGAGTTTTAGATTTTACTTTTCAATCTTTTAAATTTTCTACAAGTGTAGATATTTATTAGTTTAACTTTTTAATCAAAAAGGAATTTGTCATACAGCAGCATTCCGGCTTTGAAGCAAGGGCTTTGTATTTCGTAACAGCAGCCTGTGATCAGGGTCCATAGTATAGGTATTTTTCATTTTCCGATCCTTTTCTTTCTCTTCTTCATCAGATTCATAGAAATTATTTTCATTATATTCTTCAACCACCTCATCATCCTACCAAAACACAAAATAACAAAAACATATACAAAATATTTGAATCAACCAGTTTTAGTCATTAAGGAAGTAACATCCAACACCACAGTTTCATGGAAGATCTATACTTTTTTTTTTTTTTTTTTTTTAAAATAGCCATCAGCTCCTCTACCCCAGTTTGCTCAAAGCAGTAAATGTACCGACATGAAAAATAGCTTAATAATATATGCAAAAATTTCCTTAGAAGTAAGATTAACTGCTAAATGAAATATCTTCATTAATATTCTATAAAATAGATCAGGTATGAATATTGGTCTTTTTTGGACTTAAAGCCTATGATCCAAAAAATTACATTTCTGAAAATGATCAGTTGTTTAGAATTCCTCTTTTTTGAAAGTTTAATGCAAACCATGTGCATTCTTCCTTCTCCAGCAATACATAAACTATCTGTGAAAATAGAAAATCTCAGAAGAAAGGACAGGGTTTTTTTTCTTAAGAAACTACATGAGAAAAAGGTTGTGTATCCTGAGCCTGTCCTTCTCTAATGAAGTACAAATCCTTGAGCTATTTAAATTAAATAAAATTTAAATTAAAGTTATGAATTATCAGCATAACATCACTTAAAAAAAACAACACAACACACTGAAATAATTCATTAAAGCTTGAGATTTTAGTAAATTAGGCCTTTCTTTTATTCCAGAGGACTAAATAAAAGAATATAACAGAATATATCTGATTATGCAAACATGGTAAGTTAAGAGAAATCTTAAGATTTCTGATGTGGATCAAAAACAGATAAAGAATAGATTTTAATTGTTTCATTACACTTACACTTAATTAGCATTAAAAAGTCCACAAACTTAGAGAAACGTAAGATGGAAACCATCAGGATTAGATCAAAACAAAATATCAGATACCAGAAACTGTGGTCTGGATTATCAATATTGAGAGTACTCAACATTATAAATTTTTTTAAAAAAACTTCTGCAACTTGTTATATCCAAGAGTGTGTCCTTCCTCTCCTAAATTCTTCCATCACACTTTGTCACCAGAACACCCAACTAAGACAGGAAGCATTTACTATGGCTAGCTGGAGCTATTCACATTATAATAGCCTGGCTGGTACCAAATACCAACCATAGCAATAGCTCTGCTTGTCTTTCTCTCAAGTCCCTTTCAACTATTTTACAGAATACCCAACTGTATACAACAGTTTTAAGAGGATTATTTAAGTCATATACACAATTGCTGATTTTTTAAGAGACAATTACTTTTGAGACAAATGTATCTTTTTAATTCTAGCTGGCAGTAGCAAAGTGATCAAAAGTGAATGGAAGAATAGCTAGAAAGGAAAATAAAGATATATTTAATAGACCTTCAGAAAACCAGGCAAGGGTGACTTCAAACCTGTGTTGCATGCCTTAGTCAAAACTCACATGTAGTAAAAGAGCCCATAAACGTGTCTTCAGTAGAGGCAGAGGGGTGGGAAGAAGTGACAATAAATCAAAGTTGTCATTTTATTGGTTTTTATTACAATTTGAAAGGAAACTTAAAACAAAACTTCCCCTCGTATTTCTTCTCATTTTTACTACTTGATGCCAACAGTGCTCTCAGTGTTTTACAGAATCCCTAGCAAGCTCTTAGATTTCTTATGCAAGAACAACTAAAGTGATTTAGTTTGTTTACTTCTCTGTCTATATATCTTCATGGCACTCACCCTTCCAAACTAAAAACTCAGGATGCTAAATCAAGAGTACAGGTAACCAAATTCCTCCCCTCGTCTACAGGACAGGCAACTTGAAAGCAAAATTTCTGATCCCAGTGCATCTCACCCTGCACTGAAGAAGCTTCCTCTAACAGAAGGCAGATAATTCAACCTTCATTGATTCAGTCTTCAGTATCCCTGCCTTGACTGCTAACAGGCACTCGCATCAGTACTAATGAACTCACCAGGAATACAGGGTTGGAAATTGTATTTAACTCATTAATCACTGTTGTAAAGAAACAGCTTGAGCTCTCACGTTTCTGACTTCTTTTTAAGAATTGTTGGTTAGAAACATACTTGGAACAGAGCTCCAAATAATTATAAAGCAACTTAATCCCATTAGAGTCTTTATATTGAATCACTTTCTTCATACCCCCACAGCAGAAGTATTAATGTGGTCTTTTCTCATAGTCATGTATTTTATTGCAATCTTAGAATACTCCTCTTCTCTCAAATCTGTTGAGAACTGGTATGAAATAATTATGTTCCATACAAAGGATGATGATGACACATAGGGAAATAAGTTTAATGAACTGAAATTCATTAAAATCAAGTTGATGAAGTCCAAACTAGTCAGAATTTGTAGTTGCAAGGACCTAAGACAAAGAGAATATGCAATACTGCAAGATTTGCACACTATCATGGAAAGGAAAGCAAAGTATTATGTAAAACAGCCAGGAGAAAGATAAAAACCTGCAAGCTACTTGGTGTGCAAGGATTGTTGTTTCAGATTCCATTAGTCATCCCAGACATGGAGAGCAGTTACCAGAAAATAGGAAAATATTCAATCACTCCCAACCCCTTAAGCCTTAACCTGAACTGCTGACTATACTTGCCACCAAAAAGTGACAACTGTACATTTAGAATCATAGAATCAATTAGGTTGGAAAAGATTCTTAAGATAATCAAGTCAAATCATTACCTAACACTGCCAAGTCCACCACTAAACTGTGGCCCTAAGAACCACATCTACAAGTCTTTTAAATACCTTCAGGGATGGAGACTTAACCACTTCCCTGGGCAGCTGTCTCAATGCTTGACAACCCTTTCAGTGAAGACATTTTTCCTAATATTCAATCTAAACCTTCCCCTTGTGCAACCTGAGGCCATTTCCTCTTGTCCTATCAGTGGACACCCACCTCTCTACAACCTCCTTTCAGGTAGCTGTAGAGAGTGAGAAGGTCTCCCCTCAGCCTCCTTTTCTCCAGGCTAAACATCCTGAGCTCCTTCAGCTGCTCCTCTTAAGACTTGTACTCTAGACCCCTCACCAGTGTTGTTGCCCTTCTCTGGACATGCTCCAGCACCTCAATGTTTTTCTTGCAGTGAGGGGCCCAAAACTGAACACAGTATTCAAGGTGCGGCCTTACCAGGGACGAGTACAGTGGGGTGATCACTTCCCTAGTCCTGCTGATATCACTATTTCTGATACAAGCCAGGATACTATTGGCCTTCTGGGCCACCGGGGCACGCTGCTGAGTCACATTCAGCCAGATGTCAACCAACACCCCAGGTCCTTTTCCCCTGGGCAGCTTCCCAGCCGCCCTTCCCCAGGCCTGTAGCACTGCATGCAGTTGTTGTGAGCCAGGTGCAGGACCTGGCACGTGGCCTTGTTGAATCTCATACAGTTCGCTCCAGCCCATTGATCCAGCCTGTCCAGGTCCCTCTGTAGAGCCTTCCTACCCTCAAGCAGATCAACGCTCCCACCCAACTTGGTGTCCTCTGCAAACTTACTGAAGATGCACTGAATCCCCTCATCCATATAACTGATAAAGATTATTAAAAGAACTGTCCCCAATACTGTCCCCAGGTTTAACTTCATTCACCACCACTCTCTGGACCGAGCCATCCAGCCAGTTTTTTCTGCAGCGAAGTGTACACCTGTCTAAGCCATGAGCAGCCAGTTTCTCCAGGAAAAGGCTGTGGGAAATGGTGTCAAAGGCTTTACTAAATGCCAGGTAAACAACATCCACAGCCCTTCCCCCATCCACTAAGTGTGTCATCTCACCATAGAAGGAGATTAGGTTGATCAAGCAGAACCTATGTTTAACAAACCCATGCTGACTGGGCCCAATCACCCGGTTGTCCTGTACGTGCCATGTGATGGCACTCAAGATGTACAACACTCTCCAGCACTAAGGACAGACTGACAGGCCTGTGGTTCCCTGGATCCTCTTTCCAGCCCTTCTTGTGGATGGGCAGCACATTTGCTAACCTCCAGTCAACTGGGACCTCCCCAGTTAGACAGGACTGATGACAAATGATGGAAAGTGGCTTGGTGAGCACTTCCATGAGCTCCCTCAGAATCCTTGGGTGGATCCCATCCAGCCCCCCAGACCTGTGTGTCTAAGTGGTGTAGCAGGTCACTAATCCTTTCTCCTTGGATTATGGAGGCTTCATTTGGCTTCTCGTCCCTGCCTTACAGCCCAGGGGGCTGGGTACCCCGAGAACAACTGGTCTTACTATTAAAGACTGAGGCAAAGAATGCATTAAGTACCTCATCCTTTTGCTCAGTCTTTGTCACTATGTTTCACCCGATATCCAATAAAGGACAGAGATTCTCCTTAGCCCTCCTTTGTTGCTAACATAGTTATAGAAGCATTTCTTATTGCCTTTTACCACAGTATCCAAATTAAGTTCTAGTTGGGCTTTAGTCCGTCTAATTTTTTCCCTGCATAACCTCATGACCTCCTTGTAGTCCTCCTGAGTTGCCTGCCCCTTCTTCCAAAGGTCATAAGCTCTCCTTTTTTTCCTGAGTTCCAGAAAAAGCTCTCTGTTCAGCCAGGCCGGTCATCTTCACCACTGGCTCTTCTTCCAAGCACATGGGGACAGACTGCCCCTAAACCTTTAAGATTTCCTTCTTGAAGAATGACCAGTCTTCCTGGACTCATATGCACCCTTCAGGACTGTGTCCCAAGGGACTTTGTCAACCAGACCATTAAACAGGCCAAAGTCTGTTGGAACTTGGACTTTGGAAGTCCAAGGTAGAGGTTCTGCTGACCTCCCTCTTTACTTCTCCAAGTACTGAAAACTTTATCATTTCATGCTCACTGTGCCCAAGACGGCCTCCAACCATCACATCACCCACCAGTCTTTCTCTGTTCATAAACAGCAAGTCCAGTGGGGTGCCTTCTCTAGTTGGCTCGCTCCTTCACCAGCTGTACCTTGAAAATATCATCCACACACTCCAAGAACTTCCTCGACTGTCTCCTCTCCACTGTATTGTATTTCCAGCAGACATCTGGTAAGTTGAAGTCCCTCACAAGAACAAGGGCTAGTGATCGTGAGACTTTTCCCAGCTATATCCGAATAGAATATTTCATCTGTTTGTTCAATATTTCCTGTCTCTTCAGACTTTTTTGTAAGTCTGCATTTACCTGAGTAACCAGGTCTGTTTCGGCATGCACACCAAGTTACTTTTATAACTCCTGCTATCACAGACAAGCCTTATTTCTTGGTAACACATAGTACCAGTATTCTGTTAAATAGTTTGGGGTGAAGGCAGAAAACCTGAAACTGGACCCTTCAAGCTGACCAAGGCACAATAAATTACAGCCAAGAATTCAGACCACCAAGCGCAAACCTTGTCTTAGAGACCTAGCTGAATTGTGCTCTGGCCCCAGCTAAACTTTGTAGTGCAAGTATTGAAGCTTGTACAAAAGGAAGAGACTGGGGACGACTATTAATTCTCCTCTGAAGCAGCACAGAGCTAGCTTCAAGATGGCAAGCACAACTGAAGCCTCTTGGTATCGTAACAAAGTGGGAAAGCCTTGTGCAGAGATCTAAACAAGAGTCTCCATGCTCAGCAACAGTGCTAGCTGTGTCCAGCTACTCTTATAGCAGCCAGAACAGCCTGCCCCTTATACTAGGTCTGCATCTTGGACTCCAATCAGGAAAGAAAGTATGAATAGGCTATAATGGAGAAAGCAGTACTGCTAATACTCTAATATACTGCCAACACAGGACTGAAAATAAGACTCTTGCACTTGGAGATGAAAGTCTTCCTGTTCTAACTATTGACTCAGGGAGTATATTCAAATATTCCCATGCTTTCTCTTGTTCTTTCAATCACTTTAGATCCAGTTTCACAGTTGATTGAAGACTACCTATGCCATTAGAAGTTTGTTGTTAGTTTGTTCATTTGTTTTTTAAAAGCATGTTTTATTTTCATCAGGATAAGCAAAATGATCTGGCCTACTTTGTGATCATAGGATCACTAGAACTGCTGAATTTTCAAAAGCAGTAGGTGGTAAAGGGAGAAGGACAAAACAGAGACATTTCCTTTCAGTAGCAGTCTTTAGTTAAACTGCATTAAGTACACTTAACAGTTTGTAGTAGCACATGATTTAATTGTGCAGTTAATAGCTTTTCTAAATTGTGAAATCACTAAAAAGTTCAGAACCCTGGGAGAATGAAGTGATTAAAAACCGAGAGAGACCACTAGCATTCCAAGCTAGGAACTGCAAATGGACTCTGCTTTCCCCATCTTCTGTGATTTATTCAATCCAGTAGAGAAGTGAGTATTTTAGTGTGAAAGAACATGTGTAATTCTTTTTTATGTTATTCCAGACATACAGTTTAGGGACATCTTCATAAAGCATTAACAGCTTAAATGAAGAAACTGCCAGATAACAAGTTCCATTAGCCTGTTTTTAAAGTCACTAAGTAAATGAACTAACATTTAACTGAGATCTTGCTTGAAATTACATTTAATATGACATTAAAGTTGAGAATGTGCCTTCCATTTAGGGTAAAGCACATTATGTGAATGTTAGAATTACCTCCAAACAGAGCTTCACACATCCACAAACTCAGAGTTGAAGTAAAACTTCACTGAAATCTGAAGTATGAACATATACTATTTGCCCACTCTACCAGCCTTAACCAATTTTAAAGCTACAGACTGCAGTTACTCTCCTCAGATTCATAAGGAAATACACTCACAGCTTGCTTTGGCTCCTGCAGCAGAAAGTTTGACAGATAAGATTTTAGCTATCTTCCATAGCCCTTTCTAATATTTTTAAGAACTGCTCTCAAAAGAGTTCTGGATAAACTAAGTTTTGAAGGTAAGAAGAGTTTTTGGACTATTCACTAGTCGGTGAATCTCACTGCAATACCAAAAGCACCTAAGCCAACCAAGACCACCAGTTCACTTGCATTTCATGAACGGTATCCTTGGAAAAGGGAAATGGTAGAACAGTTTCCCACTTAAAGAATTAATAATATATCCAAGATAGATCTGAAATGTTGATGCGCGTGAAGGTGCCTACCTAAATCTTTCCACGTGTTTCACCCAGATGGGTTTCAGAACACCAGAACAGACCTATCTTTGGTCTCTCAGAGCAAGCCAAAAATTATTGTCAAGACTGCTCAAAAAGCCAAGGAGATGAGCTGTGACAAGTTTCTGACAGATGAGCAGACCTCAACCAAACACACAACCACTTGCTGGCAGAAGTATCCATTCTCTCCACAACAGGAAGTCCTCAAATAAGGTACAGGTATGTCAGTATAGGTAAAGCTTGACATGAAGAATTACCACCAGTCTAAAAAAAAAAAAAAAGGCACAACCTCACATGGTAAAAGTATTTCAGAAATGAAAGTGTAACTGACATAATCTGCAGCCTTGCTGGAGAAAGGCCTTAGAAGGCACAAAGCCAAGTTTGCCACAAAGATCTTTAAGTATTAACTAAAGGAGACCAAGTTATAACTTTTGTCCTATTAAGCCAAATGGAGTTGAAGAGTTAAAGAATAAAGGGACCAGATCACATACTCCATAAATAACAGCTTGCTTTCAAGTACTAACCAGCCACCAAAGTATAATCAGCCTTTCTTAGGCAGGCTGCTATTATAACTAGTTGTGTGATAAAGACTTGTGCTACTGTGAATGGACTAACAGGACCTAGTTATGATCTGAAGAGATGCCCTGATGGTCATGTGAAAGTAGGGGATTATGTCAAGTGCCTAAGTATAAGTATCTAGTGTCATTTTATACTTCCTCAAGTATAAGAAATACCTGCATGGGTCTGGCAGATCGTGAAGGTATGGAGCCTACAGGAGATCCGTAACAACTGAATACTAGGACAGGCATCTTCTGGCATTTAGAACAACAATAGGCCCTCAGATAAATGAATCATATCCTGGTTTCTCCAAAGGTTAAAAGTTTGAGATACTTCCCCTTCTGTAAGGCAAAGTTAATGAAGCAATCATCATACTCTTTTCCTATTTAAAAATAGCTATTGAATCTTTTATTGTTACATTGAAGGAAAACAAGCTTCCAGCATCTAACAAACTCCTGCTGATGCTTTTTTGTGCAGAGTCATTGGAAAGGAATGGGCTGAGGATTACAAGACAGATGAGAAACAAACCAGATCACAGTACCAGGATGTATGTTAGAGAAACGGTTATAAACTGCAGCTATTCCTAAATGGACAGAAAGCAGAAGGCGACTTTGCTGTCACCAGACCAGACCAGCATGTTCTGTCTGGTCTCAGACATGATGCATTTACAACTTTCAAGAACAAAGTTACTTAAAAATGAACAAGAATTTTAGAAACTTAATTTCTCCTTTCTACCACACAAAGACTATACAAAAGATTCTGGTAATGAAGCAGTGGTCTGGAACATGACCTGTATTCTACCAGGAAAGAATTTGTAAGGAGGCTTCCTCAAGAAATGTGCAGTCAGAGGACCAGAAGGCATATGTCCGTCCATTATTCCCTTCTAAATTAAGTCAAAATAGACTGAACGCTTTCAGTACAAAAGTCAGCGCACACAGAATACAATGATTAGGCAGCGTGATATATGAATATATGATATATGAATAATAATATATAGCCTGGATCATTTATATAAAAGTGTCACACAAAATTATCACACTACCAAACATCGCGTTCTATCACTCCAGCAGGCACCAGATGTGTTGCTCCTACACAAATCAAAAAGTACATACAGACTTTCAGTTAAGTGAACCACAGTGGAACGAAGAGCCAAGAAAGATCGCAGGATCATCATTATATTTCTCTGATATGTTTGAATATTGTAATTTTTACTGCCATTATAACAACAGTCTCTTCATTACCATTGGGATAGAGAGGTCAGAAAGAAAACCTGAGGTTTTAGTTGGATTGGTAGGCTGTTTGTGGAACCAGCACAGAGAAGAGAAGGCTCCAGGGAGACCTTATAGCAGTTGTGAGGGTGGTGAGACACTGGAACAGGTTGCCCAGAGAAGTTATGGGTGCCCCATTCCTGTAAGTGTTCAAGTCCAGGCTGGATGGGTCTTTGAATAAGCTGGTCTAGTGGGAGGTGTCCCTGCCCATGGCAGGGGGTTGCAACTAGATGATCACAGTGCTTAGAGGTATGGTTTAGTGATGTTTTTTGTCAGAGTTAGGTTGATGGTTGGACTAGATGATGTCAAAGGTCCCTTCCAACCCAGGCAATTCTATGATTCTATCTTTAAGGTCCCTTCCAACCCAAATTGTTCCGTGATTCCATGAACTATGCAGATCTGAAGTCACTGAAACATACTTGGACTCGTATAGTGCCCTCTTTCAAGGATCATTTTTCAGATTACAGCTCTATTGAAATGAGTCTGCTGGAATTAGACTGAAAATGTAACATATTAATGCAGTTATATAAAAGATATTATATAATTCCAATAAATTACAATGGAAACTGGTGCTTTCATTTTAAGTTTTATATAAAAGCTATCAATGTTCTGGTCAAATGAGATTTCATGGTTCCTTGCACACAATTATATTCATAGTTTTTAAAGTTTATTTATCTAAAGAAATAAAGACGCTTTCAGCTAATAGAAATTGAAGTGAGTATTAACGGAAATGGTAGTTGCGACAAACTGAAGAAATATTTGGGTCACACTGAATTATATTTTCTAACCCTCACTCTATAACCTTCATGTTGGGCTAACAGTCATCACATGATGTTGAAAACCAATCTATTTTTCAAATACAAACATCTGCCAGGAAATGATACAACCTGAAAAAGGGTTTATAATGTGAGCACCAATAGTCTCAATCATCCATTAGTACAAAAAGCCAAAAGACATAAAAAAAAGCAAGTTGAGAATCATGATCTAAAAATGTGGGAAAAGAATGGGATAAGAAGTTTTCAAAGAAGAAAACTCCCCCCTTCTTCTCTGCATTCACCGTGTTCATGTAAGTAGACACTCTTTCCTTTTTTTAGGGTATTGACTAAAACCAGTGCATTTTCACACAAGAGGTATTGCATTCAGGAATAATTGTTTTCCCACAGATTTCACCTCACTGGGACGCAGAAGTTATGAGGTGTTTTTGAGCTCAATCAATCCTTCATTAAAATGGTTTTGGATTTTCTTTTACCACCAGGTTTTTCAGAGAGGTTCAACAGTTGAGGGAAGGGAGGAATAAACCTTCTAGAGTTGTATTTCATAAGGGCTCAAGATTGTGGCAATGGTCTTGTGGTCTAAAGATCAGTTGCACAGTTCCATGACTTAAATTATTTGGAGTTTAGTATCATCCAAACCCAGGTGATCTCATGACAGTTATGGATTACCAGTAAGAAAGGAATGCATCAGCACATTACAATAGTTTGAAGCTGCAAGAAATAAAGATTCAAACTAGGTGAGATTGTCAACAGTATCTGTACTTCAGCTTGAAAACACTAGCTTTAGTCTCAGTTCTGGTCCAACAAACAAGAAAGCCATTGCACAAAATCCTCCAGTATCTTCTTAGTATTCTTATGAGTTTACTGACTATGATGTTGTAACATCTCTGTAAACAGCTATCCTAGGGAAACTTTGAAACATTATTCTGTAAAAGGATTCGTCTTCCAAGTTAGCTTACCTTGTGATATCAACAGCCTTTGGAGTTGCATGCTTCACACTAAGCAAAACATTTTCCTATTTCTTTAGAAAAGCTAAATTTTAATGTGGCTAAGGAACCCACAATAAAATTCTACTAAGTTTGGTAGATTTTATACACAATTCAAAAAAGTTTCCTATATAAAAACCTTCTGATTTGTAAATACAGCGAGCTTGATACTTAAGTTACATAAAGGTACTAAGATGCCTACTCAAGCATGAGAACTGGACCGTAGCATTGATTAAATATTAGGGCATTTTCAGTCACAACATTGGACTTAGTTTAACTTTCAGCATATATAAAATTAATGATAAATGATAAATAAAATCAAGCTTCATTTGTAGTTTAATAAATACATCTTTTCCTCTCATATACGTACTCTAAGATTATATCCCTGAATATTCTCATTTATACAATATCCACTATAATCCTAGTGTGGATATATGTGTTTATTTCACTCTTAAAAAAAAAAAAGCAACCATTTTCCCATATAGTATGAGTATGTAAACTCATTTGTAACATGAAGGACTCTTCAAAAACTCTTCAATCCAGTCTTACAGGAGCTTTTAAGAACTTGCTTAGTTTTGAACATAGTTTTGAATAGAAACTCAAATTAAAAAAATGTAGTGAAAAACCTTAAAAAAAATCCCAAAATGTTCTTCATAAAACCTGTACTCATAAAAGTTTTATACTACCGCTGTGAGACAAGAGTATCGCACAGGTGGAAGTATGGGTTTGAGGACCACTGCACATTAAATTTTTCCCAATATATCACAATTACAGGAACATCTGTGCTAAGTAACTTCGTACTGAACTAATGTGAAAACTCAAGAAGTGTTCAAAAGCTCATTCTCATTTCTGTAAGCAGCAGCAAGTAAGTCTAGGACTGCTGTCTCAAAATAAGGGCTAAGAGTTAAATATGCTGCAGAAACTAACAACATTCTGCAACAACGCCAAATTCCCAATTATTGTTGTAACAAAGCCTCATGATACTTGCAGCTATAATTAAAACAATGAATTATGATTTTTAGATCACTTTCACTTATTCAAAAAAGTTCCATTCTCCTCAAAATGGAAGTGAGGCATAAAATAGTTTTCTCTTACCACAAACAGACCCTCATTTCCACAGTGTGTGGAAAGGGTGTGATAATGAGAGTGCAAAGACACTGCAAAGCAAAGAACAGAAAACACCCATTTAGCGCATAAGAAGAGAGGAAGAACAGAAAATACAATGAAAAACATGAAGGGATAAAACAAACATTGCAAAAATAAAGTGGAGAAGGAGCAAAGGAGAAGGGATAATTTAAAGGTAAAAAGACACCATCTGCTTCTGGCTAAAAGTTCCCCCTTTTTTTTTTTTCCTCAAGTCCAAAAATTAAAGTGGAATTTGGAACTTGTATTTAGAAGTTTGGTTAAATGCTTGAGCAGTTTTTAGGCTTTTTATGATGGTTAAGGTTTAATCCCAGTTTAAATTTAATCTCAGTTTAAGTATCTGAAGAGGCAGTACTAAACCATCCCATCAAGAGAGCAAGCACTTATGAAACAACTGCTGAGGAAAAGTATCCTTCCACTGGGTTGCACAGTAAGTGAATCACAACAAAAAACCTGGTAATTGTTAGTTACTTTGGGGGTGCAACCGAAAGAAGGGTACTACATGCTCTAGACGTAGTAGTCACCACCTGTCATGAATTATAAACAAGGTATGGAAGAACAGGGATCTCACAGATCTTCAGTGTGTACAGAGCTGTAATGGTTCACAGTGCCCCTCTTTTTCTAGTGTTCCTGACATACACTAGAAACAACAATAAGATTCAAACAACCAAACTCTTTTCTGTCTGGAAAAAATGTACACTATTACACTATTTTAAAAGTAAAGTCAAAGAGAACAAAGGGATCTTCCCTGTTTCCCAAACACGCAAACACACTCATAACTTTATTTTTAATTTTTGTTTATGTAGCTTTAGAATTGTTTACTGTTAATAAAATATTTATCAACAATATTGTTGTTTAAACAATATTTGTACTACAGCCCTAGCTCTAGATGTTAGCAGCCTTAAATTTTCATGATACAAAGGCACCCGAAAACTTAAAAGAATGTAATTGTACCTGTACTTAATTAGCAGTCTGAAAGATGAGTCTGCTATCCTTACCAGAAAGTCTGCCCTACTAACCTAAACATAATCAATGGACATTAAATCCTGTATTAGAGGATTTCTTCTTTCATCCTAATGTATAAGTAGGCAAAGGAGCTGAAAGCATCTTAAAACATCTGTTGATTTGCTTCAATGATATTCTCACACCAACAACTGGTGGTATATTTATTCTGATGGTAAAAGCCATGACGGAAAAAGCACGTGTTGCTACCATTCAGGCCTAAGTTAACCCCAGTCGTCTTGTCTGGTATTTTTCCAACCATAAACTCAAGCAAACTTGTGGATACACTATCAAACAAATGGACGATCCAAGAAAATTTGAAATTCTTTGTATTTACTCTTCCCTATGGTCCTTTAAAGATATGCCATAACCAATCAAGAATTCTACCTGATATTACAAAAAGAACAAGTGTACAGGCCCAGGCTCAGGAGGTTAAAGCTTCCTCAGAGCAGAGGTCTGACCTCACATAGGCCTTCTTGAAACAGAGCAAAAATTAAACAAAGGTTTACTTTTGCAAAGGAGCTAATTCCTTTGTGCAATTCTTCTAATTATCAAGAGAAAAATCCTGGTATAACAATGAAAAGGCTACACAATTACTAGGCAGAAAATAATATCCCACAGATCAATGCCCAGAAGAGAATTTATTAACAGTTTGGCATTAATTCCTTATTGCTCACTGTTTTCTATGATTAAACTTCATTGCAATGGCCAAAATGAAAGCTAGAAACTTTGGTAGCTCATGGGCTGATGGGGGTCTGGTACATCTGATAGGTAAATTAGAAATGACTAGCAGCTAGACAATTGATATTTAGATTTCTATAAAAATAGTCCAGTGTTTCCCTCCAATCAATTTTCATCTCTGTAAGTCAATGATCTAGACAAAGATAAAAACAATTTTAACAACTTATTTGCAACAGATGGCTAGAATGCCTCTCATCCTACATATAAAGAATAAAAAAACCAAACTTCATACTGCATCAAGAAAGTAAGTCTACAGCATTGGATGGAGTACATAGAAACTTTTCTGGTCAAATTTATGGGAAAAGCAGGGGATGCTTTCTTTATGTGAGTGATCCAGATGTCCTAGAGAACTTGCCTACACAGATTCTACCCGCTGCTGCTATTCCACTGCAAGTCTGTCATGGGACTAACGGAAGCCACAATGCACTCTGCTGACAAGATAAATGGTGTTTTAACCTACAGACTGTACTTCTCTTTTGCCAGCAGTAAGTGGCTAGCAGGCACAAAGCTAACCAAAGCAGGAAATTCATGTGGCTGAAATGTAATCCTCCCTGTCCTTTCAGTTATTCTTCTGTTGGATCAATTCCTTTATCCAAATTGCCTCAGAAACACTACCCCTAACACAAGGGCAGGGACCGAGAAGATGGAGGGAAGGTAGAAAGACAATAATGCTTCCTTTCAGTAACAGAAGAGACTATTATACAGTGATCATGATAATAGTCTCAGACTATATCCATAACAACCAGAAAGTTTTGTTTAGAATTTCAAGTAGTCAACTTTCCACAATCAGCTTCAGGCCATTTTTTGTTATAAATTTATGCTCTAAATTATTCTCATCTTATTAAGTAGTACACCTGGTAGGGAAAAATAAAACTGGTATTACAGTAAAATTTTATACCCCAAATACTTCACTAAATATCTTCAAACAAGTGAATTCGGTATTAAACATTAACCCCTCCTCATGTATGTCTAAAAGAACCTGGTCAGAGGGTACTGCACTGTGACAAAGAGGGAAACAGTAACTGAATCCAGAATTCTCCAATTCAGACTGAGGATTCTGACAGATATACTAAGAATGGAAGAAATAAGTAGTATAACCCGTATCTTCACTGTACACTAGTTTTCCTAAATTTAATCTTTTGATCTTATCAGCCAAATCAGGCTCAAGGAAATCAAATGATCTATATGGTTTCACACTTGCATCTGAAGAGGCCAGCTTAATGGAAGCTGAAAGTGGAATGACTGCTTTTGACCTCTGGGGAAGAAAATTTTCTCTGGCCTCGTAATTTTTTTGGGGGGTGGGGGTGGCAAATCAGCAAAACTACCAATCTGGTAGAATCACACAGCACAAATATCTACAATGAAACTTCAGTGAGGTCTATAATGTACTAACACATAACATATCTTGATTAATTTTATCCTAAAAGACTGAATGCTATTCTCAATATTTCTTAAACGTGTCCAACTATCTATGCCTCCTTACTCATTTTCTTATTGCAGGAGAGCATAATAAAACTTCTAAATCCTCTACAGACAGGCTGAGAAGGGAAAGGTGTGTTCAGGATGATTCATCATGAAATGAATGATTTACATACAGAATATTTTTAAAGTACTTCAGCTTATTTCATTTTTATCACTTTATTTAGGTAATTCACCTAGTTAACAGGAAGTTATCAACCTGAATACACCTTTCCCTTCTTCCGTTCTCAGCCTCTCAGTAAAGGACTTAGAGGTTATATTACACTTTCCTGCAATAAATGAGCAGAACTGATCCAGAATACTGGTTACAGAGTTAACACGTTCTACAAAAGTTAAGGATAGACAGTATTCCCTATATGCTGTGCTTGAAGCTTTATCATTTACAATTATAGTTCACTCAATGCACACCCCAACACAGGGAACAAAAATAAATATTTAGAGTTAGAGCACTATTAGACATTGCTGAGCTGTCTTAAGTAGCCATTAGATACTGGATTCCATCACACATAACCATGACCTCTATGGAATACACTAAGAATTCATAACTATAAGATACCAAGAAAGCACTACAATATCAGGAAACATTTTAAAACATTTAACAAAAGACTAAAGATCACAGAACAGCTGAGGTCAGAAGGGACCTCAATATTTTGTCAGAGCTAGCAATCAAAGTAAATATTTTCAATGTGTTTTCTTCCTGCAATTCCTCAATAACCAGACTGCTTTCCGTGATTCATGATGTTTGGTCATTCAAAGACTTGCTATTTTTCTCCTAAAAGTCCTTGTTATTTTAGATCATTTTCTTCAGGCTTAATTTCTGCCCCTCCCCCCATCAGTTATGTCAAACTCTGAGGACTTTAAATTGAGCAATACTTCAATAATTAATCCTAAAATTGTAAGCTTGAGACATGCTTCTCATAAGTACTTGTTTATAAATAACTTTGTTATGACTGAAGCCCATGATCAATTTGAATTCACTATTTTTTTCCAATCTTAATTGAACACCAAGAGGGTTTATTTCTGTAACCTGCAATTGTCTGACAGGAAGCTGAGAAGTCCCGAGAGTCACTGGGTTTTTTGCAAGACTACAGCTCCCAGCTCCATTTTGCTCTCTACAATGACCGCCAAAACTTCCGCCCAAGTCAGCTGTTTCCTCGAGACAGCACCAATGTCTGGTAGTGGATCCATATACCAGGACAGATTAAACAGTCACTACTACCTCCTGTGATCCTCATCTCCTTGCAGAAACAGGAAAGGCTGAACAGCTTGAAAATCAGCTCCTGAACTGCCAGACTGCAACTCAATGCGTCCATGGAAACCAACAGCAACTCTATTTTAAACACCTTCACGTCTTAGGCTGCAAGCTGTAATGGTTCAGGAGCTGTTTACAAACAACTGACCAGTCCCAACAACTCCTGTGACAAGAGCAGGGCAAAACATTTAAGCTGGGACCCATTGCAGTGTTATCTGCCATCAAATATGTCACTTCCCAGAATACTGTTGAAATTGTTCTTCCCAGTTAGTCCCGAGCAGGTTTTTTTTTCACTCCAGAATGAGTGTCTTGCTCGCATTGCAGTTAATACAGGTCAAAGCTGGATACAGTTCATAATGGAAAAAAGGTTATTCTGAAACTGCTATTCACATGTAACTAGTTCAAAAACACCCTCTAAGTATATCAAGACAAATAAGGTAAACCAAGGACATTCTTCCTCACAGTATTCATGATCAAAATTAAAAAAATCTACCCTTCAGAGAAGCTAAAAACAGGGGTATATAACTTAGTATTCTTGGTTAATGGGTAATTCAATTAAAGTTTTGCAACAATTTTAAACATATTGCTCAAAAAATGATTTTTCTCCATAGCTGGTACGTATTCTAATTTTTTTTAGGTTTCTAGATGCACAAGAAATCAGTTCAAGATGTTACACCATTACTTGTTGGGAATACGTTCAACTTGAACAAAAGCAGCATCCATTTCTCAAAAAGTAAGGTAAATTTTAGTGAATAAAAATGCAAATATGCATTTTAGCAGCCTTGAATTTATTAATCTGATAGGTTTAATTTCCATTTTCCTGCATCAGCTTTATTTATAAAGTGTCGTGCCCTATAAATATGCTGTTATTTTCTATAGTCAAGCACCCTCTTAACAAATCTTCTCATTAATATGTAAATTTAAAGTCAATCGGTCTTCTCCCTGACAGCGCCATGAATTCCTAGTGCACTGTATAATCGGCTTTGACTTGGCATCCACTATTTATCATCAAAGATGTCAGTTAGAAAAATTATGGAAAATGCACTGCAATTGATATGACTGCAATCTACTTTGTCAACACTTAATTGTTCCTCAAATCATACATTTACATATAAACAGCCTAAATACTGATCCATAATGATGCAAATAAACTAAATTAAAAATCTCTTCTACTGCACAAGATGCCCTGTTGTATGATGAGTTCATTTAAGAACCTATTGACAAAGGCATGCTTTTCAACTAGCCCCAGAAAAAATTTCTGCTAATTTAATTGCCAAGTAGGTAGACTAAATTTTGCACTGAACCTCATGAAAGTGGAAACAAAGTGTTATTAATACTATATCACTGATGACCAATTTTAGGTTGACACAGGCAGTATTGTTACACAAACCTTTTACATTCCTAGAGCAGAAGCCACAGCAACAATCATCACCCATCCAGTTTCAGTAAAAAGAGTACACTAGTCTTAAAGAAACCTAATCCCATCAAGACGTCCAACAGGATGCTTCCTTTGTCCACTCACAGCCTAAAACTGACTTAAACCAGTTGTGAAAATTACCAATTTTGTTTCTTTCTAAAGGTCAGAGAAAAGAATGCAAGTTACTTTCTTTCAATAAGCAACACGTAATAAACTCTCTGCCTCAAGGACATTAGGAAAACATATTACTTAAGTGTCTCATTACCTAAAAATTCTTTCCTCATTGTAAGCCATTTTCTGGAAAGATGTGCTCTTACAAACATTCTAATCTACATCTGAAAGGAAAAAGGGTGTTCCAGAACTAACTGGTAGTAGAAAAATATGATTCTACTTCAGGCATTTTTGCTTTGTTTCTAGTTTTCTAATCATTATGACTCCTGCTTATTTAAGAAGTGAATATAATTACAAATTAAATTAGGCTGAAATTAGCTGTTTGTCCAAATACATCTCCTTATAATTATTTCTACATAATAAAGTATACATATATTAACACAGAACGTCAGTGCATTTCAGTCTGATTCCCAGGCAAACCGTATTGAAGGACAGAATTTGAAAGAACTCAGTGATAGCTGGTGCCACTCTGTATTCCAATGCTGAAAAAAAAAAAACCACCTTTAAAAAATTGTTAAGATGGTAATTACAAACCACAATCATCTGCCCCAAAATAACAATGCCTGAACAGAAGCGTTACGACACATTAACTGAGCTATAGCAGAACTACTTCAGCCTAAAGAAATACAAAGGAATAAAAAAAAAAAAAGTCAAGTGATGAAATTTTCTCTAAGATTCTGAGATCACCTTATATTCATTACAAGTAGGTAGGTACCCCGAACATCCTTTTATGCAACTGTACAAAGTCCATCTCCAACTACTGCTATAAAACAACATATGTATCAATGAATATGTACAAATTCAAGCATGAATTAAACGGCAAAACTTAACAGTAGTAACATCCTCAAGCCTGTAATAAAGGCAAACAACTGGAGTTGTGGAGCCATTTTATATAGTTCTTTCCAGAAAGTATTCTGTCTTTTAATTTAAGTTGTTATTCAGAGTTAAATCCCAATTGAAACCAATATTAATCTCATCAATTTATTGAGCTATTTTTTTGTTGTTAAGTTGTATTTTGAAGATCCCTTTTTATAAATTTTAAGTAAGAGTAAACTCAAATTTACATAATATAAATGAAAATACCAAAACATTTTTTACATTGCACAGTTCAAAAACATATATTCAAGCCTCCACACAGTCCCTCAGCACATTAACAAAGGCTCGACAAGCAACATAATGTACACTATGCTGTGATATTGGGTATTCTTATCTACAAAGAAAGTAGATTCTACCCAGTTTCAGGACAGAACAGCAAACCTTTCTAGCTTTGACTCACATAAAATCTCTTAGAGCAAAGAGCCATGTCGCTCAAAGAACCACAAAAAAAGCACCCTCTCTGCTGCCCATGGGACATGCCCAGGGTAAATCATAACAGGTTATAGCCTGGAAGTAGAATTCTCATAGTCTGAAGAAGGGTGGATGCCTTGCATTAGCGAAGCCTTAGAGGACTAAAATTTAGGCATTTTATTTTTAAGTCTGCATAAAAATGCATCTTAAAAGACTAAGTATATCCAACAATGGAAATAATTCAGAATGCAAGCACACAATAGTAATTTAAAAAGTCACAAACTTACCTTCCATGGGCTTGCAAACTGTGTACGTGCATATCGAGTTAACATGTGGATTATAACAACTTGACCCCACTCTTCCACGTCAACCAACAAGTTACAGAGCTTTCGGTAGTTCTTGTGAATCAGATCAATTCTATCTGGACACACTTCCTCAAATGCCATCACAACGCTCCCAGCTACCAGCTAGAAAACAAAACGTAAACCAGAAGTTCAGTGTCCCTTCTACAGTTCAACCACAACTGAGAATCAGAATTAATATTAGCAATTCTCAGCAATTTCAAATTGTTTCTATTCAGTGAAAAGAAACAACAACAACAAAAAACCCTAAGCCCACAGAAATGGTATCTTATTTAAAATAGAATTGGTGTAGGTTTATTAGAATGGAGAAAACATTTACTGATTCTATTACATACATAAATCTTAGCTCCCAGCCCTGAAGACACAGTGCAATGTAAGCATGATTTTTTTTTTTTCTTACAGTTACAGTTTCCAAATAAATTATCAGAGAACTTGCAATTAACTCAGAAATAGCAGGAAACAAGACCTATATAATACAGCGAAATGCCTGTCAAGGTCTGCTGGGATTCTCTTATCAACACTGGTGTGATCAAACTAAAGGAGGAGCTGGGGTAAGTTTCCCAGCACTACTGGTATCCAAACTTCTCTCTCAATATGGTCAAATTAACTGTCATATGAAATTTTATATTTAGAGTTTCATGAATACACTTTGCAAAAAAAAAAAAAGGCATAAAAAACATCAGCAACACAATATAGAGACACATTAATACTTTTCCTCCAAGAACAGAAGCAGAATTTCTGCATGTTGTTCAGCACTTCCCTACCAGTTCCAAAATTGCAGGAATGGATTATTTACGCCCTGCTATGTCCTTACACATCTTTTTGCCTTCATAAGAAATAAATCTTTATATATACACAAAGATCGTTATACTGACAATGATTATAAAAATAGCTTTGTTTTCATGAGAAAAATGAATAGATTCTCAACATTCTAAGACTTCAAAGCCTATTGAAACCTTCTGATAAGGTATTTTCTTTTAAAAATAAAAAAAGGGAACATACATTGGGGTTCCTGTTAAAATTCTGGCAGCAGGTTACTTTAACTGTGGGAAAACTGCAAAAGCTGACCATGCATTATAAGGACATGTCATTGTGCACCTGGAATTACTGTTCTTTCTCTTCTAATTGCTTTAATTAAGATTTGTTTTGTGTCAGAGTACATGTTAAGTCAAATAACTAAAATGATGAGACTTTATATGAAGCAGCTGATATGTATGCAGTTAGCATGCATGCAGTATAGCCTTCTGGCAGCAAATTAATGTCATATTCTATCTGAGCACTGGGGATCTGCATTTCAACCTCTAAAATTTCCCCAATGACTTAAAGTAAGCAATTAAATAGAAGTGCAGTTTATTGAAATGGTACTTTTTGAGAAATATTAAATACAATGATATTCATATGTTACATTTTTCTCCCTGTATTTGGCTGACATTTGGTTTATTAGTATGCACCCAACATTACAATTGAAAGAAAACAGCTCAGAATACAGTCTTGCTATTATGCTAAACAAGTTTCAGGCTCTGTGGGGATTTTATGAATTACCAATAAGAATAAACGTGAAGTTGCATTTATTGTCTCCAGCCCCATCCACATACTGGTAACTGCTGGTCCCAGAAAGTATACAACTCATTCCAGGAAGCAAAATTTGATTATTTCATAGAGCTAAATAAAACACACTTTACATCTAAAATTATTTGCTATTTTTCGCTGGATCACAAAACCAACAGATCTTTTTAATGTTGTTGTACTAAACTTTCTTCTTAATACCATGCTGCAGTAAGCTATTTTGTAATTAAAAACTACTATGAGGTGCTGCTTAGGTGTGGGTTCAAAGCTCAGCAGAAGACAGTGGTTAACACCAGACAAATCACTATCAGTCCTGAGCAGGTATTCAATTAGGTGAGATAAATTGACGATGGAAGACAGGAAGGGTGGGAAGAATTCTGTGTTAGAACTAGTTTGCAGCAAAGCAATTTTATCAGGATGCAATTAAGGCCAGCTTGCAGAGGACAGTGTGATGGATCCGAAGTTTTAGAAGAAAGGGATGACACTTTTAGACCACAAAGACTTTTTTTTTTACTCATTGTCCCATAGATTTTATTACAGATATTCTACTCCTTCACACTACAAGAAAGTATAAGGTGTCTTGACAGGTTTGACATACAAAGGGAGAAAAAGGGGGGAAGGGGGGGAGGGAGAGAGAGAGAGAATGACACAGAGATCAATTTATGACAATAAGAATAGTCACAGCCTAATATTTAAAAATACCCTTTCAGGTTTATAGGTGAAGGATGACACAGATGCTGCTGTCTGACTGTAGTTCTGAAGTGGATACCCTTGCCTTTTACTGCTACTAGTACTACACACACATTTTGCTGTATTCCTCTTTCTTTTGGATATCATATAGTTTGAAACTTTACATAAAATCAGACATACAACACTAGTTTAGATCTTTCAAAAAAATGAGCACGTATCCTATGAGCAACGCTGGCTTTTTAAAAGTTCAGTTCCTGTGAGCAAAACACAACAATTCGATACAATGAAATAGTTATACTGAAATACAGGAATTCTAAATAATTCCTTATTTCAATTCACATCAGCCACCTACTCAAGTTTACAATGAGAATGTTGTCACCTGTGAATGTTTAAAAGACATTAATAAAAATTTGAACATACACTATGAAATGCAAGAGGTGCACTGGGTGAACAAGCATTTTATTCCTGTGGCGAGTCCCTAGATTTACAAGTTAATACAGGAATTGCCATACATCATGACACTATTTAAGATGATGCCCCTCTTCCCATTATTGCATTTTCCAAAATTAGGCTTTTCATTTGAAAGGGTAAAAAAAAAATTGAGAGTGTAAGACAGATTGAAAATGCACTGGTAACAAGAGGATTTATATGAGAAAGTTTCCTAATGCTTTCTTAATATGAGATTATTTTCTAGTTGACACTGCTTCCCCCTATAGTATGATCCTACTATACATCTAAACGTCAGAGGAGCAGCTAATAATCTTTGTTTATTAAATGCTCAACATTCCATAAAAATATTTAGAATTAAAACAAAATGATCCAATCAGAATATAAAACCAAAAAATATCGGTTTCCAAAAAACAGTCAGTTAATTTCCATCTCACTGTGTCAATAGTAGCTTTTTGTATAAGGAGAAAATATAAATCACTCCAACAAAACCAGCAATGAGTTCATCAAATTCAAATGCTGCTTTCCATTTATGTATTTTTTATATTAAAGCAATAAACATGGTTCATTTGTCTTCCACTGGTTGCCACGTTTTTCTGTGCTGTTGCTATGAACTTCAGCCATTAGCTGTGCTCCAAGGTAAACTACATGAACCATCAACAAAAATGACACCCAATCTATGGAGTTCATATTTTCTCCAGATTATCTATGCTAGTTGACAAGCTGGTAATGAAAAAAATAACACTAAGCAAATGGTTCCTCTAATAACAATAAATTTTCTATAAAATTATGAAGGGTACAAAACGTTTCCTTGCATCTATTTTGTCATGAATTCTAATTAACGCTGCGAAAACCTGAGAGTGCTGGGTCATCACAAGAAGTGCATCGAGGTTTGATTGATAATACAGCGCGAGTTGGCCTATGCTGCCAAGATTCCTCTCTCTTAAATTAATGGCCACCCCACCTGCCCTAATCATACAGCCCAAATGATATTCCCCTTCTTATTTCAATTTTCTGGAGGCAAGGAAACTGGAAAAGATCAGTCATTTATCTTCTAATAGCTGGATAATAGATCTATCACAATAAAACATCTGCATAAACTCAGTAATATTTTTCCACAAAAGTGAAGCTTTCACCAACATTAAATCAATAAGTTAAGAAAACATTGTCTTACCCACACATTTGGCTTCTAAACTAAACCATTAACTTATTAACAAAAGCCTACTGCTGAAAAGCAGAGAGTCTAGCTTTCTTCCCCATTACCCCCAAATACACTGCTTTAGTTTAAAAGATCAAGATCTTCATTGCAAAGCCATCACCAATTCCTAGGATGATTTTTTAATCCAAGGGGTCTCAATTCACAAGAATCTGTGCTTTGCCTAGTACCATGTAGTATGCAAAAGAAATCTCAATACTCACACATTTGTATAAAGTCGTTTCACCTCCAAAACAGAATTCATACTAAGTTGCATCTCTTGTATTTAGGAGTTAATTATAACACCACAACAGAATAACAAATTTATTTAAGTATTAGAAATAGTTTAATGTGATTAAAATATTCTCATTAAAGGAAAAAATATTATTTAAGCAAAGGCTAAAGGAAAATTCAGCCTTTAGAAAAGAGTGAAAATCTTAATTAGCAATTAAACAGGTTCCATGCAATAATCTAATTTACTGTCAGTCTTCACACAAAGCTTGCCTCTATCCCTTCCCATATTACTTCACAACAGAGGTTTCTGGGGACACAACAACAGCAGTACATACTTGGGAATCAATGAGCATTTGCACCTCAGGCCAATGTGTTTTGAAATTTGTCTCTAATATTCTTCTGCCTTAAAAGTTCAAAAGCAGCACTGCACTCTGTATACCTACCTGGTCCCAGAACGGGAACTATAATAGCAACAGCTATGATATAGCACAAAATATAGGTGACCACATACTAACCCAGTTCTCTGGATGGGGATGAAAAAATTCTTTTTAACATACAGCACATGCATTTATATTTCCACACAAACATCATAAACTTTCCTTATACCAGGGCCATCCGCCCAAACAAAAACAGATCAAAGTTAAAGACAGAAATTTGGGCATTTTTAATATGTTCAGCATCCATACAATTACATCCCAGACACAGGTCTGCATTCTTCATTTTTTTTTTAGATGCAGGTTTAGAAACACTTAGGGATGCTTTAGTTTGGACTGAGGAATGCAAGTCACAAGTTCTTTTCACTTTACAGGTTTGGACAATGAACATGATTCCTTTTCAATATCAACATAGATTTCTTTTAACTGCTGTAACTCAGGTACCATTAATGAACTTGATTTTACACAATCAGATTTGTAAAATATACAGGCTACAAAACACAAGGCAGTCCTACAGTCCTTCACAGTATGGCAAAAGCAATTTCAGCAACTGTTGTGATTTCAGTTCAGGTAGAGTTAACTTTTTTATTAGCAGCTGGTATAGTGCTATGTTTTGGATTTGGGATGAGAAATACTTTTAAGAGCGCACAGGTGTTTTTAGTTGTTGCTGGGCAGTCAGGGCCTTTTTGCTCCTCATACCGCCCCACCAGCAAGCAGGCTGGGGGCGCACAAGAAGTTGGGAGGGGACACAGCCAGGACAGCTGAGCCCAACTGACCACAGGGGTATGCCATACCATGTGATGTCCTGCTCAGCATATAAAGCTGGGGAAAGAAGGAAGGGGGAGATGTTTGGAGTGATGGTGTTCATCTTCCCAAGTAACCGTTACACGTGATGGAGCCCTGCTTTCCTGGAGACAACTGAACACCTGCCTGCCAATGGGAAGCAATGAATTAATTCCTTGTTTTGCTTTGCTTGCGCGCGTGGCTTTGCTCTACCTATTCAACTGTCTTTATCTCAACCCACAAGTTTTCCCACTTTTACTTTTCTGATTCTCTCCCCAGTCCCAACTGGGGCGAGTGAGCGAGCGGCTGTGTGGTCCTATCTGCCAACTGGGGTTAAATCATGACAGCAACAAATCCCACCTTAAACCCTATGTCCCAAAGCTAGATCATCAGGCTTGTTAAGTTAATGGAAAAAACAGAATTAGAGTGAAGTGATACAGAATCAACCACAAAGGGAACTATTTTCCTCTAAAATACCCAATTATAATTTCACACATGACTACGTGACTAGCTATATTACTTTCCGAGAAAATCATTTTAGCATAAAATACACATATGCCCTTATCTTCCTTTCTACGTAAAATCATGTCAACTGACCACTATCTAGAATTACTAGAAAAATAATAGAGCCGGCATTCATGCTCTTGCACCTGCTTATCGAAGTCTGAGGTACTTTTTTCTGTAAAGCAAGGGTAAAAACATAACTAGGAGTTTCTTAAGGCTCTATAATAAAAATATTTGTAGACATCTTATCCGTTTAAAATTAAATAACCTGGCAGAAAAATCACAGCTTTGTTGATACACTCTAATTCCCAGTTAGCTACCCTTCAGGGTATGTTAACGATGGTTTGCACTTGATAATTTTGCATCTTAGATTAACTGAGAGCTTGCCTTTTAATTGAATCTTCGTGTTAAGTCACTTAAGGAGTAGAGTGATCTTTCATTTATCTCACCAGAAATTTTAATGAAGTGCTGGGTTAAGGTTAAATCTCATCTTATTTTAAGTTTTGCTTACCTCAGCTTATATTAAAATTTACTACTGATTGAGACCTAAAAAATGAACACATTTTGCGCAGTCTGATAAAATGGCTTAATTTTACTGTAGTAAAATTCCCATCTAGACAGTTTCTTGCTATTTCAAATGTAAAATGACTCTGACTAATTTAAATACATTGTGCCTTTTCTGTGCAACATAAACTGCATTAATAATCCACAATAGCATGTTCTCACTGAAAAAAAAAAATATCTGGTTTACATAAATTTAGAGACATCTATATTTAGAAGATATTCTGTCCCATTTTAATGTAGAGATTATTCCATAAGTTTCAAGAACAGGGCTTGAGGTCAAATGGTTACAGAAAATAAACAAATTATGAGTAAAAATTTACTTTAATAAAAAGTAAAGTCTCAAACATTTCTAAAATATGCCTAAAACAAATGGAGGAAGAAGAAAAAAGCAAACAAAAAAAAACACACAAAAAAACCACGTGGTGGATTTTCCCCACAAGAACACTGGTGTATTTCCCACAAATTCACATGGTACATTTTCCCCACAACAATGCATTATGGTTTGTCTGACGATTATCGGCCCTTGACTACACAGAAATGCCAAAAGTAACCTGACATTTCCATCAAGGGGAAAAAAGGTGGAGAACCACTGATATTCAACAATTCCCAAAGTCACTAAGATTCTCCCACTCTAATAAGGACACTATTTAATGAAAACACCATCTCTTTCCCAATGAACTGATCTGCTAACATTAGATTAAAGCTATCAAGAAATGACAACTAATATTAATGTAAGGGAACAGCTTCTGTGCAGTTAAATTGAAGGAATCTAAAAATTAGTGTCAGGTGAACATTTATGGTCTGAGTTCCACATTATCAGCCTACAAATTTCAGGCCATCTGACTGTCAGTCAGTCAATGGAGGCTGCAAAAACCTGAGAAATACCACTAAATCAAACACATGCACCTCATAATGCTATGATAAAATGCTGCTGTTCCACAGCTCAGACTGATTTCTAGAATTCCTGTGGCAACAAACCCAACTTAACTTTCTTCACAAAGACCACAAAATATTTTCTAAAAGCTTTTTTCTTTACATATGTAGAAGGAGCTTTTTCATTTATACTAAGTATATGAAATTCAGCTTCCCTTAGATAATACAAAAAGGTGGTTCAAATTAATACAAAATTCCCAAGAGGAGCTTAGATAAGACTTAAAAAGTAGCCAATCTAAGGCTATATAGGCTACATACGTACACATCTGTACATACGGACCACCACTCATAAGCAGCTGCATCTCCTCCAATTTTAAAAGCTAAAAGTAGTTACATGCACTCTGTTTCCTCCGCTGTGAGCAAATTGCTGCTTTCTCCAACTAGAGGCAAAGAATAAGCTTATTCAGATTGAAGTTACCAACTAATAAAACACTTGTGTACTATGTGCTTTCTGGTAGTAAATGTGGAGGCTTTCTGGGAACATTCAGTGGAACATGACAAAAGATAACTACTTAAGGTGAAGCTTCTCCATGTTAGGCTGATCCTCCCAAAGCTATCGAGGATTAAACAGAGATCGATCCACTTCAGATCACACAAACTGTGGAGTCCGGGATGAAAGTGCACATATGAATACTTGGTTTTGATTCAGAGTCCTGAAAAGAGATTTGTACAGTTCCTTTTTGGAATAAGAATTCTTCATATCACTTCCTGAAAGAGTAAAACTTCTGAAGCTGACACGTCTCAGCTCAGGCCGGGTTCAGGTCTTGCTAGGGAACAGACCAAGAGGAATCAGAGGGAGTAGAAAGTTGCATCAGTTAACCATATCATGTCTCCAAAGAGGTCCAGAAGACCCAATTCTGCATCATCACTCTTAGCTTCTTGAATGTGCTGACAACATAGCATAACTTTGACTATTGCTTCAGCTGCTATCTTCATAAATACAGTGTCCATTTTTGAGTGACACAGAAGCACCAGAATTGTGGCACATACTAAGGAATAAGCATCAATGCACTTATAAGTAACTCCAAGTGCCAGGATCAGTGGGCTGGGGAAAAAGATCCAAACCTACTCTACATTTTTTTCCTCTGATATTTTGTTAAAGTAAACGTGTAAATGACTAGTTGTTGCATAACTTGCCATTACCATAAGCAATAAGAACTAGGAAACAGAGTGAAAACTCATGGATTTTATTTTCCTGCCATCAGCAATAAAAAGAAATAAAAGATGGCTTCTCAGCCCTTTATGCCTCCACAGGTATAAAGAATCTAATCTCACATTCACAGATTGCATGCACACCAAGAGCATGAACCACGAAAAGAAAATACACAAAGAACCACTGGGGGGCAACTTCACAGAAGCACAAAGGCCTCTGACAAATGAGTACAGGTCAAGCATAGATGCAGTCAGGAGAACTAACTAGCTGATTTACTGTCTGCTGAGCCATTAAGCTCTGACACTCTCCTTCAGTAACCCTTCAGTGGAAGCTGCAAGATGTCTTTTAGAGAGCAGCACCATTTATGTCCCGAACACCTGGACTGTGCTTCAACAACAGATGATATTCCTGTGTGTTACAAAAACACTTGGCAAATAGGAGCCGAAGCAACACACTATCTGGTACTTAGTAATACTTTAATCACACTCACTAAGTTAGTAATCTGAACACAAGCAAGAGAATATTTTAATTTACAACTCTTTTTTCTATTTGAAGACTCCTTGCTCAATTACCTTTCTGGTTTAGACTTGCAAAAATTATTTGTAGGGCACAGGAAGAAAAATAAAGTGTGTGACCATTTTGAGACATCCAGAAATTCATGCAGAGGCAAGGCAAACAGGAATGTTACATTTACAGAAATTGTCCCAGGATGTCTGTTCTACTTACCAGATTGGAAGTGGGGACATTTGCAAGAACAAACAAGCACACAGCAAGTATCATTGTCTTATAGTTGCACACACTACAAGGCAGACTGATTTCAACAGGCATACTGTGCATCGTACAGAAGTAATTTATTCTTACAGTATCACAATAGAATTGAAATGACCTAGCTAATTTCCCAATGAAAAAGTGTTTATACATAGACACTTGTACACTGATTCACATAATTATATAACTTTCATTTTCAAAATTAAGTTTAAAGAAGCATACGTAAAAAGATGCTAACAAATCAGATGAAGAGTACCCATGATGCAAGTACAATTACTAGTCTTATTAAAGAAGGTGGTCACTATTATAGTCATAGTATAGTGCATAAATACACGATGATACTTCTATCTAAAAAAAAAAATATAAAACCACATCAGCAAAAGCTAAGAAAACGTATCATGCACTGCTGAATGACAGCAATCCGTGCATACGTGATAGCATATTGTTTCTTACCGTACTTCTGTCCTTCAAAAGCTTTTCTATCACTTCAATTAACATCTCCTTTTGCTCCGGATCAAGACTAAAAGGAAAAATAGAATTTTTTTTTACTCATTTGGTCAGACATACCCGAATTTAAAAGATATTAAGTTTGTTGACCTTTAGACACAAGTGGGGAACCAAGAGCATTGAAGAAACCACTTCCAGAAAAATCAGGTATTTCAAAGAACTGATTGTAAATGAACTTGACTGACAATAAAGTTAATAATGGAATACAGAACTGAATTGAAGGAGTATAAAATTAAATTACAAAGATTAACTTTATGTTATCACTTGCGTGTTCTGTAAGAATCTTAATACTCATAAAATTTTAGGATTTAAGAAACACTAAGACAGGCCAACCCATTAGGGAGAACTTGACTGAGCTTCAGATGTTAAGTCACAAGGATCTCACTGCTTTTGCAGAAGAGAATTTCAGCATGAATGAATTCAGCAGTGAATGAACATCAGGACAAATCAGAATCAAACATTCAAGTAAGTCACTTTGTTAATTTCAAGAGTACCTATACAAAGTTGGTGTGAAAGCAGATGAAAAATAGACTGCTTGAAGTCCTACATAAATAGTAACAGCAGAGGAAAAACAAGAGTTGCAAACAACAATATTTGTACCGTCCTTTTCATATTCAAAGAGCAGACAAAATTTGCCAGAAACATCTATTATTGTCAAGCTTGCTTCTTAGGTAGGTAAGCACCAACTTTTCATTCCAGCTGCTTCTTCACGGATCTATAAAGCATGGAAGAATTCAAAGCCAAGGCAGAAGAAAATACAAAGAGAAAGCAGATACAGAGCGCCATACAGATGTGTAGTTCTATGCCTTTGAAAAGCCATTTCAACATGGATACAATTACAGATAAGTAGGGAAGTTTTTGGTCATTATTGTACTCTTCAGTTTTAATGCTGAGCAATGAAATGCCCTAATGCACAGTATATCCTTTCCAAGTACAGGTTCTACTTTGACATACTACTTTGCTAAAGTTCTAATACCTAGCAATACTGGAACATGCTTAAACGAATAACACAACTTCGTTAGAAGCCACCATCAGCATAAGCAAAGCAACAGTACATTGTTCCATAAGTACTTTTATGATTACCTTTTGTTCTAACTTCTATTTTTGCCAAAAAAGGTTTACTGGATCTTCTGCCAAGGACCAAAACCTTCAGAGGAATAGCCAAAAGTCTTTCTAATAGGCCTTATTCTGAATTTTCAAAATTGGTATAAAATTTAAAAGCAGAAAGAAGTACTTATTACTAAGAAACTTTGAAAAATACTGATTTTGTTATGCAATCAAGAAAACCTTCAGTAAGGGCTCTGATAACTGAGTTCACGTTCCTCCCCCTCCTCTTCCCTGATGTTTTTAGATACAGAAGGCAGCATTCTTGGAGAGAAAATAAAAGAACAGGCTAAAGAGCTCAGAGTGATCTGCTCCTGCTATGGTATCTACCAGCAACAGTAGAATCTATTACTGGTATTATCAAATACTAGTAATGGAATCTATTAATATTAGTGATGGGCTTTTAAAAAGTCCTTTTCCAAATCTCACTGCAAGTAGGTGCAAGTACATGGTAGAGTTTGCTATTGACAGAAGATACTAATAGCTTTGAAATGCACTCTAAGTGAAATAAGCAAGAGGTCTGACATTTTCAATGATAAAATTACTCCAATGTACCTGGTAATGTTGATTGCATTGGGCACAAATGTTGCTGTTCACACTATGCCTGAAATCTTTTCTGTTTGATATGTAAGCTTCCTGCTGTTAGGATTGATTGAACCACTAATGAACAAGCTCTTCTAGGTCAGACATCCATCCAAACACCATGACTGTAAATGCAAGGAAGATTGGAGTATCGAACCTCCATCCAGAAGTCTGACTGGAGCACTAACTGAACCACAGGACTATCAAACAGGTAGAGAAATCAAGGAAACCAAAAAGCAAATGGAGAATACAGGCACTATTAGAATAAAGTGTTACTTCTTGTTACTCAAATGCTCACAGAAGATGGAGTAATTAGATGTAGGAGAGCATACAAACTGTTGACTGATCTTCACATCAAAAATACATCCCCTCCAGAATTCTGATTTTGACCAACTTCAGAGAGAGTCTTCCGAAATTACTTGCTCATTACATATAGTCCAAAAGAAAGCCTTGCCACCAGTATATGATCTGTATCACTGAATTGTGGAGTTACTAGTCATGATTCTTGTTGAAACATCTGCTGAGACTGCCTGTTAAAGACTCTTATTTGCAGGCAGGCCAACTGGACCAGCCTGTGGACAGATTAATTTGATACCCTTTTCACCAGTTCCCAGTACTGCTGCTTCTTCAAGTGATCCAGAAAACTATACTTTCTCCCGTTGGTCCTGCGGTAAACCAGTGTTATCAGATAACAGCATTTGTAAAAGGAAATTTTGAAAGTGTGACAATAAAAGTTCACATGCTTTCTACAAGCAGTTCCCAAATCCTGCTACAAAGGACACAACTGTTAGTTACAACTCCTTTTACAAGTAACCATGAAGTTTATTCTAGGTGGTGGAATCTGCAGCTACAGCAGTTTGAAAACTTGCATTATGATGCCTAGAGTGTTTTCATGAAGTGAAAACTTGTGAAGGATGTCCCTCTAAAGCATTAAGGAAACCTTTACAGAACGTTAGTTTCATCAGTTTTCCTTTCCTATGCGAGGTAGACATCCATTTCACTACCAGTCTGGAATTCATGGAAACTGGAAAGGAGTGAGGTCAGTTTCTCCAGATTGTGCTGCTGTATTTTTTCACCATAACACTTAACTTTTTACGGTATTTGCAAGATTTCAAAATCTTGCCACTGACATTATATAAGCATAGGATACCATATGAACCCAGAGACAGGGAAAAGTACAAATTGTATTTGAAGATGCAATCATATCTGGAGATTGGATGAAAGACGGATAAAAGGTCTTTTAGTAATCAAGTTAGATTTCACCATCTTCCAGTTTTCCACCAATCAGCTCTTTAATCTGGACTAGTAAAATAAACTTTGCCTGTCATGAAGAGAAGAAATGGAAGGATCAATTTAAGTTAAAATTCCATGGGGTAGCCTGCTCTCCAGATACTGCTGTGCCTTGCTGGCACTAACAGACCATTACTGACAAACTCCTCCAGATAGTTTTGATACAATCAGGAAATGAAAGGACGTTCTGTGTATGAAGAATAATTCAGGCCAAAGTCTTTCGTGTGCTGGAACCGGACGCTAACAAAAAATAAACGACTCAAATAGCAGGAAGGGATTTAAAATACATTCCCTCGTGTTATGTTACATGACAAAAGGCTTCTCTGCACACAGAGGAGTACAAAGCTAGGGGAAACTCCAATAATATCCTGACCCAGCTACACCCAGGGCCATCACATGAGAGTATCAGCACATGAAAGAAAAAAAAAAAATAAGAAAATCGGCAGGAGGTAGGAGCCCTGCCCAGGTTCTTCAGAAAGCTGCCACGGAAAAGCCATCAGCCTTTTGGTCCTAAAATGAACCTATCGTGACTAACAGAGGGTCTCCAGAGCACCTTTCAGACTTAGGGATGTTACTAGCTACAGGACTATGAGACTTAATATGCTATGCCAGAAAGACCATTTTGGGATTGTACAAGACTCCTTACGGGAGAAACGAAAGGCAGGGAAAGGGAGAGATCCAGATGATTTCAGGAAGAACAGTATATGAAAATAGAAGGGTAAGTGCATAAAAGGATCCAGTAGTATGTAAATACTTTGCTGCTCAGCATGCTTGTCTGGCCATGCTCTGCACCTGATACGACAGTCTGTTCTATCTTCTCATCAAACTATTTCTAACTACTTTCCTGGATGAGGCAATCTCTATTCTGTGTGCACACGTGATATGGAGGTCTAAGCTCCAGCAACTGGAGTCATGTCATGGGTTGTAGAGACGTGTATAACTGCAGTACCAGCAATGGGAGCAAGTATGTATGTCAGTGTGTGATTGCTAGAGATCAAGCCAGACTAGGTGGCTTAGGAAGCCAGGTATTGGAAGTTGAGCTGTAGGTCAGGGCTGGCCATGTGTGTGTCTCTCAGTGAGACAGCTGGAGATTTTGGCTACCAGAGGGACCAGGGCACCCAGGCCAACTATTGGACAGACTGTAAGGTCTGCAGGTTGACTGAGATAGCGTGTGTCTCATTCTCTGTTTCTTTCTCCTCTTCCTCTTCACCCAGTGAGAGACAACTGGAGACAAGGGGATATAAGGGCCTGTTACTGCATAGTCCGAGTGTCTAAACCCAGCTCCTGTGGGATTCACAGAGTTTGAGTGAAAGGGTGGGGGCATGTGTGCTTCTGACTGAGGGGTCTGTAACAGCAAGTGCAGTAGGTTTGCAAGCGCTGTGCACTTCCGCATGCCAGTGACTGGGGAGACTGGGAATCCAAGCCCAATTACATGACAGGCTGAGCACTGAGGATTATTACTGGGGGATCCAGATTGTACATATAAAGGTCCACTAATGGGCCTGCATCCTGATCAGTCAGTGAGTGCAACTGGATAAGGCTGTTGATGCTTGTTTTGTCTGCATGAGTGCTATTTTCTGCCTGTGCTGATCTGTACACCGGCTGTGTGCATGTGTGTTGTACATGTGTGTGTATGTGCGCATTAGAAGTACATGCTCAGCCTCGCTACTGCTTAGTCTGAGGGGGCATGGAACTGCAGCAGCCTCAGGCTACCTGATTTGGAACAGGTGAAATAAAAAGGGAGTTAAGTAGTAGAATAAATGCCTGTCTTTGTTTCGGAAAGGTATAGGTTCTGTTGCCCTCACCTGTGTAAACCACTACCTACCTCTTCATAAAAGCTCTTCCACAACAAGAATTTCTGAAGAGGGAAGAAGAAGATTTGGATTTGCATAGATAAGATTTGTTCGACTTAGTATCCATTTGTCACCTGTAGTGCAAACTACAGCAAATGCCTTCAGGATGAAAGATACAGATACTAAACACAGAAATCTCTGATTCCGAGAATACCCATCAAAATAGATGCTACATAGATGACAACAACAGGTATACTAAAAGCAAAAGATAGCATATCAGTTTCTTTTTGTATCTCTTCATAGTTATCCTTTGATTCTAGCAGACAAAAGACTTACCCGAATTCCAACCAAATCAGTTGAGTGGTGGAGTGTCTACATACCCTTGATATTTTTCAAGAAATGGATCTGATATATCTGAGACATGCCAACGCCCCCCCCACCAAGTAGTCCTAAAAAACATATACCACAACTGTCTTAAAATTGCTTTTCAGTATTTGTCAGAATCACTTACCTGTACAGCTTTTGGATTGCATGGGCTGCATTCTTCCTCACATAAGGAGATAAATCAGAAGAGGCTTCCTTAATAGCAAGCATCATAATAGGAACAATAATTGGGACACGGATACTGGATAAAACTCTTAAAGCACTTGCACGGATTAACTGATTAGGATCCTAAAGAATGGGAGAGAAGGGGAAAAATAAAATAAGATAGTGCAGAAACACATAATTAAATTCTCTGCAGTGTTTACACTAATTAGTAATCGCACATTTAAACACGTAGATCTGAGTATCAGTCAGGCTTGCAAGCTAAGGCCACACTAATAAGAAAACATGCCAAACTTCACACAAAAAAGCTTTCAACAACCAAAAAACGTAAAAGAAAGTAAGAAAGAAAACACTGAAACATTATGAAAGTCTGGAAACCTGGCAAAGGAAAACATGAACATAATTCCTGTTCCCAAGCAAAATATGGGAATGATGGATAAAAGACTAATATTTTATTTAATGATCTGAAACATTTTCTGCAATCCAAGTGGAGTTCAGATATTCTGAAAGACACACCTAGCTCAGTTTTATTACTTAAATATAAGAACTCTCAAATGAAAACATGGTTCTTAGTTGCATTAATCCCACTCAAATTCTTGTTGACATACCCATTTTATGCTTTACCACAAGATATAAACTGAATGAAATGAATTTCCTTAAGAATATGTCAAAATATTAAGCTAAATGTAAATAGCTTGGAGATCCAACAATAGCACAAAACATCTGTATTTGGAGGAACTGTTATGTAAACCTCATCCACTAATCATGGCCTCAGGACATATCGGAGAAACGTTGCTTAATCAAGTACTAAATCCCCTAAAATCTCGCAAACTGAAATTGCAGCAGCATTAATTCAGTGTACTGTCTGCCAGAAGGCCACTTCCTAGAGAACATTTCTCCCAAGGACTGAGAGTTGGCAACATCGGTTTTCAGACTGGTATTACTTAATGATCAATTCATCTAAGCTCTCAAAATCCCCACGTCTTAGCAGCTTCTGAGTAGTAAGTATCTGGATGGTGAAAGCACTTGATTTGACAGTTTTTAGAAAAACAACTTCTTATCAGAGATTGCAAAGCTCATCTCCAATCTCATAAGTTTAAAATACCCTAAAAAGTTCTTTCTAAATAGAAAGAAAAAAATCCCCACACATGAAGCCAAATTATAAACTTTGTTACAAAACCATAAACAAAAGGTTACAAAAAATGAACAGACAGAATTAATTACGTTCATCTATCTTCTACAGCAGGCTTAGTAATTTTCTTAGTTGCTGAAAATCTCAGCTAGCTTGGAGTCTACCTCCTTGCCACAGCACCACTTCTTTGAGTTACTCACAGTCACAACATTTAAGTTATCCCCTCTCTGTTTGTTCCCACAATCCACAGCTTTTTAAAAAATTATGCCATGAGAAGTGTTCACTGTATACACATCTCAGTAAAAGTATACGATACAAAGTCATTTGAATTTTAGCTTTCCGTGGCAGTCACAGATAGTAAAGGTAGTACACATGACATTGAGACAAAAGCTTTAAGGAAAGGGGTAGAAAGCTCTCTAGTCAGTTGTGGGGTGCTCCTACAGTTCCATACCTGGTGCTCTCATTGCAACGTTTTCCAACAAGATGCAAGGTCTAGATCAGTGACATGACAGAAATTAATTACGAACCTAGAGTAACCTTACAAGAAGAGTACGAGAAAAAACCCAACCTTCTCTTATTATAAAAGCTGGACAAATTTAAGGACGGAGACTTAACAGATCTTCCTTTTCTCCGCAGTCACACTTCAAGGGCATTCCTAATCTTTGTTCTCTAATCCTGTTCCCCACTGTGATCTGAATTTTAAATGGAACAGCAAAAAATGCTTTTTCTTAAGTGTTTTTAATAAAAAGTAGAATGTGCAACACATTATATATTTTAATTTAGGTAGTACCACCTTGCTTATGTTCCAATTCTCTGTTGTACACAAAGATATTTTACACAAACTAAAAGGAACACACATGGTTCAGGGTAATAACAGGATCTTCTTTTGACGTACATAAGCTACCTTGCAAAGAGAAAAGGGGTTCCAGAAATTACATGCTGGGCATGTGAATTTGAGAGTACCAATCTGCTGCCTTTCTTTAGGGAAGTAATTTTACTTTATGCAGGCTTAGCTGCTTGACAATGTTTTTTGTGCTATCTCAAACCTCATCAATGACATAATTTGAAACTGCTTTATCAGATGCAGACATTTACATGCTTTAGTTTACCAGACTACACTTATACAGATATTTTTATTTTTGTGATACCAGCTCAGAACTCTCTATGACATGTCGTTTAGTACTCACTCACTTTTAAAGCACGCTGGAAAGTACTGATGGACAATAATGCTAGATCTTGCTGCTCCTCTGCATAACGCATAAGATAAACATACACAAGCTTTTTTATCTGAAAAGAAAACATAGTTAACAGAAAGTTTTAGAATTCTACAAAACTAAGTCCTAGAATGCACAATTTCACCAACATTTTCTTCTTTGAAGGAAGGGTTAATATATCACTGGAGTACTCACATGCTTCTCAAATGTCTTATGATTTACTGTAATTCTTTTAACAGAAACTCCCTGAGGTGCTGCAATATTACCTAATTAACAACACAGTCAGATGAAGGCTAATAAAAAAGTACTGCTTTATATTATCAACTAGTAAATAAAGACTTGAGTAATCTAAGAAGTTGACATGTGGCAACTGACCACATGAACAGTCTTCATGGTTTTTTCTTATGGAAAATATGTTAAACTGCAACAGACAAGGATTTTAACAAGCTCATTTTAGCTTACCCTGAAACTCAACATCACAGAATGGTTTGGGTTGGAATGGACCTTTAAAGATCAACTAGTTCCAAGCCCCCTGCCATAGGGAGGGACACCTTCCACTAGATCAGGTTACTCAAAGCCCCATCCAACCTGGCCTTGAACACCTCCAGGGACGGGACATCCACACCTTCCCTGGGCAACCTGTTCCAGTGTCTCACCACCCTCACAGTAAAGAATTTCTTCCTAATACCTAATCTAAAATTACCCTCTTTTAGTTTAAAACCATTACCCCTCATCCTATTGCTACACTCACTGATAAAGAGTCCCTTCCTATCTTTCCTGTAGGCCCTCTTTAGGTACTGGAAGGCAGCTATACGGTCTCCCCGGAGTCTTCTCTTGTCCATGTTGAACAACCCCAACTCTCGCAGCCTGTCTTCATAGGAGAGGTTCTCCAGCCCTCTGATCATTTTTGTGTCCCTCCCCTGGACCTACTCCAACAGGTCCATGTCCTTCTTATGTTAGGGGTCCCAGGGCTGGACACAGTCCTCCAGGTGGGGTCTCACGAGAATGGAATACAGGGGCAGAATCACCTCCCTCGCCCTGCTGGCCACGCTTCTTTTGATGCGGCCCAGCATACAGTTGGCTTTCTGGGCTGCAAGCTCACACTGCTGGCTCATGTTGAGCTTTTCATCAACCAGCGCCCCCAGGTCCTTCTCCTCAGGGCTGCTCTCAATCCATTCTCGGCCCAGCTTGTCTCTGTGCTTTGGATTGCCCTGACTCACATGCAGGACCTTGTACTTGGCCTTGCTGATTTTCATGAGGTTTACACAGGCCCACCTCTCAAGCCTATCCAGGACCCTCTGGATGACATCCCTTCTCTCCAGCGTGTCAACTGCACCACACAGCTTGGTGCCGTCAGCAAACTTGCTGAGGGTGCACTCAATCCCACTGTCCATGTCACCAACAAAAATGTTAAACATAAGTCCTGACAACAACCCCATGGGAATGCCACTGGTCTCCACTTGGACATCGAGCCATTGACCACAATTCTTTCAGTGTGACCATACAGCCAATTCCTTATCCAGTGAGTGGTCCATCCGTCAAATCCACGTCTCTCCAATTTAAAATCAATTACTTCAACACATTTGAAAGAGAAAACACCTTCCAGTTGAAGTGTGGTAACTTACACTATTTAAATCTGATTAAAAGTACTTCTGACTATGTCTTGGACAAAAGCAAAGCGTATTAGATCCACCTTTGCCTGACTACAAGCGTTCAAAAGATGTAGCCAATATAAGCATACTACAAAGGATGCAATGTTCAAAGATTAAGAAAACCTCAGTATGATTTTGGGAGAGGACGGTATTCAATTTAGTTCACTTTACCCCCTCGTGGCCACCATATGCCCAGGAAGCAGTGAAAACATTTTTTACATTTGAGTTGTAAACCTGCTATTGGGGTTTATAATGGAAAATTCTGAAAGACCCTCAACTACAGCTGTGCTATAATTACTGTCACTATCAGAAGATGTATCTTTGTGCCAATTCTGGCAAAAAGCATAATATTAAATCACAGAAGGTTACACCATACTAAATTATTTGTTGTTCAGCTATACACAAGCAGCAATCAACATTGACCACAAGAGGTCTATGCACTGAATGACTGCAGGTGTGCAAAGAAAGCCTCCTTTCCTTGAAACCACTCTGTGACTAGAAATGGAAGCACTTAGAGCTTCGTGACTACACTATTCTTTTACCATTTACCTTCATTCAATGTTGAAATGCTCCTTTCTATAAAACTAATCATAACAGGGGCACATTAGGCTTGAGGAACACAGACAGATTTGTTTAATTAGTTTATCAATATAAGCACATCAAAATCCATGAGTTATTGACCAAGACTTATTTTTGTTCTATACCACCAATTGTTTATTAGGTCACTTTTTGTATCCTTACCATCCATGACATGATGCACATAATCAAGTTGAGGTCAGTGTGTACTTACAAAAACAAAAATCACAAGGCACTTCAGTAAACAATAAGATGCCCTTTGCTTCTCTTAAAACAAATGAACGTGTTCTACTGCTTCTTCACCTCCATTTCCCTGTATCAGAGCATTCAGCCCTGCTAAAACATTTAAAAAAAAAAAAACCCCAAACCAGCAGCCATTTCTGGGCAGGAAAGTCACTCGAATACTAAGTCACTCAGATGAACTGATGCATTTGCTATTGCATTGTAGCAATTTGTACGGACAGATTTGTGTAAGAATTCTTAAGGACAGGAAAAAATTTGGCAAAACATTTCCAGAAAACAGTATCAGGATCAATGTACTAAGAATCTGACTTAACCCAGTAATTTCTCATCATTTCAAAAGCATCCTAAAAACTGGACCACGATAAAGGTTTCTGAGTCACAGATGCGCTAACTAGATGCCTGGAAGTATACCTACATTATGATCTAAACTTGTCATACAACTAACCTTGAGAAAGATGTTAGTCAGCTGGCTTTACTGAATGCCCTCATCTCTTTTCAGTTTAACAGTCTCTTCTCACACAAATACATTAGCACTAAATAGTGGAAAAGTAAGTAATGAGGGAACTTTGACTACAGGATAGAGGAAGATATGTGAATTCACATATCTATCTATTTGTTTTAAAATATAAGAAAAGGCCCATAAGATATAAACAGTGAATAAAAGGCTTCTACTAATTCATGTTAGGTCATGAGATAAAACCTTGTCTGCACACCCACAAAGGAGCACAGAGACACAAAGGGTGTGGAGGTGGGTGTTTGCAAGTAATACCCTGCCCTAGCTTGTCTCAAAATCATGACAGGAACCATCAGCCCAGAGGTGCAGAGAGACACAGTAGTAGGAGGGAACCCAAATTTAGGACTCAGAGGAAAGGACACCCTGTCAGGCCCCTTCCAGGAGAGCCTCAGTTCCCATGTCCAAGTGTTAAACCCATGAAGAGTTAACATCAGAGCACCTTTCAGACTGAGGGGCTTTTCTGCCTACAGGTATGGGATGCAGACGAAGAGTATTTTAGGATTACAGCAGACTTACCATGTGATGTTTTAGGGAAGAACCAAAGTGAAGGAGAAGTGGGGGAATCTATGTGATCTGGGGAGGAACAAGTAGGGGAAAATAGAGGGATAAGTGAATCAAAATGGCTGGATGCATCTAAACAGTTTGCTCGTTGGTACATCTACCCTTCTGTGCCCTGCACCTGATCAGCAGGTATATTTTCTCATTAAATTCCATTTTTAACTATTTTCCTTTGTGAGGTACTCTGTATTCAGTGTGAAGGTGCATGTATATGCCAGCAACTACAGCCAGGCCACAGTCCAGAGGGCCCATGTGTCCTGGGGCACCAGCAACTAGAGACACCAGAGTGAGGGGACTTAAGTGCACCTTCAGCAACTGGAATGGGACTTCAGGTCATAGTGCCCACCACGTGGAACAAGTGAGGGTCTGGCTGACAGAACCCAGGCTGGGACCACAGGCCAGTAGGCCCATGAGCATGGATGCAAGCAACTGAAAAGACTGGAATATGCAAAACCAAGTGCAAACCCATGCGTTAGTGGTGCCAGTGACTGGAATGGGTGCAGGTGTACCAGTGGATCAAGCTGCACTAGCCAGCGAGTAGATGAAGTGGCCTAGGAAGGAGCTAGGTAAGGCTGTGGGTATCTAAGGGCAAGACCACAGAAGGAATTGGCTATGGCATAGATCAGGGGAATCTCCTCCAGCTGTCAGAGAAACCAGATGGTCTGTGGGTCTCTAGGGGCAAGAATCATGTGTTTGTGTGCATCTTTCTAAGGGTATAACAACAAGTGGTTGGCTAGTAGAGGACTATGGGAGTTCTGGCTAGGTCACGTGTGCATCTAAGGGGAAGACCATGAAGAGGTAGCTACTGGGTGACCAGGCGAGTCCTGCTTTACATGTGTTCACATGTGTACAGCAGTTTGTACTAACAACTGATATAGGGCTGCAGCCTCAGGGACTCATATCTCCAGGTGCCAGCAATGGGGGTGACTGGGATCCAGGGGCCAGCCACTGGGCAGACATGTCTGAGTCCATCTGCTGGATGGATGCATGTCTCCATACATACATTCCCACTAGCAGACCTTAATCTTGAACTGCCAAGCTGCTGGTGCTGTTTGTGTTCATTTGAATACCCTATACATATGTACATATACAAAACGTATGTGTACGTGTGCACACCTACCAGGAACACAGTCCCAGCCTCACTACTGTTTGGGCTGGAAGCCTGGAGTTCGGGCAGCCTTGCCTCTGCTGAGTCAGTGGTTCCATCCCTAACAGTTAAAAGCACCCAAGATTAATAATACTGTGCAAGGCACTCCCCTTTGGTGTAAGGTATCTCTGTTCAAAACTGGACTTAAGAGTATTCTAACTTACACAAGTTAAGGAGGAAGAGAATATTCAACTAGTCTGGTTCCTTACCCCATTTCCTTTTATCACCTATTAATAAAAGTACAGTTACAATTTCTAAAATTGTTTTAATACAGTAAATTTTGAAATATTCTGAATTGTCATCTTTGAAAACTTATGCCTCTTTGACCTACCAGAGCTCAGTATTTGGCCTCAACCAGATATATGTATTTTCAAAGAATGGAAAAAACTAAAGTTTTAAAGTAGTAGCTATAACAAGAACAACTTCTTTAAAGCTAAAATTAGACTCAAACTTGACTATTACTATCCATCCTTGTAAAATCAGGAAGAAAACAGATGTGTCTTCAACCTGCTGTATCACAGCACAATAGAGACAGACAGGAGTTTGCTGATGTTATTGCAGGAAATAAGATCTTTAGTGCCTGAAGCCAGGGAAAAAGCAACTTTTTATTCCCATTAATAATAAAGGCTGAAGTACATCTTTCCAGGAGAGGAGGGAAGAATTGGAGCACGCATTCAATTGACTTCTCTTCTTAAAACCCAGTGCTTCAAACCACTATTTCCTGCATTTTTCCAAAATTATGATCCTGTGCAGTAGGAAGTAACTAATAGCACTGCATGCTCACTCTGCTTTCCTCAAACTGATACTTGATGGTCACTATGCGGTCTGGAACTACAAACTCACGGATGGTATTTTCATCCAAATCTCATTTGTCAAGTCAACTGTAACTCTGACATCTCTGCACTGGAGCTGGCAGTGTTATGCATAGGTCTGGTAATGGGCATCAGAGTAACATTTCTTTATAAAGATTCTGCTTGTACAACTTTCTAACGCAGATGCTGCTTTAGATTTCCTCGAGCCACATAGTAAGCCTGTGGATTTAAACACACCACAGTTGAACGCAATCTCCATTTTTTAACTTCCTGGAAATTTGAATTTTCACTAGTCCAAGATGGATTTTTTTCTTTTTCTTGCTTTCTTATCAGAAAAAGAAAAAAAAAAGATACAGAAGCAAGCTACTTTGTGTCTCTAACACCTGATATTGGGGCAAGAACAGACACATATGCTGCTAGAATAAGCCTGGAAGAAAAACTTCTATTTTTGCTATTGTTTCCATCTACAGAAATCCTGAAAACAATTATTAAACATGTCATCTTTTAATTAAAGTCTCAGAATGTAGTGCAAGTTGAATAAATTCAGTCAAGCAACTTGTCTCAAGATAGTAACTTCTATCTAGGTTGTTCATCAGCTCCTTTTATAAGTAGTTTAAGTTGTTCTTGTCTGCCCCTCCATACACTCCTTTCATAATTCTTCATACAAAATAAATAAGGGCTTAGTCCCAAGATCCACCCCCCAAAACAGTCATGTCTCCAAAAGATTCTGAGATTTGAAAGCTACTTTTCTGTAATATTCTGGAATCACAGGCATTCATATTAATAAAGCATTAAATAAATTCTCTAAAGTAAATTATCAAAAGAACGAACACTTCAGTATTGTGAAACAAAAAATTATTTTAACACACTTCATTAGTAACATCACGTTTTGTCTAACCATGAATTCATACAAAGACTTGTTTAACTGAGTTAGTGATCTCACTCTGCAATCCTAATGCTGAGACACTCCTTTTATAAATATACGCGATTAGAACAGTGAACTTCTTTACCCAACCCTTACCTCTTAGCCTTGATCTGCAACAGACATTTTTAAATACAAAGTAACACAATCCTTATTCAAACAATGCAAGTAGCACCACACCTCAAACTATTGTACCTTTCCTGAGATTCACCACCCCACACTTCCACAAACTTTCCCTAACCAATCAGTTTTATAAATGTAAACATTATTATTCCTCCCTCCAAATCACCCAGTAGGTTCCTTTAATTTACATATTAAACTATTACCATAATGCTGTCAATGAAATTAAACCCTGAGAAATTCTATTTTAAAAAATCCTAGAGATTTTATGGTTTATGTTGAAGTCCAAGTACATTTATATAAAATTTTCATAAAGAGATCTTCCATAACAGGATGCTTAATGAGCTATAGGAATACCTCAATATTTTTACTGGCAACATTCTTCACAACAGCAGGAAACAGCTCAGAAGCATTTTTTCCATTTGCAATCATCTACAAAAAAAAAAGAAGAGGCAAATCTTAGTAATGTAATAATATAATTTATTAGAGTGGGCTTTCCAGGGTTTTTTTTTTGGGGGGGGGAGGGGGGCATGGTGGGGGTGGTGTTTTCTTTAAAGAAGCCAGCATTTATTCCAGATTTATTTAAAACCTGATTTCTATGAAGTTGACGATAAAAGTCTGACTTTTTTTGTTAACTATTAGACTTTACACGATACTGTCGATACAACAAAACCCCTGAGAACCGGCCGGTTATGAAGTTTGGGGTGCGTGCGGAATCAATTAACTGGACTTTACTATATTGGGCTGCAAATCATTTTTAATGCTTTAATAATTACTTAAGACAAAGACCTTGCTAATCTGAAAAGCTTCACAGAATTACCTGTTGGGAGCTCCTATCCAGAAAATACCCCACACTAACAAAAAAAAAAAAACGACAAACAACAAAAAACAAAATCAGAATTAGTCCTGTGCATTTTCCGTGGAACAATCTTGGTGTGCCATAGAACCAAGGAGAGAAAATGAAATACAGACATTGCACTTTAAAAAAAAAAAAAAGCATCATTGTTTTCCACCGCAAGTTAAACATAAAAGACCTTAAAATGTTTATACAAAACAAAAAAAACAGCAAGGTAAAAAGCAAGATCAGTCAACCCACTCTGATTTATTTTTTTTTTTTTAAAAAAAGGAAGAAAGTTTTCATATTTGATCTCAGAGAAATCAGAAGCTAGTGTATGTAGCAAACAATAAAACGGTCTCAAAGAGCACTAGCAACAAAATCCCAGTTCAGCTTCAGCCCTTGTATGAACAGCCTAAGGAGGAAGTTATTTATAAGAAACCAAGTAGATTAGAAGGAATAAAATACTTCAGTATACACTACAGCTGCACAACTCTCATATTTCTTAGATCTAATTCCAGCAGAATGTCTGCCAGGACTTCATGTCCAAGCTGCAAACCATGGAATTTCATGAACCTGTTATATCAAGTGTTGCTGAATACAGACGAACTCAGAGCACCCCCAGCTGTGGTCAAGAGCAGGATCCAGTCAGACAAACATCAAGCTAATCAGAAAGGACAAGAGCTCACTAAGACAAGCAAATATGCCAGGATCCAACACAGGAACATGAGTTCTGCAGCTGCAGTTGCTGCTGTTTATAACTATCACACATTCCCACCATTACTCAACATTATACAGCTGATTAAACTTCATATTCCTAACTCACAGCCTGTTTGTGAAGAAACAGAAACATTGATAAAACACACCAAGGGCATAAAGAACTACGATCTTGTGCAACAAAAGCAAGAACACACAAAACCAGGCAATACCTTGACAAACTGTGTATTTGGAGAAGGTTAGAAGAAAGACGCCAAAAGAGGAAAGAACATAGTTCAAGCTATCAGTGAAGGGGCTTTTCAAAAGGGTTTAAGAGCAGCTGTCCAGCGCAACATTATAATTTAACCAACTTAACATCTTAAACTATTTCTTGCAGCTGTATTAAAGCACAGGAAGTGACAAACTAAAAAGCAAGTACATTGTATGTGTTTCAAGGGGTTTTAACTAAGAATCTAAATTAAACTACTGTTGTCAGGACTGGAGGGTCTTTGTAACAAATGCCAGATTCAGAATGACCACACTCAAGTAGAACTTGATAGCAAGATGCACTGTAAAGAAGTATCATAGAATAAAATATTATCAATCATTTCATCTTGATGCAACAGAAGTTATGTTACTCAAAAATAGTGATGATCCTTAGACTTCCCTGATAGGCTGTAACAGTATGACTCTATGCATTACTTGCATTATTTAACTGATCAACCATAATAGCTCCAGTGTACCATGTAAATATGTATTTAGGGTCTTTTAAAAGAGTGTATTTTGACTCATTAAGTCATAACGATTAGTGTAAATCCTCCTTAGCCCATGGATCATTAACCTGAAAGAACATAATGGTTCTTTCCAAGACTAAGGTCTATCATGTCGGTTTTGTCGCTGTGCCTAGACATTCTCCACTTGTGTTGTCTTATATAACTGGAGTTCCTGTACAGAGTACTTACTCTAGAGTGAAAGTTTATGTAATGTCAAGGCATACTATACTTCCCCCCCCCCCCCCCCCCCCCCCCCCCCCCCCATAAGAGACACACAGACATAGCCAAAATTCTCTGCGGGAATTTGCTTCCATGGGAATTTGTTTCCTAAATTTATGCTCCAAAATCTTCAGGAGCAAAATTCCACCGAGATTTCTTTTTCCAGATGAGAAGTTCAGACAGGTTTCCACACCTGGTAACAACAACAGATTGGTTGTTGTAATATCAGTGTATATTTTAAAAGAAATATCAGCTATTGTGTTTTCATACATACAGTAGAATAAACTTGGTTCTGTACACACTTCAAATTTTTTTCTAAACCAACAGCATTACCCGTAATCTTCCAGAGACTGCAATTATTTTATGGTATGCATGTAAGGAAGAAACATAAAAAATAACATACTGACTAAAAAACACCACTGATCATTGAAGTCACACAGAAGTATTTTATCTGAAGGTAGGCTTAGACACCTTCATGTAAGAGGTGGAGTGGAAAGATCAAAAATGGGCTATTCCTATGCTTGAAATTATGTTGTTAAAAGTCACTCTCTGCAAGATAGCATTGGTTTTATTTGTAATGAATCTCCTCCTCCCCATGACAGAGTGTGCAAACCACCTTAAAGGAAGAAGCAGCAGCAAAAAGAGCCAAAAGCAGTGTTCTCCTGGTACTTTTCCATCACATCTATATGGACAAATTAAGGTTCCAGCTCTTGAAGTACTTACTAAAATAGTAAAAAAACCTATTGGTATGCACAGCTTTTTCCTTTACCTAAAATTACTGAAAAAGTGCATTCCAGGGAGACACACTAAACAATACTCTAACAACGGCGTTCCTTTTTCCTCTCATAATAAGGCTAGAGGAAGCCTTTCATCTCTGCAAAACCCACCTCATCCCTGAGAACTCTCTAAATGTAAGCACACAATTAGTAACACACAAGGATCTTTGTGCTCAGAAAGAACATTATTACCACTGCTAGAAGGCCTTATGTTAATTGTGCAAGGTCCCAGTCCTGGCCTGTAAAGCTCATTGTTTCAGTTTGTTCTGTGAACCACAGGTTGGTACCAGCTATCTGTTATGAAACACAGTTTAAACACAGGATAACAGCAAATACCTTGAAAATATGAAAGGGACTAAAAACAGAGGATCCAGTAATTCAAAAAAAAACGCTTGAGATCAAGTAACAGTTAACCTTGCAAGCTAGAAGGCTGTTTCTGCTTTAAGAAAAGAAGCAACAGCTAAGCAAGGAAGAAATATCCAAGAAACAGGTGCCTACTGCCACCTCAGAAAGCAGTGCTCTTCCAGCATTGTGCAGTGGTCAGAACAGGGACAGAAACCAAGGACTGGGAACTTATAAAACGACAGAAATCTGGAACTGGGAAATGGGCTAGCAGAAGAAAGAATGTGCTCAATTCAGTTCTGCCTCCCCTTGCTGAAGAGCTCTTGAGCCTGATCACCTCAACCTAAGACCATCAAGGACCACAGCTATCAGTGCTAACTTCACGTCTACAGCTTCATGGTATCATATACTTTTAGGAAAATTAAAGAAACAGTTGTTAAGAAGTGCTTTGAATATGTAGCAGCAGCAGGTATTTATGAGTGTGTTTGATTTTTTTCCCCCCCATTTTTTTCCTACAATCAACGCTCTTTTTATAAATGAGTGTGCAAAGAGCAATCTAGTAAAGTTTTGGTTTAAAATTTAAAGCTGACCCCACTTAATAGTTTCTAATTCCCCAGTATACATACACATCCAGTTGCAACAGTTTCCAAACATAAATAAAGAGACCTGGCCACCCTTTGAAAGGAAAACTAAGGGAGCAACAGGCAACTCTCCCCAGCCTTCCTGCCCGCCAGTCATAGCCAGAAAAAAAACCCAAACAAACAAACACACACACTTTTCTGAGGGAAGCAGGAGAATGTAAGTTACCATAGGATGAAACCATGGCACTTCTAAAGGCCATGATTTCTTGCAATAGCACCTCTGTATGGTCAAACCCTGAGGAATCCCACATCACATCAGAGAAGATGAACCAATAAACTTTTCACACACACACCCCCAAAAAACTGGTGTTATGAAATAGCAGTTGATAGAGTACCAAGCCCTAATAGGTAATTGATATCTGTGGCAGGACTAGGATCAAAGGCAAAAGCAGAAGACAACCAGCTTGAGTAAAATCTTCATCACTAGAGAATAATGGAGAAATCGCCAGCTTTAGAGTCAGGGGAAAGAACACATTTGCATAATACAACCTGTACCTACTCACTTCAGTACATGCGTAGACAGGATAACCCACATAAAACCTAAGAAAAATAAAAGGAGGAACAAAACAAATAGAGGACTTCACAGTACCTTTTAAACACCATTTAGACATTCAAATGCTGACTTGGTATAGGATCTGTAGAGCTAAAGCAGTATTCACATCCAAGAAATAAAAATAATAATAAAAATATCACATACCCCAACAATTCTTTTCATAGCATCCAGCTTTGCAGAATCTTTACTGCTTTCCAACATTTGTTTTAGGTCTTCATTTCTATGGTAGAAACACAGTAAAGCATCAATTAGAAAAAGGGAAAAATAAAACCAGAATACCATTTTTATATCCTTGCATCAATTCAGCAATGTAAGGTGAAGCCCTGCTCCTTCTTGCCCACTTTTAAATCATATTTGTTAACATGCTGGCCTGGTATAATGAAGTGTTCAGTTAATGAGTCTTTCAGATTCCAACAATAATGCAAGTCCATGCAACTTTAATCTGCTGTTAGCTGAACCCTGGCTGGAAGGTTGAAGTCTTGAGGCAACAGAAGAGCTCAATTTGAATCAACAACTGATTCGCTCCTCCCTTTTCCCCCAGTGAGGGTGAGATGTAATAGCCTAGGGTTGACATGTTTGTGTTAAAATATATCAGCTTACATAAATGACTGAAAAGCCCAATAGTGGACTTCAATATTGTCTGAATTTCGATGAGAATCAAGTATGTAACCTTATGTTTTCATCTGTGTTTCCGGACTGTAAATTGCCATCTCCGTCATTAGTATCAAAAGCCTCAGATCTGTAGTACATCTATTCTAGATGCCATAAGATTAAGATAGCCCAATGATAAGATGCATACAGTGTCCAAGCACTTTTCACAGCTGAAATAAAATTCTCACACGAAAATATTACGTCCATAAGGATGTTCTCTTGCAGATACAGCTTCCCATTTGCAAACACTAAAAAGAAACCTCACTCTGATTGGCTTTTTAGATGCAACAACATCAAAGTCTAGCTGCATTTATACACTCTGAAAGCTTACAAAAAAAGATTTTTTTAAAGAAATAACTTTTCGTAATGTCTAAAATGCTTGAGTACTAAAAAATACAAAGCAAACAATGGCTCAAGAAGACACCTGCAGTATTCCAGAGAACTCTGAAAAATTTCCAGGTTTACAAACCCTGTGAAATTTCACACAGTGAAGAGCAACATAGAAATCCAGACAGGATTTCAAAAGTGAATGCAAAACCTAGATATATTCCGACTTATTACTGCCCTTAGAATTTCAGATGGGGAGGAAAAAGAGGTTTAAGCCAAATCCAGAATTAGTTACAATGAGACAAAACGTTGTCATCCTTTCCCTCATAAGCCTTTAAATAGCATTTTTCCTACTCGCAAGGGATAGAGTCACTCTAATAAGAGAGGATTCTCCTCGTATTTTCAGACCCAGTACAGTACTGCATTTATTCTGTGCCCCTCCATGAGAAATCCACACTGCCCACACACTTCGGTATGCATCCACAAAATTAAAAAGCACAACCGGATGGGAGAAAAAACCCAAACAACATTTTTTTTTCTAATAAGCCAGAAGAAAAACTTGCAAAATTCAGGATGCAGCCACCAACATGCAACTTAAAATTGAACTCTAACTGCTTTTTCAAAACAAATTGTTTCATGAAACACTGGAACAACCTAATACAGATAGCATGTTGTAAATATTGGCTTCGTTTGACAGCCTAATATTTAAGTATTACCTTTAAAAGAAAAAGAGTGGAAGCATTCGATTTCATCACCTACTTCAGGACCATCTCCCAAATATCACTAGGAACTCCTTATTTTGTCTGCATCACACTCAAAGGTTTTTACTGGTTTTAGTTACTCCTGGAAGTGTTCAAATAACTATATGTTCAGTCTTCTATTGCCTCAGTCCTTTAAATTGTATTTCCCATGCAACTTTGTTCTATAGTTTGGATACCGTTGAAATCAGTTTAATATGTCTATAGCTGGCAGCCTTCTCCATGGCAAGTGGTAACATCCAGCGTACCACCTTCTTGTAACACCACCCCACGTTGACAGATCTGTCATAAGTAACTAATGCAGTGATTTTACAGACCTTTTCCTATTACTATCCTCCCACCTCCCTGGGATAAAGGCACAACTCCCTCCGCATTAAGCTCTCTGGTTTTCTGATTTCACTTCAAGCATGCTTGTGTTCACCTCTATATCCTCACAATCCTTTTAGCTACTCCATATTTCTCCCTCAGCTCTATATCCTCATTTTTGGTATCAGAAATAAGGTATTTGTTGGTTTAGGGTTGTACCTAAAACACCTTTAATAATTTGCTTTTTTTACCTTTTAATCTCGCTGTGTAGTTCTCTTTGTAATTAACTTTTTAGGAAGGTTAGCTTGGTTTAACTTCTGGCAGCTCTCTTTATTCCCATCGTTCTTGGTCACAGAGATAGCTTATTTTGCCGACCATTCCTGTCCACCTATTCCTCATATGATACCAAGTCAGTCTGTTATTTTAGATCAGCCTGAAGCACTTTGCCTGAGACTTTGCCCTAGTTGGATACAAAAATTTCAAAGACTTCTAATTGCTTCTGTTTAAATCTTAATCCTCATTTTTTAAGCACAGCTTGTGAAAGAAAATATGTGACACAGTTACCAGTTACACAGCAGAAGACTGGACTTGATTTAGAAAGTTGCTTCCGGTCCTATGCTCCTGCTCCAGTTTTCTACTGCTATTTCACATAATCATGTACAAATTGAGACAGCAACATCAGTAAAAGCTAAAGCAGAGGATAATATTAATAAATTGTGATCACCTAGTTCTCATATGATTGGTAGGAGGATGCTTTGGTTCCTTGGCACAACCAACAAAGCAACTACTTGTCAAAAAACTTAAGTATCTGACTACAGAATCAAAAAGTGTTGCATGATTAAGATTTTATAGCAACTGCTTAAGATTCAAGTCTGGCAATACATTTAGCTAATAAAATAATTAACAAAAAAGCTACCATGAAAAAGGAATATGTCAACAAGATTTGCAGGTGAGAAAGTAGAAAGTATGGAAATTGTAACTTGAACTTCAGGATCAATTAGCAAAAATGGAGGAAGTTACACAGCACAAGATTCAAGTGCATGCTGAAGACTACCTCCCAGAAGCTGGAAATGACAAAAGCAGGCAGGAATCACAGGATGAACATGAGTTACCAGTGTAACAAATACAAATTAAAAAAGCAAAAGGTGAATTTAAGATGTGAAGACAGAATTGTTCACAGTAAGAACTGCTTATAGAAAATATTCTATCACATAATTCAAATTAAAACATTTTGAAATGTTAACAAGGAAGACAAACTAGAGAAATTAAGACATGAACACCTGCTTACAGACAGCCTTGCTTCCCTAAGAGAAAAGTAGTAGAAGGAGAAAACAAATAGGAGAAAACCACATGCTCTTGATGAATCCATTTGGAAATTAATTGCTACATGAACAGATGAATTTTTTTAAATCTTACCTAAGAAATTATAATCCAGGATTAGCAAGCATTAGATACTTACAAAGTAAAATATTGCTCCATATATTCGTATGGATCAGCAGCAGCAAGCCTTTTTTCTTCTACAGTTAGATACGGTTTCAGTGTAACCTCGAAGTTTCGCCCTTTAAGAGCGGATTTAATAGTGCAAGACATCTCAATTATTTTATCCAGTGTTGTAGAATTTTGCTCCATTCTTTTAAGTCCAGTATTAAAAAAAAATAAATAGATGACTGCACTCAACCAAGCTTGCCTGCCAAGACTGAGGTCTAGTCAAAAAAAGAAAATCTTATTAAGTAACAGGATACCCACTCCCTTGCTGTTTTAACTTCTAGAAACAAATATCCTACACAGATTTCAAAGGTCATTTCCCTCCAAAAACAACTCTTATCAGCAGCCTCAATGAACAATGGGAAAGGCAAATGCATTTCAGTCTTTCATAATATAGTTTATTGTATGGTACAAAAATATTTTCATCTGCTGAGCATTAAGGATTGAAATTCCCTTAAATCTTCTTAAGTAAAATCCCTCAAAACAGAAGGCATAAACGCAAGCCTCATACTGCTGTTCATGTTTCTATACTCATTAGTTATTCTGAAGTGACAGTTCTTCAGCACACAATGTCATACACATAATTTCTTTATCACTTATGTCCACCTGCCAGCAGCTCAGGAAAATACAAGCAACCCTCCAGCTGCATTAATACTTTTGCCTCTCCTCACTAAAACTTTGAGAGTAATTCCAGCCTTACAGAGTTACATACCTATTACAGATGAATGAAATATAAGCTTCATTACTTCAGCAGCAAAACTAGGTTTAAAGAAGCCTAATCTGACCGTTTACAAATAATATGGGGCTATATGAAGCAGGACAGTAATGACCCCAACAACCATAGGTTCAAAAACACCTGTGTAAGAATAAACCCATTTTCCCTAACACTAAGAAGTGAAGTGACTTTCTGAGAGAGAAAAAGAAAAAACAAGAAGATTCCCACCCGTCTGCCCACTGACATATCTAAGAATGCAATGAGATTTCCCTGAGTTCCTAAAGTGTAGTCTAGTGTCTTAACCTCTATATAATATAGCCCCACCGTCCTAAAAAGTTGCCAGTTGAAAGCACTGGAATGGACTATAGTTAGAAACATTATCACAGAATCACAGTATGGTATGGGTTGGAAGGAACCTTAGGAGATCATCTAGTCCAACCCCCCTGCCAGAGCAGGGTCACCTAGAGCAGACTGTACAGGAACACATTCAGGCAGGTTTTGAATGTCTCCAGAGAAAGAGACTCCACCACCTCTCTAGGCAGCCTGTCCCAGTGCTCTGCCACCCTCAAAGTAAAGAGGTTTTTACTTACATTCAGATGGCATTTCCTGTGTTACAGTTTGTGCCCGTTGCCTCTTGTCCTGTCACTGGCCATCACTGAAAAGAGCCTGGCCCCATCCTCTTGACACCCACCCTTTAGATATTTATAAGCATTGGTGAGATCCCCCCTCAGTCTTCTCCAGGCTAAACAGGAGGAAAGGCTGAAAGACCTGCATGTCCAAGAGAGATGCTCCAGTCCCCTTGATCATCTTTATAGCCCTCTGTTGGACTCTTTCCAGTACTTCTTTGTCTTTCTTCAACTTGGGAGTCTAGAACTGGACACAGTACTCCAGATGTGGCCTCACCAGGGCAGAGTAGAGGGGGAGGATGACCTCCCCCGACCTACTGGTCACACTCTTTTTAATGCCCAGGAGACTCTTTTAAACCCCAGGAGACCATTGGCTTTCCTGGTCGCAAGGACGCATTGCTGCCTTATGGTCAGCTTCTTGTCCACCAGGACTCCCACGTCCCTCTCTGCAGAGCTGCTTTCCAGCAGGTCAACACCTCTTCCTCCCTAGATGCAGGATCCTAAACTTGTCCTTGTTGAACTTCATTAGGTTCCTCTCCACTCAACCCTCCAGCCTGTCCAGGTCTCGCTGAATGGTGGCACAGCCTTCTGGTGTGTCAGGCACTCCTCACAGTTTTGTGTAATCAGCAGACTTGCTGAGGGTACACTCTATTCCTTCGTCTGCATCATTGATGACTATGTTGAACAAGACTGGACCCAGTACCGACGCCTGGGGAGCACCGCTACTTATAGGCCTCCAACTGGACTCTGCACTGCTGATTAGAACCCTCTGAGCTCTGCCATTCAGCCAGTTCTAAATCCAACCCACACTTCCTAAGCTTCTACCCAGCCAGTCATGCCAATCATATAAGGCTATCAGATTGCTCAAGCATGATTTCACTTTGGTGAAGGGGAAATCATATATACCCATATGCAACATATATAATCATATATACCCATACACAACATGAACAGGCTATGAAATACAATCTTGTTATTTGCATAGCATCTACCAAAAAAGGCAATAAGCCAATTATTAATATATTAAGGTATCAGATGCCTTTGTAATCTTTACCACCACAGGCTTGTATTCCTCAATATAAGAATTTGAAAGCTAAGGGAGTGTAAATTAGAAACTCAAATTCATCGCCTAACTTTCTCTCATAGAAAGCATCACACATGACAAATCTACGATGATACAATATGATGGACATCACAAAACACATCCAGAATAATATATTCCTTTTAAATCACTGGTTGAATGTTAAGCTGAAGACTTAACATTCTAATTTTCTGCTATGTTTTCTTATTTTATGATTTTAGCCTTTAAGATAGATACTAGTTTTGTCTTTCTACCTCAAAGCACTGCTTTCTTCATATGCCTTTGCACCATTTCTGGATTCAATAGGGGTATAAATATTGTAAGACCTACAACAGGCCTACCAGCTAGGATTAATCTTATAGATATTACTGTTAAGAAAGTAAACAAAACACACCAGTTAGGTTTTTCAAGTTCTCATTCTCTTTCATGCTCCTCCTACTCCCTGCCATTAAAAAGAAAAAAACCCAAAACTTTAAAAAATCCCCACCCCAACAACCCAAAATTAGAGGAAAAACAAAAAGCAACCCAAAAAAACCAACCCAAAAAACTAGAACTTGACAGTCAAGAGAACATACTACCAAACTATTTTAACAGCCTGGAGTCTTACGCTAGAAAGCACTCTGACCATTACTCTCTATGCTGATTATAGCAAACAGCAACTAAAGAACAACTCTGAATATGCCGTACTCTCGTTAGCACACACTCAGTCACTAAAACTGGCATCTTGCTCAGATCAAGACCGGGATTTCAGATTCCATTAAGCAACATTATGCACTTTTACAGAAAAAAAGAGAGGGTAAGCATAACTATACATCACTGAGGTTTAAACCAGCTATGTCAGTGACAAATCTGGGCCTCTCTCTCAGTTACTTTGTCTTCTTGTAGGAACTACCACAAATCTTTAACCACATTAAAATACTAATCCATAATCTGTGGTATATTATTTGCCACTGCACCTACATATTCTGAACAACTGTTGTTAAGAGAACACAGAACACTTACTCCACCCTGATAAGATACACATTTACTAAATTTCCTTTTTAGCAACACCATAAGATGAAACCCATAAACTGTCAGCATTTGCTACGGTTCTAATGTACCCAATTACTGAAAGAAGTCACCCACTAATCATAAGGCTTTCTTTGTAAAAAGCAGAAGTTTCATCAGTATCAAAACTGCAACTGAAGCCCAGCTGGCAATGCAACAATAATTCTTTAGCTACAAAATCTTTACTCCTGGAAGTTTTTCAGCCTGCTATTTCACAAAATAAGAATTTCATTATGACTCCCCATGCCAAAACCTGGGAACAGTTTAATCATCTCTAAGAAAGGGGAAGGAATTTTAAACAAATAAACTCATGGTGAGACAGAGACTTCATATACAAGGACAGTGCTGTGTTACTTGCAAGATAAGTTTTGAGAGTACTGCAAGAATTACTGCAACATGGGATTGAGACCAGCCCTGCCAAGAAAGACTTCGGCATACTGGTTGATGAAAAGCTGGACATGAGCTAACAATGTGCACTTGCAGGCCAGGAAGCCAACCATATCCTGGACTGCATCAAAAGAAGCATGGCCAGCAGGTCAAGGGAGGCGATTCTGACCCTCTGCTCTGGCAAGACTCCACCTGGAGTACTGCATCCAGCTCTGCCGTGCTAAGCATACGAAGGATATCAACCTGTTGGAGCAGGTCCAGGGGAGGGCAACAAAAATGATGAGAGGGCTGGAGCACCTCTCCTGTGAGGAAAGGCTGAGAGAGTTGAGGTTGTTCAGCCTCAAGAAGAGAGGGCTCCAGGGAGACCTTTCAGTGGCCTTTCAGTACTTAAAGGGGGTTTATAAGAAAGATGGGGACAAGCTTTTTAGTAGGGCCTGTAGCAATAGGACAAGGGGTAATGGTTTTAGACCGAAAAAGGTTAGATTCATACTAGATGTAAGGGAGAAGTTTTTTTACAATGAGGGTGGTGAAACACTGGCACAGGTTTCCCAGAGAGGTGGTAGATGCCTCATCCCTGGAAACATTCAAGGTCAGGTTGGACGGGGCTCTGAGCAACCTGATCCAGTTGAAGATGTCCCTGCTCATTGCAGGGGTATTGGACTAGACCTTTAAAGTGCCCTTCCAACCCAAACTATTCTATGATTCTAAGATATAGGAAATGGCAAACAAATCCACTGCAGGGGAGGAAGCAAGCTTCAACAGTTCTGATATTATGGAACCACCTGTTACAGAACAAGAACAAAAGTTACAAGAGTCCCATTCAACAGAGTTTTAATAATGCATTTCTTGTTTTAAGTTCTCCACCCACTGCATACTTTCAGTTATGTAGCTTCAACTGCATTGTTCTTGTGTTTAGGAGACTTCAGTCTGGATAACATAATTTTAACCACAGTATACTAAGATTTATTTTTTTTGCCTGTAGCACAGTAAAGTCTTCGAACACGAAGTTTGAAATACTGCGAATATTACCAGGTTTGAAGCAGAAAATCCACACTGACAGAGAGTTTAACCTTTGATCTGTGCACCTGAGTAGTAACAAAGTCTTATGGAAGGTCCCATGTCCTCCCACAAAATTAGAAATAAATAAATAAATAAATAGAATCAGTTTTTACGTTTTACTGGCACTGCAAAATCCTTTAAATAAATTGGCTTAGCCTAGCTCAGGCTATTGTGTAAACTCTAAACAAGTTTAAATTTAACACTTAAAGAGGAACTGTAAATTGATTTCAGAGCCATATAACATGGAAGTTAAAACGGCAGCGAGTACATGCTGCAATTTGAGTTTATTTTGTTGTTGATTTGGGGTCTTCCTCTAGCAGGAAATTAAGAAATCTGAGCTTCACTGTGTTCCATTCTACACCACAAACTGTTTGAATGACATCTTGTGGTGCTGTTCAGTATTGCCATCCTCTTCATTGTAAGACTTATATTTGTTGCCAATTCACAACACCAACATAGAATTCAACTATTATTTCAAGGGAGACTCAAATCATTTGCTATGAGCATAGCTGTTCTGTGGTTTGAAGAGAAACTGAGATAAGAAATATTCTCTTTCCTTTTCCTCCACTCCTTATTTTTCAATCTGAAAAACAAACATACTACCCAACAAGCATATTTTTAAAGGATAGACAGCAGAGAGGTGAGGAAAACCAGATAACTACAGTATTCTGTAAGGCTAAGAGCCACAGAGAAGAACCAGATCAGTTATAGTCTGAGCAGCAACATAATTTAACTCATTTAATGATTGCTTTGCCAATAGCCATCTTGATGGTTTTAGGTACAGTCTCATCCTTCTCAGTGACGAAACATACAGAAAAGTGCAAAGTTAAAACTGGGTAAAGCATCTTCTCAGTTCTCTGTCGTGAAACTATAGTACCTGAACAATGCTCAAGCAACTCAGTACATGAACACCTGTAAGCTGCTGCTACCACCACCATCAATGCAGATCTGTAAACAACCTGCATTTCAAAAGCTCTAACCAGATGGCAGCTAGAATGACAAAACAGTTTGAAACCCTTCCTGGAGAGGACCGTGATTTGATCTATGATTATCTGTTGTACACTACTTCACCCAGCAAAAAGAAAGGTTGTCTGAAAGGATGAAAAGTACCAATCTTGCAACTCCACTGCACGCAGCCTATTCTACAGTGCCCACACCTCCGATGCAGCAGGGAAGCTTCTGCGAAAGAGGGGAAAAAAAAAAAAAAAAAAAAAAAATCTTCCTTGGTGGCAGAGATCAGTATCCTGAAGGCTGAAAAAGTTGCCGCCACCTCTTATCTATGAACTTACAGCCTGTCTTGAGGCCAGTGATCAGAATTTGCAGATCACTTTGCAGCACTTGAGAGTTGTCAAGGAAAGTGAGAAGCAGTAAGTATTTCCACCTTTCCTGAAAATGGTGTGAAGAGACTTCTTTTAAAGATACCACCACAAAGGGGGTGCTGCCACTGCCAGAACCCACAACAGTGTTCATATATTTATATATGTCATCAACATTTCAGAAACGCTTTTAAAGAGCATTAAAATGTTGTTCATATTCTAGCAGGATGCCAAAAAAAAAAAATCTTTATAGGCCAAAAGAATTCTAGTTTCCTCAAAGTCAATAAACTACCACAGGGTGGCATAGCAAGGATACTCTTCAGAAAAGCAGAACTAAGAAAATCTGGAATTTCATTCAAGTGTCAGCCCTATTTTATAACAGTGTTACAGAAATGTATTTTTAATGCCATTCAGGATGCAGATCATAACAAGCATCTAAGGCAAACATATGACAACATAATAAATACGCAGAAACCACAGCGAAGACCTTAAACTGTAAAACTTGCCTTTCTGAGGAAATAAAAAAGCCTCAAAAAAAATTTAATTACTACATTGCAGAGAACCACAGCAAATCAACAGTTCATTGCTTGCATCCTCATATGTGCCAAGTGCATGGCAATAAGAATATATTCACTGCATGTCACTTCCCATCAGATATGACCAATTTCAGCTGGAGAAGTGTTCTATAATAGTGTGCCCATGTTCATATACCGCATTTAGTTCCTATCCTGGTCCTGACTACAGGGTTCAGATTTTATCTTGTAGAGTCGTCAGTTCATCCAAACCACTCATCTTTGCTGGCTTGTACATCCTACCGAAACTGGCATTATCACCATATTAGCGGGCATAGCGCCATTATAACAGATGGGGAAAGAAAGTAGTTGTGCCAATGAGTTAGCGCACACATCAAGTTCGAATATTAGGGCTGGAGTCTCCTCCAAGAATTTCACAAATGGCAGTCTACGTACAAGCCTTCCATGACTGGTTGAACAGGATACGCCAAGGCAAAACTGGATCAATTTAAGACTCCAAGAACATCTCTGGCAGCTGTTGGAAGCAAGTTTTTAGCTCTGATGAATTTGGAAAAGTCTCCTGTACAGAGAACTGGGGAATGAGTATCTTAATGAAATCACCACCTTAGATCAGCTCTCTGCAAAAAGGCTTGTGCAAATCTCAGCAAAAAAAAAAAAAAAAGAAAAAAAGTGTTTGCAGCCCTGCTGAGATTTCTGATGAATAGCTCAACAGAATGCATAAGCCAGATCTGCAGGAAAAAAAGTCTAATAAATTACAAATGTATTTTGCTTGGCAGGAACACAGTTTAAAGATGCAAATCAGTAAAGTTGAAAATATGTGTTATAAGTTTTGCCATCTGCTTCAATACTGTACTTATCAATTGGTGTTTTACTGATGTTACTCGTGTTTCACTTGTAAGTTTTTACATTTGGTTTAGATACAGCAATAACTAGTTTTATTATTGAAATTTTGTAATTTCCAAGAACCAAACATTATTGTATTTTAATATTACATGCAGGTAAATTTTCTTTAAAATACAATTAATATAGATGAAAATCTTCTGTCCACCTGCAATTAACTGTTGGCAGTAATAGCTGCACCGTAATGTATGCAATTAACACACATTCTGTGTCACTAGTTACCTCTCCAGGTTTTCTTAAAAGTTGGAAGGTGCTTAGGCTTTTCAGTCCTCTACATAGAGCAACAGTACATAGTGTAACTATAAAAATATCTTATTAACTTAGGTGATGTGCATCAAACGGTATCTCTCTACACTGTAAATATGATTTTGACAGTCTTCCAAGTAGGCAGTGCTCATTTCATTTCATGGATTCCATCAATCTAGACCATGGAGAAATAGCTTGAGGTCCACAAACTGGATTCAGCTTGTCCATAACATTTACATGATCCCTGCGTTCTTACCAATTTTCTCCTGAAAACTCCTGTTATGGGCAAAGACTTGTCTGCAGACCATTTCCATTATTCTGTTGGCCCACAAGCTGATCCTTTTTCTTCTTCTTCAAACATGCGGGGCATGTGAATGATGTACATCTTGGGCACCTAGAGTGACCTATGTCTGGAACATAACCAGTTCACAGACAACTGTCAGACCACCTACCTGGACACACAAATAAATTCCTAAAATGCAACTACTGAAGTTGTATAAAGGAGTTAAGGAATACCATACATGTCAACTCATGTGACTCACGTGGAAAAGGGAGAGGGGAAGGAGAGGAACAGGCATCTCCAGCGATGCAATGGGGGCCATTCCATAGAAGCAGGTTTAGACTGACTCATCTCAGGTACGTAAGATCTTTTAATTATTGAGTTATTGAGATATTTAACAGGATGAGCACAAAGTTTCCATCCTCTGAACACAAGATAGACCTCTGACATGATTTGAAGCTGTCTAACTAACAAAAAGGCTTTCTAAAAGCAACACATACCAAATAGACAAGTTATATTTGCCTCTTCAGTCACAATTCAATACTCACAGAAAAAGCTAGCCCCAATCTCATATATTTGTTGTGAAATCTCTTATTAGACAACAGTTTCAGTTTAGTCAAAAATGGTAAGAAAACAGTTTCTTAGACGCTGTACTTAACAATAACTTATATAATAGAGTAGAAAAACCTCTTCCCACACTTTTGTCCTGAACGTTTACACAGCTACCTGACAGAAGCAGACTAAAGTTGTATTTTTACAATCTTTGGGGTTTTGCCCCTCACTGTATTTGATACATACAATATATTAACTAATGAGAAACATACTATGGTGCATGGAACTTATTACACCTTTTTTATATTAAAATAACTGTTCATTTCAGTGATTATTTCCTCTTTATTGATCTTCTAACAGTCAAACTTTCCACTTACTCAGACTTAAGATGTCACCACAACAGAAGTTTCAAGGCATTGAGATATTTTCAATACTGATAGCATGTCTCAAACAAACAACAATGCTAACATGTCAAGAAATTGCTATGTTCATTAACCGAACTGAAGATTCTATTTGTAATTGAAAGTTAATGAATAATTCATAGAACTGCTAAAGGTAAAAAAGGCAGCTTTAGCAGGAGAATAAGACATATGGGCTTTCAACACCACGCAACACTCAGAACTTCTCTATGATAGTACTTCAGCTGAGTATTTCTACTGAAATGCTAAAAACAGTTAAGAAGAAATAATTTATATTAGGTCAAGTTCAGACCTCACATTTAAGTCTACTGATACTCATCTGTTTGCAACTTGCCTTAGGCCATTCTATATAAAAAGTGCTGTAAAACTGAAGACAGTCTATTCTAGTAAACAATTTGCTTATTTCAGAAGGATTTTCACTTGCTTACTACCTCCTCTCCATGACAAACAGAGGAGAGACAACTTCAAAAAAAAAAAGAGACTGGAATTTTTTAAAGCAAGTGTTTACAGTAATATCTTAATATTTCTACTTCAACCACATAATATTGTTCAGATTAACTGGCAACAGGCAAGTGCAGGCATCTGGTCCAACAGTTAGTTACTGCAGCAACATTCTGGGCTGTATATTATGTGTCTGCCCCTCTGCTGAGAAGGAGTGCTTCTTGTATCATCAGTAGATCTAAGGAAGAATCTCTCTTCCTCAGCAACAAAAAAAGTTTGCCAAGCACTGAAACACCACAATGATACGGGACATAAGCATAGATCATATTCAGCAGTGTTGAGTAACAACCAAGAGAGATCAGCCAACAAACTCTGAAAAGCCACAACAGTAATTTTATTTTCACCAGTGGAATATCCCACTATCCCTACACTTTAATATGCAAGCTGCAGAGACCCATCTTGCACTTCTCTGTATGACCAGCAGGGAGGGATCAGGTCTGCCCAGTTCAAACACAAAACCAAAGCACTAAAAGATACGATATCCTCCATCTGGGCTACAGTCCCTGTTCCAAGAAGATTTCCATTTCAGCTCTAAGGAAAGGAAATTTTGTTTGCTTCTGAATAAGGAATTTTTGGGCTATCATTAGAGTGGACTATACGATGTACAGACTATATGCTTGTATGCATTTTCCAAACAGGCTGCAAGACAGCCTGCTTTTCTAACAATAACCCTCACTTGCAGTCCAGTGGCTTTTTCACACCATACAAGTTTCATAATCTTCCCTGCACGGTGTCTGTTCCTCAATTATCCGATCTCCGCTCGGAGTTTACCCACGCAGGTCTGATCGCAGATAACTTCCTATTTCAACAAGAACTTGTTTGTTGGTCAAAAAAGACCACAGAGATCAATGCCTGCTTTCCTCTCAAGCCCTTCCTTTAGAGGATGGATCTTCTCTCCCCTCCTGTAAGCGCAAGAGCAAGCCTGGAGGAGCAATTAATTAATAAGGCATGCATACATATCACAAGCTATTCTGGTTCTTCCATACTGAAAGACAATCATATACATACATGTATACAAAACATCCTATGACCCCAGGGCTATATTTCCCCCTGACCATTGGGCAGCCTCAGGTAGAATTAGTCACTTCAGCTGTCACATCTGACAAAACAGAGCACGCTATACTTCACCTGCAAAATAGTCTGAAGTCTAAGATTAAATTAGTTACGTAGACATTTATGGCCATGACCAATGATTAAGGTACTCCCCTCTGTGGGAAAGAGGTGGCAAAACAACAGTTAAGAAACCAAGTGCGAAGTTTTTTCTATGGAAGGGGACAGGAAAGGAAGGGTGCAAACAATATAAATTAGCTACAAAACACAAGTCAGCAGAGGGGTGTCCATGCTAGAGCAGCGTAAATTTTAACTGGAACAGAATGGAAAAGCAAAGTACGTAGTGGAATAGCAGGGGAAGAGAAATGTGACTTGTCTGGCAAAGTGAGAAGGCCCATCAGCTGCTGTCTCGCAGAGCTAAGCATCACAGTGACAGCAGCTTCGCATTGTTGTGATTTACTTTGGTGTGGCACAAAAATAAACACATCAGTCGAGGTTTCTAAAGCATGGATGCTCTCTTTGTGCAGAACAATCAAACTGACGAAGTAGTGATTGATTTTCTAATGTACACGAGAGTTTATGGTGCTTTTTATTGGTTGCTCTTGGAATAGATTTCCAATTTGTTGTAGGACACAATTCCAGCTTAGCAAACCTCTTGATCCTTCCATTTAGACACATTTTTTTTTCCTCTCCAATTCACTTTTCCTTTAAGGAGCTGAAGGCTTTTTGTGCCAATGCACTTCGGATGGTTGTGTGGTTTTTTTTTTTTTCCTCCGCCATTTCCTCATTTTGACTTCTGACCGAGACACAACACTGTTAAAACTGACTTCAAGCTGGCCATCCCACCATGATCAACTACAACTCCCACAAATAGTTTTAAGCACTTTTTTTTTTTTTAAATACATTTGAAGGCAAGGTTAAACTAATGCCAGTACGGTTAGATATCAAAACAGAGGAAAAATGACAAGCAGTTCTTCAAACAAACCAACAAAAAAACACCCAACTTTACAGATTACCCATCCCGCTATGAACACCCTGAGGGTAAGCAAGCGAACTTTTCCAGGGAGTCACGGGGAGGGGGGGAGGGGGAGAGGGGTAAAAGCGGGCAACCGAGGCACTGCTTCCCCGCCACCGCCCCCGGGAGCCGCCCCTGCCCGGCAGCAGCCCCGAGGCCGCACTCGCCGCCTGAAGGCAGGGTCCCGTCAGCCCAGCACCGCCCAGGGAACGGGTCACCGCTCACCCACCCGGAGCGGGACCCGTCCGGACCCCGAGGGACGGGGTCCCCACCGCCGCCCCGGCCCGGCCCCCCTTACTTCTTGGTGTCGCTGCTGAAGAGCCCGAAGGCCGCGGGAGTCGAAGGGCTCGTGGTGGATGCCGCCTCCTGGCTCAGCTCGGACGCCGCCTCTCCACCCTGCTCGCTGTAGCTGAGCCCGTTGCCGGACATGTCGCCGACGCTCCTCGACCGCTCCGCCAAACTTACCGGCCCGGCCCGGCCCTCCCCCCGGAAGCGGCGGCGGGCACGCGCCAGCACGGCGGGGCGGGCGGGTCACGTGGCGGGTAGGAGGGGCCGACCGGCCGGGGCGGAACTTCGCCCTTACCCCGGCTTGCCCTGCACGTTGCTACGGCAACGCGGGCCGGCGCTGACGCCAGAGGGCCGCGAGGAGCCGGCGGGGCCCGCGCCGCTGTGGCGGTGTCCGACCGGTGCGGCGGTGCCCGGGCCGCTGTGGCGGTGCCGCGGCGTTTGCCGCCCGGCCCCCGGGGCAAGGGCAGCCGCTGCGCCCGCAGGAGGCAGGCCGTAGCCTCCCCGGCGCCTCGGGACTCCTGCTGTGTCCAGCCTCGCCCCTTACCGGCCCCGTTCTCCCCTCCCCTCCCACCCGGCGCCCCACCCCCACCCCCCCAGGCCCCGAGACCAGGCGAGCGGAGCCCGCGGAGCGCAGCCTTGCTCGGCGTCCCTGCGGGAGAGCTCCGGGAGAAGCTGTGGCTCCCTGGCCCCTGCCAGCACCCGGAGCCCCGGGGCCTGGCTGGCCCGGAGGTGGCGAGCTTTGCTTCCCAGCCCGCCGCTGTGCCTTGGGCACAGCCGTTTGAAATACAAAGTATGGCCTATAGCATAGGTTCGTTGCTTCTAGTTATTGCAAATTTCCTTGTCTCCCGGTAAATGTCGGTACCTCACGCTGACCTCCAGGCTCACAGGTACAGTACCAGTGGGGCAGCCTAGACTAACAGCAGCAGTTTACATGTGGGAGGCCATAAAATGTAAAAGGATGATTAGAAGTTGTCTAAGGAAAGTTTCCTCTAATTTCTTTTTACAATCTTTATTTTCCTGTGTGCATCTTTCCCCCTTTCCCCCACTGTCTGAGGAATAATCTGTGTTCATGCAAATTCCCTTCTATCCATCTCCTGACATAACTTACATTAGTGGAGTCCAACCTTTTCATCCTGAGAACTGAACTAATTTCCAAAAGGTTACAGTTCACAATCAATACTTTTCATCTTGCAGAGAAAAAAAAAAATGGGTGGGGGGAGGGGGAATGGATTGTCATAATATTTTTCTGAAGCAGCCTTTTGACTTGCTTGTCTTTCAGCAACTTGCAGGTTTCTGATTGAAACCAAGTCATTGTCAAGCAAATAAACTTGACAAAAGCAGTTACCAATACAGGATTTATTAAGAGTGCAGGGCTGCTATAAGAGCAGTTGTCCTCAATAGTTGCCTTTTATGGGCGCCAATATTTCAGTTTTGTTTTATGATCTCTCACAGCTTTTTTCTTTGTAGCACTGTGCCTGGAAAGTCATGGCTTATAGTGTAAAAGTCCCAGTGTGAATATTGTTGACCACCGCCATTTTACCTGTTCGTTCTTTAGACTTCCATCTTCGTCCTGCTGTTTGCATTGTTTCTTTCCCTTAGATGGAAATATCTCGTTATAACTACCATACAGAGTCACAGTAACTGTCGATACTCTTCCAATAATGTCACTTGAGGCAGACACCTCTCAGTCATACCAAGTCAGACTGCATCCTACATTCTAAGTTTTAAAGGATCGAAAACCAGAGTAGACTGCTGGAGAATTGGGTCTGAACCAGGCAAAAATGGATACTTAATAATTCTTTCCTAAAAGTTTAAGATGTTGCTCTGATCTGCAGAGAGATCTGAGACTTCATATGAGCAGTCCTTAGAAATTGTCTCTGTCTGTTTTTCAAACCATGCATTAATTTCAAAATGTGACGGTGAGAGCACTTGAACTTTGGTCCCAAACATAATTATGCTTACATGAAGGGGTCCCTGGCTTACATCTTTCATTTGTGTATAAGGCACATATAGTGGAGGAAGCGGTAAATGATACTAGGCCAAGTCCATCGTTTGACAGGTAGATCGATTCTAGTTTCTTTTAGGACTACCTCCCTGTTCTCTGAAGCAAGAGGTTTAAACTGCTTACTTCTTTGTATAAATCTATAAAATAAGTATTTATTGTTAGCAATAAGAAAGATTTTAAGTACGATAAATGAATTCTTTTATTGTTACATGTATGACTTAAAAAGTAATCTTAGAGGAAGGAGTAACAGAAAAGGAACGATAGACTTGTAGAACATTCCAGAGAAATTTGTGGGAGTACAAACATGAGGAAAAGCAGACAAATGGGCTATTGAGGTGGATGATCATGGGACTGTAATATGAGAAGAGGAGCAAGTAACAGCAGTGAAGCAAAGCCTGGAAGGGCCTTAAAACTGAAAGAGAGAACAGAAAGCAAATATTATATGAAGATTTATTTAGTGTCACTAAAAAAGTCCTATTAGTAAGACTAGCTATAAGCTCTTGCTATCAGTTCTTGCTATGTAGTTCTACCCTGAAATATGCCACAACTCTTCAATGAATAGCCTTTTCCTGGCTATATTAACTTTTTAAAATCACCATGCAGTGATTATCTATTTGCACATTGGAAGTATACTTGTAGAAAATGACATCAGAACTACTGAATTATGAAACAGAAATTACTACCAAATATAAATTGTCCCCTTACAATCATTGATTACAGTATTCTGTATTTACGGTTTTTGTGCAGCACAAGAAAAGTAACATACAAAGATTGAAACAGGAAACATAGAAGGCTTTTGCCTCTCAGTTTTCCACTCATCATGTTTCTTTCTGAAACCATTTCACCTCCAAGTTTCGTACTACCTTCACAATGGCTGCTTCTATAGTATCTGGTAAATGTCACAGTTCCTTACTTTTCCATGTATGGACATAGCTTTTAAAAAGCACTATGCAATAACTTCCAAGGCTCTATGGAACGGAAGATGTATTTATATGGATAAATACATATGTATTTTCATCAAAACTCATTTATTTTATATATAGATGCATTTAAGGGGAAAAAAAAATTCACATTACCCAGCAAACTCTAATTTTGTAATTCAAACAAACATTAACTTTGTTCAGCTTTATGAAGCATTTGCAGAAGATATTTTGCAATGTTGTTTTACAAAGTTATGTCCCTTTTGTGTTTTTTTAAAAGCTGAGCTTGGCTGCCGGATGCTTATTTGGTGCCCTCTTGTGGCTCAGATTATTAATATGCTATTTGTCATGAAAAAGACAGGAGAGGCATTGGTAAGGAAACTCATTTTTAATGGAATTCAAGCTCTGTATAACTGAAGTGTGAAGATATTAAATGCTTTGCTCATATTTTATATTTTTCTGTCAGTTTCTGATATACTTAAAATGTGCTGGTATTGCAGATCCTACACAAACGTGTAAGAGTTTTGACTAAACATTTTTTTTAGTAAATGTCGTTGATGAAAGACAAGTAATGATACAATACATACTTCTGAATATGACGACTTTTCATTCAGTAATGATTTAGAAATCTGATGTATAATCAATTACTTTAAAATTAAGCACTGAGAACTCATTCCCTAACCTGGAATAATGGATTTTCAGCCTTTTCAACATGAACTCAACTCAGCTGCTAGTATTCCGGGGTAATTCAGAAAAACCCTTACACAAATTAGAAATAGAAAAGCAAACGCCTGTTATTTCAAAAGCTCCTGTTCTCCATTCCTTCTTAGCACAACTGGCTACCATATTATCCATAGGAGCTGCTCACACATGTGCTGTTGAAACCAGGAGACTCCAAATTCTCTTTTGTTCCTACAGCTATCCTAGAAACTCTAAAATTACACATTATGTGTCTTCTGGCTTCATCAATTAACATGCCTTTGAACAGTTATGAAGATTTTGCTTAAATGCTAAATAGGAAAAGTAAAAAGCAAAAAGCAAAAACATAGAACACAAAAGATAAAATGTTTGAAAAATAAAACAGTTCTTCAATTTTGTGAGTTCTTTGTAATTTCTTCAAGCATAAACAAGCAAATAGGTATTATTATAATTTTTCATGTATATATAAAATCAGATTTTACTTTTAGATAGAGAATATCTTGGAATTAAAAAGATTAAGATTATATTCAAAGCTATTACAGAAATACAAAAATCTCCAAATATAAATAAAACAAATTTCCAGTCATATGCAATGCTCACAGAACTCAAGTAATGAGTTCAAAATGTTCAAAGCAATCTTCAAATGTTTACTGCACTGTATCCTAATTTAAAAAAACACATACTCCTATAGAATGAGAAAAAATTATGGTATCCCAGAGATTTATCTTAACTAGGAGGAAAAATTGCTAGGTGTGGTGGGTTCTCCCAAATACCGCAGCTAGCCACAACTGCCTTTCTAATGCAGTCACAAGTTATAGATTCACTCTTGATCTACCTTGTTCACATCAATTTGAGGTTTCCCCCTAGATCTATTAGCATACCAACTGTAGGCATGGGTTTGCCAGTTTCTCTTCTGCTTTTCTTAATCTAGACAAGCACACGGTCTAGCTAAGTAGAACAAAACATTTGTCTGTATTAAGTAATGCAGCTTAAATGTTTTAAAACCTTGTGCCTATATAAACAATTTGTATTGTTAACATATCTGACTAGATAAGGTTACTGGGTTGAGGTTGGCTCCAGACTTCTTCAGGGAATTGCCTTAACTGACAGATTAAAACAGAAGTTTTTCTGCCTTTATTAGTATTTCACAGTTTGCTAGTTAAGGTTTGTAAGCTAGCACATTTATTTAAAGATATTTTTAAGCTAGTTTGGATTAAATGCCTTAAGAAGGAGGTACATGTACACGGTCCGTGTGTTTGTTGTAACATCTCCTTTATTGTGCTGTCTCCTAGCCATTATCCAGAAACCTCACTGAGGTAGGCTGCCTGTGAAATACACGCCCTGACAGTTGGAAATAGTCCAACTGTCCTACTGGTTCCTGAGTTTTAAAAGAAAATCCAGCTGCACTTGCTAAGGACTTCAACATTCATGTTTCTTGTGCACCTGCACATCCTCCGTATTCTACCCTCAAAATGTACTAGAACAGATAATACATGTTTGTGTTTGTGTTTGCTTTCTACCGGTACTGCGAGTTGTTTGGCAGAAATAAAGGGATGAATATTCATAGAAAGATTGTCAGGATGATTAGTTCTTCTTGGAATGTGTCTGTCTCTTCTAGTCAGCATACAGAAATATACATCTATCCTAGAGAACCTCTATTCAGTTCCTGAGTTTTTAATTCAGTTTACTGTTGAGTAAACAGCAATTAAAATGTCCACAACAATAAAAAGAGAAATTAGGCGATTTTGAGCAACTGGTCCATAAGCAGGGAGAAGGTCACAATGTAAGCACATTGTGACTTCCTTGGCATGGGGTCAAGTATGCATCAGTCCTGGTATAGTTTACAGCAGTATGGGAACAGGTTTTACTGATATTGAATGAATGTGGCATCCAAATACTTTCCACGGCAGCTGGAGCACAATGTCCTTCCAGCACACCACCTTCTTACTTCTGCAGCATTCAGCATGTGTCCTATCCCATGGGGTGAGAAAAGAGTATGCAACAAAAAAGTCCCTGTCCAAGGAGATTTAACTTCTTTTGTAGCATTTTTGTGCAATTTGAGGACACAAACTAATCAGACTGTAATAGAAGCAGACCCATAATATAAAAATAAAATCTAAAGTGAAACCTGTTATTAAATAATGGAGAAAAGGAGAAAGTTCTCTTTAGAAATGAGAATGAGCAAAAAAGAGAAATGAAGGCTCAGAAAAACATGATGGCTCTTTCAGCTGGTAGTGATCACAGAAAATAAAATTCTTCACCAGAATGTAATAGGATTTGGGGGAGAAACATAGGAAAGTCTTTTACTGGAGAACTAAAAAAGTAAGAAAATAAGGGTGCAATGCCAAGAAATGGTTACTCCTCACATTTTCCTTAGGGTGAAACACTTACATTCCTTATCCTACTGGATTTTTTTTCTTTTTTTAATGTATGATAATTCATAAATAGTTTCTGGAAAGAACATAATGAACTGGCTCAGAATCAGGTCTGTAAGCAATTCCTACACTCAAGTGCACTTGTATATGAAAGGGGTGAAAAGGCCAATAAATTATTTTTCTGGCAAATCAAGAATGAGGAAGTTGAAAGATTTATCTTGGAAATAATGCTGGATACACAGAAGATTATTTCAGACTAGGAAAAAAAATGAACCCAGCCTTCTTTTGTCAGAGACTCCCCTTGCAGTCATGTCTGAATAGTGACCATTTCTAACCTGGAACTCCAAAGGCTGTGGAAACCTTTGTTCTTGTTGAACAATATCTCTGGCTTGTCTTGGAATGAGATAAGGGTTTCTTAGAACCCTACAACTGCGATTCTAAAGCTAGCTCACTTATTCAGTTAATTAAATCTGAAGGGTTTTTTTCCTATAATTAACTGTTATTTCTCAGACAAGATGTCTTGTTTCTTAAAAAATATAGAGAATCCAAGTAAAGAGAATTGATGTGAAAATTCTTATTTTAAAATACATTTATTTTTATAAGTGTTACAATTATAAAATTATTATTAAATTTATAATCAATCTGGAGCGGGTCCAGAGAAGAGCTACCAAGCTGGTGAGGGGTCTGGAGACCAAGGCACATGAGGAGAGGCTGAGGGAACTGGGCGTGTTTAGTTTGCAGAAGAGAAGGCTGAGGGGAGACCTCATTGCCCAACCTGAAAGGAGGCTGTAGAGAGGTGGGTGTCGGCCTCTTCTCCCAAGTGAATAATGACAGGACCAGAAGAAATGGTCTAAAGCTGCGGCAGGGGAGGTTTAAATTAGTTATTAGGAAGAATTACTTTACTGAAAGAGTGGTCAGGCACTGGAACAGCCTGCCCAGGGAGGTGGTTGAGTCACCATCCCTAGAGGTATTTAAGAAACGTATAGATTTGGCATTTCAGGGCACGCTCTAGTGACACAGATTGTAGGGGGTTTTTTTGTGTGTGTATGGTTGGACTCGATGATCTCACAGGGCCCTTCCAACCATGAAGATTCTATGATTCTACGATTATTTTAATTACATTAATTTAATATTAAGATGTAATGCTATTTATAACTATGATCATCTTAAATTTAAAACTATGAATTTATAAATTAAAAAATAATAATTTTACATTAACATATTTGTGAAAATATCAGATGGTGTCTCTGATTTTTATTCCTGTTACTGGTTAGGTACCTTATTCCATTTATTCAGTGCTACTGAATCACTGTAAAATATGTCATGTTTTCATACTTCTAAGAAGGAACTTCCTTAAAAGTTTTGTGAAGAAAAGTATATTTCTCTCATTTATTATTTTGAAGACTAAAATAAAGGAAATATAGTGCATATTTCTAAACTTTTATTGTAAAGCTATTTGGCATGTGAATTCACAACCCTTTTTTATAATGTAGGCTGCATTTCAGGACAGAATATGTGTAGTCCTGGTCAGTACATCTCATGATGTACTTAAGAAAACTTGAAATGATACAGAGAGATTGAGATAAAGAATGACTTACATATGAGAAAAAACCTAAATAGACTTCAACTCTGCAGCCTAGAAAAGAGACATTTGATGAAGTTCTATCTGTTTTATCATGGAGATCTATAAAGTCATGAATTGCGCAGAGAACATGACTCATTTTCTCATCTGCTAGGAGGCATCAAATGAAACTGGTAGATTGTAAGTCCAAAATAAAGGGATTTTTTTTCCTACAGCACAACTGAAATGTGGATTTTAATAGTTGCCATGGGATATTGTTGATGGCAAAAGTTTTCATGAGTTCAAAGAACAAAAAGACAAATTCATGGAAGAAAGGGTTATTAAATACAAAGATAACATCTCTGCCCGAGGAAGTTCCTGAACCACAAGTTGATTACAGAGAAGAGAAGTACCATTACATACTCTCCTTGTTCTGATACTCCTCCATAAGAATCTGGTACTAGACATACTTAAATTTAAGTATCTGGAGCTAGATGGACCTTTGCAGGTGCAACTGTTCCTATGTGATACATTTCAGTTCACTATTCCTATTGCAGCTACATAAATGTATGCATATGCAGCTGTCTTATAAGACAGTTCATCATTGTCTTATAAGCAGCTGAAAAATGAGAAACTGCAAGGGATAAGCCAAGTTTGTACAAACCACTCAGAAGTGCTCTGTGGAGCACTAACAGCCCACATACTGTATCTAGGAATTTCAATGCAATACAAAAGAAATAACAAGAATAATGAAAGAAATTAGCACATGTATCACCTAATGGCATGGTTCAACTTCTACCAAAGACTTGTAGTCCAATAGAATGGGAACTGAAGTCATGCTACCTTTCTGTTTTTGTTTCCTTTTCTAAAAAACAGGAACATACCAGCCTACCCCATCTGTAGTTGAAGAATGCCACATATGAGGCCTGCCAGGCTACACGTTCCATTCTGATCACAAAAGCTGAAACTTCAAGTGAGGTTTCCTGTTTTACTTGAGAGAAAAACAGAAACATCTTTTGTTTTCAGTCTTATTTATTCCCTCAGGTCTTGTTTGCCATTTCTGCCTTTGAAGTTGTGAAAGAAAATTTGTGTTCACTCCTATTATGGCTATCTTTAAAACGTACTTGAGATGTTACATCTAGGATGTTATATCTAGGATGACCCATCTGTTCTGCTCTCAGCGACACCAAGCCCCAGCTTGCTGGTTGTCTAGTCCGTCAGTTGTAAGGCTTTGGTGCTGCACAGTTCTTAGATCCTGTGCTCCACAAAGCAGTTCACTCCTCATCGCTTCAGTCAGAACAGCCAATATGACTTACACAGAAATTCTTTTTCCTCTGTAGCAGTAAACTATGATCCAGGTTTTTGATTCTAGATTCCAAGCTACTTTAGTCATTCATTTTCATACGAAAGAAATATGAAATCAGATGATGATGCTGAAGAGACAAAATTCTATTTTGCCTTCTATACCTCTTTGTTCCAAAACTAAACTCAAAAGATAAAAGCTTTCTTACAAAAGTTCATTGGAAATGAAATAGTATCTTTGGGGATAGGAGCATTACTCAAACATTAGAAAAGCAACCAGCAACTAAGAAGAGTAGAGGTCCTAGACATAATGTACTTCCTTTCAGACCTTGATATAGTGTTTAAAGATTTGCCAGTATGTCATGCAAACCTTCTGACACCATTCTCATCAGAAAATTCTGCTTCTATGGCCTTTCATGTCTGCATTTCTTCTTTCTTTTTATCATTAGTGACTGAGTCATGAAACACAAGTGAAAGAAGACAGCTGCATTTCCATTACCCCCTTTTGCTGATTGTTCATCAGTTAAAGATACTTGCTTGTCACTGGTCTGAGTTGCTACCCAATAATCAAGGCTTTTCATGCTTATGTTTATTAGAAGAAGAAATAGATGGGATAAGCAAAGTCAAAATAATGGCCAGTGTTGTACAAAAGGAACAACTCTACACACAAAAGGAGTGTCAACTATTCTGAAGCTGTAGAACTGAGCATACGCCATAGATGAACCTGGCATACTAGTCCGGATAGTGGGAGTATGGGAGTGGAATGAGGAATGCAATTGGGACAAGAGGGAATACCACACCTACACAAAGGCCAGGGTGGTCTGCATCTGGTACTCCTCAGCAGAGCTTTGTGTATTGGGCTTTTCTTCCGGGCCAGAAGATAACACTGAGCACTGGAGAGCACTACCCCACCCATGCACATGTTCACTTAGATGTGGGGTTGGGGGAACTGGGGAGGATGAAAGGAGCAGAGATTTCACTCTTGATACCAAACAGCCTTCATTCTGCTTTGAGAAAAGCATTTCTTTGATGCAGCTTTGTGTGCAATGTCCTATTCCCTGAAAACAGAAAGACAAAGACCAAATAGCAGTTTCCTCCTGCATAGTTTCCAGGCCACTTTTTCAGCAAATCTGGGTCCCTAGAAGCCCTCTTTGTATATTCACTCAGGCTCCCATTCACACTTGGTTCTTCTGATGGCTGACAGCTTTCTGCCTCTTCTCTGCATTTTACCAATCTAGTTGCTTAAGAGCTCAATTTTCATAAAAGATGAGGACTTACACCTTTTTCAGCAAAAATTAATTTAAATCAGAATTAGTACCTTTAAAAGCAGGCTATTTTTGCTCAAGCCCTTGCTAAAGAATTAAAGTGTATTAATTCAGGCACTCTTATTTTAAGGGGTAGGCAGTTACAAACACCACAACAGAGTACACCAGTAAAACACTTCTAAATGGAGACAAACTTTCAGGCTTCCAGAAACAGCAATAGATTTAAGCTTTAATCTACACAGGAACTGAATAGTTTGGCTGCCTAAGGACATCTCCTGCACTTTGGACTTTCATCAGTACTGCTCTTAATTTCTTTCTGTACATTGTTCGCTCTTTTTTCATCCCTCTGAGTGGCACTCAACTTCCCATATGACAGAAATGCAGAGAAAATTTGTCAACAAACACTGAGAAAAATCTGGGGGAGCTCTCAAAAGTATTATTTATGTTTGCTCTTCTTTTACTCTGCTTTTGGAGAAAGAAGGCTAAGAGATGGCCTCCTGTTCTGACCCACTATGGCCTTTTTTGCATTCCTGTAATTGAGATTGTGACATGGAAGTGCTACATGAAAATCTCTTCTACAGCAGTAAGGGGGAAAAGTATTAGAAAAGCTGCATGGAACAGAAAATGGGAAGTCAGAAATAAAATTACCTAGAAAACACTGTTTTCAAAGAAGGGTTGGAGGCGTACACAATAGAAAACCTTTCTATTCTCTCCACAATGCAGAGGTTAAAGACATCAGATCTGATTTGCTAAAGATTTTGATATCGTTTACTCATTTTTACCCATATAACGTAAACTGAAATTTTAAGCTTCCAAGCAGCAAAATAAAAATTTATATTCATCAGGCACTTTTTTTTTTTCACTTGAATTTACTTTGTGATTTTTGAAGTAAACTTTGCTTTGGCAAACCAATCCTTTTGAAACTTCTTTTACATGGACTGATTTCCAGGCCTAGCCCTGTTCCCTGGGAGCACCCAGCCGTAGCTGTGCCCTGATGTGTAAATCATAGAATCATAGAATGGTTCGGGTCAGAATCCATAAAGGACTGTCCACAGATCCACATTCTTTTTACACTATAAAGAGCTGTATTATTAGTATGAATCAGTGTCAAAAGCTATCCAGTAGCTATGCAGCTATCCAGTTTTATTCTAGATCAGTTAATGAAAATTAGCCTTGTCTGTGGCAGTTCCAACGTTGAGCACAAGAGGTAGATGTTTTCACACGAAACTTCCAGCAAATACTCCACATTACTGAACAACTCCCTGTCACACTCCAAGGTAAGCAATAAAATTGTTCATTTCCTCTTCTATGTCTTACGTAGGAATACATTTACAAAAAGTGAGATTAATTGTAAAGATGTAATGTGGACAACGGGGGTAGCCATGAATTGACTTAAAATGGACTAGCATGGGTTATTAATATTTATCCGGTAGATCTTAGGATTTCAGAGGGGATGCAGTGTCTTGTTAATATTTTGTTCTCTGGACAAAATACTATTATATGCACTTACATGCACTTGTGAGACCAGAGTAGCCACAGTGAAGCTGATTTTGTGGGAGATGGAGAGTACGTGTCACTGGCTTTAACCTGCCCTGCATTGAATCTAGTGGTTTTCTGTGTGGGTTGGGACTGCTTTGTTGAGTTTTTTCTTGCTCTCTACAAGCTAAGCAATTAATGAGTAAAAGCCAAGAGTAGCTCTACCCTGAGACACTGTTAAGTTTTAAACAGTACTGTGTGGTTAATTTTTTTAAATAAGAAGTGATAGGGAAGAAATACTTGAGTCTACTAAAATTTTTGAATTTTTAATATTGTGAGAATTTTTCCATTCCTAAGTATCATGGAGAACATGATACTTAACGACACATCACCTGTATTTATTTCCATAGGGACCCACACACACATTTCCTGGTTAACCTAGCAGAAGGATTATCAATGGCAATTTTTTTTAAGGAGACTATAAACAATTTTGGTTTAATGCAAATGTTAGCATTGCTTTACATATGGACCTAAGTCAGATGATTATGTTCAAAATATTATCTGTATGTTAATCTTCCAATAGTTACCTAAACATGATTTTTTATTTTTTAAAAGGCAGCAGTGTAGGCTCTAAACACACTTTTTCACAGACCTACATGTAACACAGACTCACAGTGTCCAATGTGAAAACTAATCTTTTTCATTCTACATCTCTTTTTATCATCTGAGATGACCAACATAGTGGGATGTGGCTTTGTGTGTATGTTCAGTAGTAGACTCATTAACTTTAATGTCGTTATTTATGTGAGTGAGGATTGCTTGCGCGAATACAAGTTTCAGAAAGGTAACTTACTTTATCATACGTTGTGGCCTGGAAAGCGTTTGCAGGAACTGCAGTCAATGACAAACTTCACTTCTTTTCAAATTGCTATTCATACATGTAATCTGAACATCTGTGTTGTAAGTAAGAAAATCATTGTATGAAGAATAATATTTACTTCAGAGGAGTTTGAAATTTTAAGTAATTACTTGCCATCAGTTTTCTGAAATCCTATGGATAAGTTCCTTTTTTCCATTTCATTTATGTGACAGACGTAACCTTTCTGTGATGGAGCCTTCTAATATTTAGAGCATCATCTTATGCAGTTATTTTGTGATAATCTGTGTTCACCACGAAAACTGAACAATGTCGAGCCCTGTATCGGCTATACTCATTTTCTTCAGGTGTCTTCATACTGAATCACATCATTTCAATTTTGCTCACAGGAATGATGCTGTAAGTAAATAATCCCCGCCACAGCAGATGATCTGTAATTGCAGTCTCATGCACTGCAAAATACCAAACAAAATAAGGTTAGCCTTTGGTTGGTCCTTCTAGCATTCATTGGCTTGTCAGCCATTCGCTGCATTCCAACAGGTGTTCAGGTTGTTATAGTTGAAAGTAAAGAAGAATTGATTTCAAGTAGTCTATTTGGCAATACTCTCGGAAATCTCTGCGGTTTTATCCTACTATTTCATGTCAGTAAGAGCATGAAGAACAGTTTTGCACTTCTAAATTCACTTCTTTCTTAAGAAACCCTTAAGATGAACAATCCAAATAGATCCTATTAATGCAATGTTAATAACTCAGGCATTTAAGCAGAAAGTGCAGAATGAGACAGCCTTGTGCCGTAAAGTGCTATCACTGATTGTCTTGGGGTGTTTCTGGAAACTTCTGTCAGCACAGACTAACTACAGACTTGGTAGGTAAAGAGTCCATACTAAGCAAAAGTTATCCAGCCTGCAGGAGCTGAAAGTGACTTTAAATGAATTGCCTTTCTTATCAGTCAAAAATGGTTGTTCCACGCAGAGAGACCACAGGCATACCCTACCCTGTCACCCAGTCAGCAAGAAGCCAGAAGCAGCGGGTCTGCAGTGCTACAGGGATACGTATTTCAGGTCGCAGGCTGCTTCTGTGAGCACAGATCAGCTCCCACAGAACAGTTTGGCAGTGGTTCCTTTTTTTGGCTTCACATTCCAACTGACCCACTTGACACATTTTTAGTAACTTGGTTCTGAGCTGGCATCCTGGTTCTTTACTACATAGAGCAAGAGCAGCCTGAGTCATATGCCATAATACAATAGTACGTACAGCAATAGACAAACCACAGCTTATGAATATATAAACTAGCTTATGAATTCATAAGCTTGCCTATGATGTGTGATTAGTTTTTGTGAAGTAAATAGTCACAATATACTTACACAATAAATGCCAAATGTAATGGGTTGCACCAGGAAACTGGAGCACAATGACGTTACAAAAACAGGCGAGTTTGGACTTCTCAGCTGGATTGGGTTTCCTGTCTGAGTACCCGAAACGTACCAGACAAGAAGGTAAATGGAGCTTGCAGAACCAGTGGGAAATAATGGCATGATGAATTGTGATTGCTACTGTAAACTCAACATCTGCTACATTAAAATAAATTGTGTGATGTGTAATGCTATGCACTTTACAGTTTTTAATATTTTCGGTTAACAGTGTATGGAAAAGAGCTAAACATAACACAACTTAATTGAGGCACTGGACACTTTGACAGCGCTAACCTTGAAAAACAATTCCAACTATTAGTAAAATGTGAATGCTTTGCAAACTTACTTTTGAATTATAGCCTTTATATTTTTCGGAAATTTAATCTCATTAAGGGTTTAAAATAGGATATTAGCAGTGAAATGTAATTTAATAGTAGAGTACTGCTAACAGTAGCTCTCCAGTGACTATGTAGACAGCTGTGAAAACTTAATAAAACGGTAATTTCTCATATATATTCCTATTTTAGCACCATGTAGACTCAGATGTTTAATTAAAGTAATTACTTATATGGCCCCAGTTAGTCTTTCTATCATTAAATGAAGATTTGTATGGCCTTCTACCTACTCGTTAGTTTAGTTAAGCTGAGTTGCAAATATTTTTTGTTTATTTGGGGTTTTTTGTTTGTTTTCATTGTTGGCTCCATTTAAGCCATTTTTGTTCCTCCCCTCTACAGTAATTACCTTACAGGTATCCCAGTCATTGTTCAACAGCCTAGTCCTACCAGTAGGGCCAGAGTACCATATACACGATTTCTACATTTGTAGAATGAGTTAATTCCAGAAAGCACCTGTGTTTCCTCATCTGATCCCCTTCCTAGATCAAGTTATAGAATATGCATTGACTCCTATTTAAAGTGAAAATTATCCTGTACTGTGACTACCATTTAGGAGAATATTATGACTGTTATTGACAAATGATCCATTAATTTGACACAGTTTCTGATTACTCATGTTAAAATACAGTGTATTTGAACCTGAATTCATATCAATTCAGTCTTAGCCTCCATTTTTCGATCTTTCTTTGCTAGACTTAGCAATCGTGTTCCCTGTGCATATATTATTAAGGATAGGCTTAGGACTAGAGTTTGTCATCATTTTTCCAGTTTTCTTAAGCTTATGTGGACAGCATGGAATTTGTAACATTTCATGCCTCATAAATACATCTGGATAAATACATCTTTATTTGAATTTTGTACTTTTCTCTGAGATTTTCAAGGGAAATACTAGTAACAGGATGGTCTACTTCGCTGAGAGGCAGAGGGGCTGAAAACCTCCTGGTTTGTGCTTATCACATCCAGCTGGGAAGTGCTCAACGCTTTTTATATAGAACTGGAGAGGATTAATTAAACTGCAGTTTTCATTTGAGGAAAGGTGATGGATACTTAGATATGGGAAAAATACCAGTAGAATAATTTAGGCCATTTTGCCCAGGGAGAATCAAACTGTTGTCAAAGTGGGGCTTGTGAAGATTTTTGGTCAACAGCCCCAGCTGCTAATAATATTGGTAATTCTGTGCAGAGCTAAGTTTCCAGAAATTTCTTATAGATTATTGTACATCTCTTTTGGAGATCAAAATGGGAGCTAAATTTAGGTTACAACTAATGAACCTGCAGTGAAAAGAAACCTCTTCTCTCAGTTAATAGCACAAATTTAGATTATCCCAGAAACATGATTATGAAAGTGTGGTATAAGCTAGCTGAACTATTTTAGCAGCTTTGTCTGGGAAAGTAAAAATCACTCAGAAGTTTTGGCTATTCATTTTAATACACAGCCTCCAAACATATGACTGAAATGAACATTGGTCTCTTTGCTGTCACAAAACATGAAATTCAAGGAGCCGGTTATATTTTGCAAGAACTTATGTGGCCCATGTGCCACATATTTAAATTTGCCTGTCTCTTCCATCCTACCATTTGACTTGCACTAATCTAAAATTTTCAGATGTGTTTCTTGGAGGATGAAGCTCATGTTGCTGCTCTTCCAGTACTGCCCTTCTGCAATTCCCTTCTGGCAAATTATGCTTAAGCATTATTTTGTCCTACTGCAAAAAAGTTAAATCCTATTGTCCAAGCTTTTACAACTAATTATACATGGTTCAATAAGTGGCAGGATCCCCTTTAGGCTATTGCCTAAAAGGAGGAATAGAAGGATATTTTGGTCTTCTTAGTTAATTGAATAATTCTACTATGCAGATTCTGTGGTAAATTGTTTCTTTGTTTCTTGTTTTAATTTATGTTAAAATTAGCAGAAATACTGTAGTAATTTGCTTCATATAAATGCAATAACAATGACTAATCTCTTTATGAACAAACAGTAGCTTTGGAAAAATGTATTTCTGTTTAATAAGGAGAATATTGCTACTTCTACCACCTTAACTTAGTATCTCCCTATTGCGAATCCTGAAAAACAGTAGGCAGTTTATAACTCCAAAATTAAAAATACATGAATGCTTTCACTGATTAGACTATATGAACTTAATTTTCATATTTGAATTTGAATAGCAAGGGACTAAACAGACAGACATTCTTTGCTCAGCCTGGATTAACTTTTCGAGATATACTACCTAATTTGAAAATACCCTCCAGAAAGATGCTCAGTGCACAGAAGTGTGTGCCAAATGATGATACTTTTCAGAAACAGTTTTGAAGCAAACCAGACAACTACCAAATAACAAAGTACTAAAAAGAGAAGCTATTCCTGAGACAGCAGTAATTTTGGTTTTAGTGGTTATGGAACAGACCTCAGCACCAGCAAAAGGACACAAAAATTTAAAACAGGTATTATTCTTAAAATTAAGGCAGATTTGCAGGTTTCCTTTGCTACCCCAGAAGACTTGTAGACTGTTCAAGGAAAATCCTAGCAATCATCACCAATTATTTCTCATTGGGAACAACGGCAGAGAAAGCAAAGGTATCTATGACCCTTAAGACGGAACAAAACCATAAGGAATATGATTTATTACTGAACACCAAAAAATTTTATTCTGAAGTAGACATCTATGTTTGGTAGATGTATCACACCCTATTTCTATTATTTACATTTCTGCTTCTTACTATTAACCATAAATGGTGTCTTTGATAAGCAGATTGTATGTGGAGGGATAAACTGTAAAAGACAGGTTCATTTATTCAAATGAATTCCACGCAAAAGGAAAAGAAAAATTGGGCAAGGTTTTAGAGCTGTAAGGGAAGTTTCTGCTTATAATACGTATTTGATCATCTGTCTGAAGACCTGTTGGAATATGCAAGTCATTGTAGACTTTAGGAACCTTGAAAACAAGAGGAAGAAAGGCAAGTAAATTTACTGGAAAGCATTCTGGTCCCATGACCAAGTGAAAACAGAAAACAGAGAAGGCAAATAGTTTGTTACATAACTCATATGCAAATGATAAGTTCTGTGGAGCCCTAAGCTACACTCCAAGAAAGTAATTAAGAGAATTAGTATTAGTTATGGGACTGTAATATTCAGTTCTGCTATCATTATAAAAAATATTGATTAACAAGAAAGAGTATGCAAGGGACCAAAAAAACCTTCTTCACAACTTGAAAAAAAAAAATCCCCATAGAAACTTACAACTTCATCAGTTCAGTTTGACTGGTTTATCAAAAGAAAAATGAAAGATGACTTTATTAAGATGTACTTGTACCTCATAGAGGGAAAATAAAAGATAACAAAGAATTAAGTCATCCAAGATAAGCACAATAGCAATGATTTTAAATTAAAGCCATAAAAATACAAAATAAGCTATTTCTCCGTAAAAATTAAAGTGGCTAGTCATTGGAACAAAAAAGCATATTCAGATGAGGACTAAATGTTAATTTCCTTCAACAGACTACACTTCTTTGGCTCAAATCTGGATTAAACAGATAAAGCTTCATGGCCCATGTTACATGGCATACCTAAATCAATGAACTCATTATTATACTTGGCCTTTAAAAACTGCGATTCTGTGATCCAGGTTTTAGCAAACACACATTTAGTATAAGAGACATAGAAGAATTTAAAGAAACCATCGTATGTTCTTTGTCCTATTATCCCTGTTCTCCATCCCAAACCAAACACTGCAAAATAAAATCAAGCTGAATCTAACTTAAAACTGAAGCTGAATATGGAGCTTGTAGACCTATATGCAAGGTAAGTAAAGGAGTTGTATATACAAATCACCATTACAATAACCTAACATGTTATTACGTCAGCAGCCAAGTAAACACCATTGCCCTTCATAACACTAAAAGTTACCTGTCCTGGGATTTATGAGCAGTTATCACTATCCTCTCCCTCCTCTCCAGTATCATCAGCTACTGTATGTAAAGGACTCAACCCTAGTCCTGGAAAGGAGTCACTGTATGGTCTGCCTCAGCAATTAATGTGGGTGGCTAATACGTAATAATGAAGATACTGAAAGACAATTTAGTAAGTTGATGAATGTGATGGACAGCTACTTAATTGCACAGGAGAAAGTTAATTCACTACTGAAGTGTCATTATTTAAGTAATGCTTGTCTGTTCAACAGGCATCTACTTAATAGAGATCTTATTAAAGCTAAATTACAGCAAAGCTGTGAGACATCTCCATCTAAACAAGACAGGCAAGTCAAAATGAGTGATGAGATACTCATTTTAGTAATTTTCAGTTTAGCCATTTATTGTAATTACTATTGGATGCTATATCTTTCATTGCTTCATTTGTCACTTCACGTTTTGAGCCACCTGACTTGTACTTTTGTAGTTGTAAGTACATAAAGTAGTATAGAACTATTTTTTTTTTTAATTTAAAAAGTTATTTAGTTGAAGTGATATGAAAACAGGGTAAGATATGAAGAAACAGAAATCAGAATTAAATATGAACTGAAATAACCTCAACTGCTAGATGAAAATGGGCATATGTGAATATCAACTTTAAATTTTCGGCCTCTCATGGTTGCAACCGAAAAGCTTTGAAATGTAATAAAAGTGTTAACTGCAAGATATAAAATTAGAATAGATACTAAAAAACCTCTGTTGCTACTATTTAAATCTGATTGTTTTTAAGGCAAGCATTTTTTCTGGAGCAGAGAGAGGAGTTAAATATTAATATAATAGTAATAATGATAATAAATAGAATATTAGGCTGCAGCAGTATAGATCTAGATCACTAAACTTACATCAAAACAATACCTAACCCACCCAAAGCCTTAAAAACATGGACCAAAGAAATTTAGGGGAGAGACAATTCCTCTAATGCGTTCTTGCGCATTTCTTTTTATCTTCATATTTTTAGTACCCAAAAAAATACCAATAATGTAATTTAATGATTCCACAGGTTTTCAATGCTGACCAGCAGTAGAAGCTAAATGCAACATGTACTCACATTCCTGCAATATTTGGATGGTAACATAAAATTGAAACTCTTTTCTACTTGTACGTCCATTAAATCAAGAGATCAATATATGGGGGAAAGCAACCTCACAAATTCTGTCACTGTCAGAAGTTATTCTGCACTAACACAGATGAGGATACAATCCACAAATAGACTCTTCAAATTTCACAAAGGGATACTAAGTTTGTTTTCCTAAGAGTCTTGAGAGTCTTTGTACAGAATCTTCTCTGTTTAGAGCAGGTAGCATGGGAAAATTGAAATTATTTATATTTAATGCATTTTTTTATTTCAATACATAATAAAATTTGTATATTTATTTTGTTATTGAAATTTAATTCAACCCAGACAATTGTCTTTTACATTAATGTGTTCATCTGTTTTGCTTCCTTGGTTCTTAAGGTACATCACAGCGGTGTAATAACTTGTATTCAATAAAAAAGACCACTGATGTTTAAACAAGCTGTTTTGACTATGTTTTGTATTTATGCATTTTCTTTTAATGTTACAGTTTGTAAAATAGTTTAATTCAAAGTTTGTTCTTCATGTGTAACATTAGCCTTTTAAATTGCTTAGTGCATTTATTCTCTTAAAATATCAATTCTTTTAGTAATGCTAAGTATTATTTAGTAATACTTAGTAATATTTAAAATAGAATGACTACTGACATGACATGTTTTTTCATTTAATTGATTAAGATTTGGCATTGAAGGACTTGTTTTCTCCACCTTCAAAGAATGGATAAACAACAAAAGATGTTTCTTTACTCATGGGTCATATCATAGCTTTACATTAGATTTTAATGTATTTTGTTACCCAATCCACCTTCCTTAAAATATGGAAAAGTGATCTGCATTGTGATTTCTCTTTTTCTGCTAGGTGGCTAAAGGTTCAGACTAAGGGTCTGACTTGTCATCCTTTATTTGTATGAGTAGTCTTTCATCATTTCAGTAGTTCTCCTGTCTTAGTTGAGTATTAATACAAATAAAGGATGTTTCAGTTAAGCATAAAGCGTGCTATTCAGCTTTAATCACTTATATTTGGATTATTTTCACTTTCACTTATGAACATTTGATATCTTAATCTTTTTTCCCCTTTGATCAATCAATTCCAGAAGTTGTAGCTTCATTTCTTTTTTCAAGAGTTCTGGAGGAAATGTTCCTGAATATATAGCTTAATGTTGCACAGTTTTAGTGCAGTACTAAAGGAAATTGTTAAAAAGTCAAGTTTAATTATTCCAGTCTGCCACTGAAGACAAAAAGAGTTTTGTTTACACAGGTCTGACCTTTAAAGCATGCCAGATGTTGTGGAATGAGCTATATAAGAACTGAAATATATGTTTACTCTTCACAGTTAGGCATGTTCCTCAGAAAAGAGGTCCTTTAACTGATTACTCTCATCTGTCCATTTCTACATGAACTGGCTTTTCATTATGATTATATTTAGTGCCTTTCTTCCTCCCTGGCAAGTAGGAAAAAGACTTTATTACTCAGACCATGAAGTAAGTACTCCATATAATAATTACTGCTTCAGAAATAACAACTTAAGGGTAAGTTACAGGCAACATATAGTTTCACTTACACAAAGCATCACCTGATAAAGTGGAGAAAGTAATTCTTTATCTCTTCCCAGTATTTTATGGCATCTTTGAAAACTTTGTTTAACTGTGTCTTTTATTTATTGTTAACTCCCCAATCAAATTAGGACACTGGTAGTAACTTTCTCAGTCGGCTGTTTTGAAATGTGTTTGCTCTTGGACTTAAACAGCTAGTGAGAACTCTTTTCCAATTAATATTGCCTTGCTCATTAGGCTTAGAAAGTGGGTTTCTCATTAACCAGCATTGGTTTGACCTCTTTTTGCCAGTACTTTACAATATTCTGTGAACATTTTAAAATATTCTGAAAATGGGTCAACTTTCCAAAGCAAGCCTTGTGGGAACCAGAGTTTACTTGCAAGAATCAGCTTGGTGAGAGTCAGGCTGAGAAATCTACGGAGCCTTCTTCTACACTCACCAGCTCACCTCTTCATAAGTCATCTTTGTTGTGTAGTTATCCAGACTGAGAGTTCTTACTGGTCAGCACCTACTGTAACTTGCCCATAGTTATGGAACAGCAGTGTAATAGTGAGAGATACAAGCTCTAGCATCACTTCTAATGGTGACCTCTAATGATTTGCCTACTTTGTAGTCTTTATGTCTCCCAGAAAGTACTAAAATGCCTTCATTTTACAAGTAAAAACCAGGAAACTTGCAGAGGAACATTCCAGGAAGAGCTGACGTTAGGCACTGTACTTCAAGCGTAGCAGACCAAAGTTTTGTCAGCTGAGTAGAAAGGCCTTTCAAATTCACAGGTATTCAGTATATACACTTATCTATACCTGCAACATAATTCTTCTCTTACATGCTTGCTCTATCAGGCAGTACTTACTGTATGCTGTTACAGATTAGAGAAGTATATGAAAGTGCTATCTTTCAGTTTTTCCACATCTAATGTATTAATTCGGCATTACCCCTGCTGACTAATACGATGGATGTGACAACCAGATTGGCTGGTACAAGCAGTTACATATGCTGCATTTAATAAATTACATAAATGCAGAATATCAAGATTTCAGTGTCATTTGTGGGTTTTTTTTAGATTTAGTGTCTAACAGCTCTAATATTTCCAATATGTCATACTTGGATTCAACTTAGAAGAAGAAGCGAAAGTAGGCATTTAGGAAATAGTGAAGAGATGTTTCTCTGGCTGTATTGTGTTGTCTAAATGTATTTTAAAACTCTTTCAAAATTTTTTCTAGCTTGTATGGGGCATTAACCAAACAACTCTTATTGTTTTAAATGGAAACAGTATGATTATACTTTGGAAACTTTGAAAATTGGCATGATACACAAATATATACCATATGAGATTTAAACTATTGTTTATTTCTGTCTCAGGCCAGCTGTTTTCCATTTTAAAACTCATGCAGGCATTTGTATATTGCTATCACATATTACGCATTATATTTTAAATACTAATAATGTAATGTGACTTTTTATTACGTGTTTTTAATGTTGTATAGAATATAATAATAATAATGTTATCTAGTAGAATTATATTGTATTAATGCTTTGATATGATAAATAATTTGCTATGTTTCATACATTACACGTACTTTATATATATTACATCTTAGTACATATTCAGCTGAGTATGTGACATAGAGCTGTATTTGAAATCAGAAGGGACATGCACAGGTCACGCACAGAACTACACATTATCTATTTCTTCATGGATGGAATTCTGAAACAATAATTCTCTTTCAGCCACAAGCTGTGCAAGTGCCACTCTTCAACAGTTTCTCCTGTCCTGGCTTTAGGATCCATTTGGATAATCCAGAATATTTACCCTAAAGTCTAATATTCTTTAAAAAATTGAAGAAGTACAATGCTTTCCTGGCATTCAGGTCTTGAAAATGTAAATTCTACAGGATAAATAACAATATCAATAAAAATATCATAATTTAGGGTATATTGCTTACTAAGTCACTAGGTGTAATGAGAGACATAAGGATTCACAGAATACTAACAAGGACACAGGAGCTTCCATACACGTCCTCCTGAGTGCCTTGACTGCTCCTTCTACTCCGAGCTTGTACCACTCGGGAGGTGTCCCCATAAGAAGCGTCCTCTAAACACAGAAGTAGGTAGGACCAAAGCTGAAGTGGAATGGATGCTTCGTCCAGCGTTAGCCACTGGGTTGTGCTTCTGTGGTGCAAAGCAGTCTGGTGTTCAGGGCATCCACCTTCCACTATACAAAAATACCCCTACGTAGGTGGTAGTTACTACAATGGCTGAAGACAGGTAAGATGGTGACACCAGGGATATACTAGCCAACAGGGGAAAGAAGTACAGGGAAGGCTGTGTGTCTTCTCTGTAATTCTCTGTTAGATGTGTTCAAATTAAAATGCACAGGATCCTGACTCAGTCAAAGAGCCAATACCACAATTCCTTAACTGGAGAACTAGAACAACTCATGCAGCCAGCTTTCCTTTGGCTTTGATATTAGCAATAGATTTCAAGTCATTTAATGTAGAATGAACTCCGAAGCTTTCTCTATAATTGGAGGCATTCATAATGCTCCCTTTATAAATTTTCTGGTGCCTAATAATGTAGTTTAGTTAATGTTGCAAGTTTTCCCTCATTCAAGGCACTAATATGGTCTCTCACCTATACACTTATTCCTTGAAACTTGGAGGAACATGATATTTTTTAAAGGGTATTTATGTACACTCACGCACACACATCGACTGAATAACAGCAATTCCTTAGGAAACATTTAATGCAGAATTCCTATGTCTTTCTGCCAGCTCCCTCTAAGAAGCGAGATGATCCTCTAACAAAACTATCTTTCATCTAAAAGACTAAGAGAATTACTCTTTAACACTAATAGCTTTAAAATTAGATTTATGTTCCAAATATGCCAAAACCAGCACGTTATACTACTTTCTTGCCTAATATTAGACAAACAAATCTCACTTCATTCCCAACGTGCTTGTTGCACACATAATAGCAAAGTGGTTACATTTCTTAAAAACTTCCTGCTACAAAGTAAGTACTTTGCAAGTCTAAAATTTTACTTAAAGCAATAACAAGAAATGTGGCTAGAAAAGCAACATCCCTTTATGCAGTGCAAACCACAGAGCTCTATGAAGAGCAAAGAACCTTGAAGTGATAAAGTGGCTTTTTTACCTCTTATATGAGATATTTTCAGATGAGGGATATCCCAAAAACTTACATGTGAAACTCTGATATTTTCTGCCTAATAATTTTAGTGACACTATTAAGATACTAACAGGCTACCTTTAGAGTATATCTGTATTTTAATTGCAATTCACTTAAAACGTCACAATGCACCAAACGTCTGACCAGCATTCAAATATGTTCAATATCCAGACATTTCAGTAAGTGCAAGAAGAGCCAGACCTTCCCTGACCTCTCAACATTTCCCGAGCCTTAAGCCCTTGACCCAAGATACTCAGGAATTGACATATTTTAATGGAATTTTTCAAATATATCCCTGCAGAGACTAGAGTCCTGGAAGCCAGCATACTTCAGAGTCTGGAAATGCCTGTTTCGATATGTAATAAAAGAGAGGGATCTAATAACACAAAAGGAATAGAAGAATCTCATAATTAAAAACCACAGAAGTCTTCTCAATCAGATGGTTACCTCTTTAGGTATTATCTTTTAGTGTAGGTAAAAATATGCACTCTGGTCTTGAAGTGCAACAAGGTGCTTATTAGGCTTCTTCCACCAGACAAACACAGCTTTGATATACAAATCAGGTGAGGACTGCTTAGATACAACAATCTGTAAGCCTTTTTTCTTTAAGGAATATTTTTAAAGAAACATTTTCATCAAAATGCTGTCATTCAGGTAAAAAAATGATTATAACTAAAGTTTACTAAAAGTAAACTAGCTTTAGAAAACAAAGAAGGCCTGTATGCAAGATAAAATATTTACATGAGATAAAGAATTCTAGAACTACTAACAGAGAGACATACTACTTTAACTAAGAAGAGGGGAAAATATTTGAAAATGACAGGATATCTTCTTTTATTCAGAATATGGAAGAAAGCTGTTTTGGGGGACACTTTCAGAACTGAACTTAAAATAATGACTCCTCAGTTGTTTGGAAAACAGTAGCAAAAACCGTAAACAATAAGATTACACATAAGAAAAAGATATGGACACTTCTTATCATATTTATCACTTGTTTTAATTATAAAAAAGCTGGAGGGATATACCTATTGGGAGTAGAAATTAATATTTCATTATATGCTTATGACTTTATGTTCTTCATAGAATATACATAGTAAAGTTGGGAAGGATTATAGGAAATAAAGCTTTTTTCAGCAATGAGGACATGAATTAAAATACTGTAAATCACAGATACAGCATTGTGGCTTAAAGCAGTAAAGGATGACAGATGACTTCTAAAATTCATAGATAATAAATTTAGATATTTTGTCACTAATGTTCCAAAGAAATAGAACCTGTTTCAATGAAATATGGAATGGCAATTACATACTGTGATGTAATTGTGAAAATATTATTACCAGTGAAATGACCTAGTGCATTCCAGGGCTTTAAATGAATAGTTGGACTTTAGTATCTCTTTTTCCTGAATCTCTCTTAATCCACCGAAGAATTAAAGGACTCCTAAAGGTTAAATTGTAAGTTACTATGCAAAATAGAACAACTGAAACAATGTTGCGGTGGGACAAACCAGGGCAGCGCTGCCACAGAATTCCTGGAGGAAAATCTTCCTCAGAAACACTGACGAAACAGAACTTACTGACCTCAATCCTGTAATGTAGCTCAGCCCAAAACCTTCAGTATAAAAATTCTGGCAAGAATTTAAAAGTGTTAAGTGGCAGTATACAGCACTTTGGCCAATATGGAATTAGCCAATATAAATATAATATATAGATATACACACACATTTACGTACACAGAGAAGGAGGAAGAGGAGAGAGATGTTTTCACTCAGGCTCACATTAAAAATTGCAAGAGTCTTGAAACAAGGGGAAGTATTTATTCATGGCATACAACCTTAGATAACATTATAATAGATGTATTTAAACATGGCTATCTGTGACAAATTCTTAAAAGCAGTCCCTTACAAAAAATTTGTTAGAAAGCAAGCTGATAAAGCTATTTACCTTATGAAACTTCATACAGAAACCTGAAACATGCAAAGGCAATGGAAATTGTTTTACAATGTATTACTTCAAGGCTATGCTTTTGAAAGACAAAATTCAAAATCTGTAAATTTATGAAGTGCAGACTGCAAATATGAACCAACAGCACAAGATTAGAATGAGTTAATGCAGATCACAACTATCTCAAAATTAAACAGATAGCACAAGTTCATTACTATCTGTTTCATGGAACATTTTAATTCTTATATAATTATATAGTACTGTTTTCCCAGGTATCAGTGTGGCCCCACTTTAGACAGGACGTGACAGAGAAGGGAGAGCTCACATAGGGATGCAAAACTGACGTGGAAATGAATTTTGCAGTAGCATTCTGGGAAGATATGAGTGGTGAAAAACAAATTAGTCGGGGAAAGGTTGTTACAGTAAATGAGATATGAGATGATGAAAGTCTTGACAAGGGTTTTTGGCTGTTGGGGTTGGTAAGAAAGGGGACCACTATGACTGCGTACTGCTAACATTTTTACTTCACTTTAATTTATGTTTCGTGGCAGAACCACTGACCAAGCTTACCTTTTGGATGGGACATCTAGGTAAAACTGCATCACTTTTTAACATTTCTCAAATAGTTACTAAATGGATGGAGTATTTATTCTTGTGTTGCACTTTTCACGTAAGTGTTCATCTGAATTAAATACCAAATATATTATTTTGCTGACTGCATTTTCTCAGCATTTCTGCAATGCTCCAAGAGATGCCCTTTCACAAAAACAGGAACAGTATTGTTTAGTTGCCAAGTATTTCTCAGATGTTAAGTGCATCTCACAGCACGGACATGGGCATGAAATAGAAAGTATACAGCTTCTTTAGTCTATTACTATGAATATTGCAAATTGAAGAGGAAATGTTTTACAATGCAATCACACTTTTGAATAGAAATTTTGCAAAATCAGTATCTTGATTCAAAATTTTCCTCTTTCTGTTCTGTATAACATTTGGGTTCTATATCATTCAAATTTTCACTGATTGTAAATATGGATTTTCTTCTGATTCATTCAGCATGATAAAACTAAGTAAACTTGAGTTACAGTTGTAGTTTGTACCAAAAAATAGAAACTCCTTTGAGTCTAAAATTATACTTCTTTATATATTTTCTAAAAGCTAAAAACATAATTATCCATTCTTTGAAAGCTGGTCTAATTTTGGAAAGCAGAAAAGCAATAAATATGGAACACTTTTACTACTATTTTTGCAAAGTCACATTTCACAGCAGGTCCAGACTTTACAGTGCCACTACCAAATGTTTTAAACATCCTGTAGGATGGTACATTTGTATGGTGTGAAAGGAAGTCTGTCTCTAAAGCAATGGAGTTGCACACCCACGAACATTAGTAAAAATTTTAATTCTTTCCTTTGCTATTTATTCCTGCCAATGGAATTGGAGGAAAGAGGGGGAATAAATACCGAGAAAAGTGTTGAAGACAAATTTCTAAGGATAAGTAGTATTTGACAGACACGTTGGAATAAGTACTTGAACAAAAACTGAAAGAACATTTGCTTATTGACAAAAAACTCACAGAACTACTCCATGTGTGAAACTGCTCATTAACTAGTTCTTCTTTAGCATAACATATGCAAGGGCCATTCTTCCCAGTGAAAGAAAAACTCTTGTTTATGTAGTAAGTCTCATCTACACTGTTAAATTGATATCCAGCAGATAACCATACTTTTTTCCGGAAGTCAAGGTGACAGGAATTCAGCTCTCACCTGCTGTTTTTCGAACAGTATTTCCCCTCAAGCATCTGATGAACCCCAGCAGGGTTTGCTGTTTACATATTTAGGTGTTAATTCCATAATTTTTCCCAACAGTACTTTCTGACTGGTGACTAATACCTATCTTCTTTCTTGGATTTCTACAGAGTTATTGTACGATGAAAACCAGAAAAATTAGAGTCTTTTTGAGAAAAAAAACCCACAAACACACACCTGCTAGAGGGAACCAAGGAAACTCAATAAATAGAGATTACAATTATTGAACATTGTGAAAAACAGGTGTCAAGGTTGTCTGCCAGGAGGCTTCATTTCCTAAAACCTCCCTGAGTCCAAGATAGCTCAAAACATGCTGCTACAACAGAGACTGAGGTGTCTCTTCTGGGTCCTGTTTGCTCCTTCTTTGGAAGGTATTTTAACAATGCTAAACATGCCTCAAACGATCTGACAAGATCTAGCTGCGCTGACAGCACAACATCAAGAGCTTATGCTGGAAGCAAAGACGCCAGAGCAAGCGGGATAGGGCTGTAAGCCTGGGCTAGGCGATGGGGTCTCTGGGCTGATCAACCGCTGACCTAGCCCCGGGTTTTGCCAGCGGGGCTGGGGACAGGGGCAGCGAGTTGTTCCACTCCAGAGGGAGTCCTGGTGCTCATGCAGCATGTAGGGCCCTGGATGGGGTGGAAAAAGGATTTCCCACGGCAACAGTAATAGGGTCCCCCATTGTCAGTTACATATCAAAGCCAGAACATCCATCATTAAAATAACAAGCTCATCAATGCTTAGTGAGCACAATGCAGTAATATAATCATTGAGTTTGTTTAACAGCATGGTACCATGTTTCAAAGTGAGCTTCTTTACACTGATCACATACCTTCTGGTGACCTTTTGTTTACTGAGTTTAGTGAAAGTGACATCTCTTCCATCAAACCAGATGCACCTATCAGTTGCTAACACAAAAACAATGGAAAAGAGGTTACAGCTTTCAAGGCAAATGTGCTTTGAGAACTAAAATAACAGTTTATTATCCCATCTTTTGCTGGCCATTTAGAGTACTTACACCATGCTGCTAGTTTGTAGATATTGATAGTCTAGAATATTGATAGTTTACCAGTAGATGAAAAACTAACTCTTCATTTCTGCTAAAAATGCCCATGAGACTTATCGAAGGGTAATATCTAGCACTTTGTAATACCTGTTCATGAGCTGCAGTCAGCATTTTCAGTGGCTGGAGAGGTTTACATTTATTTCAGGGCTCTATTACAGATTCACAAATTAGTCTTCACTGAAGGACAGATCGAATTTTCTAAGGGGAAAAACTTCATTTGCATTGATTCACGGTATTCTAATAATACACACATACCTCTGAATTTTTTTATTTCAATGAGCACACAATATTTGGCTGGAACAGGGCATTCTGCATGCACTACATCTCTACCACACAGTAGTAATGATACCATACGCTATTTGAAATGGTTTGGCAACCCAGTTTAATAGATCTGCACTAAGTATATACTCTATCCATCACTTTTTATTCCACATAAATGTTAACAGTATTCTCTGCTTCATCTGCAATGCTTATGGAAAGACTGAGACAAGAATTTTCTTGTCTTTACTGACATTAACTTTGTCTGTGGCCAATCTCTTTCACCAAGGACCTGCATGTTTTCTCACCAATGCCTCAAATCTCTGTTTACTGAAATGATCATTTGACATTTACAACCTCCAGGTTACTCTGAACTTTGAATTTTCAAGTACCACATAGAGCTTGATGCATGCTTCCACTCAGGTATTTCAAAGGGAATATTGATTTGACTTTAGCATGCTTATCGTTAGCAGTTCAGAGTTGGCATCACTGTCTTTAAAGCCAAGCATTTTTATGAAGTCCTGGATTTCCTTAGCTATTCACTTTTAGATAAAATTTATCGTATATAAACCTATTTTGTGATGTAATTTTTAATTATCTTTTAATCTTTTATCTTTTCATAAAAGGCTACATGGTCAAGAAAGGTAATGGATTGGAATGGAGATTAAGGAACATTCGGGGCTAATTCTGCAATTTAATTTAAAGAGCTACTTTTGAAACCACAGAAAATGCAGTTGTCTTTTTTAAATGGGGGACAAGGGGATGCAACCCTAATAAGAATTTTTTTGCTTATGAATTGAAGACTTTCTTAGCACATATGCTCCTAAATAACTTTAAACTTTTGAGCTAATAACGCAGTGTTGCTTCCCCTTTATGCAACTCTTCAGAGATCCGAAATTTTTTCAAAGGCAGCAAAATATGTGGTTTTTCCACCACATTTGCCATGTTTCCAGTGAGGCTTGATCCAAGCATTGAACGAACTAACTTTTGGTAACTGTTAACATTTTAAAGATTATAATTACAATACTCTTGTAAACAACAGATCAGGGTCACAATAAAATGACTAATCTGTTTCCCGTGTTGTATTTCTTCCCAGCAGTTAGATTTAGTGATATGCCTGCTTTCTTTTCTTTTTTTTCCCCTTTTTAAAAACAAATCTGTCCTAATAAGGAATCAGTACAAAACTGAATCAGTGTTGAAATCCTTTCCTCCAGAGATCTGTAGTGCTTTAAAGACACAATACTTTTTGTCTTGAAAGCATGCACTGAGCTACTGTTATTAGAAAAGAGAGAGCAATTACTGCATTTTTAAGATAAAATATCCTTCTTCTCTAATTGACTTTAAATCTGAAGAGGCACAAGTTTAACAAACATTTTATTTATGTTTCTTCCTCTTCAGACGAAGCCTAATCTGCACGCTAAAATATGTCATTTTTCATATCCATAATTTGCCCCTTCTGAAAATAAGCCTCTCAAAATAATGAGTGGGTGGGGTTTTTTTGTTCTGCCAAGATGTCTTTCCCTTTAAGGATCTGATTAATAACTTGTTATGAATGTCAAAGGGCAAATTCAAAGCAAAGAGTTATTTATTAAAAAAACTGAAAGTGGTTTTTTTTTTAATATGAACCCTTGTGCAATAAATGTCTCTCGTTTCAAACTATGCTGCCTCTACAGTTCTGTGCATGTGTAGCTATCAGAAATTTCCAGACATCTTTTCTGTGTCCGTCCTCACTGCTTGCTCAGTCCCCTCTCCTTTCCTGCACACCTTTTTAAGTATGCAAGTAAGATGCAAAACATTTTTCAAAAGTCAGCCCTTAAATGGATGTGCTTTCTTAAACCCTACATACAACTCCCAGGAGAACATAAACTCATGAAAAGGAGACAACAAAATACACATTATATATGCCATCAGCAATAGACCACCATGTGATTTTTTGTTGTTTTTGTTCACAAAAGGAAGGTTTGCAATCCATTCCTATGGATTATTTCATAAAGGGATAGAACATATACCCCTCTGCTTTAGGTCATGTGCCTATTACATGTGATAGGCTACTGTTTCTGGTTCTGTCATTGCCCTAAAAAAATTCTGAAGAATAAAGCCTGAGAATAAAAAGAGAAAAGCAGGAAAAATCCTGCATACCTTTAAAAAAAAGATAGTCCAACCCAAACTGGGATATCTGCTACCTAACTTATATTTTGCTGTCATCTCTGCTCCTTCCAGTTGCTGACATTTCTGGTAATCACTCGTTTTTATTCTTTATATAAACAGCAGACATGAACACATAAGAATCATGCCTATCCAAATTAAACCAAAATCTGCCTTATTTTCCTTCAACATCTTTCCTATTTAATGTTTAAATCATATAGATATGAATCCTTCTGTCAGCTTCACTTCATGTCTGCTTTTTCTGCCTTCAGAATATCTCCACCATACCATATCTCCCCAGCAGTGTGGTAATCTGCAAGACTAATTTCACCAGCTGATCCTTAGATTTAATAATCTTTTTTTTATATCCGAGATTTAGCTTCACAGTACAGGTGAATGCCTTAAATTTCCTTCATTGTCTAAGCTGTGGTTCCATGTTTGTGGTTGTGCATTGTCATATTACCTTGGAGTACAGGTCTGAGTCAGTCCAAACACCAGTGCACTTTTCTGGCACCGCTGTTCACTTCGCAAGAGCTAATGGCAGAGGGTTTTGGATGGTGGGAAGCCTGATGCTCTGACTGCTGGGTGTGCAGCTGCTCACTTGTCCATCCTCTTTCCCTGTGGGGCTCCCTGCAGACTGGCCTCTTTGGAAGAGCTGGCCTTCTGTTTATAATGTCAGACTTCCCCGACGTTGGTGGCCAGAAACAACTGCCTTTAAAGCACTGCTTCACTGCCAGGACACCATTCAGCACTGCAAAAGCAATACATAATTTTTGCTTTCAACTGAGAACTGACTGCAGCACCAGATGCACAGATCCGTGCCTAATGACAGCTGTAGATGTCCTGATGCAGCTGTATTGAGACCCTCTGTGCCAGGTATGAGCCTTCTTGTCCACTAATGGTCACATACAGGGAGAATTGGTACATGCAGAGATGGAATGACAGCAGGCCAGGCTTCCCCAAGCCTAAAAATTCTCAATACATTGTTGGGTTTTTTGTGAAGATAAGTAACTACTTGCACCTGCACATCAGAATCAGGAGAGTCAAACTGTGAAGGATGCCCTCTGAACTATTTTATGCAAAACCACATATTTGTTCTGCAAAACTGTGTATGGTTTAATTGAAACCAAGATACCATCACTCCCCACACCTTTTGTTCTCAATCTTTTTACTTTGTCTTATTCATTGCAGAACAGAACTCCTGACATTTGAGGACCACAGTTTTGAATTATTCAATCCTTACATGCATACAGATGCCTCCCGGAATTGTTTCCCAGACCCCAGAAATGCAATTCAATTGCTTTCTAATTGTAATTTAATTGCTTAATAATTACAACTTAATAATCACTCAATGAAGAAAATATGAGTGATTAAAAAGCAATGCAAAACATAAAATATTCAAAATGCAGACAACTATTTACATTCAACTATTTATGTACAGTTTTAAATTGGAAAGGATGAGAGATGTTGAAAAGTTATTTGCCAGAATCGTTTGGCTGGAAGAGATCATAGCACAAGTCCTGCTATGATCTGTCTAGCCTATGAACTGTCTAGACAGTTCCCACTGAAGTCCACCATTGTACCTCTTCTTAAGGGGTACGAATACGAGAAGAGGCTGGGGAGGTGTAAGTAAAGGGCTGCAGAAGCCAGGCATCTGCAGTATAATACAGCGAGAGATAATACAGTGGGAGGAGGAGACAGGTGAGACTGAGGTCTGCTCACTGCCTGATCTAGCTCTTTTATCACCTGCCTTAGCTTATGCTCTTCCTCCCACTCTTGAGTTGGTATGGGAACATATGCAAGAAGCACAGACTGTTAGTGCCGCTTGGCTTCACTCCACAGCTGCCTGGAATGCTCTCCCCACTCCCAAACAGCATGTGTTCGCTTTGCCGTATCCTCCCTCATGACTGTAGCTTACTATTCATTGCTCCCACGCGCTGGCTCCCACGGTAGGTTAGCCAGTCTTGTAAAGGCAGCATTTGTGGCAGCGTGTGGCTTCATCCACAGGTGTCACGACTCTTTAGACAAAAGCAGGAAAATTGCTACTGTTCCGTCCCCAGTGAGATGGATATATAAGTCTTCTTTCAGCAGGAATAACTCTTCTTACATGATTACATCGTGCTGTCTTGGCCAGTGCTAATGATTGCTGGGGTCTATAAGGGTGCCTATGCTTACCTTTGCTGCCTGTGGGATGGGAAACAGGCAGACAAGTTCAGTCTGGGAGAAAAATGATGACAACTTGCTGGTGAGAGCTATGTGGTGCCTGCACGTTCCTAAAATACAGGCATCCCCTGCCGTGGGAGAAAGGCTCTGCTCCTTGGACAAAGACCAGCAACTGGTCCACAGGGAAAAGAAGCAGAGGGAAGGATGGTTTGCTGATGATCTACTCTTTGTAGAGTCCCAGAACAGATGGAGCAGAATAGGACTAAGAGGAATATGAAGAGCAGCAGAGACTAATGGCTCCACTGGGGACAGCTTTTATTTTTCATATCTAGCCTTTGTTTTGAATGACATGACACTGAGCAATGTCATTCTAGGTCAGCAAAAATGATTCGTTGCTCAAGCCAAGAATGATACAATTTTGTTATTACACAGCATGCCCTTAGAGCACCCGGACGTTAGCAAAATCAGTTACTCCAAGTAACAAGTACGAGATGTCAGTTCTCTGCTGTATGCTAAAGTTCAGTTCTGATGCCCCTGAGAAGCATGAGGAACACTGGTTGGATGCACATGTCCTTCAATCGGTGTAGGTCCGGAGTACAGCGTATAGGGCAGGGCCAGTCACAGCAAGAGAGTGGGGCAGAGCATGGGCTTGCAGGGCACGAGATCACTGGCAGTGCTAGACTGGCCTTCAGCAAAATGACCACAACCTGGCTATGCATTGGTTACGTGCTCCCTGCTGCAATTCAGCTATTGCCCTGGGAATCCTTCTCCTACCTCCGAAGAGGTGAGCTGTCGAGAGAGGATAATTCCAAATATCCTGCTACAGTTCTGGAACACAATGGGAAAATCTAAGTGTGGGGCTTCACAAAGTAGTCAGGGTTCTCACAAAAATGGCAAGATGCTCACCAGCCTGTGAGTATTCATTGTTGCACTTGTTAGGTGGCCCCAGAGGTTTGGCTTGGTCGCACACCACCTCCTGAAAACTGGCTAATCTGGTTCTACTCAGAAAAGGGTGCAAGTGTGCCTTCTCACAGTAGAACTGGCAAAGCTGCCCCAGTCCCAGAAAAAGACTAAAGCTACCTCTTCAGACTATTTAAAACAAGTTTATATTAGCTCAACACTTTGCATGATGGAAACACAGAGATTTTGATTCAGCAATCAGCACACTACAACTGCATTTATTATCTTGTGGAATCAGGGCTTCGTTGATTCTAAGAAAGAGAGAGGTTAAATGGGAGTCTGCCTCTAGCAGATTTTTGGAGTTCTGAATGCTGCTGTGATTGCTGCCCTTTCTCCTGTCTTCTCCACATATTTTTCTTTTAAATTGAGGCAAAAGCTTTTGGGGAACATTGCATCTCATGACCTTCAAGTATTATAGTGAAATGCCTGTTTATCACACTTCCCTTCCCTCTCTCCTAAGTTAAAACCTTTCCAACATTTTGCAAATAAACTTCTCTGCTGTAAAACCTAGAAAAAGGTTCTTGTTATTTTAAACTGTTCCAAGAGCTGTTATCGAATAACCTAACCTAGGTGTCTTCTGCCTAAACTTTCAGCAAGACTTTAAAACTGATAAATGTATGTGATCTAATTTGATGCTGTAACTTGCACTTACACTACCACAGAGTTCCCTTGCTTGTTTCTACTACATGAGTTTCCAGCAGTCACTCAGTCTTCAATGCCAGTCACTTTGCCCAACTTCTCTAGCAGAGCCTTAGCTATGTGCTCATGTGCACACTGACACTCTCCATCCCTGCTTTCTTCTAAGAATTATGCTTGCATTTGATGCTGCATAGACTGCTCCATTTTATGAAACACTTCTCTACAAGGGTTACTAGGGCTTATTTGTTACAGCTCGGTTTTATTTTTTGAAGGTCCATCCTCTGTAAAACTGTGATCTACTTTGTTGGGATAGAAAGCTGCTCAAGAAAGATCACTTGGTTGTCTACTCAGCATTTGAACATTTTGGATTGAAACGGGCCTGACGGATTTTCCTCTCAGCTGATCTGAGCACTCCTTGCCACCATCTGAGGTTGGCATAAACATTGTAGATTCCACAAGTGATAGAACATTGAGAGAATCAGGACTTGAAGGAATAATATCAAGTCAGTTCCTTAGACAAGATTTCTTAAACACAGTATACAAGCACAGTACTCACACAAGCAGTTCAAATCTATTGTTCATTGAAGTTTAAACTCTTCTTTCTGAGAAAATGGCCAATTCAGATTAAGATAATTTTGTTTGCTAAGAAAGCAACTATTTCAGAATTATTGAAAACCACTGAATGAAACCAATTCCAGGAGGCTGGGGAATTTTTAGTTGAGAGAGATATTTTTATCTAAACAATGTCACCCATTCTCTACTAGAAATAATCTTTCAATGAACATATTAGCATATTAAAAATCAGATTGATGTATTTTTGCACTGTACCTTGTACCAGAATTAGAAACAGTTAATTACAAATAGGTAATTCTTACCTAGCACTAACCCCCTAAATTCTACTATTTGGAAAGCATGGTGTAGAGAGGACTTGTTGGCGGGGCAGGGGAGGGGGGGAGCATCCTTGGCTAATCATAGAACCATAGAATAGCAGATTGGAAGAGACCTCAAGGATCATCTGGTCCAACCTTTCTTGGCAAAAGCACAGTCTAGACAAGATGGCCCAGCACCCTGTGCAGCTGAATCTTAACCGTGTCCAGTGTTGGGGAATCCACCACTTCCCTGGGGAGATTATTCCAATGGCTGATTGTTCTCATTGTGGAAAATTTTCCTCTTGGTCTGGTTGGAATCTCCCCAGGAGTAACTTGTACCCATTACCCCTCGTCTTTTCCATGGGACTCCTTGTAAAAAGGAAGTCTCCATCGTCTTTGTAGCCACCCTTTAAAGACTTGGAACATGGCAATAAGGCCTCCCCTAAGCCGTCTTTTCTCAAGGCTGAACAAAGCCAGTTCTCTCAGCCTTTCCTCACATGGCAGGCTTCCCAGTCCTTTGAGCATCTTTGTGGCCCTTCTCTGGGCCCTCTCCAGCCTGTCCGCATCTTTTTTCATAGCAGGGATCAAAACTGAACACAGTATTCCAAGTGTGGTCTGACAAACACTGAGTAGAGTGGGATAATGACTTCTTTATCTCTGTTTCTTTATCACCCTTCTTGTAGATGGAAGTGACAATAGTCTTTTTCCACTCTTCCGGGGCATCCCCTGACCTCCATGACTTCTCAAAGATTGTGGAGGGTGGCTTCACAACAATGTCAGCCAGTTCTCTTAACACCCTCAGGTGGATAGCCTCAGGGCCCATCAATTTGTAGGGATTAAGCTCCTGTAATAGTTTGCATACCAACTCTTCCTTCACTGGCAGTGGGTCTGTGTTTGCAGACATTCTCATTTTCTATTCAAAATGACAGTCATTTGGTATCTCCCAAAGTTAAGACTTTTAGTAGTCAGCAAAGATGCACTATGAAAATTCTATCATTTAATTGTAAAATACTTATTATCCTTTCCAAAAAATGTCCTAGTGCACCTTCATTATTGCCTTGAAAGTTATATGAGATGACAGATTATTCCTCTTTAACTGTGCACAAATTATTATCAGAGAACTGTCACAATGTCCATGATTTGAAGCACCAGTAACCACAGAGGAAAAGACATTCTTTTCAGCCAAACCTTCATTCATTCATGTATGCATTTTCATTCATCTTCAGCTGAAAGAGGAGCAAGTATACAGTTGCCAATGCACCCAGCTTTTGAACTATCAATACATATCATTGAGCTATGATATATTGAGCCATGGGCAAATATTGGAAAACAACATGATTTAATTTGCTGTCACCATAAGCGAGCTATATGAATGATGGCGACTAATACTGTAACTTACTTTTGTTGATTGTACAACAGCTGCCTTTGTGTTTTTTGAAGTATGAAGTATTTTACACTTCATAGCAACAAAAAAGTTGGAACTATTTTGTTGTTTAGAAGCTATGCTTTCATGATTTGTCCCATTTGCATACCATCTTATATCTGACAGTCCTTCACAAATAATTGAGAAACTTTTGCATAAATTAGAGCAAGCCTTGAAGCAATTACTGCTTTCTTTACTGATCCATGCAAAATCAATTCTCATGTACACATAGGATTTTTCCTGACTTGTTGACAGAATACCACCATTGTAATGACTGCCAGTGTCAGGATCAGAGTAATGATATACGTAGAGCCATTAAAATACGTAAAAGTGTTAACATTCTTCAAAAAACCTTGGATAGCATACCCCACAAGTTAGTCTATGATTATTACATGTGAAAAAGAATCACATTTGAATACCCAAAAGTTACAAGGCCAGTTTTACTCTCATAGCAATTTCTTTTTGTCTGACCTGCCTTAAACCTTTATTTTTTTGCATTTAAATGAAAGCTTAAATCATTTCTTTAGAAAGCGTGTAAAGAAATTCAGGATTCACTGGTTTTAAAAGGGTTGCATCAATGTAGACTGTTTGATATCAAGCACATGGGATTTCAGATTTCAACCATAACTCTGAACAAAAGGTTCTTCAGTGCTTCAAACAGCTGCTCCCACTTATTTGCATCATTTGGACTGGATTCTTCAAACTGCAAAGTCAGTATTTCTAAGGAAGTATTTGAAAAGTCTTTCAAACAGCTCAAAATGGTTGAACACTTCCAAGAAGTCCTTTTCATGTGTCCATCCATGGAAGCAGGCTTTTGTGACCGTGGTTCAAAGCCATACCCTCCCTACAGCCCTTGTTGAACCTTTGTGCAGGACATCTGAGAAGCCTTACGCCTGGCAAGCTATCTATCATGCCAATAGAAGGGAACAAGGGAGTAAAATTGTGTTTTGCCAAAAAAGCGTCACTTTGAAGGCTTTCTTTCCAGGCCAGACAGGCTGTCCTGACCCACTCTGAGGAAAGGGATCTTGAAATGAAGTGGGACTCATTTCCTTCCCCTTTACAAAATTTGGTAGGATTTCCTTCTAATAATCCTATGAATTTTTAAAATAAATAAATAAATAAACACCATCTGTTTAAATTAACACTTCTTACAATTGTTTGATTAGACAGTGTGATACATGGAAGCTATCAGTCAGTCTGGCGAGTAATTGGGCCCATCACCACAAAAAAGACATTGAGGTGCTGGAGCGGGTCCAGAGAAGGGCAACGAAGCTGGTGAGGGGTCTGGAGCACGAGTCCTGTGAGGAGCGGCTGAGGGAGCTGGGGGTGTTCAGCCTGGAGAAAAGGAAGCTGAGGGCAGACCCTATCACTCTCTACAACTACCTGAAAGGAGGTTGTAGAGAGGTGGGGGTCTGTCTCTTCTCCCAGCCAACAGGTGATACTACAAGAGGAAATGGCCTCAAGTTGTGCCAGGGGAGGTTTTGACTGGATATTAGGAAAAATGTTTACACTGAAAGGGTTATTAAGCATTGGAACAGGCTGCCCAGGGAAGTAGTTGAGGCACCATCCCTGGAGGTACTTAAAAGACGGGTACACATAGTGCTTAGAGATATGGTTTATCGATGGTTGTTGTCAGAGTTCGGTTGATGGTTGGACTAGATGACCTGAAAGGTCCCTTCCAACCTAGGGCAATTCTATGATTCTATATATGACTGATAATCTGTAAATACCTAACAAAAATAATTCTTGTTTGTTTAACCTGTGTCCACTCTCTCCCTGAAGAGAGCTCTTGCAAATCTGCAGTGACTCACAGGCCTGACGGTGGCTTTACGGGCTGAGGTAAAGAACTTTTCTCAACCTTTCACCCACTCACTAGGGCAAACCAGTCTTAACGGGCAACCAACAAAAACAAATGACACTGTGTGCAGATACTCCTCTCATCCAGGCCCCCGGAGTGGTCCGTTCCGTGGTGTTGCCATAGAAAATGGGAAGGGAGCCGGAGCCTTCCGCTAGGGAAGACACCACTCTTAACCAGCGGCCTTATGTAAATATCGGCCAGCCAGTACCCTGTGTGGGGGAAAGGAGAGGCCACGCGCCTCCTCCCTCTAGGGACCATCCGCAGGGTACCGAGTAGCCCCGAGACAGGGCTACCAAGCGGAGGGGAGCGGGCTACGCTGGCCCAGCCGGCGCCTCGGAGCTGCCCGGCCGGGCGCCGCTCCGTGAAGGGAGGCCCCACTCCCGCCATTGCCGCTGGCAGCGTCCGCACGCCCTTTTCCAGCTGCCGCGCCGGGAAGCCGCGGGCCTCCTTCTCCCCCCGGCTCCCGAAGACAAGCGAGGGCGACAGGACAGAGTCCCCATCAGCACAGCCGGGGGCAACGGGCGGCCAGCAGCTCCCTACCCCCGGGAATGGGCTCTCCCAGCCCTCCTCCCTCCCCAGGAACGAGCTCTCCCGAGCCCCACTCCCGCCCCACCTCCTGCCCGCCCCGGGAGCCAGCGCCCCCCCTCACTTTCAAGTCCCTCCCGCCCCGCCCCGCAACCTCACTTCCGAGGCGGCCATTTTGGGAGGTCGGCGCTCCGTCTGATCGGTGGGTGGCGGAGGGGGCGGGCTCGTGCCCGGGCCGCAACGGCTGGTGACAGCGGCGGCGGGGCAGGGGGGGGGGCAGGCGGCGACTGTCGGGGCCGCCGCAGGGGAAGGGCTGCCACGCGGTGATCGCAGCGCCCAGCCATGTCGGACTTCGACAGCAACCCCTTCGCCGACCCGGACCTCAACAACCCCTTCAAGGTGAGGCTGGGAGGGGGGCGGCCGGCCGTGGGCCTTCCTCCCTGTGGCGGTGGGGGGGAGGGAAGGAGGTGCCCCGGCCCTTTTCCCGCTGCGTGCGGGGCGGGGGGTGGGGGGGGCGCGCTCCTGCCAGGGGAGGCGGGGAAGGGCCGGTGCTGCGGGGGGGCGCGGCGGGGCGGGGGGCGCTGGGCGGCAGTGGAGGCGGGGGGAGGGGGGAGCTCTGCCCGCCGCGGGGCTCCGGGCATGGCGGCTCGGGGCGGGGGGAGGGGGTAAGCAGCGGTTTTGGAAGCCCTTAGAATGAGGGCCGTTTCACTAGTTCAGGTTTCCGTGTTTCCTTTTGTTTGACAAAATAACACAAATCGCGTTTCAGGTGCGTTATCTTGAAGAAGGGGGAAAAAAAAGAAAAGGTTTCTTGCTTTTGGCGGTAACTTTATGTGTGTGTATAATACTACTACATTCTTTATTCTTCCATTTGACTGACCCAGATACTTCAGCTTAGTGAATTTACCCCGTTTTTCCTCTCTAGCCTCCTCCCAGCCCCTCAGCGACCTGCCTGCTTCTTTACCTTATTTCGGAGGCGCTCAGGGTACTGATGGCTAGGCATAAATTCTGCCCTGCATCTCAAAATGCTGTGTTGTAATGTATTCTAAAGCTTTTAGCTTTTGCCCTGTTGACCTGCGATACAGCTGAGAATTGTTTTTTACCCGCTGTTGCGGCTTCAGCTGTCAAGATGAGCTGACCTCCTTGGATGTGTCCCCTCCTTTTCTTTTTCATTAGAATCCAGTTCAACTAATTTCTTGAGCTTCCTAATTTAATCATTTTACCGAACTTTTTTGCCTCACTTTTATTTCATGCTGACACTTTAAAGCACATACTTAGTATATGGCAGTGAGTTTAGGATTTCAGCTGGAATAATTAAACCTTTTAAAAAATGAGCAGTCACATTTCAAACATACTTTTGTGCAGGTAGCTGCTGGAAGCATGGTGTTACTGACATTTATTCACTGGAGTCTATCTGAATCGTTAGTTCGGTTTTTATGGTCACAAAATTTAGTTGGTAGTATTCCCTAGGCTAGACACTGTGTTTTTACTTCATGTGTTATACAGTGCAGTGACCTTCCAGATGAACAGCAGCCCTGGCATTGAGGTTGCTGCCAACAGTAGTTTTGACTGGCACCAGTGGCAGTGAGCGCTGTTGTTTTAAATACCTTTTGGCACCAAGCATTGAAAAGGTGTCATTGTTCTAGAATATGTCTTCAGCAACAAAGATACATGATACTTTTTCTCGCTTTTTGTAATAGTTGTGAAAATAACATTAGGAAAATTTGTTGTCTATGGATACTCAGAGAGCTTAGGGGTATCAGAGGCAGTGTAGTTGCCCCTGAATAGCTCATTAGCCCAGGTAACTTGTCCTATGTAGTGTTTCTGAGACCTAAGCTAGGACCTATCTCATCCGTACTTATAGTTTGAAGGCATTGCTTGAAGTGCAGTAGTTTATTCCAGTTTCTTTTCAGGGAAAGACTTCTAGTGTAGCTGTCAGGGAGAATCCATGCTCCACTTCTCATCTGCATCATGACAGAAGGATAACAACTTCTCTGGTACTTGAAGCTCACTGTTAAACATGCTTCTGGATTTCTTGCAGAAGTTGTTTTAGGAAATCTATATACTTTTACTTTTTGGGGGGCTTTTTCAGTTCTTTCAATCTTTGCTGACTTCCGCCTACAAAAAATAATCTTGCATACCTTTGCTCATCCACACATTTATTTGAAGGAGCAGAAGGCCTCATGTATAAACCAAACTTTGATCGTCATCTTGTTGGCATAACAACTTTGAAGTTAGTGGGTATTAATGCATGTCTGCATTTAAGTTTTGTCTGACTATGTGTTTTAAAATACTTTCCCCCTAGAACCAGTATTTCCAGATGGACCCTAACAACCTGAGTCACCTGAGCACCTTATTCAAATGTACTCATATTTTTATTTGACTATGCTTGATAATTTTATGTATAATGACATTAGTTGTTTTTCCTACTTTTGAAGCCAGTTGCTGTGCTTGTGTAAAATCACAAAGTAGTATGGCAAAGAATGGGGGGGAGCATCATGTGGAAGAGTTGTTGCCAAGGTCTAAAGATAGATCCTTCTTTTTCTTAAATATTTTGGTTTTACTAATTATCTGTGAACTGCTTGTGAGGTTTCCTGTGACTATTCGCATGCCTTTTAATAAAAAGTTTACAGCAGATATTCTTGCTTCATGTTGAATTAATTATGTATGTTCTCTGCGATGATAAAGGTAAGGCAGAAACATCTAGTTTGCTCAGTATTTTGGGTTGTTAATTCTTTTGGGAACCTAGAATTAAATTATGTTTCTGTTTTGGCATCTCTTGGAAGTCATGAAATTTAGTTCGTAAAATAAATTTTCTTGTTGAAATATTAGCTTACTTGGATTGATGATAAGACACTGTTGATTTTGAGACAGTGGCTGCTTAACCTCTCTTTTTTTTTGGTATTCTTTTAAAAAGAAAAAACCCAAAGACTGATATGCTTTTGAAGTAATAGTATTCCTCTGCAAATAGTAGTCCTCTGGATGCTGTACCATCAAAACCAAGAGATGTTTTGGTTTGCAAGACAAGAGGAAATGAAACAGATAAGTAACAGTCTAATGTTAAAAACCTTTTGATCAGATTGAAGTTGCGCAGAAGAAAAAGTGTCCATGTACCATACAAATGCGAAGAATTGGTAATCCTGCATAATTTGATGTAGCAGCATTGTGAAGAAATACACATTTGGTGTAACATCAAGTATCATAAATGAAAGTGGACTAACAGTGAAAACTGTTTCATTTCCTTCACTGAGTAATCCTTGTCATAGCTTGTGAGCATGAATTCACACATGGTAGAGTTACAACTGCCAGTCCCGCAGCACCCAAACAGGGTGAGCAGAGCAGGTCTGGTGTTTGTAACTGCCTTCAGCCAAGAGTCTAGAGTCCCTATAGAGATGGGAGATCTGAGCCCAAGTTGGAAAGTCAAGTTGGGGTTGGTATCAGGTCCAGCAAAAGTAACCAGGGTTGGCCAAACCTGGTGTTGACCAGACAAGTCCTTAGTGAATGAAGCAGGTCTGACCACCTAGGATGGGTTTGGGCATCCTGAAGGCCCTGACAGTTTATTCTTGAATAAACTTAAACAGCAGAAGTAAATTTGGTATGACAAAACAAAGGCAGATTTCTAATGTAGCTGTCTCCTTGGTGTGCATGCTTCTTTTTTTAATGTCATACAATATGGGATAGTTGTAGTCTTCTATCTTGGGAGATGATGCAGATACAAAGGTTCTGAAACTGCAGTCTGTTGAAATCCAGTGTAAGTTTCATTTATTCTGAAACAATTCAGCAATTCATCCACAATAAACGTGTTTGGTTTTTTTTTTTTTTCTTTTACAAGTGAATGATACTATTACTAAGAGAATAAATTCTTTTTTAAATAGAGCTATGGATTTTGCAGGCCTGTGTGGGTTGGCTGACAGGCTGAAAGATTTGAGGGCTGGCTTTTACAGTCATCCAAATATATGAAACAGTTACTTCTGAGTGACTGTGGAATTGGGACTTTAAAAACTTGTTTCTGTGATGAATTCTGTTGGGTCAGTTCATCTGAGGTGTTCAAAGATCTGAGCAGGTGCAGGTATTCGATACTATAGAAATTACGGTAGGATTGAAAACTAAGATATATTTCTGTTTAAATGTGAATGGTAACATTCAGGTAAAAATCAAACCATTAAGTGATACAAACAAAATGCCTCATGTCTTGTTCGCTTATAGTGTGGAAGGACATACTCATGGAAACCCCAAAATGTAAGTAATGTTAATTATGTGAGTAGTTTCTTTGTGTGGGATTAGGTATCCAAACTGTGGTTAGCTTTGAGTTGCTGCTCCAAAAAGACATGGGTCTTTTGTAGTTCTGTCATGACTGCCGTCTTTGTGTGCATGTCTGAGATGCTCTAAGGTGTCTAAAAATGGCATTAGGCACCTGAATTGCTCTCATTGAGGTCACAGGATTACTTGAGTCACTAGAGCTAAGTATACATTAGAGCTTCAATTTACTACAGAGGTAATTCCAGTTATAATTTGGGTATTACACTTAATCTGACTCACATGAGCACAAATGAATCTTCTATCTGGTTTGGCAAGAAGTACAAGCTGGAGGTTTGATGCTGAAGCTAATAGTGTGCATGACTGTTACCTTGTGTGGCAGCAGAATCTATACAGTTTACACCTTGATCGCTCAAGTGAAGCTAAAGTGATAGAAATTTACAAGAAGAAAGGGAAGTCTTGGTTGTTTTTGAAGGATCAGGACCCTAATTAGTTGGAAGTGTTTCTGTAGTATTTGTGCTTTAGAATTCAAGAGTTTTTTTGTATCCCCGTATTTATATATGACTTTTAATTCTCTTGTATGACTATAAAATACATCCAATTAAGTTGTCTGTCTTTAAATTAGTAAAGGACATAAAATACAAATATTGTTCTGACTTTAGTACCTAATTTCCCTTCATGACTTCAACGTCTATAAATTCCCCTAAATATTGCATGATTTAATGCTGAACGTCATGGTATTGGAAGTGTCCTTTAGCTGTCCTACATGGTAGTTAACTTTCAAGAGTACACTTCATCAGTGCTGTAACTACACTGTAATCTATTAAAACTGTGAAGTGTTTTAATAGATATTCAGTATTGGTTATAGCTGCATTTTTTTTCTCCGTATTTTCAGTAAAGTGTTAGCACCTACTGCATTAGTATTATTATTGCAGTACGTATTGAGATTTAACATTACAAAGGGGAACATAACTCGCCTTTCAGTGCTGAGGAGGGACAGAGATTTGAAAATAGCTATATGAGATGGAGACGATGCTTTGTTAGGCATCCAGTACTCCATTGCAAGATGGGACCAGCACGGACTTTAGGACAAATTAGGCCTTGTGAGCCTATGAAGTTCTTTTTGGTTTCAGAGATAGGGAATTTGTCTTACTCAGTAGCTCAGAACCCTTCATAGCTCTGCTTCCACCAGATAATGTGGTGTATGACGGACGGTGCTTGAGAGCCAAGTATAAAAAACCCCAGTTGGCCACTTTTGCGCTAGCCTATGTAATGATTATGTTCTGGCAGTGCTAGAGTGAAAATCTTTTGACTATAATTCTGTGAGGTGGGTGGGAAATGGCTGATAAGTGAATGAGATGTTAAACTTGAAATTGTGAAAGGACTGTTGTAGTGGTTTCTCAGTTTGGGGTTTTTTTCTTTGGGTTTTTTTGTTGTTTTTTTTTTTTTTTTTTTTTTTTTTTTAATTATAAGTACAGAAATAGTCTTTATTTTGCCTCCAAGTCATTAATTCTACCAGATGTTACATGTGTAACCTTTGAGGACAGTTCATTCTTGTAATAAGTGGTTTTTAATCATAGGTTAAAATATACTATTGTAGATGCAAGGCATTAAGGCTTCCTTTATACTGTTAAATGTAAACTTTTTCTACTACTAATGTATTATTAGGATAGCAAAACATGAAATCTCTATTTTAAGTTGCTGATTGTGAAGTTCCTGTGACTTTACTTGTTCTTGGGCGTGGGATGATGAAGGAACAAGTAGAGTATGAAGAAACAGTGATGTTTGATGCTGCATCAAAACATCGGTAGCTTCTTGAAACTTTACCATGTGCAGCTTGTGGTACCATGAGCAGGGAGGAAGTCTTTGGGGAGTTTAGCTGTCTGATTTATGCCAAATGTTTACTAAACATGTGCAAATTGCAATTTCAGAGGCGTAATCTGGCTGAATATAAAGTGTTACGGGACTGAAAAACACATCCTTCATGTGCAGGCTGTCTTTTCCAAGTGTCAGATCCTAACTTAAAAGCTCAGACCCAACAGTTAACACAGGAGGTAAAAAGCTTTGATATCCATTGCTGGCCAAATACATTTTTTTCTTTCAATTTTGTTCTCAAAAGCTAAGCTTTGTCAGAAATCTCTCCCAAAAACTGCTCATGAGGACATACTGAAAGCAAAGTATATCATATGGAGAGTTTCAGCTGAAACAGCAGTAGTTTTGATTGCTCTCCAGAACTCATTTATGAAAAGTGGTATGGATGGTTTTCTTTTTGATTGAGAAATCAAACAACTCAGGCCAACAAATACGGTTTCAGGCATTTTTCATTGTGTTTTTTGCGTAATTTTCTGAGCCAGTCATGTGATGTTAGGAAGTACTCAACAGAAAGCAGGAAGTTACTATTAAAAAAAACCAAAACCAACACTCAGGATAAATTCTTACTGGAAAGTGTACAAGTAGTAGTATTCACATTTAGAAAAGGATAGTATGAAGTGGGTATTGGTGATAATTAAAGAAGAGCTCATTGTGAAATGAAAAGATCTTACCCTTTTCATGTAGCAAAACAAAGCCTTTCAGTAGAAGTGGTAGGGACAACAAATCCCAGTTGGTCAAGATTGACTTTGCTAGATTTGTGGATCTAATCGCATGATTTCCCCACCATGGACTTACCAGTCTGGCTTCAGTCCTGGTAGAAGCCTGGTAGACCTCTGGCTTCTGCTTCTATTCTATGTGCAGTCAGGATTCTTTGAAGGTATAACACACCATCTTTGTTAGTTCTGAGGATAAGATTGGGACTGTGCCTCTTTTGCTTTCTGGGAGCTACTTTCCAAGCACAAAAAGCCACAGGAAAATGCATAGCTAGGTGAAGGTGGTTGTAGAACAGTAAATGCCGAAGAAGCTGGCAGGCTTAAGGCTGGTTGATGTCAGTGAGTGGTAAAGCAGTTAGGTTGGATAAAGTTATTTGCAGGGATCTTGAAGTAAACGAGAAAAATTGTGTGGTGGCAGAGCTGAAGGGTAGCCAGTGAATGATGCCCAGTTACTGACGAGGGAGGTGATAGGATTGATACAATGAATTATTGATATTTTAAAGGGACTTTATCTTCTAAGAAATATGTGATGAGGAGAACTGTTTTCTCGGCTTGGATTGAAACTACTCCAGTCATTAAGAGATCATTCTTAGCCTTTGAGCTTAACGTAATACTAAGGTCCAAAATGAAGATTTCTACTTGCCTTCAGTACCTCAGTCTTCCCTCAGCTATGGAGCTACATAACTGATAAGATGTTATCCATGTTTTCTTTTTCTGACTTCATTCACTAAAAATAATTGATCCTTTTCTTTTATAATCCATTTTCATGTTCACAGTGTGTTGTTTCTCCTTAGTCTTTTTTTCCTAGGATGAACCAGGTGTAATTCTGACAGTTCACTCATATTTGGTGCTATCCCATGTAAATTTAAAATAGAAAAAAGGGGGGAAAAAAAGAAAAATTCTGTCACTTGTAAGTACAGCTTTTCAGTTTTATGCTTTTTCTGAACAACATGACTATTACATTCTTTTGATGTACAGTACTGCTGGTATCCAAGTCTTGGAAGATACTTCATTGTCTTGCTTACTTGTCCTTGTCAGCCAGTGTTAAAAATTGACTTTATCCCATTTCCGTATTAGTTACCTTTGTTCCCCCTGTTCTTTTCCTTATAAAAATATTTTAGTTGTTTTTCTGTTTTTCTTTCCTATATTTTTTTTGTTCTACTTACGTGATTTTTACTTGAAATTCTTGTTTTTAATTGCTGATGTTTTAAAACCATTATAATCACTATCCAAATCAGTGTTAGAATGCATGTTTATAAATGCTGTTTCTTGACCTCTGGAATACGGTGTTCCTTGCTAGTCCTTGGAAGCAAACCATAGTGAAAGAAATTGAATGTTCTGTGCAGAGCACTGATGTCACTTATTTACTCCCATTTAGGAAAAAAAGGCAACCCAAGCCCATATTATCATTGATACATTTTTAGCCTGCCTTTTTTTTCCCCCCTCTTCTATTCAGTGTTAAATTATTTGCACTTAAGATAAATGCTTTGGCCTTTTTGGTAGAAGAATGGGTGTACCTCAAAAGTGAAAATTCTTTTAAGAACAATTTGTCCAAAGAAGGACAATTTGTAGGGGAGGATTTCTAGTTTGCTACTTTCTGTTTACTTAAAAAAATTCAGAATCACAGCTAGCAGTGTAAACTTAGCTGAGGGTATTTTCCAGGATATTATTGGGTTATGTGTGCTATCAGAGCATCTTAATCATGGTAGAACAATGCTGGACCCATTCCCACTGAACAGTAATACAAAGAATCATTACAGATCTACCTACTTCTTCAGTCTTTGATTTGCCAATCTCTTTTGTATTAATGAAACCTGGTAGCTGATGACTAGTTTTGGTCTCCTAGACGACAGTGGTCTCTGTTCCCTTTAATTTGGTTTTTAACAAGCTGTAAAAACTTGCATAGAACGGATTATTCTGCTGCATTTTAAACATTCTCCCTCTGTGTTAACTGGGTACTTAGGTTTTTTTATCTGTATCTGAGTAGTGAGAGTGTAATTTGTTAACCTGGCACAGGAGATGTTTTTAATAGTTCTATAGGTGCTCTTCTCAATGTGGGATATAAATGTGTTGTGTTTTCTGGTTTTTGTTTTGGTGGTTTGTGCTTTGTTTTGTGGGGGTTTTTTTCTGACTGACTGTTCCATAAAACACTGGGGTGCTTCTTGTACCTGACTCTTAGTGATTCAAAGCGTGATGCTAGTCTTTGCTTTTGAGATTGACATTATAGGAGATAAACTACAAGAAGCGGGTGAAATGAAAAATTTGATAGGAAACAGTTAATTAGGTTCTGCTGGTTTTTTAAAACTCCGGTCGCCTGAGCCAATCCTGATCTTGAAAGTGTCATCTGAAATGACTATGACTTCAGTGCACCAATAGCTACAGGAGCTGGGCGTGAAACCGCCTGTTCTTTGATTCTGTTCTGTGGTTGGTGTTACTAATAGTTAAATAAAAAGACGGGAATGTCAGGGAGCTGAACTGTCAGGATTTTGGGTGAGATAAGACTGGAGAAGGAAGAACGAATTGGAAAGAAGGAACAGGGAGGTGGACAAGATGAGAATTAGGGGGATCAGCACTCAAAGGAGGAGAGACTGGGGAGTGGCTGGGTGGCTGAGGAAAATCAGGTTGTGGCAATCAGGCAGAAGTACTGGTCTACCACGACATAGCTTTCTCAGTCTGAGATTGGACCAGGCATTTTACAGTTGCTGCACTCAGTGGCTGGCATCAGATATTTAAAATCTGTCCCAGAAATTCCTGTGTTCTGTATCTGCAGAAAGTAACCCAATTTTTAATCACTTAAATCATGCAGCAGGTTGAGGTCTCTGGATATTTGATGGTTCCAGCCATGCTGCTGCTTTGTGTTGGTGTCCGTATATTATCACCTATTGGAACTTGTCTTTTCTGGCTTTTTTCTGTTTCTTAATATTAAAAACCAAAAATAACTAAAAATTAATTTGTTTTAACTTTATTATCTGGGTGGAATATCAAATATGGAAAAATAAGTTATGCCAGACCAGTTTTACTTATTCCTATAGAATATTAAAGTTTTCCCTGTTTTTAACCACTAGAACATGTGTCATGCAACATAGAAATTTGATAGCATTAATTTAAATGACACTTTTTCTTTGATTATGTTGTCCTGCATAACACTTACTGCTCATGTTCATTATTCAAACCCCATTTTCCAACATCCATTTTTAAAATGAGATGCAATCAGTGTAAGGTAAATGATTCAAAGTAATTATTTGTATTCCTTGGGATATCAGGTCTAATCTCTTTGGAAATCTCTTAAGTGTTTTGAAATATGAAGTGCAGCTCCAGTTGGCGACAGTTTTTCAATGCACTGTACGTATTCAGAACAATTTGAAGTCTATCAGCTTCGGCACCTAGACTATGAAGAGCTTATTTCTTTCCATGCTGAGGATAGTTCTAGCACTAGAGAAGATCGCAGTGAGTATAGGAGAGGTACGCATCTCCAGACTAGCGTTACCTTCTCCAACTACAAGGTTACTCTTCTTTTCCTATGATCTCTAGTTTACTTCTTGAGTCTTTCTGCTTGTGAAAGAAATCAGGCCATGAACTTCTATTGAAGTCCGACTGTGTAACTGAGGTTTCCTGAGAGCAGAATTTGAATGCTACTTGCCATGGTGGGGTTTGTGTATTTCCATACAACTATAATTATTTCTTTTACTAGGTAATGAAACTTTTCTTATATAGAGCTGATACTGAATGTCATGCAGGTTTTTTCTGAGCTGCTGCTACTTTTGCAAACAATAGCAATTATTTGGTGAAAGTATAGCAATTGTTAATTCAAAATGAGAATGGACTTCTGATGGAGGGCTTCTTGCTCTACCTGCTGTGTGTATTTAAGCATATTCTAGACTTTGATGTAGTAAGCTTATTTGGATCAGCATATGTTTCCTGTTGCTGACTCACAATAGCTGTGTGATGAGATCTGAGAAACTTTTTTCCCCAGGTCTTCTCTAAAACACTCAGAGAAAAAAGGCTTTCTTTCATCAGATATTTATTATTGTTTGCTTATTCTATTTCTAAATATAGATTGCTCTTCTGAATTTGACTTGACCACTCTTTCCTGCTTTTCGGAAATCTGCTGCTGTTCAGTGGCTGTCTCACGAGTGTGATATTCTAGTTATTCCAATAATTGCATTTATTGCCCTTCATGGGCACAATTGGGCTGAGTTATTTGGTTAGTAGTGCTCTCTTAAAACACAGAAGTTTAGTGTTGAAATGTACTTTTTAAGCAGCTGATTTATCTTAAAGTACTAAGTGCTGTTTGAGTTTTAATAATGTAGACATACTGGTTTCCTTAAGTGGCTGATGGTTAGCTGTCACTAGTTTCATATATGTCTATACTTAATGTTTTTATGAGTGGAAGAGGGAATTATATGAGAACATTTGTGGAAGGGGTACCATACAGAAAGTGTGAACAAAGAATAAAATATTTTATGCTCTGTTAATTCACACTAACATGTAAAGACTAGAATAAGTGTACTGTGTCTGGCTAGGATGGAGTTAATTTTTTCAGACTTGTGACCAAAATGGTGATGGTAAGCCACCAGTGTTTCAGCTGTTACTGAACAGTGCTTGCACAGCATCGTGGCCGCCTGTTCAACACTCATAGGTGTAGGCTGGGGTTGGGCAAGAGGTTGGGAGAGGACACAGGCAGGACAGCTGACCCCAACTGACCAAAGGTATATTCCATACTATTGCTATCATGATTAGCAATAACATTGGTGGTGCTGGTGGGAATGTTCCAAGATAACCAATGCTCAGAGGCTGGCTGGGCATCGGACTGCTATTGGGAGGTGGTGAGTGATTGCGTTTGCATCACTTGTGGGGTTTTGTTGCTTTTTTTTTCCCCTTTTTTTTTTCCTTTTTTTTCTTTTTCTCTAAGCTTCCTCCCCCCTTATTAAACTATCTCTTTCTGAACACCCACAAGTTTTACTTGCTTTTGCCCATCTGATTCTCTTCCCCAGCCTACTGGTGAGGGCAGTGAGCAGGTGAGTAGGTGTAGACATAACTGCTGGCTAGGGTGGACCTACCCCAGTAAGTTAAAAGTTTTCAGCTGTATACAGCTTTCTGCCATTCTGTATGCTGAATTATGAAATTGTCTTATTTGTATTAACTTTGCTTTAAGTTAATCTTTTTTGATCTTGCATTGACAAGTGTAGTAAACTAATGCCTAATTCAAGTGTCAGATTTAATTCTTCCCCTATTTTTTATGATCTTTTTATTCAATGTTTCAAATGATTCGTAGTTGAATTTTGACAACATACATTCTCCTGGGACATGCACTTCCTCTTGTTTTTGTTGTTCATCTGCACAATGTTTTGTGGCAGTCATTTAATGAAAGAACATGTTACAGAGAATTAGTCCATCATTTTATGCAAGACTTGATGAGATTTCAGTTGGAACAGTGCATTCAAGTCTAGGATGGTAAGGAAAAAATATGGCAGACTTGTTGGGGAGACTGTCACCAGGGTGGCTTTATTGAAATCACTAATTATGGTGTAAGTCAAATGTAGGAAAGCTGACTTTTAATTGCATGTAATGTTGCTTTGTATACATTTATAGAAAGGGTGATTCCTGTTCAGTCACCATTAAAATACTGCTTTACAGCTAAATGTATGGTTTAGCCAAAAGTGGTAGCATTTTATGTGACCAGGAGGGTAGTTTTTATGTATGCTTATGCACTTGAATTTTATTAAAATTTGCAACATACTTTTTTTTTTTGAAGCAATCATTTTCTTGTCAAACTTTTTTAATAGTAAAATTTTTTAACTGCTTCATATTAATAAATTGGTGACTATAGCTGATGGAGAAAACAAGCTTGTTCTCATTTGCTGTATCTTCAGGATTTTCGAGTTGATAGATTCTGCCCTGTTTTTGTTTTCTTTTCCCAGCTGTGAATAGGTTGACCACAGCCATTAAGAAAATACTGTTTCTGCATCTGCATTACTGCTGCCAAGACTAAACTAATGCTGTAATAGATGCTGATTCTAAGAATCTAGATTTTATTTTTCAGTAGCTTAATAGTTTGTATATTTACTTAAGTGTAGATTAAGTCATTTACTGTATTTTAAAAAAAGACACATATTTCATGTAGAGGTTTTAAATGTAGCTGACTTTGAAGGAAATACGAATGTAAATTTATATAAATGTAAATGCTCATCTTCTTCCCAGTCTCTATCAACTCCAGTTTGTTTTCTTGAACTCGACTACTGAAGTTAAGAAAATGTGTTTCTAGACATAACAGTTATAAATAAGTAAATAGTGTATTCCCAGCTATTTTGTATATTTGATGTACATATAAAATATTGTACACTTGTTTTGTGCATTTATGTAAATACAAATGTTACTAACCATATTGAATAAGTGGATCTATTAATTTTCAAGAAAACATTCCTATCATCCATTCTTATGTTCTGAAGATGCAAAAACCTTAAATTAAGCCACAGAAACAATGTATTGAAACCAGACATCACATGGAATAAGTACAATTTTTCTTCCTTCAAAGTTAGTGTTGTTTATGGTGGTGGGCACTTCTGCTCTTCTGCAGAACCAGGCCTGGCTGTCTCTAGCACAGAGAAATGTTTCATTCCTGAAATTGCTTTCTCAAGCTAAACTTCAAGCAGTCTTTCTTACTGTATAGTTCATTGGAGGAAAAAAATTACACTTCTTTCTTAACTTTACCAGTTCAGGTAGAAGCTGAACCAGAGCTACTTTTGACATTACAGGAGACTGTTTCCTCAGCTTTGTTTTTCTGAAATGCTTTTCCTATTCCTGAAAGTGTTGGAGGTACTTCTAGATAGGGGAAAAACCAAGGGTTACAGGAAGTTCATTTCTTCTCTTGTGCTTTTTGGGTGTACAGTTGTGGAGTCCAGTGGTTGATATAACAGTTTTCTTCCCTTGAGAGCTTTTGTCCTCGTAAATCAAATATATGACAGATGGAGTTTCTTTTAGGCTGTGTTAATCTAGGTTTATGAGAAGCTCAGAATGGAATTATGTCATTTTGGAGACAGAGAAAGAGACAGATGTTTACAGACATTTTTATTGAAAACAAACCTCTTTTATATTGCAACAAAAGCTGAGTTTTATATGATAGGATGTAAGTGTTGATTTGTTGCTTACATACATGTGCATACATTTACAGAACTGTTTTCTCTTCTAGGATCCTTCTGTTACACAAGTGACGAGAAATGTTCCTCCTGGGCTAGATGAGTACAATCCTTTCTCTGATTCAAGAACAGTAAGCACATTTATTTCATTATCATGCTCTTAAACTTTTTAGGTAAGATTTGTGAGGTATTGTTTTCAGAGTTTGGGATTGACGTTGTAAATCATGTGATGGGCTAGCTAGAGGTAATGGAAGATGTGTAAGGATGTATAGTCTCATAATGTATTTGGAGGATTCAGTGGGTAGGTTGACTTAAGTGAGCTTTGACCTGTTAAGGAAGAGTGGCTCTCTGAAAGGGGGCCAAAACAGAACTGAGTTTTCCCCCTGTTCAGTAAGACTTCTGTTAGTCTGTCCTCATGCTTTTCTGAATTTTACTTGCTTTAAAGCTTGTGAGCGTGGCATGCTTCCCCATTGTCTTGCTTTTGATTCCCATTTCACTTAATGAAAGTGCTGCACAGAATAAGAAAAATATTCTGTTTCAGTGACAGTACACAAGCTATGAGTAGTTGTGCTGTAGTAAAAAGAATATTTTATTTTGAAGAAACAGTTGCTTTTTGCCTCTAATTTGTATAGTTTTAATTTGCCTTGTGCTTATTTTCACCCATGGCAGTGCAAATACAAGGAATGGGGTAGTAAATTCATACTGCAACAGCACTTTTTAGTGGTTACTTTTGATCGTGAAGATCTTGTGCAAGATTAGCAAAATATATGGATGATTACTGTCTGTCAGTATAATTTATAAACATTCAAATACTTTATTTTTCAAATGTAGGCTTACTTCCTATGGCAAATCTGATAGCCCTGGTAGGAAATACTGGTATTCGAGTCTTTGTAGTGCAGCAAGCACTAAGGTTTCATACAGTGTAAAGTGCTAGACTGGAAAAAGCTTGTTTTTGAGTATCTCTTGGATGAACTGTTAAAGGCAGAATATTTACAATTAGCAACAGTATTAAATAAGTCTCCAATTTTTTTTCTCCTAACTCACAATATAATGAATTATGTTTGATTTATTTTTCTGAAACTTGAAGAGCTTCAAAATTGCTTTGTATTAACCATGAGTTACAAAGACAGTTGGTCTTGTTTAGAAAAAATAATAAAGAGCTACTCTGACTTTTTTTGTTACTTATGTACTTATTTTAACATGCAGCTGTGTGGGAAAAGGAAAACTGAAGTATATGGCTAAAGTTACTTGGCCTTGAACAGTCAGTGGTACATGTATAAAAAAATCTAATCGTGCACTACAGATGTCACTCATAGAAAACTGGGAGGATGGAGGAAATCTTTAAGTCAGTGTTCTGATCTACTGAATATGTGCAGTGTTCATGCATGGTGATTGAACTAATAATACACAGCATGTTACAAAATTCATAAAAACTGAATTTGCTGAATTGAATGAGCAGTTCTCTTTCTGTAGAGGAAAAGAACTTTCACAGGTTTTCTTGCAGAAAGCAAGACTGAAAGAATAAAGTATATATTCAGCTACAGTGCAGTAATAATCAGCCTTCAGATGATGCTCCCCGTCCTCTCTCTCTATCTTGTGGATGCTGAATATGTAACTATTTATTCTGTAATAATATGCATTTGCAGAAATGTACTTAGGTACCTGAGGATATGCTCACAATTCCATGTGCTTACCTCTCTTTTCCAACCAGCTTTGTGTGCAAGAGACAGGCATGCTATGCTTGTACAAATAAATGTATGCAACAGGAGTGAGGGAAGGGACAGTAGAAGTGAATGCCTTTGAAGATCGGATGAACAGAGGTAGAAGCAGGGTCTGTGAATTTTAGAGTTGGAGTATTACAATGTCCGTCAGGGTAGGGATAGGAATTACTCTGCATTTTGTGTGCTACTCGGAGCAGAAACATCCAAGTAGTTTCTGAGGGCTTTGATTTGCCGCTGTTCTTTTTTATTACCTTTGTTGGGAAGCTGAGTCACCTTTAACAGTTTTGTGCAGATAATCCCACTTCTAACATTTGAAAACCATAATGGCACTAGTGAGCAGAAAGGATACAACCTAGTGGTAGCAAAATATGTCCTGGGGATTTCTGTACTGTTTAGTTTGACAATTACTGGTCTGTAAGACTTAAAATGTTTTTTTTCACTCTGGGTAAAAATGTGTAGTTGTAGTTTTTAAGGAAGCTGAGAATGGTATCTTTCAGTCTATAGCATTAACACAGCATTTCCCCCTTCCCTCCAAATTAAAGTTAATAAGGCATGCTGGACTGCAGAAGTATTTCTCTGTTGCAAATCCAGACAGGGATGTTTCTTCTGTGGGAAAGGGACTTCAAACTCTGAATACTGACATTCCTTACCTTAGCTCAGTTGTGTTCTTTTGCCAAGGGAGATGCTTCCTATCAGTTCTTTCTTGATTATCAGGATAGGACAGGAAAAATAAATCTACTTTTTCTCAGTATTCCTTTTTTTCTTAAGTATTTCAGTGTGTTCACCTTTTCTCAGTCAATGTATATCCTTCACATGTGCCATGGGAAACTTGGTAGGAAAATAACGTGTAAGATATGATGAAGGACATAAGAGAATTTAGGTCTGAAGTGTCACCACCTTGACATCTAATCTGAGAAATTGGAGTCTCTTTTTTGTTTTTTTTTTTTGCTTCTTAGCAAATTTCAAAGCTTCTCTTATTTTTGGTTGTTAAATACAATGCTTGCAAATACATCTCCATTTCAGAATGTAAGTAACCTACTGTATGCTAGCTAATGTTGCAGTAAATACTTTCACTGCATTTTTTTTGCAGCTGCTTTTATGAAGTTCGCTTAATTCTTAATTGACCTAATTTGAGAGATGGCAATTAGAGCAAATCTGTGCTTACTCTGTATTTGGAAATTGATGTGAGACGTTAACTTCTGAAATTTTGCTTGGTATTGCCTTTTTAATAACTGTATGAAGAACTGTCTGCCTTACTGTTTGGTCTGCCAAGCCAATAAATGATTATTTCTTTTTAGTGAGTATGTTTTAATTGCATGTATGAAGCAACACTTGTTTTGAGTACCTTGTTTTCACTAAGGCTTAGTCTGCATGACCTCTGTTCTCCCCCATTCTTGTTTGTTTGCCTTGTGTGCATTTTTATTGAACTTCTGTTTTTCCAGTGACTGCTGATCACTATGAAATATATTTATAGGAGAAAAGAAGACGTTAAGTGGTTCCTGAGAAAATGTTATCACAAATAAATTTTTCTTCTTCTTTTTTTGCTGGACCCTTTACCCTTTTCTTACTATTTATGTCAGTTTTTAGTGTCATTTATGGCACACATAATGTGTGTCAACTGAACTTATTTAAGTCTGTGCAGTTCTCCAGATCTGCTGCACAATGATAGAGCTTGAAGATATATGTGATTTAACTTCAGTACTTCTTGCTTCTAGGAAGATCCCAAAGTGTACAGCTATGGTTTACGGGTTTTTTGTTTGTGGGGTTTTTGAGTAGTGGAATGATTTTCCAGGGCAGCTGGATTCTTCTGTTTGTTTCTTGTTAAGTGGCAGGAGGAGGGGGGAGTGGGGTGTGTTGTCGCTCAGCCTTGCTTAGGGGTGTAAAAATGAGTACTTTAGTTTGATAGGAAGACATAGTGCAACCTGAGTTTAAAATGATTGCGTGCTGGTTGCTTTTTAAGAGCCATCTCTTAAGAGCATAGGAGCAGGCAATTCCAAAGTATCGGAAATGCAGCAAGTGGGGCGGAAGGCTGGCTCGGCTGAGCAGTCATCTTCTAGAACTTAGGTGGAAAAGGAAAGTGTATGGACATTGGAGGCCAAGGACAGGCGACATGAGAGGACTACAGAGGTGCTGTTCCCCAGCGTAGGGAGGAAATTCTTATGTCCAAAGCTCGATTAGAGTTCAAGCTGGCCAGCACTATGAAGGACAACAAAAAGGGCTTTTTAAAATGTGTTAACAGCAAAAGGAGTATCATAGATAACACTGGCAACCTGATGTTCAGTTTTGCCTCAGCTGGGAACAAAGAACCACGAGGTCTTTTTGCTCACTGTCCGCCCCCTCTCCCACCCCCCCCACCCCCCCCCCGCCCCTTAGTGTCAGGGCAGGGGGAGAATCGGAAGAAAAAGGCAAAAATCGTCGGCTGAGATAAAGGCAGTTTAACAGAACAGTGAAGGAAGGAGGAAAACCACAATAATAACTGCTCATTGACTGGAAAACAAAGCGCAGTGGTTTCTGCCTGCCCGCCCCCCTCCCCCGGACAGCTCACTGACTGTATACTGACTGTATACTGGGCAAGGCACTACCTGGTTTAGAATAGCTGTTTGGCTGTTTTGGGTCAGCCTCCCCACAGTGCCTTGTGAAAATTAACCCTATCCCTGCTGGAACCAGGATGCTTAATGAGGCCAGTCACCTCACAAACAGGGATGTAGACAAAGCAGAGACATGTAATGCCGCCTTTGCCTCTGTCTTTAACAACAATGATGGGGCTTGTGACTGGGGGGATGATAAACTCCCAGCCAACTCTGAAGTTCTTCAAGACTGGCTGTTCCAGCTGGATGCACGTAAGTCTGTGAGGCCTGGTGGGATCCATCCCAGGGTACTGAAAGAGCTGGCCAATGTTATTATGGGACATCTCTCCATTTTTTGTTTTTTCAATGGTCTTAGGAGTCTGGAAAGGTACTAGTTGACTAGAAGCTGGCAAATGTCCCAATTTTAAAGAAGGGTAAGAAGGAAGACCCTGGTAATTACAAGCCTGTTAGTCTCACTTCAGTGCCTGGTAAAATTATGGAGAAGGTCATTCTGGAAGTTAGTGAGAAACACTTGAGAGACAATGCAGTCATTGGTTGGTCATAGCTAGCACAGGTTCATGAGGGGAACGTCTTGCTTAATTAACATAATTTCCTTTTATGACAAGGTCATTCACCTAGTTGACCAAGGGAAGCCAGTAGATGTGGTGGGGTTGTATTTTAGCAGAGCTTTTTGTACTGTCTCTCAGAATATCCTGGTCAACAGAATGTCCAGCACACAGCTTGACACGTCCATGATATGCTGGGTGAGCAATTGGCTGATGAGTTGGGCTCAAAGAGTTACAGTAAATGGGGTTACATCAGGCTGGTGGCGAGTCACCAGTGGGGTTTGCCAGGGCTTAATTTTAGGATCAGTGCTCTTTAGTGTTTTTATAAATTATCTGGCTGCAGGAATTGGATATACATTAAGTAAGTTTGCTGATGATACTGAATTTGGAGGAGCTTGAACTCCCTTGAGAGGCTTTACAGGGACATCTGGACAGACCAGAGAGCTGGGCAATCAGCAAGTGTCAGATTCTGCAGCTGGGGCAGGGTAATCCTGGTTATACATACAAATTGGGGGACAAGAATTCTGGGGAGTTTGGGTTGATGGCGAGTTCACCATGAGTTAACAATGTGCCGTGGCAGCCAAGAGGGACAACTGTGTCCTGGGGTGCATCAAGCACAGCATAGCCAGCCAGTCGAGGGAGGTGATTGTCCCTTTCTACAGTGCATTGGTGTGGCCCCACCTCAAGTACTGTGTGCAGTTTTGGGTGCCTCAATATAAGAAGGACATAAAACTATTAGCGTTTGTCCAGAGGAGGGTGACCAAGATGATGAAAGGCCTCCAGGGCAAGACTTAGGAGGAGCGGATGAGGTCACCTGGTTTGCTCAGCTTGGAGAAGGGAAGGCTGAGGGGTGACCTCATCGCAGCCTACACCTTCCTCAGGGGGGCAGTGGAGGAGGAGATGCTGATGTCCACTTTCTGGTGACCAGCGACAGGGCACAAGAATGAACGTGCGTCAGGGGAAGGTCAGATTGGGCATGAGGAAGAGGTTGTTCACTGAGAGGGTGGTTAGTCACTGGAAAAGGCTCCCCAGAGAAGTGGTCAGGGCACAGAGCCTGTCAGAGTTCAAGGAGCATCTGGATGACGCTCTTAGTCATACAGTTTAGTTTTCGGTAGTCCTGTGAGGAGCAGGGAGTTGGACTTGATGATCCTTAAGTGGGTCCCTTCCAACTTGAGATATGCTATGATTACAATACTTTCTTCATTAGGTTCTTGATCTATAAAAAATGATTTATAATACCTGTGCCTCTTGTGCATTGAATTGTGAGCTTTGACTAGAAAAATAAACACATTAAAGCAATATTGAACTTCCACCATTTGAGGTAGATTTGAGCACTGATACTTTGGTCCCCTGTGCACACATTAGGAAGCTAAGATAAGTGATTATGAAAACACAGTCGCATACAAAACCATGCGTGACTTTTTCTGTACTTAATGAAGAAATGCAGTATTTCAGCAGCTGGCTGTATCCTGTGAATACAGTGGTTGGAGTGCAACCTTTGCTGGGATTATGTTCTTAATACACATATCAACCTAGCAGAAATTCTGGAGTGATACCCAGCAAGAATTAACAGCAGATGTTGAAGCAGATACGTGATTTTTCTTACCTTTCCTTACTACTCTGTTACAAGCTCTTCTCTCTACCTTTTCTAACATCATGCACCAATTCTGTCAAGTGATACTAAATAACTCATAAGTGATGCTGAAGGCACAATAACATTCATGAATGGCGAAGACATATTTACTGTAGCTCGAAAGTATTTGCTTTAGATGCACCATAAGAAGAGACTAATTGTGCTGGGTATTTGCTGCTTTGTCAAGTGTGCTACTGGGATAACACAGCCCATATAAAAGCGGAAGCAATTCTCAAAGAAAATTTAAGAGCTTAAACTCTACCAAGCTAAGTGTAAAAATGTAAGGGAAGCTCAAAGCTTTGAGGAAAAACTTCTGCAACAACTTGGGAGACTTTCTTTCCTGAAAGCAGGAAGCTTCTGCCATTTTCTAAGTTTGTAAGAATATTGAAAAAATCATAGAATCATAGAATTGCCCTAGGTTGGAAGGGACCTTTCAGATCATCTAGTCCAACCATCGACCTAAAACTGACAAAAACCATCACTAAACTATATTTCTAACCACTGTGTCTACACATCTTTTAAGTACCTTCAGGGATGGTGCCTCAACCACTTCCCTGGGCAGCCTGTTCCAGGGCTTAATGACATTGTAAACGTTTTTCCTGATATCCAGTCTAAACCTTCCGTGGTGCAACGTGAGGTGGTTTCCTCTTGTCCTATTGCCCTATTACTTGGGAGAAGTTTCCTCTTGTCCTATTGCCCTATTACTTGGGAGAAGAGACCAACCCCCACCTCTCTACAACCTCCTTTCAGGTAGTTGTAGAGAACGATGTGGTCTCCCCTCAGCCTCCTTTTCTCCAGGCTGAACAACCCCAGCTCCCTTAGCTGCTCCTCATAAGACTTGTGCTCCAGACCCCTCACCGGCTTCGTTGCCCTTTTCTGGACCCGCTCCAGCACCTCGGTGTTTTTTCTGTGGTCAGGGACCCAAAACTGGAGACAGTACTTGAGGTGGGGCGTCAGTGATGTAGGAAAAAGCTAACTGAATTGTTTCTTTACAGGGGAAGTATCTTAAACTTGAATGCTCAATCGAATAGGCTTTAGAGAAGCAACGAATTGCCAGCAATAGGTAGTCAGATGAGTGTTAAGAAAACTAGGATGGCAAATTGCTAAAGCATGAACCGGAATGTATCTCAGCTGGCTTCACACCAGAGGTACGAAAAGTGACAGCTGTCACACTCACTGTAGAAAAAGCTCTTAAAAGTATTCAAGAAATTAAGAGGCCAGAATGTATGAATTCTTTACTGGGCAAGTGGGGTGGCAAGTGGGTCGCAGAAAAGTCTAGTAATCATAAATTATTTTTTGTTGGTTGGATGGTTTTTTTTGTTTAGCGTTTATTTTGTTTATTTTTAGGAGACCTCTATATAGGGGCTTTAATCTTCGAACAGACATGGAAGTTGCATTGACTGCTTGGTCATTCCTGCATTAAGTAATGGACTGTAGCACAGAGATCTAACAACATGAGACTCAGGCCAGCTGTTTCCTTGCACTGCAGTGCTTGAAATAATGAGCCTGGAGTGTCCTGCTTCATGTTACTGCAGTGATATGGATGTATGGTCTTTGAGGGGCTGATGCCTGAATGAAGATCATACTTTGTAATAACATGACTGGGATTATCCACAGATATATGTGTTTCTTTATTGTGTACCATCCTTTTAAAAGTCATGATAACCATTCAGATGCAAACCTCCAAATAATTAAGTCAGTCATACAGGTTACTGTAGGGATATATAGAATGTGAGACCATCTGTTTCATTAAGGTTATAGACTTTTTTCAGTTTAAAGGGAGTAATTAGTAAAAGGGAAAGCAAAAAACAAAGGCAGAAGCACAAACCTGATAGGTAAGTGATAACAGCGACAAAACAGCAGACCAAAACTCTTTAGCCGCTAATTTATGGGCTTTGAAGAGGGTCAACCTGGACGTGTTAACTGATAAGAAGGAAGACAGAAGATAAGCATGAATATTATGCATAGTTGAGGGGAGCCTGTGGGACTACAAAAATTTATAAAGGAATATTTAGGGGAATAGTTAAAGATGTGGAGCAGTTGAAGACTGAGGAGGAGCAAGGAGGAGACTAGAGAAGAGGATGGATTAAGAGGGGCTGGTTGCATATAAGTTGCTACCAGTTCATACACTTGTCTGACAGCCATGTGCCTAATTGCTGCAGTTATTGTTAAATTCTTTCTTAACTATGTTTCTGTGGCCCTTCACTCTCTACCGCATCTGTGAGTGCTGCAAAGTCTAGGTGCCAGCAAACTGGAGAAACTAGAGAGACTTAGGTGCCAGCAACATGGTCAAATCCCAAGTAGTAGTGGTCCATATGTCTGTGGTGTCAACAACTGAGCTTCTGGGTGTCAGCAGCTGGAGGGACCAGTGTGTTTTCCTCTATGTGTATGTGTGTAATTCACTACCAAACTTCAAGCTGGAGTAGCTGGCAAATAAAAGAAAAACCTCTCTCTGGGAAGACTCAAAGTTTGAGCCAAAAGTGAGTAAGGGAGTCTGGGGTCTGGGCTTGGATATACAGCAAGTTGAGAGCCTGTGCTGGTGTTTGAAGGGGCTGCGAGTGTGGAGGTTCCTTCTGACATGAATGTATGAGTGCATGAATCTTCTAGTGAACATCAAGGTGGGCAAGCTGGCAGACAGGAGGAAACTTGTAAGAGAGCTCCGGATCCAGGAAGGTACATCAGGCAGGCCGAGGGCCCACTGCTCATACCTGAGGGATCTGAAACTGCTTGGTGAACTTGTAGATCTAGAGTGAGGCTTTCAACAGTGAACTTCAGTGCTGATCAGCTGGAGAGGAGGAATGAAATATGTCTCTGTGTCCCTGTCTTCTATGTAGTTCTTACAGTGTTATGTGGGGATGTTGTTAAAGGCAGTATCCTGCCCGTGGCAGTTTGTGTAGCTGGCCATCCTCGTGTCCTTGGTGTGTGTAGGTCTATCTGTGTGCATCCCTGGGATATGCACTCAACTTGCTACTAGCTGAACCTGGAAACAGGAAAACAATAGCTGTCTCCATCAGCCTGGAATGGAGTGCCCTCAGAGGGTGTCAGGGTGCGCTGGACAGGGCTCCAGTGGTCGGAAAGGAGTAGTTCCCAGGTTTCAGAGTTTGCTGGAAGTGGTAGCCTTTGTAACATCCCTTAACAGCTTTTGGCCCCCAGCCCCTCTTGACTTTTTTAGGCTTCCAGGATGCACAGCCCCTGCTACAAATCACTGGTGTAGTCTTGTTTCTTCCAGGGAGCGCAGGCTCTTACCTATGCACTGGGTCTTTTACACAATTGTCATTATGTGTGCAGTAGACAGCAAGTCTAACACCATATAGATGGCCAAATAGCGTGTAGTGGAACCTAAACAATGTAGAAATCTGAATTGGAAGAATCTTGTACATAAGTAGTACCTTATGTTAATATTCTGTATCATACATGCTGTTGGCTAATGTCTTCCATTAGGTAGCTCTAGTGAACTTTATGTTTGGTTCCTTTATTCATAAGCATGTATGCATGCTCCAGTCATTAGCAGCACTGCAGGCTGATTGGACAAAGCATCTTTGAAGGATAAATATTTTGAATCCATTGTTCAAATATTTTCTAGTCTGACAGTCCACCTTTTTACACTGTTACAGGTAATATTACTATTACTTTTTACAGTTTTATGGGAGGGCTACTGGAGTCCTTGTTGGAGATTGTGAACAGTCTTGCTCATTAGTCTAGCAGGCTCATCAGTTGTGCTTTCAAAACTCCTGTTATGTTAGCCACACAACTACAATAATCAGACTTTTTTTCTTTTTTGGCTTTTGTAGCATTGCTCTAGCTTACAGTGCATAATGCATAAGGGGTTTTGTTCAGTAGCTTTTTGTTACTCTGTTGCAGGTTTTGTATCTTATGTTTGAAGCAGAAGATGGTAAGACTCTTGATGGTTGTCTAGTTTTTGTAGGAGTTCTTAGACAGGCCTTTTTCCTTACCGCAGAATGCTCCAACATAAGGAATAGCAGTATTAACTGTCTTTAACCAGCTTCATAGAATCGTGTAGGTTGGAAAAGACCATTAAGAGCATTGAGTCCAACTGTTAACCTAAAACTGCAAGTCTAACACTAAACCATGTCCCTAAGCACCGTGTCTTACACCAGGGATGGTGACTCAACCGCTTCCCTGGGCAGCCTGTTCTAATGCTTCATAACACTTTTGGTGAAAACATTTTTCCTAATATCCAATCTAAACCTCCCCTGGCTCAACTTGAGGCCATTTCCTCTTGTCCTGTCGCTTGTTACTTGGGAAAAGAGACCACCCCCACCTCTCTACAACCTAGAGAGCCATGTGGTCTCCCCTCAGCCTCCTTTTCTCCAGGCTGAACAACCCCAGCTCCCTAAGACACTGCTCATAAGACTTTTTCTCTAGACTCTTCACCAGCTTTTTTGCCCTTCTCTGGACATGCTCCAGCACCTCAATGTCTTTCTTGTAGTGAGGGGCCCAAATCTGAACACAGTATTCAAGGTGTGGCCTTACCAGGGATGCGTACAGGAGGACGATCACTTCCCTAGTCCTGCTGGCCACACTTTCTCATACAAGCCAGGATGCTATTGGCCTTCTTGGCCACCTGGGCACACTGCTGAGTCACATTCAGCCAGATGTTGACCAACACCCCAGGTCCTTTTCCTCTGGGCATCTTGCCAGCCACTCTTCTCCAAGCCTGTAGTGCTGCATGGGGTTGTTGTGACCCAAGTGCAGGACCCCGCACTTGGCCTTTGGTGGTCTTCATCGTACAGCGCTGAGTAATCTTTCTTAGGATGAAAAGCCTAAATCACTGAGCATTTCTGATAAATGAGACATCTCTGATACCTCGTATTCTGTTAGGAGCTGATGTATAAGGTGGAAAGATAATTTTGAAATGCTGGAATCAGCTGATATTGCTGAGATACACTGCAATATCATATGCAGAGGTGGAGTTTATTCAGGCATGGTGTTTTCTCCTTAGTGTATTGCACTTGTGCATTTCAAAAGATGTTCAGGAAAGATGCAGGTAATCTGGGTCAAGTCATAATTTGCCAAGTCGGTATTTTGTTGATTCCTGCTTTTTTTTAAGGTGCTTTTGTATTGAAAACATCACACTTCTTACCATATTTTTGTTCTTGATTTCAGTCTTATTAGGAACAAGTGGTTCTCTGTCTTACAAGATCACAAAACAGAGAAGTCTTTCATGTTGCAAGCTCTACACAAAGAATTGTAGTTTCCCCCCAAGCATATTTAGGAATAAAATAACATAGTTTTGCTATACTGATCTGCTTTGGTGAAGTTCAGTTGATAACTTCAGTCCAGGCAGTAGGTTTTTTTTCTTCATTTGATACCTATTGGTTAACATTCTATATGGTAGAGAGATGTGGAGAAAGTCAGAGAAGATGACAAACAGGAATAAGGAAGAGAGGATTTAAAAATAGAACAAAAAAAGAAAAAACCTGAGCTACTAAAAGCTTATTCTAAGTTGTATTCTTATAGGTAGTGACCAAGTGAATGAATTCCCGTTGGTACTTGAAACTAGATACTATGGTACATACCGCTGGACTAGTTAGGCAGTGGATTATGGATCTTGAGTTGGAAAATTTAATATGGTACATTGCTTCTCTAGTTAGCCAGGTGATATAGGCCTTTGTTAAGTAGAAAGTTCTGGAAGACATTACTCATAAATGGCATCATGTTTCAGTATATGAATAGATCACTGTTAAATCCTGCACTTCTCTTAAACAGTAACTGTCCTTACTTATATTCATGTCTGAACAAAATTAAAATTCTGTTCACTTTCTACTGATCCCTAGAATTCCATGTGTGATAAAGGCAAATAGTGCAGTGTAAAAATAAATAAGCAGAACACTGCACCACGGAATATAGTTAACTTCTTTTTCCTAAAGGTTATAAATATTGCAGGCAGCATATCAAATTTTCAGTTTACCAGTAACACTTCCTTTAAAACAACTAGATTGGTTCTTACAGAGTTAATGAAAAGTTGTTTATTAGAACAGGAAACTGTTTTCCTATAATTGTCTCTTTGTTCTCTTAGCCTCCTCCAGGAAATGTGAAAATGCCTAGTGTACCCAGTACCCAGCCAGCAATAATGAAACCAACAGAAGAACCGCCTGCTTACACACAAATTGCAAAGGTTTGTCTGTGACTTTCAGGCATTAGGTTCCTTTTAATTATAATTTGTTAAGTACACTTCTGGAATAATGTCTTTTATAAATAAGCATTGCTTTCCTAATGATTTATGAAAATTATAACTGCCTTTAAGTAATTGGTTAATGCATGAATTCGAGCAATATTATGTCAGTCTTCATCCATAACTGGGGATGCTTAATTATAGAAAACAGACTTGAAATATTTATTTTGTGTTCATATTTTTTATCAATATCTAACAATGCTTGTTTTGTTCAGGAGCATGCCTTGGCCCAGGCAGAACTGCTAAAGCGTCAAGAAGAACTGGAAAGAAAAGCAGCTGAACTAGATCGCAGAGAAAGGGAGATGCAGAGTCTCAATCAGCAGGGGGGTATGCATGAAAAAATACTTCTTTAAATTGCAGAAATTTCACTTTTTCTTAGAAACTATTTTAGCTTTACAGTGAAATTATGAAATGGATCAAAGAGGAGGTTATATAAACTCTTCAGGAAAAGAAGATTTATCTCCCTTGAGACAGTGCATACAATGAACAAAAACTGGCCTGCCCTGTGCAGATTTTCACTGTAAAAATTTCAAATGTGGCCGCTGTTACATGTTACTGTTTGCTATGAGCTACTTTTATTATAGGTTAGTATCTAAGTAATACTATTGAATAGAAGTGGAGCATTTTGAGAAGTAGTAAAAGTAACTTCATAAGTAACATCTCTTTGATTTCTCTTCTGTTAGTATTTGTATCTGTAGGAGAACTTTACTGTTTTGAAACATTTTCTTATCTTTTGCTATGTTACAGATATAATATTCTACGCAAATAGCAGAAAGATCTATTCTATTATTTATCTTCTATTCATTTTTCATATGATACTTTAGAACCCATAGTCAAGATCAGTATCTTATTTTGCCACAAACTGTAACTATGCTGTGCAAAACCATTAGTTTTTGTACAGCATTTTCACAAATGAGAAGATCTACATCCTCTTAACTACTTCTGCTGCTAGGAGTAGATCTATGGGAGTACTTTTCAAAAGGAAGAACTTCAGACTGAAATTAGGAAAAAAACCAAAACTAAACACAAAACACTGTATGCAAGGTTGACTTTATGTCGTCTTCTCACTTGGATCTGGTATTCTGACTGTTTTATTTCCGCACGTGCTGGTTTTTTTTGAATATGCAGTGGTACAATTCCAGACTGCTTAGTAATTCAGATTCTCAGGTAATTTTATGGAATGGAATATTTTCAGTTGGAAGGGAACCTACGATGAACATCTAGTCCAACTGCCTGACCACTTCAGGGCTGACCAAAAGTTAAAGCCTATTATTAAGGGCATTGTCCAAATGCCTCTTAAACACTGACAGGCTTGGGGCATCAACCGCCTCTCTAGGAAGCCTGTACCAGTGTTTGACCACCCTCTCAGTAGAGAAATGCTTCCTCGTGTCCAGTCTAAACCTCCCCTGATGCAGCTTTGAACCATTCCCCTGCGCCCTATCATCAGATACCAGGTAGAAGAGATAAGCACCTCCCTCTCCAATTCTCCTCCTCAGGAAGGTGGACAGCAGTCACATGCCTGTCATATGCTAAGATCTGTGATTGGGAATTGCTGTTCTTCTTCTAAGGAGAAGAATCATGGTGATACTGTTCCTTCATTAAACTATTTTTATTGTCTCAATATTTGTTCTTTCCAATCTCTCTATTAAATCTCTGTACCTGTTCTCCCAGATAATGATTTTTATGTTTGTTTTTTTTTTTTTTCTTCATTTCCTTCTCCATGTATTGTCCTTCTAATTTCACTAACTTATATTGATGGTCTGGATTGATTACTTTTCTCTTCCAGGCTTTCGGGACAGTTTTGTTCATGTGTATCTTAGGAAACATAAATCTGAAAAACCATGCATGTTTCAGGATATTTATAAAATGGGTATTTGTTATTAGGTTGCAGTTGTTCACATCAAAGTGCTCGAAGAATCGATGAAGAATCTAAAGGATTCTTTAGCAAGGATGAGCAGAGAAGAGAGAGCTCTTAAAGCTTTAAAGAGGATACTAGTTTTTAAATCAAAAAACTGTGTAAAAGGTGCTGCAAATCAGGAATTGTATACTGTGAGTGAGGAGAAAAATATTCTTTTCCTTTTGATTTTTTTTTTCTTTTGCACAGTCATTTAAACTGCAAACACTGTAGAGTTGTCTTGATCAGAGGACAGGGTCTTTTGCAATACTCTAGCCATTTGCATTCAATTTAAGATGCTGGCTGCACGTCTAGGACACTGTCATATGCAGTTGACTACAGTGGAAAGATCTTCAAGCTGGTAGGTCAGCTCAGCTTGATGCCTTTGGTCTTCTCTGCTCAGGTCCTGTGCAGCATTGCATTTGAGGTAATTGAAGCAATGCTGCTTCCTATTTCAGCTAGGTCTTTTGGGCATGCACAAAAATCCCTTTCTGTGCTTGCATGAAGCTAGGTTGAATCCGCATTCATAGCGTAGGCATGCCACTGAAGTTATGTTAGTAGACCCTTGAGGTGGTAGCTCGTGTTGGATGAAAGAGCTTTGAGCTAGCTCTTTGCTTATCAAGATACAGTCTTGGAATATGAGTATCCAAAGTGTATTTAGAAAAACACCACTTTGGTTTTGATCTCAAACCATCTCACCAAGCTGTCTTTCAGTCTTAGTTGAAAATTCTGAAACCTGTAACACAGCAGTGGGAAAGTGCATGAAATGCAATTCTTAAATAATAACTTGAATCATTATAAGATACCTGAATTTTTCCAGAACTCTGTCTTGAAACTATCAGTCCTGAGAGAAATAACTATATACTGTGGAATGAAGATTTGAATTACTATCAGATATTTCCCACATAAGAAATCCCTAAGTAGTTTTTAATACGGATGAAAATCTTTCTTGATTACCTTCTGTGTGCTCCCTCTGCCAATCCCCTGCTCTGAAAGGCTTGGTGAAAAATTCAGCGTAAGAGGCAGAAAACTTAACAGGTACTCAGTGCTTTGGACCTGTTTGGACAGAACTGGCAGCTTCATCTTGTCTGAGTGGGGAAACAAATAAGAAATAATGCAAGTATCTAAGCTTTGCAAGTTTTCTTATCAGATGAACTGCTAGTAAAGATATGGTTGAAGTTAGAAAATGCAAGCAAAACCTTGTCAGAATTTCAAATGAAGGTACCTTTAGGTTAATCTCTAGTTCAGTTCCACTTTTGGAATATGGCAATTAATGTATCTCTTGCATCCAGAATTTGAAATGCTATGTTAAAGGTTTGTTGCAGTTCTTATCTCAGTTGAATCTCTTGAGTGTGACTTGTGTTCAGCATAACGTACACTCCAGCCTGTGAGCAGATCAGCGTACAGGAAATCCAGTGTCTGATAACTGTGTCCTTTGTGGTGTCGGCACTCTGTTGCAGAAGTGTATCAAAATACAGTGGTGCTGTAGGGTGTCTTCTTGTAACAAAAGTAGTTTAGACCATTTCAGTAGCTGCCTTTCTTGAGGCTTATGGGCTTTTAGGTAAAGCTTTGACTGTAAACTATATTGGGAAGTAGTTCAAAGTGTTGGAGATAGCCTTGTGTTAAAAATATTAGGTTTCTGCGAATGAAGAATGCTTTTCAGTCCCCAGTGTTTGTGTTCAACAAAGTGTATGAGTATGGTGGGATTTTAGGGAAATGTACATTTAAAAGTCAAGGAACTCTGCCCGTATCTGAATATGTGAAGGATTCTCATTACTTCATAGGAACCATCAGATGCCTGCTTAGTCTTTTACATAGACAAAATATTGTACTTTCCTTGATCTGTCTCCACTGTATTTCATTTCTGAAGTTTATATTTAGTATTGTGTGAAGATTGCTGATAAAACTCTTGGGTTTTGGTAGCCCAAATTATCCATACACCTGTGAAACTCATGCATAAAACAATTTGAACAAGTTCAAGTGCATATCACTTTCTAGCATACAGAGATTAAAACTGTATTATAAAGCTCCTTTTTTCCTGTTTTGCAGGTAGAAAAAATAACTGGCCACCTCTTCCTGAGAATTTTCCAGTAGGTCCTTGTTTCTACCAGGACTTTTCTGTAGACATTCCTGTAGAATTCCAGAAGACAGTAAAGATTATGTACTATTTGTGGATGTGTAAGTATTTTTTAAAAGAAAAAAACAAAGTGCCTGTTGAAACTTGTTACTTTTGGCTTTTGCAGGCTCTGTAATGAGAAATTGTTTTAAATCCAGAAGTCAAATGTTGAAGTGAAATCTTTTATTTAGTTTCAATTTTAAAAGTACTGAATTATTTCATAGAAACTTCCACAGAAAAAAAGGGGGAGGATAATCCTAAGGCAGTTTGGTTCTAGTATATTGCAGCTTTCTGGTTTAAGTATCTCTCTTGTTGTAAAACGAGCTTTGAACATTTATTAACTTAAAAATAATTCTACTGTTCTTAAAGTCAGCTTATATATTAACAAATATCATTCACAATCAATGTTAATAGACTTGTGAATTTAAGAAGTATAATCTCCATTTGCTATAATATATATCGTTTTATGTAGTTTAATGTAGTTTTTAGTCTTTAGTGGAGACTTACTATAATTTTAGTCTATTTAAAAAAATAGTGTAAAGTAAATTAGCTGAAGAATCAGTCCATTTTAAAACTATCCTTTGTATACCAAGAATGCTCTGCACCATCTTTGTGGGGTTAGTTTTGCCCTCGTTCAGGTGCTGTGTTTTGACTGGAGAAATGCTGGATGAACCAAATGTACAAATGCCACATTTCTTTCTTCTGCCTTGTGCAGTGTGATGAGAGCCTAATAATTACTCTGAGACTGAGGAAATTCCAAAGATTTAGGTGCTTTGATGCCTTAAATATATTTTTAGCATACTAAGGGAATGTGAATTTCAGAACTTTTCTGTATTTTTTTTAGGACTTCATATTTAGTTAGCAAATCTCCATAATTTTACCTGTTAATCTGGTAATCTTATTACTGTGATTGAACCATGTAATTGAAACACATAAAATGAGCAGTCAGCGTTGAATCAAGTGAATTCCACTTCATTATAATCCACAGTTTTCTATATTCATTGCTGGGTCATTAATCTTCACATAAGCAGCTAAATCCACTGTGGAATGTGTGACTAGTCACTCTCATAAATTCTGACAGATATTTAAGATTTATATGTAATCTAAGATCAAGTACTCCAAAATTTTAGGATAGTTACTAATTACGGCCATTTGCAGGACTGTTCAGAGTTCTGAAAGTGCTGCATATTCCAAACACAAAGTGAAGTTGGGCAGTGAGAACTGGAATATTAGTGCTGTTTTTTCTTTTTCCTTCTTAAGGCAATAAATGAAGCAACAACATTATAGTATTTCAAAATACATAGGAGTTGTGCTTTTATACTAAGATGACAGTTTTTCTTCTAGGTAGATTGAGAGTTTTAACTCAGTCTTATTGCTCTTTTACTTCTTTAGCTCTAAGTACTCTCTGACTTAGGGATTGCTCAGGAAGGAAGGAGAAGGGCATAATAAAGGAAAAGAAAGACAAAATCTATTTCAGGGGAAAAAAAAAGATTGAGTGCAGAACTCTGTGCCTTAGGGCTGGCTGTTGAATCAATCCTTGTGACTATTCTTTCCCAGGATGTATCTACATGGTTTGGCTCATTTTTCATTAGAAGTATTCATATACTTCTTCAGTGGTGGCACTGATTACCATAGCAAACCAGCCTGCTTCTGCTTGCTGCTCTACCCTATGTTTTATTTCCTCTTCCAGAACCTCCTCATGTCTTCCTTTTTTCCCTTTTTAAAAATGGAGGCTATATTTCCCCCTTTCCAGTCAGTGGGAACTTCACCAGTCTGCCACAACTTCTCAAATACAATGGCTAGTGTCTTAGCAACTTCATTCGCTAGTTCCCTCAGGACCCATGGATGCATCTCATCAGGTCCCATGGATTTGTGCACCTTCAGGTTCCTCAGACAGTCTCAAACCTGAACTTCTTCTACTGTGGTCAGTTCTTCATTCTCCCAGTCTCTGCCTTTGCCTTCTGCTAGAGCATTTTCTGGTGAAGACGGAGTCAAAAAAGTCATTGAATACCTCAGCCTTGTCCATGTCCCAGGTGACTAGCTCTCCCATTTCCTTCTAGACAGGGCACACATTTTCCCTAGTCTTCCTTTTGTCACTGACATACCTATAGAATCTTTTTGTGTGCCCTTGATGTCCCTGGCCAGGTTTAAGTCTATCTGGGCTTCAGCTTTCCTGACCTGATCCCTGGCTGCTTGGACAATTTCTGTTTTCCTCCCAGACTGCCTCTTCTTGCCTCCATCTTCTTTAGTTTTCATTTTTCTGTTTGAGTTTGTCCAAGAGCTCCTTGTTCATCCATGCAGGCCTCCTGACTTTTTTGCCTGACTTCTCTTCATTGCGATGCATTGCTCCTGAACTTGGAGGAAGTGATCCTTGAATATAAACCAGCTTTCTTGGGCCCCTCTTCCCTCCAGGGTTTTATCCCGTGGTACTCTAGCAAGCAGATCCATGAACAGGCCAAAGTCTGCTCTCCTGAAGTCCAGGGTAGTGAGCTTGCTGTGCACCCTCCCTGCTGCCATAATGATCTTGAACTCCACCATCTCACGGTCACTGCAGTCAAGGCTGCTCTTGAGCTTCACATTCCCCACCAGCCCCTCCTTTTTGGTGAGAACAAGGTCCAGCATAGCACCTTTCCTCATTGGCTTCTCTATCACTTGGAGAAGGAAGAAACATTTTTACTAAGTGGCTTTGGGTTTTTTTGCTTTATTACATGGAAGACAAAGAGCTTTTCATTGAAAGATCGTTTTTGAAATCTTTATTTTCAAATTAGAATGGGTACATTGCTAAATTTGTTGATGCATTTTGTATCATTTATAAGCTTTCTCAAAAAATATTCAGTAGTCTTAAATATCTGTATTCAGTTATTACTGTAGAAAAAGTATCAATTATTGCAACTCTCAAAAACTCTTTATTATTTTAAGTTTGAAAATGTTTTCTTTTTATGATAGGACTTTTTCCTTCACCATGTATCTGGTAGTACTTGAATTTTCATGTTCAGTACTTGTGAATTACAGGGTTTACCTGAAAGTTAGAAGACTATAAAAATCATCTTATTGCTGAGGGTATTGATTTATTGTCAGCATGCTGATGTTTTGTTTAAAAATGCTCAGTTTGGGTATTACTTTAACAGTTGTAATAATTTATTGTATAAACATAATCTAATTAAGCCTATTTTGCTTTTGCTTCTACAGTCCATACAGTGACACTGTTTCTTAATATCTTTGGATGTTTGGCCTGGTTTTACGTTGATGCTACGCGAGGAGTTGATTTTGGATTGAGTATTCTCTGGTTCTTGCTTTTTACCCCTTGTTCTTTCGTCTGCTGGTACAGACCACTTTATGGAGCTTTCAGGTAACAACCTCAGCGTGACTTACGATATTTAAAAACTTGTTGAAATGCATTAACGTTCCAGAATTTGCTTGATTATCAGTATGCTAATCCTTTAATATGCTTTCATTAGAAACAAGTAGTACATTTGCCATTAATTCAGTTGTTGTATTTGAAACATAGATGGCAATAGTTAGGAATATCATGGAATCTCCTTTGAAGTGTTTATAGCTTCTACCATTGACAAAATATTTGTAGGAAATATTTAACTTTGTATTGAGCTGGTAACAATTTTAAGGAAAATTCTCATTAGATCTCTATCCCTTTTTACATTGAAGTGATTCAGGATATTCTCAGTTAAAATGCACTAATTCTTGTAGAGAAAGACTGATGGCCCGAAACTGCAGTTAAGCGTAACCTTTGGACTAAAGGAGATGTTTCTTTTTGCTAACTGAAGAGATACTGCTGCACCCACACATCTTTCAGCAGTCATATAGTTAAACTTGCATTTGCTCTCTAGTAAATCCATAGCCTGTCTAAGTGAATATTGATTGTTTGGAAAACTGACTTTCTGTCAGTTGCTCATCTGAAAATGAAATAGTTAACTGAGCTGAACTGGTTGAATAAATAGAAATAAACAAACTTGCTTCTGCAGGAAGAGCTATTAATGGCAAAATCTGGTTTTGTGACTTAACAAAGTGATTTCTACTTTGTTTACAACTCTGGTGGCAAGCGTATGATATGATCATTAGTTTTGATAGTAATAAGTTGAGGTCGTCTTTGAGATTTTGTCTGTACAAAAGGCATACCAATACCATATTTGGTTTGGTTTTCTTTGTGTGTTTTCTTTTTTTGTTTTGTTTTGTTTTTAACTTTCAGTCTTTGTCAGGCTGGCATTTTAGTAATTTAAACAGCAAACCTATTTTGTATACTTTGCTTTCAAGCAACAGCTGCTTCAGTATTCTGGTCTGCACTAGGTTTCAGTAATCCCATAATAGATTTTATTTCCTTCTGCAAATATTTTCTTCCCATCCTGCCAGCAGTGTGAACTTCAGTCTGAAAGTGGAGCAGAATTCTGTTCTTCATTCATTGTAGCAAAACTTCTACATTTAGTCGAAGAGGCCCTAAGAGGCCTGAACAGAACACTAAGGAATAGTATTGTGCTGCTGTTCTCACCTCTGTTAGAGGTGCAGGTGACGAAAATACTATATTAAAGAAGGAACAGCTCTTTTAAATAAACACTCTACAAACCCACAGAATTACTGATACTTCGGGTCACTGTCAATAAATGAAATGAATGAGTAAATAAATAAATAAATAAATCACTTTTTTGCTCTAGTTATTACAGAAAAAAAATTATATTGGTACTACAGTATTTGCAAAAAGTCATTAATTTCCTCGTTGCTTTAATCTTTTTTTCCCCCTTCTTTCAGGAGTGACAGTTCATTCAGGTTCTTTGTGTTCTTCTTTGTATATATCTGTCAGTTTGCTGTACACGTACTTCAAGCTGCAGGATTTCAAAGATGGGGAAACTGGTGAGTATTTTGTTTGCTGTAGCATTGTACTGCCTGTGAGACAAACACTCATATTTGACAGAGCAACTGCAATGCAGTCTGAGTGTTTTTTAAAAAAAAAAATCTTGTGCTCACTGCCAGTTGTTAAATTTGGCACTCAAAAAAAGCATTTTTGGAGTGCTCTTAACTGGAAAAGTGGGTGAAACGCAGCCCAAGATTGTCAGCTACTTCTGTTATTAGGCTGGTCAAAATTTTATCCTTCAGTGTAAACCACTTTGAACTATTCTTTTATACATTATCTCCTCTATTTTGGTGGTGTGTGGAGATGTTATTTGCTCTATATTTAAGATAAAGACATAAGCAAAACTTAGAGAAAAAGAAAATAATTTAGACAGTAATAATATACTGTTTGCATATTATTTTGTAGCATTAGTTATTTCTAATTATATCAGTATACTTACTAGTTATTAAGGAAATTTATAGCTAAAATTTGAAGAATGAGTTAACAATATATTTGGGTGAATATAGTGATAGATCTTTGAAAAGCTCATTTGTCCAAGTCAGCTCCTTATTCTGTAATAGTTGATTTTTCTTTTTCCTGCTTTTAAGTATACAAGCTTTTACATGAAGCTTTCATTTATATTATCTCTTATTTGAGTTTTCGAGATCTAATATTTAGATTTTACAAGGAAAAACTATTGGGAATCAGTCACTGTCCTCAGAAATGAAACCAGCAAACTTGAATTAACTAAAAGCATGGCTGTTAAGTAGCCAGGTGGTAGCCCAGAGAGCTGTGACTGGCAGCACTGTAGTTGGGTAGTGACACTTCTCTGTATCAGTGCTTTTTCATGCTAACCTCCAAACATATGTAAGGCAGACAAAACAGCATTGCTTTAGAACTGTAGTGTAAGGAAGGATCCTGTTTTATTATTTTTTGCCCTCGAATTTGCTATTTTGCTTTTTCATAGAAACATCAACAGACTTCAACAAAATAAAAAAGTATTTTAGAGGGCCAACTCTCCACATATGTGGAGTGTGCTTTTAAGGATACCTGGGGAAAGGGTATGAAAAGAACATCAGAAATGTTCGTAACACAAGAAAATGCTAATTACCAGAAAATTACAATAAATAATTATCAGAAAATGCTAATTACAGTTTGGATTTTTGAGTTTTGTGATAGCGTCCAGTTGGACATAAGGGATATCAAAGCAATTTGAAAAAAGGTAGAGGAAAGTTTTAAGGTTGTTCAGGTTTACAGAAATTTTTTGCCTTTTTTTCCTGTGGAAGACTCTTTTCCATCTTAATGTTCTGTTTTGCTTAAGGCAGCCTACTTTTTGTGGTTGCAAGTTTGATACTGTATTTTTCTGTTGGTGTTTCAATTTTGAAGAATGGTGAAATGTTTGAAGTACATACTGATAAAGCAATCTTTTCTATTAGTTAATCTGATGCTACCTACTTAAAAAGCTGTCATATTAACATCAATTGAGAAAGCATCACTGTGTGGATACAATTAAATGAGTCTTCCCACATAGAGGCTGTGTGTGTGGGGCATGTTTTTGGTTTATATTTAAGAAGTTAGAAGCTATCTTTTTAGGGGCATTTTCTCTTCCACAAAATCATGTAGTCTTAAATCAGTCTGAAATGACAGTATGACAAAAAAAATCTCCAGAAGTTGATGAACAACTCTCTTAATGTCTTCACAGTTCTGGTCAAGGATAATCATCTTTACTGCAATTTTTTGTATAGTTTCACTGCATGTGTTGCCAACGGAAAGCTCTAAAAGCTTAGTATAGAACCAAAATATGCTTATGTAAAATTCCCATGACTTCAAAAATATTCACAGTGGATCAGAACCAGGAGGTTATAAAGCTTCCCTTGGTATGGATACCTGTGGTTGAATGGTTCATGTGCTGTGCTAGTAAAGTTTGTCCTTTCTTTTTCTTTCAGTGGGTGGATTTCATCTCTTACTGGTCTTAATAAGAGTATTCCTGTTGGCATTATGATGATAATCATAGCTGCACTTTTCACAGCATCTGCTGTTATCTCCTTAGTTATGTTTAAAAAGGTAAGTTACATATTATTCTTTCCTTCTGTTTCCTGTGTTTGACCTGGATTTTGCTTTCCTGCATAAGAGGGTTGCTCTCTCACAAAGTAATGGGGATTAAATGATATTCTTGGGGGTGTGCTGTACGTATTAACAACTGTACTTTTTTGCTTATACTGTTGTGGAGTTACAAAATGCTGTTTGTACAATGCATGTATTTCCTGCAAACTAAAAGGGGGAAGGATAGCTCTGAATATGAGAAATTGGGAGGTAAGCCCACAATGAAAGGGTAGGTGAATGCATTGGACACAGTGATTGTACCTGTAGATGACAGGTTGTAATTTTCAAATCTGTGGTGATTCATCAGGCTGAGTGAGGTATGATTCAAATGATTGGTAGGTTTCAGCTCTTAGCAGAAGCACTTCCATTAAAATCAATAGAAGAGGGAGATGCCTGGTGCCTTAGAAAGGGATTTTCATTTCTCTGCTTATATTATTTTAACATTTTATTGTCACTTAATGATTGCATAGCATGAAAGCTCAAAGAAAGATGCTTTTTTCCCTTGGTTCCTTTTTGTGAATTTCCATCTGGAAGACCTAAGTTTAGATACTAAGGTGCTAGTAAGTTTTTATTGTTGTTTAGGTTAAAAGTAACTGAGAAATCTGCTGATGATGTGCTGGCAATTCTAATAATTCAACCTCAGTTACAATTACACTTAAAGATTTTTATATACCCAAACTCTTCTGGCCTACCTACAGTAAGCTAGAAATTGTAAGCGTTGCCTGGAGATGGCCCTTCTCCTTATTTGTTTTCTGCATAAATACTCAGGTACAGGAGAAAGAAATGAGCAAGAAAAATGCATGGTGGAGCATTTTTTTTACACTTTTCCTACTGTATGCATCTGGATTCTTTTCAAAAGCCTGCATACTCAGATGTGACCTGAGTTCTCTTTATGGATGAGAAATAGTGACATTTATAACAAAGAAAAATATTAATTAATTTTCCTGCTACACTTGAATGAAAATGTCTTTGCAATGTTATTTGACACCTTTATTGTGACTTGATCGAATATGAGTCAGAAATAGCATTTTAATACTCAGGTAACTGGAAGTTACTCAGGATTTGGTTTTCTGTTGTATACACCATATTGTTTAGAGTGTTTGTAAGTCATGTTGTTTAATACCTCTGCTTACTGTGCAGAGCTATTGGTCATCACACTAGTTTAGCAGATACATATATGCATTATTAAGATATTTTGTATTTTTTAATATTCAGTCATAGCTTTGCTCGTTCTTGTAACCGTATCAATCAGAGAAATTAGAATTTTTCTAAAAATTGATGTAGAAAAAAGCTCACCAAAATGTTATTGACACTGAATTCAAAACTACTTTTTGGTTTTGTTTCCTGCTGCTTTTTTTAATGTAATGCACCCTTATGAACTCTTTTAATGAGTACAACAAGTTGTATACAAATTGAGACAGAAGACATTTTTGCAATCTATGAGCCCTGCATTATGCTAAGGATGCAGCCTGTTTGTATATTTAAATATGTTATTTTAGTAGATAGATAGCAGACACATTTTAGTAAATGCCTATGAGACCCCTCTGAACTTGCAGAAGGTTACAGGTATTCCTACAGTCAAACTGTTCGTGCAGCAGGGCAATCAAAAGTTGCAGGATTTGTGGGGAAAAAAGTCCGTTTACTTATTTCTGGATCCTCCCAAACACACGAGCAAACCAGATTTCCCCACGAGACAGCTCTGCTTTGTATTTGAGACTTTGCTATTAGTCTACCATGAAATGGAATGTTCAGCACTGTTTTTTCACTGCTTTTCCACCTCCCCAGGTGCATGGTCTCTACCGCACGACTGGTGCTAGTTTCGAGAAGGCGCAGCAGGAGTTCGCAACAGGAGTGATGTCCAACAAAACCGTACAAACGGCTGCAGCCAACGCCGCATCAACAGCAGCAACCAGTGCAGCTCAAAACGCGTTCAAGGGTAACCGAATGTAGGGAAACATAAAAAGTCATCACAGTTCTCTCCGATTGTACTTTATTTTGCCGTCACTTACTATATTCCCTAAAAGCCTAGATCAAAATTCACACAGCATGTTTGTCTCTTCTGCAGCTGTGCATGGGTAAAATGGGAAACGTTTGGTTTATTTTATTATAAATTTATTTATTTTAAAAAGATAACCATTCATTGCCCTTCTTTGAGATGTTGTAATTCTAGACTATAAAACCTTCCATATTTTACAGGGGATAAATTATTTCAACAATTGGCCTGAGAATGAGTTGTGGCATATAATGGTCAAATAAATGTATTAAGTATTTGGAAGGTTTTTTAGTGGTTCACTCCGGTATTATTTTTAACTTCAGGAAAGCACTTTGGATCAATTCTTTTTCTTCATAATAACTTTTTTCCCTATTTGTACTATAAGAAGTGGGGTAGACTGAGAGATGTAGAAAGTTAGGTTTGGCTACTGCTTTCGCAATTTCGGCAGCTGCTGGAGGACAAATACAAGTAGGGTAGATACTATAAATTCTTTTCTTGGCTTTTTTTTTAGGATAAGTCTTTTGATATAAATCTGTAAGTTTGCATGAATACTGTTGAGTTATCTGATCTTGTTTAAATAGTGTTTTAGTCCAGAATTTACCTGCCCCACTTTATAATTATAGCGTGCGTTTGTACCTATTTTCATGGAGTATTCTCTGCCTGTGAGAAATGACTATGGTGCATAAGCATTCTCTGTAATAGAATGTGTAATGCAGTGTACAGTTTAAGGAAGTTAACTAATGGTTTCAATCACAGAGCTAAATGATTATATATTTGCTACTTTTAATTTCGGTATTCATGTCTTGGGATAATAATTTTGCTGGAAAAGAAACCAATATTGACTTCTAGAACACTAGTTTCTTGCCCCCCTTCCCTCTTCTACATGCAGTGGTATTTTTGTTGTGTTTGGGATTTTTTGGGGCGTTGGTTTTTTTTTTTCTGAAATGTAGATTTGTGTTTAACAGTGGTACTAAATCTATCTCTAGCCTAGTCAGTCACTCTGTTTACTGCTTGTCCAAAACCCTAAATATACAGTATTTAATTTTCTAACAGAAATATTGTCTAAACCCAAGCTTTTTAAGCAATGGCATTTAACAGATACTTGAATTCATTTTAACATTAACTCAGCCATCTCTGTGATGTGATTTAAGCTGGGGGGGGGGAAGCTTTTAAACTATTTTGAGTTGGAAAAATGAGAAATCTTCATTTTAAACAAAGTTAAATTTTAACTCATTGAACCGGAGGCCTAAGAGGTTAAATTGATGCTGTGGAACTGAACAATCATAATGGTACATACCATCACAATGGTCTAGAACATAATCAGGTCTTAGTATAACGTCATGTTTCTCTCCTTTGAAAGACTGTTTATGTTCTTGGATTGCCTCATGAGTCTTATGCACAATACTTGGGCTGTTTTTTCAAACTCTGTTTTAGAAAATGAGAACAGGAAGGACCACATCCCACAACCTGCGTAAGTATATTCTGTGGCCGAAATTAATTCAGCTCTTAAGGTAAATCCCTTTTAGTACGACAGCATAAAATTCTGAGGCACCTCCATGTTCTGAATGTGCAACAACTTTCATAGTTTCTTGTTCAGTAGGCTGTATTCATCGTAACAGAAGAGCATTACAAAAAATAAACACCGTAGCTTAATCCCTGCATCAGTATTGTACTGTTAGCATGAGGTCCCTGTTAGTCTCCTTTCTTTCAATAACTTCTTTAAATCCAACTTGAATTTGGATAAATGTCGTAATTTCACCTATGCTGAAGTTCATATTAACGAATATACTCGCTTCTAAATGTTCTCTGCATCATAGAAGTTAAAAGCAATTTAAATATTCTGTGTAATAGGGGCTCTAAAATGTCATACTAGTGGACATGCAAGCATTGAACTTGAATTTGTGTGGAATGTTATTAAAAGCTTTCCAGATAAAAGCCACCATTTTCTGTTGAGATCAGGCATCATCCATTCTAGCAGCTGTATACCAAGATTGTTCTTTTCATAATCTTTTAACTTGAGGATTGTATCTAGAAAATCTACTTTTAAGTCTAAATTTAAGCAATTCTCTTGGTATCTCTTGGATAGGAGGCCCAGGGACATCATCCTTGCAATTTAAGTTGAAGATTGCGTAATAACATACGTTACCAGAATATATTATGGAAAAAAACAATAGGAATAAAACCTGAATTTGGCAGGTAGATTTTTTTTTTTTCCCCCAAATGTTTAAAGGCTTTTTGAGAAAACGGTTTAATGTTCTGTGTATAGGGAGTGTGGATTTCTAATGTCATGGGTTGAATGAACAGATTTAAACCTCCTAAGTGAAATTCAAGGTTCAGTTTCGTGTGAATGGTTTAAACCAGAAATTTCTGACACTTTGCAGCCCAAACGGGAGGGAGAAATTTGAGTTTCGCTTTGACAACAGAAGGCTGATACTTGTTAAAATATTTTGTACCTAATGAAAACTAGATTTTACAGTCTCTCTTAATTAATATCAGAGTATGGCACCCAGTTAAGTTGTCATTTTGTAGTATTGTGGCAAATTGAGTACAAAGTACGAAGTTTAAACACTGGAATGTCAGTAGTCATTGATCTGTAATTTAGGAGTCAGTTTTATTTATCTGAAGGATGTTTGTATATTTTGTAAATTACTAACAATGCTCTGCCATCCTGGTGAATGTCACGGTTCTGTACAAATGCACTTCTTCTGTCCCTCTGTTGCATGTCTGAGTAGTTCAGAAGTTTTGTATATTTATTGTATTAACACAGTGTAATAGAATAAAAAAAAAACCTTTTTTCCTGGCTGTTTGCTTTGTATAGTTTTGAACAATATGGGGATTTTTCTTCTAACAGTCAGGATAACGTGCAGGGCGTATCATCTATGTAAAAGTCTCACTTGGTTTTTGTAATTCTGTATAGAAATGCTGTAATTCTGTTGAAATGGGGAAGCAAAATGTCCATTATTAAAATAATACATTAGGGTACTGAGAATTAGTCTACTCAACTGTTAAAAAGAAAATTCTTGTGCACTTGCAGCCCTCTTTCTTGTTCTGTAAACTCACGAGTGTTGAAATCTAAACGTGTTCTGTCATTACTGAATGAAATTCTACAGGTATTAAGTGAATCCTAAAACACTATTGAAAGTAAAATGAAGTTGCTGAAAACAGCATTGTTTTGGTAGTGTTTATTTTCCTAATTTCTGCCTATGAATTGACATTTCCGTATCGCTCCTGTGTCTTGCTTTTTCTTTTTTCACAGTCTGATTTTTGTTTGGTTTTTTTTTTTTTTTTTTTAAATAATATCAACTGTAACACCTGCTCTCCAGTACTGAGTTCATTGCTGGGCTTTCTTCGCAGGACAAAACGACTTCCTCTAGACCCCTGTAACATGGTCACGTTTGCCAACGCACAGTAGACAGCAGCGCTCTGAGGTACAGTCAGGATTATTTTGGGGGATAGCAGACGTGAGTTTTTGGAGACACGTGCACATGCATACATCATTTAGGAGTGAAATTCTCATCAGCTTGATCTGCTGCTTTGTAATTTACGGATCCAGGATGGCAGTGGCAGCAGACAGCAGACTACAGGAGCAGCTTTTCTGCAGCATTGGACCAGTCATGTTTTATGGTTAGAATTATTACACAACTTAAGTGCTGCTGTGGGGAGATGATTCCCCTGGTTTGCTGAGGTTAGTTTTCCTTAAGAATTGGTAAGCACGAAGTTGGGAAGGCATGCGCACAGAGAGAAAACAGCACAAGGAAGAGAACTGTGATTAAAGATACTCAATGATGTACTTCTGGGAAGGTATTTCTGCCAAGGAAACAGCATGCACCAAGAGCGTTCTGGTTATGAGTCAGTAGTAAGGCACAGTGGATCAGATAATTAAAACAAATGTGTGTTAGGTTTCACTCAGTTACATTAAAATGTGTAAGAATGAGTTTGCGTTTTATTTTTCCTACAAATTAATTTTATGCCTGCAAGTAGCTTTTATTCTCTTCAATAGAAAAACCAGGAAACCGTACAAAAGAAGTGGTGCAGATTTCTTACCTCAGCAGCAGAATACTAGTTTAACTTTATGCTAAGATGAAACTAGATACCATGTCACACGCTGCCAAGGGTGGGGGGAGGAGAAAAGTGTTCATGGGAATTACGACTTGTGAGACTCCTGTGCCAAGGCTCTGCCACCCTCAAAGTAAAGAAGTTCCTCCTCATGTTTAGGTGGAGCTTCCTTTGCTCAAGTTTGTGCCTGTTACCTCTTGTCCTGTCACTGGGCACCACTGAAAAGAGCCTGGCCCCATCCTCCTGACACCTACCCTTTAAGTATTTATAAGTGTTGATAAGATCCCTGACTCGGTCGCGTTTTTTTCAGACTGAAGAGACCCAAGTCCCTCAGCCTTTCTTCATAAGAGAGGTGTTCCAGTCCCCTGATCATCTTGGTAGCCCTTTGCTGCACCCTCTCCAGCAGTTCCCTGTCCTTCTTCAACCGGGGAGCCCAGAACTGGACACAGTACTCCAGGTGTGGCCTCACCAATGCAGAGTAGAGGGGCAGGATGACCTCCCTTGACCTGCTGGCCACACTCTTCTTGATGCACCCCAGGATGCCACTGGCCTTCTTGGCCACAAGGGCACATTGCTGGCTCATGGTCATCCTGTTGTCCACCAGGACTCCCAGATCTCTTTCCACAGAGCTGCTCTCCAGCAGGTCAGCCCCCAACCTGTCCTGGTGCATGGGGTTGTTCCTCCCCAGGTGCAGCACCCTACACTTGCCCTTGTTGAATTTCATAAGGTTCCCCTCTGCCCAACTCTCCAGCCTGTCCAGGTCTCTCTGTATGGTGGCACAGCCTTCTGGTGTGTCAGCCACCCCCCCAGCTTTGTGTCATCAGCAAACTTGCTGAGGGTGCACTCTGTCCCCTCATCCAGGTCATTGATGAATATATTGAAGAGGACTGGACCCAGTACTGACCCCTGGGGAACACCACTCATCACTGACCTCCAACTAGACTCTGTGCCCAGAGTAACGTGATTAAATTTGGAATTATTTTTTCTTTACCTTTCTCTGCCAGACTGAATTACTGATCCCACTGCACCAGAGTGATGCCGAAAGCTGGTTAGGGACACAGATTCCTGCACTCTCAGAAGTTCACTGAGATGAAGATGCCACAAATCAAGTAAAAGGCATCTATTTGAATTGCAGGAGCAAGACAACATTTTTATATTCCTGCCCCTCTGATATTAATAATATACATTCACTTTCCCGTTGCATCACCATTTTAAACCTAACTGAAGTTTGGGGGAGAAGTTACTGGAACACAGAAATCTGTAATTCACACCATTAGAGAATTGGACTCTGCTCTTTATTGCCAACTTGGTTAACCTCACTGAAAAAGTGAGGCAGTATTTTTAGCTATACTAATCAGTACTTTGTAGTATCTTTCGGCAGTAATTTGTAGAATAATAGCTGCTGTATCTATACCTGCTTTGAAATACATAAAGATGACTAATGATGTGGTGCGTCAAGTGGCACCTGTCCCTTATGTCTTCTGGACGGTAGGTTTCTAAATGTTCCAACTTTTAACCAAGAGCTGCTTCTTAGAAGTTTAGAAACTGCTGGAAGCGTAATTAAACTAAATGACATTAAGTATATGTAAATTTAGTAGAAGTGGACCATAGCAACTATGAGACAAAGGTGACATCCTGACTTTAAAGTTCTTTAAACTGCTGAAAGCCTTACTCTTACTCGTGCCATAAACCTGCTGTGACTGGACAAACAGTAGCCAGAGGTGAAAGGTGAGACACATCGTAGCAAATGCCATTTTAAAAGACTGTGATTAAGCAGTATCTGTTCTGAACCTTCGCTACCCCTTTTAATGAGAAAGGAACTGCAGTGCTTTAGTTGCGAAATGAAAAACATTTGTCAGACATATATTCAATTAGAAAGTCTGTTTAATGCAACTGTATTGTATAATACATAGCTACAATTTCAGATCACACACTTTTTGATCAGTGGTAATAATTGTTAAAGTCAGGTGGACATCTGAAACACTAACATCAGTGAGTGGGCTGGGATTTTAAATGCTATTAAAGCTACAATTAAAGCTACCTTGCTGTGGCTCAACTTGTCCAATATGTTTGAATTAAGGTAGTCAGACTCCTGTTAAAAGTTTGAAAACTCACATTTTAATTGAAATTTAGATTAAAAATAACACATTAGGTACATCATTCATGCTAACAAATGTACATAGTGGTGACTCAAGAACAGAAAAACAGTACCACAAATAAACCATGGCTCAAAACCTACTCTAGCTGGATGGCCACGGCCCCTCTTCCTACACCAAGCGGCGGCGGTGTGTGTACGTTGCTGCCACGCTCTGGTTTTGTTGGGCTCTGACCTTTCCTTGAGGTAGGCACCGGCGCCCACTGCTTTCAAGGAAGACTTGAACTCCTCCTCTCCCTTTACCACTAGGACTTGAGATACTCCGATGTGGGATAATGATGCACAATGGAAATGATATGGCTGAAAAAAAATTCTCAGAGGCCAGAGAACTTTATTGAGTAAAATAGATACAAAGGTGATATAGGCAACCCAGAAACAGCTCAGTAGCAATGTTTTTTGCAGTGCCACGTTATAAATAAAGCACATTAAGAAAACTTGCTGAGCCTTTTCAGCTTTTAGATTGTAAATTGCCAGAGATAGATAGTCACAGCTTCACATTTGAATTGCCTGTATTACATAAATCTGAGCATTTCAAATCGATCTAGAAAATATTTTTGTTAAATCTTTAAGCTGCTGTTACTACGGCTGTATTAATCTTTGAATACTATTGTTGTATTAATCTTCAAAATCAGTGATTCTGTTGCATTACTCTATGCTTTAGTTCATCCACACCACCAGAACTCCAGCTGCTTCTTCCCTGGGAAGTCCCTTTTCAAATCTCTTGTTTAAAAGCAAAAACTAAGGAAAAAAATAAAAACCACAACAAAACCCATTCCTGGTATTGCACATCTCACACAAGTTTGTGTATATATATATATATATATATATATATATGTTTTAAATATGCTACAATTAAAAAAAAAGAAAGTCTATGGAACTTTACAGAATACAAGTTTACGAAGTTGATCAAACCACAGATGTTTGAAGAATTCTTCAATACCACAGAACCAAAGTTAAACTGAACTAATTGGCACACAGGTTTTAAAGAATCCACAGCAAATTCTCCTAGAGCCTACGCAGTGCATGTACATTGAGAAGCAGTTACACTCCGCAGCCCCCTCATGAAATCAATTAAATTAGCTTTAAGCTGATTTATCTTCTTTTTTCCTTTTTTTTTTGTGTGGTTGTTTGTTTTTTTTTTTTTTCCCCAAAATATCTTTGAAAGCGACTGCTGAGGTGAACTTCAGGAACAACTTTAAACAGCTGTCAAGTGTAATGAGTGCACCCTACACCTGATAACAACCGCCAGGAAAAAAAAATAAATCTGCAATATATACCATCTTATCACTTGCTAGAAAAACAGAACCCTGAGAAAAGAAATTCTGATTATTTTTTTTCTGTATTTCTTCCCAGCCTGTCTTCTATCTGTGCTATGTGATGAACATGGGTAATTTTTTGCAAGTTAGTTGATTATGTCGTTGCAGAGCAAGTTGATAGTATACCAGCAACAAGCAGAAGAGCTGGTTCTTCTTGGTTACAAATGCAAACAAAAGCGAAACATGCCACTGAAAATATCTCCTTTGCACTTAAAAAACTTACACTATAAAAAAATTTTTCAAGCGTTCTGTAGATCACAGCAGAGGTCAGCTAGTAACGTAAATGAAGGCTGATCATTGTTTACTTCTAAGCTAAAGCAGTATATCCCCTCTAAACCTTTTGGAAGAACTGACCTTATTCTGACTGATCAAGTGCTCAAGCCAAAGCAGCATTTGTCACCATAATAATAGCGTCGAGATTTGCTGGCAGTGGTGACATGGACATTGGATTGCTACCCACCCTAAAAAAAAAAAAAAAAAAAAAAAAAAGCTAAACCCCTAAATCTATGTCGTAATTAATTCCCATCTGCTCTACATGCTACTCTTATTCTTCCCAGCCCCCCCTTTTCCAACTGCAGAGCCCCCAGGAGCGCGGCCGGGCTGGTGGCCCAGCCTCTGCGGCACCAGCTCCAGCAGAGGGCTCAGGAGGAACGCCACAAGGACGCTGGCGTCGGCCGTGCTGGACCCACCGTACCAGCCAAGTGCGTGCCCTTCCGACCCCACGGGGCGGTTGTGGGGATGGGAGAAAAACAAGGAGAACACCACAGGTGCGCGCCGGCTGTGATTTTTCGTCCTCAGACATCACTTTGTGATAGTGACTTTGAAAAAATCTTGCTTTGTGCAGGCAACTGGCGGAAATGGTTCCAGACCATAACTTTTGGGTTTTTTTTAAAATTAAATATTCAAAAGTGAATTACCCTGTTTAAACTAGAACATGGTGGGCACGGCTTACAGGAGCAGGTGAATTGCAGGGAGAGGCTAGATTAAAACAATCCCTTTTTAATATCAGCAGACGCTGACTTTGTTTGTTGCGCGGCGGCTCAGAGATCGCCTCCGTATCCATCCGGCACGTGGCTGGAAGGTGCCCTGGGCACTGACCCGGGCGGGCTGGGAGCTGTACCTGGTTTGCTCCACAGATGTGCCGTGCCCAGGAGGTGCCGAGCAGGCACCAGAGGGATGCTCCAACACCACCACTGCCAGCGCTCACCCGTGCTCACAGCTGGCCCCGACTGCTGAACAGCTGTTGTATTGCCAGTTACTTAAGCATTGTATTGAAATTAGCTATCTACCTGTACAGTAACAACAATTTTTTAATACCTATAAATAATTAATGGCACACTTTAAGGGAGTGACCAGGCACAAACAAGAATCTCTGCTCCACATTATACAGTGAAGTGACGGAGTAAAACACTGTCACTGGAAGATGTTAAGCTACCAAGAAGTAAGAAAGAAGAGTCTAAAATTCACTTAGTATTGCATTAGAACTACTTCTCGGATGAATTATCCCCAATGCCTGTATGGCACAGTTGCATCATTCCTTTGTTTTTTAAAATACCTTTTAAATTTTGTTTTCAGCAGTAGTTCTAGTAAGTGATGCAACACCACAAGTAATACAACCAACTGCTTTTGAGAAAGAAATGTCATTTGTGGCAAGGTCTGTTTTATTTCTGTTGATTTAGTTGGAAAAGGGTCCATACTACATGTGGTTTTAAAAAAAGGGAAGAGATCTTCCCAGCCATGTAGAATTTGGCAAGACTTCCTGAAAAATGTAAATTTCTTAAGGACTCGTGTGGCTCTGGGTCATGAGACAGACTGATCTGTAGACTAGGAATGAGGTTTCACTGGCAAGAGAAAGAATAATACTGTTGGAAGTCCAATGTGCGATCTACATTTTCAGGAAAGGCTACAGCCCAGGCCAGACTGGGATAATGCCCAGCTGTGCTGTGGGGAGCTGTCATCTGCTTGGGCTTTCACGCATTTTAATAAAGGCCGTAGAAATATTTTTGAGAATGGTTATTTCAAACAATTTTTTCAGAATCAGGTGAAAGCCAATGTAAGAACAGCTTCTCTGTCTAGTCAATGGAAACAAAATGATTTACCTGCCAAGTAACGAGTGGCACACACCGTGCACTGTAAGTTTTGAGACAAAGGAACCTGGCAGGGACTCGACTTCTTACGTGCTTAAAGACTGGTGTAAACTGTGTCACGTCAACTTTGCTTTCTCCAAGATATACTTACTATCTGAGAAGGCACTGTACTTTTAAGTTAGTTCAGTATCAAAAAGCACCTCAATGAAAAGTATGGTACCAAACCAGGTGGTGGTGGAATATTCCCACATGAGGGGAGCCCTTGGAAACAACGCCTAATTAAAATAGGCTTCTCTGTTGTATAAGAAAAAAAAAAATAATAAATGTGCTGGCTTTTTAAATTTTAAATCCAAATTCTTCAAAGTGACCAAGGTGGGTAAGGCAATCCGATCAATCAGAATTTGTCAGTTAGAACAACAACATTCTTGCTATATACACGTGATTCCTCACCTCCTCAGCCAGATTAATATATTCCACTATGTCCTGATCATAGAATGAAACTAAAAATATCCCCAGGTATTTACATTCTGCTTTCTCGGGATCCTTCCTCTGATCCTCATTGCCCAGCAAGGAAGAAAGACCATTTCAGTAGTTCGGGGCTGGAATGCATGGGGCTCAGTCACACAAATGGTAGCAACAGGTAAGTGGATCTGCCTGTCCAGTCAATGGAAAGCAGATTAAGATCCAGGCACTGGTGTTCTTCCCCACTGGAGTTAAAGGAGGCAGATAAGGTTTTTTCCTTCTTCTATTTCTTCTTGCACTTTGTCACTGGATGTGGCTATTTCAGCTTGCGCCGAGAAGACCGCACAGATGAACGTCAGAATAGTGCCACCAATAGCTGTGTAGAAGGCCCAGCCCAAGGAGCAGTCTCCTAGTTTGTAAGCAGAAGCGTAAGGTCCACAATAGCTTATTGCTTTCTGGCATCCCCAACCTGCAGGGTAAAGTATCAAGCCTAAAATAAGGAAGAGGCCTAGAAATAAAAACAGAAAGACAGAAGTTTAACAAACGATCAGCTTAACAGCAAACGCAAGACACGCAGTAATGGTCATCATGGTCACTCCTTACTCCTAAGTACCAGGATTGGGAGGAGAAGACTCAATGTTATCCATCCAGCTTTCCTTTACTGATTGTTCCCTAGTATATACTGTGCAGTGCTTCATCTAAACTTGGTGATATCCTGTTGTTTTTCTTGTGAAAGGCTTATTTCATATGACAATGGCCTAGTTCCTCATTTTAATCTCCATATTCCTTCTACATCCTTTGTTTCCACACAGAGTTTGCAAAACCTTCGAGCATCTCTACCTACTGTTTATATTTTCACTTTTCAAATACTTAGGAATGTTTGCATCCACTTTCGAGTTTGTGTTCAGCTGGTCCTCATTCAGCTTTATTTAGTTGTTCATCATAAACACTTTGCCTTTTTTCATCTGGATTTTTCCTACATTGATCTTCTGGCCTAGAAAAAGAATAAATAATTTCACGCTGCATCTGCTGATTTGGTCACATTATGACATGGTAGAAAAATAATACTGCCAGTTCAGTAAGCTGCTTTTGTAATGAAGGGAGTCTGGAATCAGCTCCAGACAAACAGATGGAAGTACCCAGGGCCGGCGCATGGGTAACACCGGCATCCTCTAAACTGGCGATCGACTGATGCAGAAGGAAAGCACGTTTCAGTGATGCAGGAGCAAAACCCTCAACTCCCCAAACACCCCACTGTGCCTCAGGCTGGAAGTAAAAAGCTCAGACTAGACGTTTTGCCCGTCTGATCGTCTCTCATATTCATAGCTTTCTCTCCTATGAGGACCAGTCGTTATCTAAGCAGTGAAGGGCTTCATTAAGGAAATTAAACGTCACACTAGAGTCCCTGCACACATGATGGGGTCTTTGCACAACGATGAGAGATTTAATCAAAATGCCTAATATGCTAGTGGCTACAGTGCTCTCTTATAGGCCCGGCGGAAAAAATCACAGATCTCCCTCCTACAAGGTGTGTAAGAAGGAGTTAAACATCAGGACAGCGCATAGGTATCAAAATTTACTTTCTGTTTTCTTTAAAATTTTACTCAGAAGAACAGGAAGAATTATGAAAAATAATTTTTGCTTAAACACAAACAGTTTAACCAGAAAATAAATACAGCCTTCCAGATCCCATAAATATTTATTTGTCCTGCACTGTAAAGGCCTTTATTCAACCTGGCACCTTGACAAAAAGAGCTGGTAAAGGTGCTGTCACTTCTAGAAGTGGGCTGAAAGTTGTGCTTTTTATGTATGGTGCTGGTTCATCCACGAGATTTCATCTAATCCCAAAATTTCTACCAAGTAATAAAATAAAAAACAGTCCTTTTTCTTCCCTATGTTAAGAGATTACCAAGAACAGCTGTAAAGACTTGTTTGCATCTTCAATTCCGTTACACTAGCCTAGTCTGCAGTATGGTATGTTTCCTTAATTGTTTGTTTAAAGAAATTCAGCCAGATGCAAGAAAACTTCCTCACTGAGAAAGAAAAGCTGGGTCCTAGCTAGTAAGCAGTTAATATACACAAAATGCAAAAACCATCATCCAACTGTCTAAAATTAATGTCTACGAATGCCAGACATTTATTTCACAAAAGAAAGTCCTTCCTCCAGCGTTTTTCTAACGATGACACAACACCATGGGCATGAATGAACTAAATGTCATTATTCTTTGGGGCAGCAAAATCCATTAGCGAGTGATATCCGTTCTCTGTGAAGGGATTTCATCACTGCTTACATTTAAGAACCAATGACAAATTTTACACAGCGTTTCCTGGCTGATTGGCCAAACTACATTAAGTATAAAGTATTGCTTTATCTTGGACAGACCTGGATAAGCTGTGCTTTCATCCTGCTGAGCCCCGCAGCCATTTCAGACTAAACACCAGCAGTTCCTTCTTCTCTGCTCATCACTAGCTTCCTGTTCTGTGTAACCGGCATGACCACACTATCTATTTTTCTGACTGTATGTTGGTATGGGCTAGTTGCCATTTTCTCCAGTGATCACAAGCCCTTTCGTAGTTAAAAATCACCATCACTGAATTAAAAGCCGGATCTGAAATGCCAGTATAGCTGCTGCCAACACGGAAGTTTTTAAAATTTACCACTCCATCCCTCACAAATCCAGAGAGCCCACGTTTAACAGCAAACCTGGCTTATGACTGAGCCACAAGCAGGACTAAGAAGCTACTTCCGTCTGTTTTTACCAAAACCAGAGCTCTGAACAACTCCTGAAAGCTACTCGTTCGTGGTTTGCATGCCCCAAGCTGAAAAGCTGTTACCCAAAACTCAGGCCCCCAAAAGGCTGCAGTGCTGCTGTCAAGTGTAGTCAACAGGACTTTACTGAATTACAAAGTTTTTTGTTAGAGTACAGAAAATTCATGGAGAAATGTTGACTACAGCCCATAATACGATAAACTACAGCTGTTTTATCACAGACGAAAACAAAATTTAGAGAGAAATCTTAAGTATGGACTGGAATACAGTCAGAGTCTCACCTGATTTTTCCTTCATATAGCTAACTTTGTGAATCCTATACTGGCCTAGCATAATAAAAGAAAAAAAAAGAAAGTAATGTTTCCACTAGCAAACCTACCTTCTACTACCCCATTTCAGGGCAGACAGAAAGTTTCTCATTTCATTAATACCTGGTTCATACTTGCTAGGAAAAGTGAATAAAGATGATTCAATCAAGCCAATTCAACACACCCACAGCAAAACCGGGACTCCTTGGATTTCCTGCTCACTAAGACCAAGTTTAGAGGCACAGATTCCCCCATCACGTATTCAACACAAAGCTCCAACACACGGAGCAATGTCTGAGCTGTGCAGGGTGCAGAGACCCCCTCCTGAATCTCCCCACCTGCCCAAAAAGGGGTGCTCCAGTGAAAAGATCAAGGGGAGCTTTGCCTCTTGCTTCCAAGTAACTACAAAATGAGGAGTCACAGGCTACAGAGCTCATGTCAATGACTCCTGCAGCTTAAACGAAATAGACAGAAGATGCTTTGCCACCCACCAACAGAGCAAATCATGGGCTAAAGCAGAAGCCAGCAATCCAAAGCACTTAACTGTCCAACTACCTGTAACCAGAGCAGCAGCTTCCAGAGACTCCCCAAAGAGAAACGCCCCACTGCTCCTGGCAACATGGATGCAGACGGAAGGGAAGGAAAAATGCCCATGGGGAAAGACCAAGGTAAGATACAGTAGGGATAGCAAGGGCAGGAGAGGTTCTGGTGCTGCTTGGAAAGTCATGGTCTGCTTTTAAACATGCGAAACAGTTAAATGTGACACGAATAGCTCAGCAGTCTCTGTGCTCTTCCACCTTTCACCTGAGGAGCAGGGCACAACCATTTCATGCAACACGAAAAAGCCGGAGGGCTGTTTGTACAGCTAACAGCATAGCCTTGATCTACATCTCACACACGTGCAAGCAGCTGCAGTTGAGCAAAGACCACTTACAGGCCGGTCTGTGGCCAGACAATCCACGAGGGGAAAAAACATGGTAAATTCTCAGCGCTGATTTCCCATACCAGTGTCTATAGGGCAGAGCCTGGCCAGGCCCCTTACATCTCTTCGCCGCTTTGACAGAAGTTTAAGCTGAACTGCCTACATGCCTGCCTTTCTGGGGCTGCTGCTCAGTCCCTGGGGCTCGCCTGCCGGCAGCTCTCTCGTTTTGGTTATTTATTTGCATTACCACAGAGCCTGCCAGCTCTGCTCACAGTTTATGCCTCCAGCCTGCTGACAGTCTGCTTTTCAGACAAGGCACACAAGTGAGATATAACCTCGACCGGCATATTGGCAATAGCTTCATCAAATCCATAGCCTGCCGCTTACCAAGGTTTTCTGTTACAGTCTCTGCAACAAGCCAGTCTTAAGAAAAACATCGAAGGAAGAGAAATGGGTTTTCAGTTGCTCGCGGACAGCACTAAGCCACACAGGTGCGCGTGGTTTCATTTTGTGAAGAGTCCCCGGGGGGCCAGATGGGCTGCACCGAGCCGGGAGCAAAGCACCTTGCCAACGAATGAACCACGGCGGGGAGCGTGGCCTGGAGCTTACAGGGGGCTGGAAAGGGGAGCCAAGCGCCTTATCCCTGGCACTCACTGATACTCACAGCACACAGGAACACAAGACCAGCTCCTAGTACAATCTACACATTTGTGCATAAAAGTTGCTTTCTGGATTGACTGACTATTATAATTATCGGGTTTCTTGACTTTGATTCAGCTGTTCTTACACTTGATTCATTCAAATATTACCTCTGCATTTAATATGTATCGTCTGCCTTTCTAAGCCATTTAATGCTGTAAATTAAGATTAAAGCACTTAAGCTTTTGTTAGCCATAGAAGTACAAAGCTCAGTTTTGTGTTGCATAATTTTATGTCAGCATAATGTGATAAAGCAACAGTTACCTCCTGTCAACAGTTTGCCTTGGGACCTATATGGCAGGACAACAGTAAATATTAATGATACAGATTTCTTTTTCTTAATAAATCAGTTTGTGCCCTTGTCCCAGTGGCTTTGAAGAGAGGGCAATCTTCAAGAGAAAAGAACAGAGAACAAAAATCAAGTGCTCTGTCTGAAGAAAAGTTGTCTGCAACAGATCGTTTCAGTTCTTCATGCTGACGTAAATGAGTTTTAATTCACAGCCAATCTACCTGGGGAATTATCGCTGTTTGTTCTCCCTGCTGGGAGACACACACTCATTTTGAGAACAGTACAAGCTGTTTTCCACTGTGCTCCTCTACAGGCTCGCAGAGCTCAGGCTTGCTCTGTTATAGACTTCACCCCCTCCCTGAGCACAGCTGCGCTGCTGGAGTGTAGCTTCTGCTGTACACATGCTCTTGTTACTGCTTCTTAATTAGCTCCACCCCACTTCTTTAAATCAGCATGATAATTTTTCATAATTACATTTTCCTTTTTGGTAGTTGTTGCAGGCTCTCAGTTACCTTTGCTCGTAGACATCCTTAAAACACAGGTCTGAAAGAATGATACACAATGCTGCCAGATGCCCAGGAATGACAAGAGAAAACTATTTAAATTACTTTTTTATCCAGAGACCTCATCTAAAACTCTTTGGTGTAAGTCTGTCAGCAGAGAACATCTTCCCATCTTTCACTGAAGGCAATTTTCCCACATAACATTTTATTATCAATCCCTAGCTATCTGCTTTCAAAAAAGAAGCCTTAAGAAATACAGAATTTAGATGAGATTTAGATTTTATTGGGATTATTAGACTAAAATATATTTCCTGATTACAACACAGACAACCTATTAAACATCAGCCTTTCTATATTCAAATGATATAAAAGCAACTCCTTTCTCCTAAAACACCAAAGCAAACCATTACAGCATACTGTGAAATATCAATATAAATACAGCAGATTGCACCGCTGTGCAATGACGTTTCTGAAGACAGTTCAATGCTTTTTCTATAGGAGAAGTCGTCTTGTATTTGTGCACCAAGAACTTTTCCCCTTTTAAGGGCCTGAAACTGCAGCAATTGCTCCTCCTGGTTTTATGCGCTGTGAGCTGCCAGGCTATCGTGGAAAACCAACAGCCCTCTCTATCGTTACGGGCATTTGTATGTCACACTACATGCTGCGGTCAGATCTGAGTAAAAGCTTTTTCATTGCATCCTTGGAAGCAGCCCTTGAGACAGGGTTTAGGCAGATGCTTGTTTAGTTAAGTGAACGCATTCTACTTAGTTTTGACAGTCTCCTGTGCAGCTGCTGTTGTGCCATATTAAACAACAGCATATACTAACAAAGCCAATTTCCATTGCAAAGCCTGAAACTATCTTCTCATTTCCTAGCAAAATAGCAAAAAAAGCTTTTAAATGCTGCTGAAGAAACAGGAAATTAAGCAGCTGTGATCAATGAGGTGGTACTGAAACAGGCTCCCATGGAGCAGCACAACCGAGCAACAGCATTTTAGGAGACGAAGAGAGAAAGGGTAAAGGTGGGGAGGGATTAGCCTTGCACAACACCACACCGGCAACGCAGGCAGGTCGCTTCCTCAGTGGCAGTGATCCTGATCATTCTCATCTTCTGCGCAACCACAGGAGATTAACGCTCAGCCCAAGGGCATTGCACCAGCCAGGCAAAATAACCCTGCCTTTATTGCTCTTATTTGCAGATCTGTCAATAAGGTACCTGAATACCTGAACAATTTCATGCGTAAAATATCTGTACAAATGTACTACACTGGCTTAACCCAAGGAGGCTTTCACATATGCAAACTTTCCCTGAAAAACCCCTAACCAGGAGGAACACTACCAGGTGGCCATTTGCATGCTTTTGACCGCTTCAGCCACCGACACTCAACCAAATCGCCGGCCTCCTACTCAGCAGCTGTATAACAAATACCTTCAACCCTGTGAAATGATTCCGTAATCCCATTTTAATCAGATGACAGCTAATGAGGTGGACGCAGGCCAGCTGACGTGGTGGTCTCAGCACTCCACACTGGATACAGGAAGAGGGTGAGGGTAGTGCTGAGATGCTGAAGGGAGGAGCACAGGGCCCCAGACCTGCCTCTGCAGCTGCTCCCCATCCCCCTGGACGATGGCCAGACCCACCAAACACACGGAGCCGACCAGAGGCAAGAAAGGTCTTTGTCCAGGAAGAAAGGAGAGACTCTGCAAGCCCTAGAGCCCTGGAGGTGGCCTCTGGCCCACTTGGAAACGCTGCACAACAAACAAAAGAAAAATTCGTAACATTGAGAAGATCAATGCTTAAAAAAAGCCTACATGGGCACCACACTCAATGCAGGTTTGCACAAGCAGAGGGAATTAGGAGTAAGTTTGGAAGCATAGCTGTTGAGGGTGGGGAGGGTTGCTGGTGGGCAATGCACCGAGGTAAGGTCCATACCTCCACACCTACGGTCACTGCAGAGGACCGCAGCCGTATACAGATCCCAGTGAACCTGGGATACCCTAAGCTCAGGCAGGAGAATTAATGGTTTGTAACCAGATGATATTGTTTATATTGCTTATAACTCAGGGTGATATAAGGGTAAGCTGTTACCAGAAGAAAAAGCAGTTCCCCAACCACTGCTTTCCCCAAGCTGAGGAAAAGGATAAGATCCCCACTCTTTTCAACAGTAAATTAACTATACCATTTGTTCATGCGTCTTTTTCCATTTATTAAGCAAATCAAAGATGCTCATTCATAACCAAACCTATGCAAACATACGTAAACTACTGATGCTGGGGTGTGGAAACAGGGACAGGACTACAGTGCAGGGGGCTACTGGTGGGAGACAACTGTTAAGTTATTTTGCTACCCACAGAAAAGGCCAAAAATAAGGCAGTTTATCAGCATGACATGGATTGCTCTGGCAGAATAACATCATTTGGGGGACTCAGGATTTGGTTTATTTGATATTGGTGTGATCTAACTGCTTGGATTTCTCTGTAATGAAACGTGACGCTGCAGACTCTTGTTTTTAGGAGAGCGGAGGGCAAATTTGCCATTAGCTTTTAATAATTTTTATACTTGTGGTGAGGGTCCCCATTAGTTGGTGGGGAAGGAAATGCAGAGACTCAAAGTAAGATCAGTCCCAAGCCCTGAAATGATACCGCTGCCTCTTCACTGGCCATGAGCCATGTGCAGTCACGTCACCACACTATGGGAGCTCCTGTGCGGTGGATGCTAACCCTGCAATTCAGTCGAGATAAAGCACCCTATAGGGGAAAAGCCAAATGTTTACAAGTTTTCAGCAATGCAGAGGTAACTGAAGACCTCTCCACTCGTAGGGCCACAGCTCAGGCACCACTGCAAGGGCTGGTCACCTCTCACATTCTACTTTAAAAGCCAATGAAGCACTGACTGTTTTTAATCTAGGATGGCCCAATAGAAGGCTTGAAGCTGCGAAATGAGAAGCTCAATTGTGGATGGTAAATTCGGGAGGTTCCTGAGTCACGGAAGGAAATACCAGACCATGCCAATTATTCCATCCATGAAAGAAGCAGAGGAGAAGACATAGTACGTTTCACATCACTCACCGTAACCTTTTCCCCTGCCATTTGACCAGTGAGCGCCATGCCCTCCAAGGGAATGAAAACCACCACCTCCTGACCACAGCTCTATGGGGGAGGCCAAAGCAACAACCTGCCTTGGCTTAAGCCAAAGAGAAAAAAGGGTTGCAGGCCACCTCTTTCATGGCATTACATTTCCTCAATACTGATCCTGCAGCACAAACAAGACCTTGGGGGTTGCAGGGGGAAGGAACTGCAGAGGAACTCTGCTCAGCGAGAAGAAAAAGGGGAAGGGGGATGCAGGATGGGGAGAATTTTGGGTGTCTTCAAGGGTTGTACAGCAGCAGAGTGCAGGTCATCTGTGTCGGGGAAGGAAGCAAAACTCAAACCCACTGATCTCCTTTACCACCACACCTGGCACACTGAAGACAGGAACAAATCATAAATTAGCCCCCCCATCTTGATAGAGCCACTTTCATCTTTTTTCTTGTGTTTGGGTGAAAACACAGCATTTACTGAGTTTAAATATTCTCCTAGTGTTTGCATCCTATATATAAACAGCAGCACCAGTCTTGGCTCAGAGGCCAGGAAGCAAAAATCTGAGGGAAAGGGAGCCCTACTAGCCTCCCGCTTCCCCCTGGCCTCTCGGGGGGCAGCCAGCACTCCCTTAGCCCGCACAGCCAGGGAAGGGGTGTAAAGAAGTTCTCGGCAGCCCACCTACGCCAGTAGAGGTAAGGCACCTTGGTGTGCACATGTGCCACAGTAAAACACTTCTCAGTGGGTAGCATGAGAGTCTCACACTGAGCACTGTTTGATGGAAGACACGTGTGCTTCCTGAGAAAATCAGCTGCCAAACTTGATCACTGAAAACCTGTATTTTTTGTTTATTTTTCTATTCTGTTTACAATCTACTGGGTGTCGTCTGGTTCCCACATGCTCACCTTGGTAGCACAGATGAGCTGACCACCAAATCTAACCAAACACTGAAATCTTCACTTTATTTCTTTGAAGTTACTAATACTCTCCCTCAGGCTCAACAGCAATTTAGCACTTGAACTCAATTTTCCTTCCCTGGCATATTCCAACACAGCAGTCCCCTTCACTTGAACTTTCAGCAGCCAAGTGTGTATTCGATGTCGTGCTGGCATTTGGCCATATAGGTTACAGGAAGCACTATACCGCAGACAGCAAAAGCAGTTCAGACTGTCAGGATTTCCATTATAAATCCCTCCCCCCTTCCCCCCCTTTTTTTCTTTCTTCCCACCCCAAGAATTCAGAATTCTGGCATCAGAAAAGAAAAACTCTGAGCTGAATCCAAGAGGAAATATACTTTTTGAAAAATGCATGCTCTGCGTTTTAGAAAGACAAACAAGAAGCTTCCTTGCCTTCGAGGGCAAAACCACTCTCACTCTGCTCTCCTGCTGCCTGGACTCCCCGGCTGAGCAACAGCTTCCGTCACCCGCAGGCAGCAACATGAGCTCGCAAGGTGCTCTCTTCCTTGCTTGCCAGCTTGGCCCTTTCTCAGACAAAATAATGCTGCTTTACAGCGTGTTCCTGCCTACAATCGAATATCCTGAACTACTCTGCAACTATCATAACCTTTCACGTCACACTCTGAGCATCGGAGAGCTCTATAGCAGCGTCATGCCCCCTCCACATCAGCTTGCTGCTCCTTCTGCGTTTTCTCCCCTCTCCGAGCAGTCCTGGCCGACCTCCCGCTTCCTCCTCAGCCTCCTCCTCCGCAACTCCCAACGGCCTCCCTACCTTCCAGCAGCCAGGAGTGTGCAGCCGCACGGCCCCATGCACCCTGAGCCCACCCCGCACGGCCGGGTCCTACTGCATACACCCCCACAAGCAGCTCCAGATCCTCTTCCCCTTCAGATGGTTCCCATCAGGCTCTGCTCAGGCCATCTTCCTAATCACCTGGCTTTCCCAACGGAAATGATGACCAGTAAGTATAATACGCTGAACTCTTTTTTAGTGCAAGAGAAAACAAACTCTTCCAGAAGCAGAGATGCACAGTTACAGACGCAACTGCCTTCAAACTTGGTTTCACCTCTTCATGTTAGAAAATTGTGGAGAAGCTTCCTTGTATCTGAGGGTAAAGCTGCACTCCTGGAACTGAGCTATTGCCCAGGTACTGCGGTAGCTTCTGGTGGAGGAACCCCCCCCCCGATACCACAGCAGGGAACAGAAGAAGACATAAAAGGGAAAAAATAAGAAATCATGGACAGAAGAATGAACACGGGAGAGCTTGTGAGATACCCAAATAGAGAAAGTACTGTGGAAGAGACTTCACTGCTTGGGACTGGGCAGAACAAGCGCCAGGTAAAAAACCAGCCTCCCAGAACAAAGCAGGGGTACAAGAGGAAATGCTGGCCAGGAATAAAGTAGGGTGAAATGTTAAGGAAACCTCAGCCTTGGGTGATGAGAGAAGAATACTAAAGTAGGACCCTGGAAAGAAAGAAGCTGAGTCATCCCCAGCAATGCTGTAGGAGAAACTGCTGGGGTGAAGGAAGGAAGCCCAAATCTACTGCAAACATCTGAGCCCAAGAAGACAAGACTCTGACAAAGTGTCCGGGGGAAGCTAATGCTCCCGGCCCACCTGCAGCAGCCTCTGAGGCCACAAAGCTCTGCTTCGTCTAACCGGATGTGTATCTGCTACAGGCGAACAAGCCCAGCCTGCTAAGACACAAGACAGCAAAATGCAGCCATGCGTCCACCTGGCCAAACGAGACACCCCTCAGTGTGCGGCTGGGATGCAGCTGATCTCCTGACTGATGCAACCCAATTTTTACATGCCTTTTTTTTTTTTTTCCCCCCCATGCGTTTGTCAGAAACCTGTTTAGTCAAGCCCTGTTTGAGGTAGGAGACAGTGGGCTGTGAACAGAGAAAGTGGTGAGAAGGGGGTGATGCACAGGAGGCACCCCAGATGAAGCCATCAGCACTAAGAAAGGCTTTAGAGAAGACAAACTATTTCATCCCTTTTCGGTCAACCACCTGGCAATGCAGCCCTGCTCCAGCATGGCAGAGCAGGATTAACAGACACTGAACTCCCAAATCCAGCCGCCTTCCTGGCATGCCAGCACCCTTTCCGCTCCACTCCCCACAAAGCCTTCACAGGCACATGATGCCGTCGCTCCCCACAAGGAAACACAGGGGCCTGCCCGACTTTTGCGATAATATACGTGCTGCTAATATAGCTTCCGCCTCCCGGCACGGGGTCAGGGTGTCGCTGGCGGGTTGTGGCTCACCAGCAACCTGTGTCCCCCAAAAAAAAGCCAAGAAAAGTTGTTGATGATGACCTTCACACAGGAAACTGTCAGAGACAGAAACCAAATCTGCTTTAGCCTCTGTCCATGTTATGTTTAGAATATATTACTTAGCACCAAAGTGAAGTACCCAAGCCCAAATAAGGCTTGTAAACACCTATGCAACTATCCTATATGCACACCGAGATATGTCAATAGGGAATCTAGTTATATTTACTTCCTATAACTAGATGATTAATGTGAAAATGTACTTCAAATCGGTTCTTGTCAGCTACCGTATAATAACATGTTTTCTCTTCTGGCCTCTGCATTTCAAGTGATTCACAGACTGCAAAAATAGAGTACTTTTCCCAAAAAGACATTCAAATGAAAGTCTGCATGGTCTTCTTGCTGCTGGGTAGTAATTATCTATTTAATTACATGGCTCCATTCTTTGCACTCTCTATTGCAGAGAAAAGATGCTTTTCCAGATGAAACGATCCTCATACTTCTCCAAAACCAGGGCCACTGATTACTGTTTCTACAGCTCCAGAATGAAAGGCACTTCAGTCTGAAAATAAGTGGTAGAAGGTCTTGCTCTATAAAAGAAATTACAAGAGTTTAAACAAGAGCCATATTTTCTTTCTTTATGGCTTTGTCTTTCTAATTTTCTGCCACAAAAAAACCCACTATGGACCAGATACATGTATGGCTCTTTCCCGTTGACCTTAATGAGAGTTTGCACATTTGTCTAAGGGCTGTAATAGACGAGATGTTGCTTTCTGCTCTGTAATTTCACCGTAGGCATCATCCAGGTCACAACCAATGTTGAAAGATATATCCAGTGTCTGTTATTGGTTTTTTCATGATGAATTCCAGGAATAAATGAACTTGTTGTATGTTTTTAATTATATTAGATCTCCACTGCAAAGATATAGAGATTTTAAATGAGATGAAATCTGCAAGATCCTGAGTTCCTGTACATGACTCTACCATGGGTGCATCTCATCTTTGAAAATGAGATGTTTGACATACTTGCAAATATTAGACTGATACAGGCTGATAAACAAAATGATTGTGAATTCTTCTCCTATGCTTATTAAAAATATAATTGTTCATATTTGAAAGAACGATCTTACGCTTAAGTCAATTTAGGCAGGGTTATATCTCATTCTATGGTCAGGGCATTAGTCTAGCTATCATAATCCCTGTATGGATTAACTATGCCGACAACTGTCCTTGAACAACTTGCTTAAGCAAGCTTAAGCAAATTATCCAAAACTCAGGAACTGAGAAAGTTGAAATTAACAGCTGCGATAAATCGTAAGTAAAATAATTTCAACTAAGTAAGCAGATGCTGTAATGCTACTGGCACAAAAGTAGCAGTGGACCCAATAAAACTAATCTTGAGAAAACGAGTTGCTAGCCACAAGATGCCTGGCTGCAAACACTGGCAGGCGTACTTCTCATGGCAACGGTTTCAGTAACGTGACCTTTCTATTACCCGGTTTCATGCTGTGTCATTTATCTGAATTACAAGAAAGGAAGTGCTTCTATCCTCAGTACAACTCAAAAAGGACTGATCTATCCCCTAACATGTAAGAAATGCTTTGTTGACTGTATTGTTTAATTCTTGAGGCCACAAGTTCCATTACAGGTACAGCTGGTTTGGTAATAAAACATAAAACTGTCTTTGCACATATTTTCTCACAAATACGTTGTCTCCAGAACAGTGTTCTAATACACAAGAACCTACTTCCTGCTGATCTTAATGTTAGACTAGGTATTTTGAGATGGTATCGGAGTTGTAAGTAAAGTTATCTTTTCAACAGACCCAAGTCTGACATGTGAAACATCTTCTTATGCTGCTAACCAATCCCTCCCATACAAATACCCCTCCAACAGAAAACAAGTAATGTCATCTCCTGAAAAACAGGTTTTGTGGATTATTTCTGAAGTACAGGGTAAGAAAGCAAGGAGCTAAAACCTTCCCTGGCTTAATGTTCACTGCAGAGCTGCTTCCTTGTCGCACTGGTTCTGGCAGATTCTGTAAACCAGGAGAGGCTACAGTAAAACCTGTAGTTTTTATCTAAAGGAAAGTCATCTGCTAATTGTATGCCATGATGTGAACAGAAGCACCTTGAGCCAACGCAGGGATCTAATTCTGCCCCAGAAGCACAAAACTTACATTGTGGGTGATATGAAGTAAGTAGTATACTTTTATACTGAATATGCATGAAGTGGAGGATGGTGAGAGCCACCACACTAGTGCAGGAGCCAGCATCAGCCGGACCCTGGCCCAGGCCGCTGGCTCTGGCGGGCTGCAGCAGGCAGCAAATTCAGTTTTTGCCTACTTCCCCGAGTGTGTTTGGAGTAAGATTAATTTAGGTCTCAACTCAGCAAACCAGCTTCATAAATGTTTGAACACCTATCATTAAACCTCCTGTCTAGGTACAGCTGCCACAGATGTGTTTGGCCACCTCAGTGAAGGTAATGAGGGGAGAAGCTGGATTCATGTTTCGAGCAAACAAGTTAAAAACCCTTATTTTTGTTGTAACAAAACCATTTTATGAATCAAAAACATCTGCTTAAGAGCACCACCAAGAGGGAAAGAGGAGGTGGCCCTGGCTCAATCCCTCCCTCCTCACAGGTCTCTGAGGGCTGCCAGAGGTAGGGCAGAAGACCACTCTCCTCCTCCAGACAACCACGCACACAGAGCACAAAAGATGAAAACCTGCCTATGGGACAGGTTCTCCCCACAGCTCATTGGCGAGTACAGAAAGCCAAATACTTCTCTGGCTAGGGCTGTCCAGTGTCGGTTTACTAACAATCATTTAATCTCTGTAAAATCCGTGGGTTTAAGCAGAAACTCCCAATCTCTAAAACCTATTCATCTTTTCAAGAAAAGCACAACTGATACTCGGACAGTGAAAAGATAAACTCATTGGGCTGTGTAACTGCAGCGGAACAATACGCTGGCTAAAGGAAGGGCTTACTGTAAGGTATCTCTTGTCAAGCTCACAGCCTTGAAGGAGGCTGCTTAGCATGAGACACTGGAGAGCTGGGTGTGTGACTGCAGGCTCTTCTTACCCCCGGGGTGATAACTGCTCTCATTGCAGTCATGAAGCCTCTGAGACACTGAGAGAACTGCCTTTGGTCCATGAAAAAATTACTAAAGTAGCGAGAGGGAGATAGACTACCTCAACTTGAGTATTAACTTTGCTCTCTGCTGGTAACAAAGGAAAGAAGTTTTTGTTACTGAAAGAAATTCAAACGGGGAGAAAACTGAATAGCAAACAAAAGCAACACTGGTCAGTTCATTTTGGCACGCATCAGGCTGAAATTCTGCTGCCAATGTCAATGCATTACATGCTGTGTAGCTATAAATTTCAGTTGTGTTTGAATAAACACCAGCATATAGAACTGCTTTGGGTCTGCCTAATGCAGCCTGTCTGCAGACAGGACAGAATCACTGTATTTCTTCAGCTGAATGGCCCCAAAATCAAAATCTGTAGTTGCTGTCAAAGTGCACGTACCTGCAATCCCTTGTAGCAGCCCGCAGACATTAAAAATGCTTTTCTTCATAATACTCTGCACACACATAGTAAAGACAGACACAAATGCCACGGCACAGAGAATCATGATTCCCACAGCTAGGAAAATAGCGGTTGCCTGCCAGAACCCACTGGCAATCTCATTGAAGTTTTCGGCATAAGGACCACAAAGCGTGTCTCGTCTAGAAAGCTGCATGTGGGAGATTCTCGTGCAGCGCCCGTAGATGCCCAGCGTCGGATGGTAAGGCTCCTGCGACCCCCCTGTTCTGTTGTCCACATCCTCAGAGCTTGAAGGCTTTGCTTTGCCAATCAGCCAGTCTGCGCTCATGAAAGCGATGAGCTCTGCAAAAGCCACCACAATACTCAGGAGAGTCCATAGCATTGACCGACACGTTACAATGACATGACACATATTGATGTCCAGTGCTTGTGATCAGTGCAGCTGGCAGTCTTAAAATCCAGGCGCGAGGGGGAAAAAATTAAATTAAGAAAGAAAAAAAAGGACCTTAGGAAAATCACTGTGGCTGCTCTGCCTTCTCTTTCAGCTCTCTCACAACGGCCAAGATGAAATTTCTCAGGAGAAAAAGTGAACAGCCCCAAGTTTTGCAAGCAGTGCAGTCATTTGTTCTCTCCGTTTAGTTCCTCCTTTTTTCTTTCTGGGATGCTGAGCTCTGAAGTACGCTTTTCTTTCTTAATATTCATACTGGCACATGACGCTGCAGGCTGGCGGGGGAGACCGCAAGGACTGCCCACTGTTTGACATCACACACCTACAAGAAAGAAAAGAGACAACACATCAGCAGTGGAAAAAAGTCTTCATTTCCACTCCCAAGACGAGCCAAGATCTCGCTCAGGTCCACATTAACAGGCAAAAGCTCTAACAAGGGCCCGTCAAACAGAGCCTGCTGGAAACCTCCTGGGCTTGTCCTAGAGGAGTGATTAATCTCCTTCTGCCCTGCTGTACTTACGGCATCTGCTCTACCCCATCCCATTCCGGGTGTTTGTCAAGCACTTTGCAAGCAAAGGTCTAAGTAACACCCAGCAGTCCCACCCACTCCTACCACCACGCCCCCATCATCTTCTCTGGTCGAAATTACCAAGGTTGCTGGCAGTTACCCAGCAAAATGTTCGTACACGTTTAAGCAGTTTCACAGACGTGCGGCTCCTGCCTTCAGTCTGGGGAGGCAGCACGGCGTGCCTTCAGTAGGGAAGCCGGGCACAGCTCCACGTGCCAAGGGCACCTGGGTCCAAGGAGCAATGAAGGAACCTTGGTCCAACGCCCTGTGCTTCTGCTGACTGCATCTGAGCCAACCCTGGCCTGGAGAGGAGGCAAACAGGATTGCAGCTGGGGAGAGCCCACCCTGGGAGGAGGTGACACAAGCCCATCCTTTTGCAGCCTGGGTTTTGCAGGAGTGGTGCTTCCCTGGGTTCTGTACTCAGCTTTGCACCAGCGTTTCAGAAAAGCAATCTGCCTGCAGGTAAGTCACACACCTCACCATGAACTGATGCCAACACTGCCAGCCTCTGGTGACTTATGCCACTGGAAACAGGAATCTGCGTAAAAAAAACACGCCAGTGGCTGCCATGCGGCCAAGAGCCCTGGTGAGAGGGGCTGCCAGTCAGCCTCAAGCTTCTTGACTCCTCTCAAATCCCCCCTTCCACCGTCCTGTGCACGCTGAGACTGCAGCAAAATGCTCCCCAGGGCTTTCAACAGCAGCTGATGACATTCCCAGAGTTACACTTATCTTTGTACAAGAGGCAATCAGAGATCACTAGACTTCAATCATATCCAAATATTGGCCTCAAAATAACAAATGGGTCATCGCACATGCCTCTGTGCTTGAATTGAAACTGTGTCGCCTGAAAGCAAAAGGAGGGAGCAGGAAATGCCCTCACGTTACCCCTTCCGTGATGAGAATGTAGCACGTCCAAGTTTTCCTCACAAAAAACAAAATACCGACACTGAACTGGAGGCAAAAGAGTTGAGAACCAGATCTGGACCTCACTGCTGCACTGCTGCCAAACACAGAGGGGTCAGCAGATGACAGAAAAATAGACATCCCCAGGTTTTTTTTAGCTTTATCATGGAGCTGGTATTTAATTTCTTAGGAGTTTCGAGCCCAGTGGTTGAATCCGAGTCCTGCTGAATGCAAAACAAAACATATACCCACAACTTCAACAATTCAGAATTTCATCCAGCAATTTCGGCTCCTACCTATAGTAGTCGTAGCGAATCATACGCAAGATTTTATCCACATTTCTCTTCCTTGTCTAGATCCGCAGACTCCTCTGGTACTAGCAGATACATGGACTTAAACTGCTGTGACAAAAACTGAACTTTGTCTACCTTAGTTTGATGTTATGACACTACCTTAAAGAAAGGCAAAAGATACTTAGATGTGCTTTTAGCCATACTGAGATAACAGTTCAGCTTATTTTCCATTTTTGGGTAGAAAGCATAAAGTTTTCAAGCAACCTGACAGACTCATGACTCGAATACACCCTTTGTAATAACTGAGAGCTGAAGTGTCAGCCTGCCAAAAAAAAGTTCATTCTCTCAGTATTTCCACTTTAAATAACAACTGGAATGTAGGAAATGCCCACTATAAACCTACAGTCTTCTGATGTCATCTGCACAATTATTGAGAATTTAATAGAAAATGTCTTTATTTCTTAAGAAAAGTTCAAAAAAGCTCTAGAACCAGTATTTCTGTGCAGGCACTGCACCCGTGTGAACTCCTAACCTTTCTAATTCCAGGATTTTAATTGAGATACAAAGTAAGAGTTGAACACTCATCATAGGTGTTACTGCTTACCCTGTACTTGCTGAACATAAAATCAAACAAAAATTTGAGCAACCTGGTCTAGTGGGAGGTATCCCTGCCTATGGCAGGAGGGTTGGAACTAGATGATCTTTAAGGTCCCTTCCAACCCAAACCATTCTATGACTCTATAATTCTGTTTATTGAACACAGGTGAGAACAAAGTTCATATTTACTTAAGTAGGTTGAAATTCCACTAACAGACATAAAAACATGGCACTGATAACAAACATGGGATGCTATATTAGAATCACAGGAAAAGACCAAACCATGGGGTTCTTTTCCATTTGAAATACAATGCAAGAATAAATTGCAGTAACATTTTAAAACATGGTATGCCCAGAAGTCACTGCATAAACAAAACAGCCTGTCTAAAGATGATATGGAGACCGTGTCAAATCTCAGGACTTCACTGGAACATACACTTGCCTGTTTTGCAACACCGGGAAACTTCACAACACCTAAAAGTTGGTAAATGTCATCAATAACAACAGTTCAACAAAACACACTTTGCTTTCCAATAAAACATTTACAATTCTGCTTTTCCCAGGTAATGAGTATTTTATTCTGGTACAAACCGTATCTCCAGAGCAACATACCCTTATTGACGGGAGAACTTCTGCATTAAGTTATTCCTGCACTAATGATGCCATTGAATGGTAGTGCTACTCACTTACAGCTCCTGATCATGTGCAGATGGACAGAAACATATTAAGTAGGATGGCGCATAGTCCAGAGGAGGGACAGGGGCATTTCTTCTTTGTGGGACTTTGAAAGGAAAGATTGCAGATAAAATACTTGAGATAAGTTACAGCCCAGTACAGTTTAGTCACACTTTTGTAGTTAACCTTTTCCTTCCAACACACCCCACCTTGAGTTTCCAAATGAACCTAACCAATTCTCACACAGCTCCAACAGGATGTTTGTGCCATACAGCAAATCCTTTCCAGCTACAGACTGGGCTAAATAATTGCACTTCACGAAGGTTCCCTCCAGCACTCTGCTCACCCCTCTTCTTCCATTTTTGCTTAGCAGAAACTCAAGCTAGGCCCTTGCGACTCTGAAAACTGTCTGTTTATTCCTCCAGGCAGTTTCCCATCCCTCAACGAGTTTTTTCCATGGCAGAACTGTATGTTCTTCACAGCACACCACTCAATATCCACTTCTGACTGCCTGTCAAAACACTCGCTTTGACAGCCCCAATTCAAAATATACAATGGTTCTTTAACCCCTTTGGTATTAACTCATTCAAAATAATTCTCGATGAGGAAGCAGACTACAAAAAGTAGGCTCGTCCCTTAGTCATTTGGGCCTCCCCCCAATTTTCACTATTGCATCCAATTGTACAGGTGTGGAAGGAGGCTGTCTGTGCTGGGGAAGCAGGTGCCCCAGAAGGGAAACAGCCCTGCATGGCAAGCACTGGCATAAGCCGTACACCATGGCAGCTCCCCAGCATGAGGGTCTTGGCAGCGCCATCCCACCCCACCCCACCACAGAGGCCACCATTCCTCGGCTGGACAGCAAAGCTCTTGGACGCATCAAAACTACACCTTCAGGCTCATTTACGCTGCTCCCTGAACCATGCTCATGGTCAGGCTCTGCATTAAGTCTAACATCAGGTCCTCACAGCATCCAGCAAGAACAAAACTGAGTTCTTGAATGCAAAAATCTTTTGGTTGTTTTAATCTAACAAAACAAACCATCTTAAAATATCATTAAAACTTTTTTCCTCTTTAGATGCAATTTGACAGCCAGATACTCTGCCTCAACTTAATACTTTCACAGACTATTCAGCCATTGCCTTTTACCACACAACATTGCTATATGCTAAGTAAATAAATAACATCTATTTTTCTGAACTAGATAAAGAAACACACTTGCCTCCATTGCACTTACACTGCCAAACCCAGATAGTCAGAAGCTGATCCAAACTATAATATTTGAATTAAGGTTTTGATTTTAGAGATGTTGAGCTGCAGGGTTTTGCTTTGGCATACCAGGCAGATAGGAAGGAACAGCTGCAAAGTTCAAATCTGAGTCAATCATGTACCACAGCTGTTTATTTTAAAAAGGTGTCCTACAGTCAATGCACAAGAGACCCACAAGTACCTTCCAGAACAATGTTATGGCCAGTCCTTCATGCTCTCCTTATGGTTTGACTGAAGACAGGGGCTTAAGACTAAACCCTACAATTCAGCTTTTACCCTTCCCAGCCTGGTTCCGTCAGCTCAAGAGTGAGAATAAATCATCTTTAGATAAGTGGCTTTTGGCTTGGCTTAAACAAACGGCTGAATGGAAGGCCACACAGACTGCTGAAACGGTCCCAATTTATAAAATAAATCCAGGCACAATTAGACATTTTCTTCTAAAGCTTGCTACAGTCCAAAGCACAACTACGTGGAGGAGTTTCTAAACCTTGTTTACAATACACAAGCTTGAGCATCTTATAACCCAAAACATGCAAATCTTGGAAGCCTGGGTTCTGCTTTCTCTGAAACATTGTTCGTCAGCAGTTATAAACACTGTGAAAATGCTTTGAACTATGAGAGTGGAAGTGGCTCCTATTTATGTTGATGTTTGCAGACTTATTATTTAAAACAAACAGAAAGAGGCTCACACACTAAGACTCAGTTACCTCAAGCTGACCCCCCCCCCAGGCTGACACGAGCTTCCACTTTATGCAGCTTCCATCCTTAGGTGTTGCTGGACAGGCAAGCTAGTCAACTCTTGAGCTAACCCTGCCTGGCAGAGTGATACAGCCACCAAACCATGGAGGCAGTAGGGACAACACTTAGACAATGTGGGATGAGCATTAGAGATTATTAATTTTCTGGGTGAGTCATAAATGTGAGTGAATGAACTTCTCTTCCCACTTGGTCCCCTCAACAGGAGGTGCATTCTTCCAGGAACGGCTGCCCAGTAGGAGAAGGCAGGCTCCTGCTGACTTCCACTCAGTCTTCAAAGTAGTGGACCAGACACCAAGCAGCATTTCTAAGGAGATACCATCATGAACATCAACCCACTTTGCTAAAGGTGCACCTCTACATTTCTATCCCCACACACTTAGAGGCGACTTACAAATGTAAGAAAAGGTACATTCATCACATTGCCCCATCAAGAGTACAGGGACAAGGATTAGTACTTAAGGAAAGACAAGTCGTCCCAAAAGGCTTGGAGCAAGCTTTCTGTGCAGATCACAAGGAGCTCTGCTGGCACTAGCTTCTAGCGAGCAGTGCATACTTACCACAGGAAGCACCTGGACCAAGAAGAGAGAAGGACACTTGGATGCTTCAGTGTGTCTTTGTTTTGTTTTTAAATGCAACACATTTCAAAGTCATCAAAGATATTCAGGATCAGATAACAAAACAGGAGAAGGTGCTTTAAAGCTGAAGTGGTTGCACAGCTTCAGACAAACAGCTGAGAATAAGCAAAGGATTCCCTCCCCCTCCATCCACCTTCATATTTTCATGAAATTATTGCCTACTAAAACAACATTCCAGAGCAGAGCCTTTTACTCAAAGAACAGAAAGCAAAGCTTTGATTAGTCGTCACTTGTGAATTAAAGGAGGAGAGCAAACATTTGCATATCTCATAAATATTTAACTGTTATAAACCTGCCCAGGCATATTAATAAGTGCATTATTGTGACAGGCTGTTGAAAACATGCCATACTCTGTTCATAGACAGATGCATTTCACTGGTAATAGAAGGAATGTAGACTTAGAATGCATCGTGTCTTGTTCCTGTTGGCACAATGTCAGATGTGAAATACAACCAAAATATTTTGCAAAATAGTTAAAACTCACTGAAGTATCCTAATCAAATCCCTATTTCCTTGCCTTTCATTTGAATTATGCCCTGTTGACTCCAGCCTTTTTCTACCAAAGACAGAGCTGGTACATGTAAAATCTTTAAATGAAACTATCGCTCATGTGCCCAAATGCCCAAATTCTATGTACTGCAACAGGTAAAAAAATATAAATAAATGACAAGAAACCCACTGACAGTGACTGTTCTCCTGATGCTGTGTGAAATGGTTATTACATCCCATCTTGCAAGTGGGCTCCTGCCTATCATGCTACAGAAAATGCCATCTAGATTTGTTTCTAGAATACATCACTGTAAAAGAAACGAATATAAAACTTATTTCCAACTTTAAAAAAAAAAGCAGTTGAAATGTACTATTCTCTTTCTGACCTCATTAAAAGCCGTGGCAAAACTCCCACTGACTTTAATGGGGCCAATACATCACTGAAAAATCACTAGAAGAATGAGAGTTTCCAAATTTTCAGACCAACTGCAGGGGAGGTTTAAATACAGGATTCATTTCCCTCTTCCCTCATCCAGACAAAACTTTGCTTATTGCCCCCCCACTAAGAGGAGATCAAGCTGACTCGGATTTCCAGCATCTCCTCTGAACCGCAAATTCTCAAGCAGATTTGTTCCATTGCTCTGTATTTATTGACTTAGAAAATTCCTTAAACCTGCAGCCATTACGTTGTGTTTTGAAAACTTACTCAAGATCTTTTGCAATTCCAAAATTTATTAAAACGTATGAGGCTAAGAAAAGCTAATGTGTAGTATTTCTATTGTTGCTATCTCAAGAGAAAATTACACATCACATCAAAAATCATCACTGAGGGAGCAATCTTGGCTACAATTAGTGATAGTCTAACTGCTCAGGAATTTACCAACTGGGAGTGGAATCGTGAGTTTCCTTTCCTACTTCGATTCCCCACTAGCTCACTGAAGTCTCAATCTTCAAGAGCCTCACCTGAAGCACCCTTTCTTGGTTACCTACAATATCACACTTATCAAGCGGACTCATATATTCATTGTGTCGCAATTACTTCTTACAACAACTCCTAACTACAGCTTCTAAAGGACTTTGGTGGGGGAGAAAGGGTCATTAGGAGGAAAATGGGAAGTCAGAAGGGAAGTACTACTAATATTTGGTAGCAAACAAATCCTTGCTATTTTTATACTACGGATTTTTACCTTAAAAGGAAGCTAAGCTTTGGCTGTTTAAATAGTTAATAGTGTGTGCATGAGCAAGAGCATCAGCCCAAAAAACCTTGGAATCTGTGCTTGCTGTAAAAAGCAATTCACTCCCATGAGTTCATCGTGACAGATTTGGAACTGCTCTTAATAATTTATGAATATTGTATTAAGATATTTATTATACTAATATACTGGTTATTGTTTAATATGAGTCTGGTGAGAAAAACAGGCAGGAAAGGAAAGAATGACTCAGTTATGCCACTTCTCAGCAAACTCTGGAGAATTGCTTACTAAAAAGACAATACTAAGGCAGGAAAAGCCTCACAAACACAGCACATCAAAGATGCAAGGACTGTTTAGGAAGGAACAGTCTCTCAAACTGAAAGGAAGAAAAGCTGTTTAGGACAAACAAGCTTAAGAAAAAGGGACCTATTGGAGGTGCCTGTTGAAGTTAGGCCAACATGAGACTTTAGGCAAAGCAGATACCCCTGCAAACCCCCAAAAAGGAAACACTGCTTCAGTTAATTCTGGAAAGGAAACCGTTGCCATATCTCCTTTCACAGTTGTGTCTGCGTGAGCAGAGTGACCACAAAGGTTATGGATCTCCAGCCTGTCTGAACAGCCCAGGGTGGGTCATTCTGCTGCGGAGACAAGACCTAAGGCTGTAGACCCAAGGACTGCCTTTTGTGAGCAGGAAGGACCCAGAGGTATTTGCACTGTTACTCACTGCGTATGCCTGCAAACAATCTCCTACGTCAGACCCTCCAGAAAGCCACCAGTTAGCAAGTCACCTCACAGGTATCAACTGTTCCCCACCTTCATGATGCATAACGTTCCCACAGCACAGAAAGGATGCACTTTCAGAACAGGTTGCACTTTGGATCCAGGCCATACAGCTCAAGGAAACTACCCAGCTATGATACCAGTGACAGGTGAGAACCTATCATGTTTCAAAATGTGGGTATTCATTTATGTTCCTCTTAATTCAAACTGAAACATCCTTCAAAAATAATCAATACAGCCGAGCAGCTCAGCACAGTCACGCGTACAAACTCACGTACATGACAGGAACACTGTTATTGAGCAAACACTGATTTTCAGTGTACTGGAGCTGAGAAGACCCAACAGTGACTCAAGGTAACTGAAAAGCGTCGTGATGGATCACAGCTGCCATGTTTCCATACTGGAAAGGCATGTAGACATCTGAAAAATCTGGGCCCATATACAACAGTAAATTTGAAAAAAGTGCATGAAAATCCTTTTTTCTAGTCTGAAAAAGGCAATGTACGTGGAAAAACACAGACACATAATATCTCTGCAAACATCTACTGAGTGTGAGCTTTAACCTTTATTAATGGTTAACCATTTAACCATGGCCAAGAGAAAGAACTGAAATGAGATGTTTCTGATACTGCATATTTCATTAATTAATAATTATAGGAATGCTGCGTTCAGTTGGGATCACTACATTTCAAAATGGAAGCTCACTGCAAAGAGTTCGGAAGAATCTAGACTAATAATTCAAATTCTGGAAACAAAAAGAAACAAATGATTTATTTTAGCAACTGGATTCAATTCTAAAGCCGAGATTGGAAATACTTCTACAAGATGAGCCATGCACAAAATTCTGGCTTGTTTTATGCATTTTGACTTGTTAGATTAGGTATCAATGACAGCCCTTTTCTATCATTAAAATGTATACGACTGTGAAAAAGAATAACTAAGAAAAATTTTTTAAAGCTGAAAAGGGCTAGAGGGAAAAACCATCTACACCTTTCTTAGCTTCACTTTCTCTGAAAACAGTCTGTCCTCTCTCTGCCACTGATGTCCTGCGGTTTGTGTCACAGCAGCACTTAATAGAGCAAACTAAAACTGGACCTGTGTATGGATATGCCTATAGGTAAGGTACTGCACTATTAAACATTCCAGTTTTCCAGACGAAATGTTCCTCAGTCATATAACAAAATCTGTAGCAACACTGGGAACTGAACCTGAATTCTGCCATTAAAAACTTTAAAACTTTGGTGGTTTTATTACTCCTCAGTTGCATACACTGGTGCCAACAACTTTTCTTGTCATCTTTCAAACACAAACCTCGGCTATTCCTCTGTCACTTTGAGTCTCCAGCCCTGACACACTGCCTGCAGAGGTACTCCTTTTTCTTTAGCGAGTATGACCATGGACAAATGCTACCAAATGAAATGATCATATCTCCAACAGTAACTTTGATTTTCCTGGTCATGGAAAAACAGTTTTGTTATTAAACTGTCATTTTTTTCCTAAAGTATTCACAGTTGAAACTGGTAATTCCCACAGCAACATGCCACAACAGCTTGTCCATCCTATGAGGAAATACAAATTCACCTGCAAAGAAACAAACTTACCTCTACAACTAGCCTTCTCTACTTGTAGTTCAGAGCAGAACATAACCAGTCGTAACACCTACAAGGGATCGATTCTGCCCACACGCATACCTTATTGAAGAGAATGAAGCTATAGGACAATAGCAGATGTTCAACAGGTCCCACAAGGTTATACAGAGTGGACTTACTTCAGGATAGACCGCCTTTTTATGTATTGGGTTGCTGAGTTTTCTTTTTAAAGGAAACTGACATTCATCCTTTTGAAAGCAAATGCAGTCTACAAGCTAGTGTAGACGTAGCATCTGATTGTACTGTTGCCAAAAGGTAGAAAGTTCTTGATTATGTCTTCCCCTTGAAAAATCCAAATAAATCAAAATCAAACCTGCATATCCGAAGATCTCCCAATGCCTAGATAGACATCTATTAGTAAGAAAATGTCCCTGCATACTACCAACTTTCAAAACATCTGTCTGCTCTGTAAGTTTCACACATTTAATTGGATTCTGAAAATTATCTTTAAATATGAGATTACCTATTAGATCTCCTGGTTGCATTTCAAGCACTATATAAAATAGAACTTCAGTGCAAAATTAAAAGTACAGTGTACGTACAGAGCCCCAGGATGAGTTTCATTACCTGTCCATCATGCAACTTGCTGTTTCAAAACAATTCTAAACAGTGCACTGCATTTTGTAAATTGATAATGGCAATTATTAGCATTAGTTGGTTCTTTAAAATACCTGGTTGCAAATTATAAATTTTACCTTCCATGTACTTATAAACGCCCTCCTAGAAAACTAACTCATTTCATCAGGGACAAAGCAGATCTGAATAAATCTTTAACAGCATTTAAAAATTGGAGAGAAAATATGGTCATGGAGACTAGGCATTTACTTAAACATTTCTCAGAACCTTATCTCATGAATCCACAAAGGTCTTTCAGTGTCACAGGTAAGCTGTGCACTGTGCCACCATTTGCATATATTCCTGTTCACAGTATTTTCCTCAAATATGTATATCTCAGCTATGCTCTGCAACAAACTTCCTAGTTCGTGTAGCTGCACATTTATCTCTGTCTCAGATAAGGCAGGCAGAACATGCTCTTTGGCCAGTCTTTGTCTATGTGGTTAAGACTGTAGAATTAATAGTTCAGATAAAGCAATCAAATAATTAAAACCACATGAACCTAAGATGGAATATACTGAGGAAAACAGTATTTTCTCATTTTTTTTTTCTTTTTCAAGACGCTTAACCCTATGTTCTCTCACTGTTGAATAATAAAGTTATGAGATTGGTCCAAAGCATCAAGGGAGAGAAAAGAAAGAAAAAATCCAAATGGACTACCTAAACATGGAGAGAATAAAAACATGCAGGTAGAGAGCAAAAAGCCAAAGCTATAATTTCTGCAGCTAGTTTCCTTCGACAGCAGGGGTTTGGGTTGGGTTTTTTTTTTAATGAAGCATTGCTTAACGTACTGAAATGCTTTCCAATGATTGCTACTAAGCGTCAGATCTCTGATAGTGCATAAAATCTTGCTATTAGACACAGTTAAAGTTTTATTTTGTCTATACATAGTGCAAAAAGCTTGGAAATGTTCTCTCCTTACAAAAATAACTTTCCATTCTTCCTGCAAAAAAGTTGAATCAGGAGATTTATCTATTTTTCATTATAGCAGAGACAAGATTACGGGATATTAGAGTTCTCATTTTATTTAGAGTTAACCAGTAAAAGTATCTATATAAAAAGCTGAACTTCAAAAATTATCATAATCTCAAAGCATTAAGAAAAAAAAAAATCCGGTTATGAATTCAACAATCAACTGAATAAATCAAAATGGAAACAAAGCAGCTAGCATGCACATCCAATACCCTGCCAGTCTCCAAGCACTGTTGGATGAGTAGTGTCTGCAACACACGCAGAAGATCATCAGTTTGGCACCTATTGCACCAAAATGGCACAGCAGGCTCCCCTTTCTTATCTATATGACAGGGAGTACAATTCTACATGAAATTGGACATCAAATTAATTAATCAGTGTTCAGTGAATGCCACCTTTAAAAAAGTAAGGGGCTATTTCTTTTGGGGTATTGTTGTTTTTTTAAACTTGAATTCATTGTCTACAATGAAAGTTGATAGATGAGTTCGGCATTTTGCATAGCATAAATTCCAAAAATACACTGGTTGGTGAACACTACACTTCCAGCACTAGGGTAAAACAGAGCTTCCAAAGCTAAATAACAAAACACAAACAAGTTGAACTGACCATTTGAGTCCTTGCTCCTGGAATCACTTTTGTCTGTGTATTCTCTGAGCTGTCAAGATGGCACAGGAGTAACAGAGTAGAAAGCTCTCAAAGATTTTTATTGGACCCTGATCCATTTGCAGCACAGCCAGAACATGCCAAAAGATTTAACTGGACTGACTCATCATTTGGATAATGATCTCATCTGAAGTGAAGCTGTGAAAATACCAAGTGACTTGAGATGACATCATTGCTGTTGCAAAACCTAGATTCTGTTGTAGCTCTCCTAGAAAGAAGGCTTTGTTGGAAGACAGAGATGACAGACTTTTAAAGCAGATGCTCCTGGGGATATGCCCCGAGGCCGGTTGGTACACATGCGCAGCTAGGTCAGAGCTGTTGCCAGTGCCATGGCAGCCTCTCGGCAGCAGGCTGTCCTCTCCCAGCTGCAATTCATGCTCTGTGTCCTTATTGGTTCTGCCCTTGTGGATCTGAGAACCACCTCAATTGCTCACCTTCGTATTTGGAAAAACCACATACCAGGCTTTGGTAGTGGAGCTGTTGCCACTGGCTTCACTGCTGGTGGCATCTGCACTGCTGGTGATGCCTGCTTTGGTATTGAGTCTTTTTGCAGCAGTATTTTAAGATGCTGGCTGAGCAGGTCTCAATAGAGCACTAGAAAACATAGCTTACCTTTTACCAATATTCACAGGCTTATCTTTTCTGGACTGGAAGAGACCTACAAAGATTGCTGCAGGAGATGAATGGCAATTGCACTCCTCTGTGTTGAAGGCGTGTGTCACTGACTCCAAGAACACTCACATATGGTTATGTTACATGGTTTTCCCAAGAAAGGAAAGAACAACTTCATTCATTTTTCACTACAATCAGTATCTGCTACCCTATTCAGGGAAGGGAACATAGAAGGTAGAAGATACTAGATGAAAAGTCATCCTTGTTTTTCTCAGTATGGTACTCCTAAACAGTCATTTTTGAATGGTTTCAAAAGCAAGCTTAGGGTAATTCCTGCCTTCTAAGCAGTATTTGTACTTGCTCATCATAATCATAAGGTCATGACTCTGCAGTGTGATGTAAGACTTCTATGAATCCTACCAGCTGTACTGAACTCTTGAATGCCTTTTTTCAAAATGTATAGTTACAAAAGAAGAACATCAGTATTCACTTCAGGGGGGGCTAACATAAAATTATCAGAAAAACGCTAAAGCATTTTGAAGAGTTTGAGAAGAGTCTGTTTGCCTAGGACACGCCCAGCATCTTGTCTCCCAGCCGCACGTTGAAATAAGAAACAGCAGGAACTGTGCAGCAACGTAGCTGGGCAGCAACACTGCACTCAATTGCCATATGCTGGAGCCAAATACTGCTTGCAGCATGTGCACAGCCCTGATTCTCTTTGTCATTCCACAGACACTGGCTTGTATGCATGAGAGCTTAAAAACAGTTGAAATTGCAATGAAATATGCTGCAAGAAGAACAAGAATGCACATAGCTCCTTTCCCTAAATGTGGAAGAATCTTTGTGTACTAGGTTTTGGTTTCTTTATAAGCTGTTACAATAAGATTGTATAAAAAGGTACTTGGCAAGCTGGTTGGTTTGTAGAAAAAAACCCAAACAAACATGACAGGTTTGGTTAAATTAGGCGTGTGTGTCTGAAATGTAAAACTAAGATGCTGGTCACAGTTATACCTAGTAAAACAATCCTCTCCCTTGTTTTCAAACCCATATTTATGTTTCAGATTTTTTTTTTTTTTACAGGAAGCTATAAAAAGAAACAATAAGCAGAAAGCTCTTAAACCACAAGCAAATGCAAGGAAGAGATAAGGTGAAATACTAAAAATAAATTTGCAGCAGTTGTGAGTTGGTGAGGAAGGAAAGTAACAGTAAAACATCCATGTCTTTATGCAAATATGGTTAAAAAGAAAATAAAGACATAGGAATCAGCTTGTGAGAGGAAGAGCGTGGTAGAACAAAGCACACTATGGGAATGCAAACACAGGCTGTTACAATAACCTGCGCAGGAAAACTGCATGCCTCAGAGGTGGTCAATACACTACTACTATACTCAAAGACAGTGAGTGTGTGCTAAAATATGAAGAGGAACAATAGAAATGATGGACATGCAGTTGCACCTGTGTGGAGACTGATGCACTTGTTCATGCTCCAAGACACTGGCTGCTGAAGGGCAACTCAGAAAGCCTGTGCCATTCTCCAAGGAAACCCAGTGGGGCAGCTCAGCAGCAGCACCACTTCTTGACAATGCTGGAGAACCATAAGCTCTGCTTGACCTGGGGCAGGTTTGACACAAGAAGGTGTCCTCACTCCAGGTTCCTCTGAGCTGCAGATGCTTTATAACACTCACCAGTACAAAAAAATTACGTAACCAGAAGTCTTATAATATAAAGGTTAAGTGATGACCTAGGAAATATGATACTGGATTTTATAAGATGCTGTAGAAGAATGGCAGATAATTGATGTGTGTGCAAAATAATGGTCAGTGATGGCTTAACCTTTGAAAACTCTTGGGGAATTTATAAAAAGTTTAATATAGAAGATTGGAATTTATCAAACATAGCAGTAACCTTTCAACATTGAAGAATGTAGTGCTGGGGGGAAAAGAAAATCAACTCACTCTCAACTAAGACCAAGAAACAGGACACCTATGAACTCTTGTAAGCAATTCCCTTAAGCCTATGAAGAACATGAGATTATGGAAATGAGTCTAACTTCTCCACAATGTGTTCCTTTAGAATGACAGGCTAAAATCCAAAGCTTACACTATTATTTCTTTGGAAGGAAAAGATCAAGAAGGGTCTTGGGACAAGCAGGCAGTTATCCCTCCATGCAATTTAAACTATATTTTTATTTTGTCTCCTGCAAATACGAGGAAGACATGCACAGAAGAATGCTGCTGAAGACAATTTGAGTTAGGCTAAAATTAGATACATCTCTTTATCAGACCCCAAATAACGCAGTTTCCTGAGGACAGGCTCCATTGAAACTCTGATAACTGAGGGAGCAAAGCATTCAAGAGTTCAATACAGCTGCTAGGATTCATAGAAATTTTACATTACACTGCAGAGTCATGCCCTTATGATCATGAGCAAATACGAATACTGCTTAGAAGGCAGGAATTATCCTAAGCTTGGTTTTGAAACCGTTCAAAAATAACTGTTTAGCAGCACCATACTGAGAAAAACAAGGATGACTTGTTCATTTTCTCTTCTCCTTTCTGAGACAGCAGAGAAAAAAGCATTCGTTTAGGTTTGTTGGTGCTGTACTTGTGTGGTAGTTAATCACTCAAGAACAAGCAATGCCTTTGTAAGACAGATGAGGCATGAAAACAATTAACACAGAAAAACCTCTGTTTGCCTTTTTTCTCTCCCTAACTTGGTAGACATAAGCTATATTTGCATCCATAGTGGAAAACAGGAAATACTGCAACACTTCCATTACTGCACCTTTCTTAAAAGCACCTATGCTGATTTTAAAACTATACTATAAACTCAGTTGACTAAGTATGGTAGCATATAAATAACATCTTTTAAAAAAAAGATTTATATTTAACTTGATAAAATTAAGCATTGGCATAGAGCAGATTTTTAAGTCTGACAATGCTACTACATGTGCATCTAAATTAATTCAAAGTCATGCCCCCCCCCAGTGTCTCAGGGAGGTAAGTGTTATTCCAGTACTGATAAGCTGTTATGCATGCTGTCAAACAGATGCACCGTAAAAAACAGACTGAGAAAATAGAGAACACGCCCTACCCACTTTTTTACCCCCAGTCATGAAAGCGAGAAACTGAAGCCCATTTGACTCCAACAACAAAATCCAGGCAATGCTCACTGGGTAGGAGTGATGGGTGGGCGTGTTTTGTTTTATTTTATTTTGGAAAGATTTGCTAGATATATTCTGCAGTAATTTGTCATGTATAATATTATGTAGCTCCTAGTTAAAACAAAATTGTGGCTTAAAGCACAAAACAAATACAGACTATGACACTGATCTTTCAGCTGGTAAAATGCTCTCATGTACCCACCAGAATATTAAGACACAAATCCCTTTGGTTAGTGACATTGTTTGAATTTAGTTCCCAGAAGAAGCTAATACACAACATCAAGGCTGTAGATATCAAACTTCTCAACTACAGCAAAACTTTTGAAACAGTAAATATATTTGCACAGATTTATTTTTTTCCTGAGCAGAAAGATCTCATAGGATATACTTAGAAATGCTCAGTATCATTTAAAAATTCTAACTTCATCACCAACAGCCTATGAACTCATCCTTTCCGTAAGGCTTGCCTTGCTATTTGATCACAGGAATACAAGCTTCTTTTGAGCATTACAACTGTAATCTTAGAAACAAAACAACAAACTGACTCAGTTACTATGTTTTCACTTAGATTGGCTGCTATTCAGGAAGTGAGACTCTAATTACTAATCATCTGAGAGAGCCCTCGAAATGATGAGTGACCTTTTAAAAGTTCAGAAGAATAAACACGTATCATGAAATCACTGGGAAACAGATTCTTAAAGAAAACAGGTAATGGAGAAACTTAGTTGAGGGTGAATGTATCACTGTGTGTCTGTCACATCCTGGCTTTAATGTTTTGAACACAACAAGGCTGAGCGTCAGCCCTCTCAAAAACCAGGGAAGCTTGTTTTTCCTTTTCACAATAAAAACCGATGCTTACATTATATTCACATTACCCATACATGATGTAACACTAGAAGACTACCTAGGTCAAAAAATTCTTGTGCTATGTTGCAATATTGTGAGCTTGGACAGTGGTTAACAGTAAGTCCACCAAGCAGCTATCAGAAGGTACAATTACGGGCTTTTCAAGACTGCATTTCAAAGAAACAGACACATCTGAAAACACAATGAAAAACATACAGTAAGCTAAAACTGATTATATCAAAGGTAACCCTTACAACCTTTCACTGTAAGGCAGACATGATCTTAAGTAGAGGAATTCAAGAAGCATCTAACTGAAGTAAGTCAGTAATTGGACCTGCCTATAGCAATTAAATATCATAAACACAATGAACCTAAAGCCTTTGTACGTATCCAGGACTATGAATTAACTATCAGTGAGATTAAAGAAGGAAAAGGAAAAGAGTAGTAACAGAATACTGATGCATTTTGGAACAGCTCTGCTGCTTTCTCAGCCAGAAATGGTACTCAGGAAGGAGATAATATTTTGCTGTATCTCAAGAATGTATGGATTTGCTCAGATGTCCAGAAAATTACAGACAGACAGATCTGGAATGTTTCTGGTAAAGTGGGAAAAAAAAGAAAAAAAAAAAAAAAGAGGGGGGCTGGAGGGGGTGGTGAAGGGACCAGAGTGAGCCCTACTTCAAAACTGTCCCATTTTCCCCTTCTCAGTCAGAAGGAGGTGATGAATGAAGTTTTTATATTTAAAAAAAAATCGAAGCATCAAGGAATCTGTAAATAGTGGCAACACAGAGCACTACTCAGTTATTTCTTGAAAGTACAACATAAAATAGCATGAAATCAAAAAAGACAACATTCAATGAGGGCAAGCAGCAAAAAAGAGAAATCAAGTCTATAAACACAGAGTGAAGAGCAGGTAGCAGTATTACAAAAAAGGATCCAGCTGTAAAACGGGTCACAACTGAGTAGAAGTCAAACGTATGACAAGATGACAAAAGCAAAACTAAAAACTTCTAATTCAAGGATGTGCCAGCACTCTTACGAGGACACAGAAGGAAATGATTCCACACATTTTCCAGCTTTTTGCTTTACACTTGAGCAAAAGATGTAGACAAGATAGACTAGAGGACAGCAACAAGAATGGCCTGAGATCTTAAAAACGTGTCATATCGCAGAAGATCCAAGGATCCTTAATTCATATGACAGAAGGGGTCTACAAAATGGTATTAACTGAGGTAGGTAATACAACTAAGTTCCTAGAAACAGAGTTCACAAACAGTGCATAAAACCTTAACAGATGGATGTTTTATCCAACAAATGATTTTGTTCTTAAGTATGAGACACAAGCTAATTAGTGTACTTGTAAAAACAACTGCACTGCTGAATAGAGCCATAAGAAAGCAGAATGGAACAGAAGAAATCCTGTGTGGGGTTAACATTCAAAAATCTGCATACAGACTTTCTCTACCTTTCTCCCAGTTTCAAGTTTCAGCAAGAGCTACAAAAGCAGCTGTGACCGGGCTAAGCTTGTATGGCTGGACAGAAGTGCAGTAAGAATTTCAGGGTGATCTGAAAAGAGCTTTCTTTTATGGTGCAATCAGTCAAACTCGAGATTCATGCCCTTCACATGGCTAGTCTATAAACTACAGGACAATAAATCAACCAAATCAAAACAGGATGTGCAGGGCAGTCGCTGTGTTTCTACAACACCTCCACTGGGATGCAGACACAAAACCCATGGAGTTTTGCAGTAACTTCCAGCCCAGGTGATGCACGTGCTCAAAATGGTCCAGCACTAACTATAAAACTGAATCCCATAACACTGTCTGCTGCATGGCTTCCTGGTGGCTGCAGGAACCTGCAAGAAAAGCTTTGTACACCATCACAACCCAAGGATATTCTTCCTCGAGTTTCAGTTATGGCAGCACAGAGCTTCTCCACATTTCACCTGGTAATAGCTAAGGCTGCAGAAAGTAACTACATAAGTGTAAGAAAAACGTTCAACTGACACAGTTGTTTGTTGGAGAATTTGAAGTTTGGTAAGGGCTTCCCTTCACAGGAAAGGGGAATGAAAGTTGTTGCAGTTCAGCCTAAAACTCCAGCACAGGTTCCGTTTATCCACCAAAATGGAAGTTCTGCCTTAGTACAGAGATTGTTCAACACTTTCCACTCCTAAAACACATTTTCATTGCTTACAGCTTTGCCAAAATAGCAGTTTGGGCTGAAACTTTCCACACCAGATGCCTGCCTGAGGCTGAATTTTCTTGCACAAGCTTCAGCCAAACAGTTCAGATGTTTTAGAAAATGAAGCTACATTTTTCAGCATTAAAAGCTTCTGGTGACCTTTTCCCTGACAGATTTCAAATGCCTGTTAGCCTGATAGAGAAGTAAGATTCGTAATAGGGGATAAAATCTTCTATTCTATCAGCTGCTATGTGACATTGAGGGGTGCACACCTACCCTGATTTGGCAGTTGCAAGCCGTTCCTAAGTTTGCCTAGTGACTCAAACCTCCCCAGACTGCATCCTCACTTTGCACACCTTTCCCTCAAGTTGGATTCCTGACCAGAACAGCAGAGCAGAGTCACCATTCCCTGGGGACAACATGTGATTTCAATCAGCTGTGCACCATGACGGACCAGAGCTGGAATCGGAGCTGGAGACAGGGCGTGCTTTTCTCTCTCCTCCCAGTAACTGGGCTATGCAGAGGGCCAGGCTGGGGGGGGCTGCTTTGGAAGGAAACAGTGAAAGAGCTTTAAAAACTAAATCCCAAAAAACAACCCACCAAACACACACAAACAATAACAACAACCACACCATGGCTGGAGACTGGGTGGGCTGAAGGAATGAAGTGAGCTGGAAGAATACTGAGAATCTGGATCAGGGAGACAGGACACACTGATGAAGAAACAGACAGGGCCTGTCCTGAGGGCACCCCAGCCAGCTTACTCAGGGAGAGCGACTGGGTGTTAACAACGAGAGGTGAAAAGCACCTAGGAGCGTACAGAATATACTTTGCACAAGCAACCTCAAATCTGGCATTTCCTTACCTTCTAGAACTCTGCATGGAAGCATTCTGAAAGCTCCCTCATTCTGCATCTGCAACGCTACTTTAAAATGTCCACACGCTCTATTGTGAACAGTGAAGTTAGATGCTATAGCTGAACCAGCCTAGCAGGGACTCCTTGGAGGCTAAACCTGACCTTTTACTTCCTATTCCCAGGTACATTTTCCTTTCGCTTCCCTTGACCATTCTGGTGGCCACTAGATCCCTCCATGGGGTCACTGAATCCACCAACCCAGCAAAAAGTTAACCCAGAGGAGAAAGGGAGAAAAGAAAACCCAGGAAGCAACCACACAGGCATCTTCTCAGTGAGCAAGTTGAACTGTCTCCCCAGTGAAGATAAGAAGCACCCCAGCTGGCAGTAGGAAGGGGGCAGGACCACACAGCAGTGAGTGGGTGGGGAGGAGAACAAGACCTCCCCCTTCTTTTCAGGTAATGGCCTTCAGCATCACCAGTTGAAGGATATTTATTACAAAAATTACAGCGTGACATATCAAAGCTTTAGAGGCAAGAATGCTGTTGGCTTACCTAAAGCTAAGCCATTATCTCTGTTTATAGACAAGCAATGTTTCTCAACAATAGCTTGAGCCTCCCCACCAATTAGGGCCCCTAGAAACAGAAGCTTCTTCTAGAAAACATGACAAAACTATTGATATTTCTTTGTTCACAGTCACAACTCTGCAGTCATGTCATGCACTGAAATTATTTCACTTAAGCAATGTTTCAGTGACTCACAGGCTGGTGTGCAGTATATTCCCCACAAAGAACTCAGCTTTATTGTTTATCTCACATCTATGCTGTTTAAAAACAATATCGTTTTATTTAGTCTCTCTTATTTTTCTGCAGTTCAGTCACACTGGTCCAATTGTACCCACTGGGCACCCCGCCCACTTCAAGATTAAAACTAGAAAAATAATCCTTCTGTTTTCATTAAAATGCTCTTCCTCCTTTACCCACATTACAACTGAACTCATATTCAGACACTTTCAGACACTACACCCCAGACAAAGGTTTGAAGAGTTTTCTTTCTACCAATTTTTCCTAAACAACAGCCTGATGACCCCACCCCAACCCCAAACCCTGACAATTCTTGCAAAAATATGCATTTAAACCCATCTCAAAAAAGGGGTCAGTGATCCAGCTCCAGGCTGTAATGCTTGACTTTAAAAGTAACAGCAGCAAGGTGTTCAGAGAAGCAGCACCTCTGGCTCCAGACGAAACAGCCCAGCTGTCGTTTGGCTCTGACATTGAGCAGGGGGTCTGCTGTGACCAGAGCCAGTGCTGGCATACCAGAAGACTTATGGTCTCACCAGCCCCAAGACGCTCATTGGAGAACCCTGGTGCTGGGCGAGACCGCCTCAAAGTTTCATAAAGACCTGGGGAGGAAAGATTCCCCCATGCCACAGGATCGGTGAAAGGATGCTAATTGTAAATGTGAAGCTACTGACCATCCTGGAGCATGCAAAAAGACATGCACAATTTAGCTTCCCAAACGGTTCCCTGCAGTTCAATTTCACAGATCCACAGATCTGGCTGTGGCGTTTCCCCCCACCATGGGGGGAATGGGTCTGAATCACAGCATGAAGAATCTGCAGCATGAAGCGTCCTGGAGCAGGGAAGGGATTGCCACACCATTCTCCAGATACAGACTAGGACCATTCATTACACCAGCTAATGGATCAGACTTGTGCGCTGAGGAAAAAAAGGAAAAGCAACAAAAAACCCACCACACACCATGGGATCTGCAGCAAGAATGAAAGATTCTTGCATCACATTCTCCTTCTTATGCTGCATTCAGGGCCTTTTTGGCACAAACTCTCTTCCTGACCTCATCTACCATGACTATCCTCCAAGTCCTGTCTCAAGCTCATTTCCTCAAGGGAGCTCAACAGCTAGAAACTGTAGCTACACGTGCATATTTGAAAAAACTAAATATGCACAGACTGTCCAAGCAAGCTTTCAAAGAATGAGCTTCCAGTTGGTTTAGTCATCCAGTTCCAGCAATCTACTTTGTTTCAGCCTGTTGGTCTTATCTTCAAGACATTAATTTTATTGCAGGATGCTTTCTGGGGGCAGAGCACTTTTGAAATCAGAACATCAGACACTAAATCCTGACATGGGATTAATGAGAGGAGGCCTCTGTTGGAGGCTTCTCTGGGCTCTTGGAAGGTAAAATGTATTTGTTGACAGCCTCCGTCTCTTTCTAGACCGTTAAGTGCCGAGTGCTTTTATTACTACATATATAATTGCAAATGCCTGTACTCTCTCAGTCATGTGAGTTGTATATAGTAATCCTAAATGCAAACTGTGTCCTCTCAGAGCTCTAAAGGATCAATGTGAATACCTACATCTGAAATTTCCAACTGCAATCCATATGAAATTAAAAAAAATTAATAAATGTCGCAAGTGTATATCATAAAGAAAAACAAAGTATGTCTATAAGTGCATACAGTAAAGAAAGCAACAAGACTCTGCTTCCAGCAAATAATAAGAGCATTACTACATTTGTATTTAAAAAAAATAAATCACCTTTTCCTTTTTTCCTTCAGGAAGAGCTGATACTAACTGAAGTAATTTGGTTTTCAGATAACAGACAGGAAAGAATTTCTCTGACAGAGATGAAAGGATTTAGGTAGCACTGTATATACAATTAGAATTCCCAAATGTTTGCATCACTGGCAGTTCCTGGGGGTGCTGGGGGAAAGATTAAGCTTGATTAAATTGCAGACTGTGCAAGTTTATGGACTCAGCTGTGAAACTGAGAATAAAAATCTATTTGAAACAAAGCTATTATCTATTAATCTGTTGGTAAAATATCTGGATTCAGTTTCCCAATTATTTTCAATATAAAAAACATTGTTTTAATGGGAGACGAGAAATAAATAAGTCTAGTGAAAGCGTTAGATGGGGAAGTGAAGGGACAAGCAAAATTCTTTCAGTCTAAGAGTCTGAAGTAGAGATTTCACTGCTTATTTGGCCAAAATAATACCCGTGTTTGTCACATGGTTCTAATTCATGTAATGACCTATTCAAACTGAACTGCCATTTATTTTCAGCCCTAATTACTTATTAGCACATGCATTTTGTCATGACAAGATTGTGCTAACAAAAATATTTCCTGGATAGTTTGGAAGCCCTACCATATTCTAAGCCAGATGCCCACGCAGTTGACTGAAAAATTGATATCCTATGAAACTAACCCCCCAACAAAGTATTTCAACAAAGAAACTGGAAGTCAGAGAGAGGAGGACATGGAAATTCAGCAGAACATTCCTTATAGTCCATTTTTCTCCTGAGACTGCCCGGGACCATCAGACAACCAGCTGTATTCCTATTCTTCATGGGGGACCTGAATGTACTTGTTACTGACAAAGTAGGTTTCAACCCTAATCTAACAAAACTGAATACAGACTTGAAAGATGTGTAAGAGTTTACTCTCAATTCCAGCAGAGGCAGGATTTAACCTGTTCAACCCACTTCCCAGAATATTTTATAGGGAGGAGCACATTCAGCAATTTTTTAGTTTGCAAAACTGTAAGAGAAAAATCTGAGGTGGACTTGCAGTTGAACCCCTCATTGCACCATGCCGCCGAGATGCAAAAGTCGCTTCCATTCCTAGAAGAGTTCAGACAGTCAAAAAGCAAGCATTTTTTTTTCAGGAAGTTGGATTTAGAGGCATTAAAAAAGATTTGTCAAATTAACTCAAAATGTAGCTAAAAGAAAGGCTGCAGCTTTTGCTGCTAACTTGGCACGTGAGAACAACAAAAGCCCCAAAACAATTAAAATTACAAGTCAGAGCATGAAATATTCCAGCCTTTGATATTTTTTTTGTATTGTCTCAGTTTCTCTAGGCTTTTAAAATGCCATAAATTGCCTCTGTGCCAGAGAAGTTGCCTTTCCAACTTGCAACTCTAAGCGCTTGTTTATGTGAAATACACTGCTGAGTTAGCCTTCACCTCTCAGGTCTAATCATAAATTGTACTGCAGGGCAGATTTCGTAAAAGCTTTTAGCACTGATTTAGCCATGGAGATTGAAAAAAAAGAATGCCGAAATGGAAAAAAACATAATTATCGATGGAACATTCTCTTACTTAAGCCACATGTTAAGTCCTCTAAAACAAATCCTGTTTCAGTCACCCAGGCAAAAGACAGAAGTCAGCCCTTCAGGGCCTTTCCCAGTGTAATACAGGCTGAAGAATAAAATTTGCAAAAAACCTTGAAAGCAATAAAGGGGCTTGTGCAGCGTAGAGTTAATTGGCAAGAAGTAATCTTTGTGCATAGTATATGACAACATGGGAAGTGCTCTGAGGTCGGTTAAGGGACCATTCGATGCTGAAAAGTCCCAGGTTAATAGGTTAGCATGCCCAAAGTGAGTAAGATCCTATGTGAAAGTGAAGCTTTACACAGTGTATTTGGGATATTTTCTCAGCCGTTCACCTCATTCTCCTTAACAGAGGCCTCTGGCAGTAACAGAAGGAGAAGTACAACAGCTTTCCTTGATTTCTTTTTTGTAATGCCAACATCATTCACATAACAGCCTATAAAAATATGCTTCTTTTTTTAATTCTCCTTAGTTACATAATAAGCATACAAATGTGCCTGGGTTTTGTGTCTATAGCAATGAATCTCTGTTTTGCAGGATTAAGATTACAGTGGACTACTGAAAAAAAAAAAACCAACGCACAGAAAACCCTTTTGAGAGAACTCTTCTTGCGATGAAGAGTCCTTGCAAATTGAATTCTAATGCTTCCAACGGCTGCATTCTGAAAAACACTATTCACAAAGTTGAAAACAACCCATTATTCTTTGACTGCAGCCATCAGCTACTCCTGACGAATGTTTGAAACAAATTTGAAAAGAATATTCAAAATGTACCCAATTCAGTCAAGAGTTACTGCGCTGCTTGCAAACTTTTAGTAGAACACACAGAGAATATATCCTCGCTAATCCCACAAAATTAAAGTGACGTATGAAAAATAGGTACAGTGGTTTGAATAAATTTTATTCTCTGGTATAGTAAATTGGATTCAGCTATTAGACATGTTATTTTTAATGTGAAGTGAAATCAGTATCTTAATAGCCTTTGTTGCTCAACATTCAACAACTTCCAAAAAAAAAAAAACCCTGAGCTTCTTAGATGTGGGTTGAGTTGACTTTCCTGCCCTGCTTCACTGCCATTTTAATCTATACTTTTCAATTTCTGCCTAAATGGCTTCTTTCTACAGAGTTATAATATTTGGGAAAGAGAAAAAGAGGGATACTTCTATTTACCTCCCCCTCTCCTGTCACTCACGTCTCCCCCACAAAGTGCTATCTGCAGGCTCTTCATTTATGAATCTTGTTGGTATTATCCTAAGAGCAAGGGAAAATTCTTTCTGTCTTTTAAGACTATCTTTTGTCAAGTCAAAGATAATTCCTTACACAAAAAGCTGCTGCCTGAAGTCACACTTCTCTTTTAAGTAGGAAGGATGCAAGGTTAATTTAAATTTTTCTTATGCTGTTTTGCAAGTTCTTGAAAATTGTATTTAAAGCCAAGAACTGAGTTCTGAGAATAGGAAGAACTTTGACGTGGTCATCAATACTTTAAATTGCCTCCTTCAATAGCTAGGATGAGAACATTTTAACAGATAAAGAAAGCAGAAGAATGCAGGTCCAGTTCACAGGTACTTACAGGACAGACTATCCAAGTCATCATACAATTCTGTAGGGGCGTATTTGACCTTGGTCTACCAGTATAATCATAATATGGACCACTGAACCACAAAAACTTCCACTGCAAGATCTCCTATCTCAAAAAGATCCTGCATTAGCCTTTAGAAAACCTGTGATAAACATTTTACAGTCTTTAAACAAAGATGTCAGTTCTTTGTAATCATGTACCTTTTCCTCCAAAGAAAAGCTCTGCTGCTGCTGGCTAACCTGATCTTTTGCAAAACTCATCACATGAGTGTTCTCAGTCTGGAGCAACTACAGAAGCTCACCCTGTCACTCAGCCTGCCCATCCTGTTGGTCGTTCTTCCCCTTCATTTTTGAGATCCATAACAGCTACAGATAAAAGAAGCAAATGTCTCCAGTTTGGCTGGCATTGGAAGAACAAAGGAAAATGATGACAAACTGATGAGGAAGACAAAACAAATTGAGAAAACGTGCTATGCTTTATCTGAAGATGGATGAAAGCATGGTGAAAACAAAGTATGCAAGTTGATCAAATAATGAAATATAAAGATATTAATGGCCTGGAAAAGATCATGCAGAAAGCTCATGTATATGTGAGACGTAATCACCTAACCTCACTAAAACAAATTTTCTTTTTTTTTTTTTTCTTTTTTTATTAAAAAAGATCCTCATTGTGATTCCATGTTTGGGAACTACAGTCTCACAGAATAATGCTCTGCATAATCATTTTTCTTCTGCGCAAATATTTACATTGTGTTAGTGGAAGAGTAACCCATACTCTTCCCTCCCTGGATTAAAGCATCACCACCAAGTTACACAAGAAGTCAGGGCTAACTTGAAACAGCTGCTAAGCCACTTGTATCTCTGTTGCTTTGTAATACCCAATAATAACTCAGAAGGATGGTATCTTACATCTGCTTTTCTTCTCTTCTACATCAAAGTCTTAACAGATAGCTTGTAAGTGAAGTTGTCATAGAAGCTAGGTCTCGAGGAGAGGCACAGAAAGCCATCCTGTGGTTGCTGCAGATGTTCCCCTCTGTACGTTTACTAATAGCTGCCTGCTGAGTTTTAACATTCTTGGAGCCACAGTTTCCAGATGTCTCCTCCAAAATTAATACAAACAACAGGGAAGTTTACAGAAGTGAGACGATCTACAAATTTCTCTTTCCTCACAATTTTTTCCCTGCAGCCTCTGATATCCACAGAGGAATTGTACACAACACCACAGATTCGCTGCCCTAACACAAACACACACAACAACAGCATACCCAAGAAAGGTGTTGCAGAAGACCCTCATATCATAAATCACCACTTTCATGTACCAGAGACAGCCCTTGGTGCTTACCAGCAGCAGTCAAACCACTGGGCTCCGCTAACTTCCTAGTTACAAGCATTCTGTTCATATGTATCAGCATGACAAAATGGGGAGCTCAGGCTGACATTAATGCCCACCACCTCAGAGACATTATCTGTAAGTCTGACAGCACAAAATGAGATACAGAACTCAACACACTAAAATTTAATGGTAATTCACCCCAACATACACTTGACCAGCATTTTTCTGGCCATCCTATCTTACACTGCCCTTGAGCAAAGGCATCTACTTTATTTTCCAGAGAAGTCCTTTGAACACAGAAGAGAAACTAAGATATTCACATATCCAAACTTTCAAATCATGTTTTATTATAAAATGAAACCCTGCCAAGTCCCTTTATCAAATTCATCAAATATTTTCCCGTTTCTCTGGAAGAATGAATGCAGCCACCCTATTATTTAAAAAAAATAAAATCAAACAAAACAGATTGTACTGAGAAACCCAGCTTCAGCGATTACTGTATTTTATTCAAGGACTCAAATTGCTTCCAGCCAGCAACCCACAACGGCCTCTGAGTATGGATATAGGCATTTATTTTTCGGTGACAATTTTATGAAGATGTACACACAAAAACAGGTCCCATGCAGGCAGTATTTACAGCCTCCCTTGCCTCCTGCCAGAAATTTTTCTTCTTCTTTAAACAAAGAACTACTGCTTTTCCTAATGGAATGAACATTTCTAAAGCCCCGGAAATCTAGCTGCAATTAGGCAATATAAATCCAAAACACTGTAATGAAGCACACATATGACCCAGTTTAACCAACATAGCAGGAAGGTTTTTTTGGAAGTATTTCTAGCAATTTTTAGCATTAGCATACAATATATTTTTGTCTGTCAGACAGCTATTCTCCCTTCCTACAAAAAAAAAGAAAAAATAATAAAATAAAGAAACTAACCCAAAAATATGTAAGATCAAACAAAAAAAACTACTTGTGCACTACAGCTAAAAGCCATAGTCTATACAGGAAACAGCAATCATTCAAACTTTCCTCCAAGAGCCAGCATCACAAGAGTTAAGAATAATCACTTCAAACACAGACAAGATTTCCAAGGTCTTGACCTAATATCACTGAACAAGGGCACAACTCAGGGCTTTCACCTGACATGGGGACCAGATACTTCGCTGTTGGCTGTTTCAGAGCAAAAAAATCTGACTCTTGTTTGCACCAGCAATTCCATTCTTGTAAAAGTCTGTGGTACACACCTATGAAAAATACTGATTTTATAAAGTTTCAGGTTTTAAGAAAGTTCATGGAAAATTCTTCATCAGCTTGGTATCAGACAGCGTCAGCCGGTAAATGGCAAGTTGAAACAACTGCAAGCTATTCTGGAGAATATTTCATGCAAGTTAAAAAGATTTGATGAAAGCACATTTCAAAACAGCCCTGGCCCAATATCCTTTTCTAAACAAGCATCGTGTACTTGCTATTGACCAACATTCAAACCGTTGCTATAGGAGCTTATCCATCAGCCTCCCACGCGCTCAGCACCTCTCCGTTTTCCTTCCCTTTTTGAGCTAAAAGTCATCTTTAAAATGTGAGGGGGATAGCAGTAAGACTTAAAACCTGAGACAAGAGACTCTGCCAAGAACTGCTGTTTTTTTATTAATCCCGGGATGAGATTAATTAACAACAAACAAACCCATCACTCACTTTCAGGAAGAACCTCTTCTAACTTACAGATCAAGCTTCACTGTCCCCTCTCCAGTCCTACACCACCACTAAATAAAAGTTGTTGCTCTCATTGAAGTCACAATAGTACCATTTTTTAGAGAAAGAATTACTTAGTCCCTCCGACCTAAAATTAATGTTTGAATACTAATTATTTTTTGTACCATGTAAATGTCAGCTTATAACAGAACAAAGAACTGCATGAAGCAACTCTGCATTTCAAAGGTGGCAGCTATGGGTAAACAAAATACTGTGCTAGAATACTGCACTGACAGAAGCTACATAATTTATAGTTTCTACAACACTGCAAACTCCAGAGGATATTCTTACCATGGCTGAAAAGAACCAGAAGTTAAGCAACACTGAATGCTTTTCTCTGAATACCACTGCAGGAAGGCTTTCCACTCAGAAAAGAAAAGGCTGGAATCTGCTCTTGATGCGGTAGTATTCAATATGCTGCACACAACCTCCAAAACGTTTGTGTGATTTAGAGTCCCTAGGTTGGTTTTTATTTTCGCTTCTGCAAAACCATAGTTCCCTTAGCCTTTTGTACTTTAGAAAGGACAAGTCACCTACTGAGGATTGCTTTGGACAAAAAGATGAGCTCACTCTTTGACCAAAGGGGCACAAATCAATTTACTTTTTAAAAGGAGCAAGCAGGCAATTCTGTCCAGCTATAGCTAACAGTAGTACTTGATAACACTAATGCTAACATTTGAAAATTAAAGATTATGATAATGATCTGGGACAATGCCTCTTATTTTGTTAAAATTATAAAGGCAGCATGTTAATCAGCATAGCTGCCATCAACCCTTATTGTGCAACTGTAAGCCATCATGCGCAAGTCAGCAAAATGCTTTAGCAACTGGAAAACTCAGTCTAGACCTTTATCAAAAGAGGATCAGAATAATAAGATCACAAAGACTTGTGCATGCATTTAATTAAAATAATATGTTCTTTACTACAGTATGTACTTCATCACACTTCGGCAAACATTGAACGAACTCCATTCCATCACTGTTTAAATAACTTTTCCATGGCAAATACATCTATTCTGTTATCATAAATTTAGATCAAATGATAAACATTTTACTCAACAGACTTTGTTCTAGACTATGCCACAGAAACATCGGACTGTTAAGGCGTTTAGAGATAGATTTGAGTTTGACTAGCTCTTTTTCTTCTTCCTCAATTCACAGAATTTAAACAAATGAAGTTGTATGCTGTAAACTACACAAAACTATTTAGAAATTAAAAAGCAGAACTGGAGCAGTTCACAATTCAACAGATTTTTCCATCTAAATACACTTATGTCCCAAAGAAGAACATTGCTTTTGTTCCAAAAATAATGAGGGCAATGACAAAAGGTCCAATGTTTTATCTACAGTTTTCTACCTCTGCTCTGATCTTCTCCAAGACTTCTAAAACATCTGAGCCTAATATTTGCTACATTTCTCTCTGCGCCTCTTTTAACCCTGTGATTTATAGACTCTAGAGGTGAAAGAAATGCCTCAAATATAATGAAGTGAAAGAAATAAAACTACTTAATAATGTTCTAATAACAACCTCGTTGCAGGCTTTTTGAAAAAACATGCCAAATTCTGTGAAGTTCTAGAAGAGCCTTTTAGGATGAGGTGTGTCTCAACATATACTGCATTGTTAAGGGTGTAGCCACTACTTGCTGAAGCCAAGCGGAGTTTTTCACCTACCTTCAGTGGACTCTGGACAGAGGTGCACCAGCGTTACTACAGATACGGAGATAAACGTCATAGGAATAGCTCTTGAAAAAGCCACAGCTGTTTCTCACTTCAAGCATTAAATCCAGGTGGATCATGTAACGACTCTTACAGTTGTGCTGATTACTCCAAGTTTGAACACTGCCAACATTTTAAAAATGCCTAAAAAACCTGTGTGGATTAGGCCACCCTGGTTGGAAAATCTGACTCAAGACATAACTTCATATAATTCTCGCTGATTTAGGCATGCTGCAAATTGCTGGACCTTTACAATAGACGCTGCATCATTGCACCCTTTGCCAGTTAGGAAAAAGGACTAACACACACACACACAAACAGCTAAGAATATGGAATTGATTTACAGATTAAACACAAGTGGAAAATGGACTCATTTTCTCTTCATCTAAGAGTCTGCTATTCTGACTCTCGTTTCTCATGGACAAGAATGGAAATAATAATACAAATATCGAACGCCCAGTTTTATGGACCTATTTTGGAAAGTAATTCTTTTATTAAATACATGATATTTTACAATACACTAGCTTCCAATGAATTAAACTGTAAAGATCTGTGTCACATTATTTAATACCTTATGTTTAACCAACATGAAATGAAACTTATATTGTCCCTTAGTGAAGGATGGGTATAATTACTTAAATCAATACTTGTAATTTCATCAGCTGGCACAGAAAACAAAATTCCATCATCAAAATACCACTGCACTGTTCCCAGTGATATTAATTTCCTTTTTATTAGCATGGATAACACCAGAAAAATATGCTGCTAGGTGAATCTACAAGCATGATCCTGTAAAGAAATGTGCAACTATAGCCGATACCAATCGAAACTAAGGGAGCTGAGATGATTTCCAGCTCTTGTGATTTTATAATGAGTCATATCTGGTGTTTTCCTTGAGTCATACATATAGGAACCTCAGCAGTGCTGCTCATAATCACATTTTACAATTTTGTTACTGTGGTGAGGGGGTAAGGAATCTGCCTTTCTACATATATGCATCCAGATATGAAGCAGGCAGGTGACACCCCTGGTCACATGCCAGACTACTGGGTATCAGATATTGTTGCACAAAAAGCAAGAGGTTGTTACAAAAGTGGTTTTCATCTGGTACTGATAATTTCTTAGTGACAGTGCACTAAGATCCACGTACATGAATTCCAGCATGTCTTCTTTGTTGTGTGTTTTCACTAATGAGAGAACTCGCATTTTTTTTTCTTTCTGAGAAAAACAAGTATTTATTTATTGGACAGCTTACAATAGCAATGGTATGACATTCCACCCACAAATAAGCTAGAACAAGTGAAAAAACTGCAAGCTTTTCCACCTTTTTTTTTCCCCTTCATCAACCAAATACATTTAATGAGTATTATCAGTAAGAAAACAACATTGGCCAGCCTCTGTCATTAAAAACTGTTAATTCTGTTGTATGATTTCAAGACCACTCAAATGCTATTCCAGATGCAAGTGGTCATGCAAGAATCAACATTATCTACGTAGGAAAGGAAGAGGGAAAGAATATCAGTGTTTGCAATACAAACATACTTACACATTTTACAATTCAGCTCCTCTGAATATCCTCAAAACTGTTACTAAGTTTTTGAAAATCAACTGCCACAAACAAACTGCCTTTCAATGTTCAGATAAACCTCTGTAAATCCTAACCATTGTCTGAAGCATATACTGCTACTCCAGCAATGACCAAAACAGTTTAAATCGGTAGAGGAACAAGAAAAGAAAAAAACCTTCTGTCCTCATTTCCAACACTGAAAGTACTAAAACTTTCTCTCAGCTTGCATCCAGCAGGAAGCAATTCTGCTTCAACAATGGATTAAGTAGATGAACTAATAGATCAAATTTTATTGTGATATAATAAAGAAAGACAAAAAGACCCCTAAGTAAACTCTCTCCACAAGACAGATTCAAGCAAGCACAAGTTTAAGGATTCCACAGAGCTGAACAGACTAAAGAAAACATAAAACCAAGGATGAGCTTCTAGAGTATGCTGTTATTTGCTAAAATAAGTTAGATTGTGCTCAAGCTGCTATTCTTACAAACATCCCCATCTGGCCCTCAGCAAACAGGGGAGAAAAGTGATGCAATTGTCATGGCACCCGCATCCTCAAAGCCAGACACTCATCACCTAGGTGTCAGCCAGCCCTTACACAAGTCTTCTCAAATTATTGCTTCCCACCAAGACCTGAAACTGGCTCCCTTTAACATCTGTTAATCTAATTGGTTCCTAGGAGCCTGTAACAATTAAACCTGTTGGTGCAAGAAGCAACAGGGAAAGGGGATTTTACATACCCACAGCTGGGCTGTTAGCAGAACAAATGGACTGCATCTGACTCAATGGCTCTCACCAAAACCCAGTTATTAAGCTGTGAGAACAAGGCCTAAATGAAGCTGATGACCTCTGCAACTGGGCTGAGCTCAAAGCCCTTATCCTGCTCTGTCACAACAGCAATCATAAGGAGGGGGCAAAGGCTTCCGAATTTCTATAGTCAGTAAATTTAAGAATCCTGGAGGAAGGTATGACTATAATCATGGCAAATATGGAGTGAATCACTCATTCAAAGTGAAAATAGAATTTTTGCATGATACATTACGAAGTTGGCAATTTTTAGTTGGCCTGTACTAAGAAGGAAAAAAACCAGAATCAAAATCCCTGTTTAGATTCAAAATATTTTTACAATAAGGGAAGTATTGCAACAGCTGAGCAAACTCAGCTTTTTACTTATGCAAAATACTTCAGTGGATTTAAATTAGAAGTAACTTTCTTTTTTCCAGAAGAAAAAGTGAAAATGGAACAAAGTGATAGCCAGCTCAGTATCGGTCCCAGTCCCATTTCTACAGACACTTACAGATGTCTGTCACTCTCTGTAGTTACAGGAGAAGGAGATTCTCACCTTCAGAAGGAGTTCTCATACATCTAAACGATGTGCATAAGGGTTTGCAGAGCAGAAGCTGAAATATCTTCTCTATCATCAGCATCCAGCATAAGGAGAGAAACTAACACGTCATCATAAGTTTTGTAGTTCTCCAAGCCCAAACATCTCACAGCCTGAGAAAGAAAGCAAACCCTGCAGTTTTCTTCCAGTGTGACAGATTAATGTCTCATACAGCTAATTTCTCATCCTCTCTACAGTCTAATTTTAAAACATCTTAATGAAACACTTTTTGAAGTATTTCTGCTCTGTGCTCTCTCTATGCTTTCTATACCAGTACTATGCTACCTAAGCAGCTGGGCACAATGCTGTACTGAGGTGACACCACCACAACCCTTGGAAGTTCCTCAGAAGCTCTTGCAATACTCTAACAGATTACGTGCCTCACACTTGGACACCTGAGAGTTCACTAGCTCCCATCTTAGGAACAACAAGTGTTACCTACTTTATGGGAGCCAGGGAATTAATAGCTTTCAACCTTTCTTTCATTAAGAACTCTGTAGCCACTGGCTTTTATTTTTTTGACTGTTTTGTTTGCTATTCATCCCTTTCTTAATCTACTTCTCTTAATTTTCAGCAACCTTTGTGAAATTCCACACAGACAACTTTTAAAACAGGAATGTTTCTGACAGATAAGTTGAGACATAAGTGAATGCAGAAACTTTTCCCTTTTCCAGCGTATCACTGAAGAAGGCCTATGTATCTCGAAATGCACGCCCTCCCCCGCCCTCCTTTTTTTTTTTCCTTTCTGGATCTTTCCTTACACCATGACAATTACGGACACCTATCTCTACATTCCTTAACATTAGTCACATATTCATCAGTTAAATAATTCCTTTTCTCTGATGATTGCAGAACCCTTCAAATGTATATTAATGATGTTTTATAATCATTCTGAATAAAACTCAGTCAGCATTAGAAAGTTGCTCATGGTACACAAAGCTATTTGATGCTCCAACAGGTAAAACTGTTAAATTATGTTACAATTTAACCAGGTTTCTTTTAAGGCTACTCAAATACCTGGAAGCACCCAAGACTCCTGACAGGCTTTCTGTAGGTATGAAATTCTGAGCTTTGCCTCCAGGCACATGTGAAAACAGCACTAAGGATCTGTTCACATCTTCGGACTCAGAAATAGCTTTTAAGTTACAGTCTTGCTAGACCATCATCTCATGAAATGCCATTTTACATCATTTATGGTTAATAAGACTGATCCTCTCTAGTACCTTCAGTGCTTTCAGAAGTTACTCTATTTCCTCTGAACTTTTATTAACTTATTTACCTCACTTTCGTTTCTGCTCTGCCCAGGGTGAACTCTTCCATAGCACAGCCAAGTTGGAACAGAGAAGGATCGTGATTCACCATGAACATCTTCTTTCCCCCCGGCACAGTATATGTATCTGCAGTGGTTTGTTAATTAGAGTGACAGGTGAGTTGCTACAGGCACAGCGGTGAATGCAGACCACTGCCAGAGTGTCAGAATATAGGACAGACATGAATACAAACAAGCTACATTTAGACCTAGAACAAAACAGCAACCTTTCAGACTGTCACAAAACATGTTAAATATTATGATAAATAAATATTATGATAAATATTATGAAGTCATCAAAAAAAATTCAGTAACAAAGAAAACCAGCTTGACAACCAGCCATCAGACGACGGACTGGTGAGATGCCAGGGAGGCAGACCTAGAAAATGCTTTAATTGCATTAAATATAATGTCTTGACATACGTGCATGCAAGAGTACTTTATTATCATACTCCTAATGGATTTGACAGTTTTGGGAAGGGATATGAACGGTATCCAATTTCTAAAGAGAAATATGCTCAACGCAATCTGGAAAACTAGTTGGATTTCAAGGGATGTTTTCAGCCTCCCTAGTATAGAATTTCTTTTTGTTCTTCTCAGCTTCAACTTTTCCAATACACAAAAAAAATAATTATCTGCAGGGAAGGATTTTTTCCTCATTTAATAAAATGTACAAATCTTTAGAGACTATAAACTTTTTCATTTTCTACTGCATTAAATTTTACCCCCAAAAGAATCTTTATGAAAATATTTATCTTCCTGTGTTATTTGTCTAAGAGGTGGATTTAAAAAAGATCCTGTAAAGGACAATTGCAGCCTTCTACCAAGTAGACAAAACTATTTTGCTTTGGTGGGGGGAAAAAAAGATAAAAAGTGACATAAAAACTGCAAAATGACAGCCTACATTTGGTATAGCAATTTTTTTCAACTACAGCAGTATCCAGTATTATCAGCAATAATAACTATATTTCACCAGAATACCATTCTCGTATTTCAGAACAGTAACATACTAATTTTAAAGACATTTTTCATGGGCATCCTGAAGCATTTTAAGAGGCATGTATAGCCTAAGACGACATTTACCTTTGGGTCAGATATGTTACCTCACCTCCTCCCATCCATTCCTCCCATTTACTCCATTGCACTGAAAGTCAATAATATTCTCTCCCTGTTGTTTACTCTTTGTCCTAAATCCTTTCCCATTACTTTGCAGGGTGCTGTGATTACCGGGCTGAGGGAAGCACTGCCCCTGTGCAGAACTGCAGCAGCATGATCTTGAGGGTCAGGGATTCCTGACTACGTGTAGCAGTAGCTGTTGTGATTAAGTCGCATCTCTATTGATCTCATGCTGTTTTAAAAATCAGTGAAGTAGGGATTTTGGTGGTTCCCTGGTATTCATAAAAAGTTCAGCTAGTAACATTTGCTCACCAGGCACCCCAGTTGTCAGTTCATAACTCTCACTGAATGCTTTTTCCATGGTCTGAGTGCATAAATTGTTGGTGAAAAAAAAAAAAACAACATATTGTTTTCTTATGCTTCAGTTCCACAATTTATTTAGACACATGGGCTTGGATAGCCATCAACAGGTTACTTGCAAGCTTGCTTAGAGGCCCCAATACCTCCCTCCTTTTAATAGCTTTGGAAAGTAATCTAACAGCTCCAATAGCTTAAGCTAGAGAGGGCCAGAAGGATTTAAGAGAATAACTCCTCTGTGGGACATAGAGAAAAAGGGTAGGTCAGCCTCAAGAAATGAAAAAGGAACTATTTCTTTCAAGCAGTTCAGTTCTACTTGGACATAAAGTACTTGGCTCCACCGTTGAGCTCTGTGCACTGCTCTGCTTTCTCTGTAAGTAACCCTAATCACAGGGTAGAAAGCAGGTTTCAACGATAATGTTGGTCATTCCTGACAATCAGTCCTTCTCAATCTATATAGATTTCCTCTTTCATTGACAGATTCTTTTTAAGAATATCTCTTTTACCAGACTTTATGATAGCCCCGTTTCTAAGAAATCATTTGCATGCACAAGCATACAAATCTGCTTAACTTCAGACACATCTAGAGTGCGCAACTCACAGATCCCGTACTTTTGAAATAAGTCAGTGTGCTGTAGTATGTGGTAGAAAGAAGGGGGGGGGGGGAATAAAGGTAAAACACAGTCTATTTAGCACATCTGAAAATGAGCTCAAGCTCTTTTTAGTTCCAGCAGCTGCCTATAATGGAAAAAATGAAGATTGGCTGTTGCCAGAAAAGTGGGCAGTAAGAAATAACAGATGTGAAGTTTCAGCAACGTCATTGGCTAGGTCAGTTATACAGACGGCTTCAGAGCCGGGGTCCCCATTGGGCTGCAGAGTTCTCAGAGGCACGCTTGCTTTTTGAGCTGCTGAACTCTTCCCCTTGCTTAGCTGAATTTACTCAGCGACCTCACCCATGAATGCAATCGACAGGAAATATTCACATCCTTGCAAGCACATGCGGGCTGTGTGTAAAAGCTCCTAGATTAAAGTTAGTCATTACATTTTCCAAAATCATTTTAACATATCACTTCTCTTCCTCCATCCCGCTCACCCGTCTTTATTTCATGGACACTTAGGGCGAGTGGGAAGCAAACACACATCTCTCAACACAAAATCTTGTTACATGAGGCTCACGAAGTAAGATCAAAGAAACCAATCTAATCTGGTGCACACATTTTTAAGAGAAAGGGCAGTGGGTGAAAAATGCCCTTCAAAGAGTCAACTCCAATTACTGAAGCCATTTTCACAGAAGAATGAAGTTTCTTGACAGAGCTTAAAGGCAAAATCATGAATACAAGTAGTCTGCAGAATATATCACATCAAGAGCAACTTCTGTCAGCTCAATCTGCAAGATTAAATGGACTTAAGTTAAAAATAAATACAATCAAAGTTATATTTAGGCATCAGAAATATCTCTTTATCCCTTGAAAGATGATTGCTACTTCAGAAAAACCAATTATAAAACTATATTACAAAAGAATACTTCCAGTGAAGAATATGCAGCAGCAGCAACTAACAAGAGCAGAATTGAAGCTAGGCTGTCACATGCATTGCAAGCCATTCTTCTGCTACATTCAAAATCTGGTTGTAAAATGCAGCTCTTAATAAGCCTAGGTTTTCATGCTATGTCTCATCTGGTGTATTTATTACCTGCTGCTGAAAGAAACAGTACTACTCTCCCCACCTACTTCCAGCTGCTTATTCCCTCTTTGTCTCTTGTGTTACATCTAGTAGTTTCTCAGCCAGGCCAGGCCAGCGTAGCCATCTGATGTAGTTTTCCTTCCCAGGCAGTTAAGGTTTTTTATTGAATTAGCTGCTTACCTTGAACTCACCTTGGGGCTGGGGGCTGATGTGAGAGAGGGGAAGAACAGGCTGAAGCGGTACTGCCCCTTTTGGCATCAGCCTGCAGTTGCGCAAGACCAGATGCAACATTAAACCATGCTCTGAATAGTACTACCAGCTTTCTTCTTGCAGAAGGAATATTCAAGTGTCTTCACGATTCCATGGCACACAGTGAGTCCCTGAGAGTTAATATCACAGCACGAGAGAAACTCTGCAAGTGAAAATAGTAATGCTACAGCAACTGAAGGACCCCACAGGCACGAAAGCACAGTGAGATGAACTGATGTGCAATATCTGGACAAAAAGCCTTGCAATCTAAACATACAAAAAGAGTAAGAAATGAATTAATTTTCCTGACGTCATTTAGTAGGTTAATAACAGAGGCAGAAATTGAATGTAAGAGTCAGGACAGGCAGCTCTATCCGCTTTGCCACACTCCTTCTTGTGGTTGCAATTGCTATTTACTCACTGCTTGTGGCGTGGCATCTCTATGACAAGAACTGCACTAGGTTCCAGAAACAACAAAATTAAAATTAGCCATTGTATTTGTTGCTCCATAAGCAAATTATCAGTTCAGTGTGGTTTACAGCATCTGAAAGTTCCCACTGCCTTCCCAAGGAAAGAACTCCAAACCTTAATATACTCCTAACTCAGTAACTCGTCCTCTTTCCCCTCTGATGATAGACAAAAGGAAAGAAAGCAAAAAAATGTCCCCTGCTATTTTAATTTCTATTAAATGGAAGCAGGGTGTAATTTTGGATTAGTGCTTTAAAATCACCTTCAAGTTCTGCAAAAAAGAAGTAAACAAAGATAAATTATCTGAAAAAGAAAAAAAAAGGCAAAGCACAGACACAGAAAAGAGATTGCTCATAGAGGAAAAGCAGTATCTATAGAAAAGAAATCAATATAAACGAAATCTATAACTTCCTATTTACTCTAGCTGTTAAAAAAACAAACAAACAAAAAAACCCCCGCAAACAAATAAAACCAGAAACACTGGTGAGAGCTCTGTTTTTGGCTTCCACAGGCAAAAACCCCACCCTGTCTCTGTGCTGTTATGTACATAGTACAAAACTGTACTGATATAAACAAAACCATATATCTCAAACAAAACATAAAGCCCAAATGTCAACTCCCTGTCAACATATGTATTCTGCTGTGAACTACAGGGGATTAACACACAGGGACCTTTTAGTCACCTCAAAACTATTACCAATTTTTCTATTTTGGGCTTCATCAGAAACCTAGAACCTAATTCCTGAAGTCAGAAAGCACTGTCATGAGGCAAAGTTCAGCACATACATAAGATGACAGCTAGAACACCTTGAGCAAACCACATCTTTCCTTTCTCTGCAAGTTATCATGACATGAGGAAAGACCTTCAGAAAGCACTCTGCTTGCTTTCCTTCACCTTGGTTTCTCCAAGTTGTTCCAAAAGCCAGAAGCACAACCCTCATCCTCCAGTGCCAACTGTGACTTTATACAGGAAAGCGTGGTAAGTATCATTACCTGAAAAGAAACCGGACTGGTTGGTCAAAACATTTATTTTCATGTAGCACAAAAGAGTATTTGCCACATCAGCTGGCAGGTTCCAGAGTAGCTGGGATGCCAAAAGTCCATGGTCCAAGAACTGCACCTACGTATCAACCTGTGCCAAAAATACTTCTAAGTGGCCGGTTAAACTTCAGCTATTAAAAGACGAGATCAAACCTCCAAATCTTCAGAGACTAGTCTCACTATCAACCATCAGAGTCCCCAGGCTAACATTCCCCAGCCATATTTAAACAGCTGCTGCCTTCCAGAGATGTCCAACAAGGGCATCCATTGCAGCACCTGACCTTTGATGAGGCATCTCACTGGAGCACGGATCACCATTAGCTGTGACAAGTGGGTCCTGGAAGTAGCTTAACACTCCTGCACTAAGCAGCCAGTTCTTGATTAATATTATTTTAATTTCACTTATAATAATTGGTGCTTTGTTGCCTAATACAATTTCAGAGTCTATCTTTCATGTTTATCAGAAAAGGCATTACAAGCCCATATCCTACTCATATTGCAACAAGAGGAGCACACATACAAGTCAGGGAGTATGTGAATGCTCTTGTAATTAAATTGTAACCTTGGGGAGAAAAAGGAGAGGAAAGAGTAAGCAAAATACCGAAGATTTCATTAAAAGCTTATCAGAAGGTAATTTTATCCTTTAAATTTTTATCTCAGTTGTTTATTTCTTACTTCCAGTTACTATTTTATTAATTATTTTATTGCAACTGAATTGAAGATTTTAATGGAATTAAGTGCTTACCTATTTTCAAATGTTTCCCCAAAACAATTTATGTAATGCTTAAGAAGAAAACACAGACAACTAGGCCTTTGCTGTGCTCATTAGCATATCTGGAGAGAAACTACACTATTTACATATTTTATTATGAAGGGAAAGTTATATTTTCAATTTTCTTTCAACATATTAGATCTGCACAGAGCTAATCTTCTTAATGTGCAATTTTACCATCACCACTATACTTAAGCCTCTACACTGGCTTCCCACCTACTGCTGCTGAGAGTTGCTCAAGTCGTTGTTTAAGTTAGCTTCCCGTTCTTAATGTATGTGCTAGTGTTTTTGTTATGTTGCTAAGCATTATAGGTCTGCCCTCTTAACTGGTCCAAGGCACGTTACTATAAAATAGGCCATATTATCTTTAACACTACCCAAGAAGCAATTTTAAATTAAAAAGAAGTCTCTTTAATTATTAACTAGCAGCTTCCTAAAAAGCATCAAACTTGAAAGAATGAATACCTATATTAGTTGTTAGATAAACCTATGTAAGCTGTCTATGACATACCAATGTCAGACAGAGTACCATGCAGTACATAGTGCAGTTGTTAGTCCTAGCAACTGCTGTGAAAGTTTGGTATGGTATCTCGCTGTAATCTGTAATATGACCAAGGTTCCAGTTCAGCAAAAGCCAGTGCTCCAGCTTTTTCCTTGTTCAACAAAACTCTTACACGTCTTTAGTTTCTAAACAAACAGCATTTTAACTGTTTCAATAGCCCTTATGCACATCTTCTGATTCTCCAGTAAATCAGGGCCTCATATCAGAGCATCCCACCAGAACAGCCACCATATTAATCAGAAAGTAACAAGCATCAGCACTCTGTAAAGAAGGAAATTATTTCAGTTTGAAGTCATGCAAGTAAATGTAAAAAACTAGAAGCTGCTTCACATGAATTCAGTTGTTTATAAGACTACTTTTAAACACACTTGAGTCACCAACAAGCAGCAGTCATAAGCAAGTTTTAGAGTTACTTTTAAAAACAGAGTATATTTTCTTTAAATTTCCCTTAAACAATACGTATGTTTAGCTTGACAGAAGGACAGTTTCTGTTTTCAGAATTTTTCAGACAAGTGACTTCTGAACACTAGATATATGGTATTATCAGACCTTACACGTGAAGAGGCACAGACCAGAATTGTCCACCATAGACTTGTAAAGAAACTTGACAATGGTTTTAGCTTTTTGTGGGATCGCATGGAGTGCTGCCTGTTGGGTTAACACATCCGTTTCAATGTAGTGGCACACTTGGTGTTGTGGAACACTTGACTTACACAATGTGTCACACTAGCACATAGGTAAATTAAGCCACATAAATCCATATACATGTAGATATCTCAGCAAGTAAAACACTGGTTGATGAGGTTCAATGTAGTCTGAATTCCTTCTTGCACAGTTCTTCGTGATCCTGAAATTTAATGTGGCTCCTATCAAATCTACACTTGAGGGCAAAGACAAAAGATGGATTTCTCTGTGGGAACTTGAATGTTGTTTGGGTCTTTCTGGTATGCACCATAACAAAAAATATCCCAGATAACTGAACACATTCAAAGTGGGCAAGGACCTGTAACATTTATTCTAGAGTACTAAATGAACTAATTTAAATACCAGAAAACATACTACTTATTTTTGAGGACTCTTGAATGCCCTGGCAAGCACTTACAGAAGTAGGAAAGAACAAGTTTCATTCTTACCAAGCAGGAGGAATAAGGTGGATGGAAAGTGCATCGGAACTATCAATTAATTCTACTTGTGTACTGATGACACCATAAATACAGCAGTTTAGTCCTGAGAACTGTCAGGGGGTGGAGGATGGGGGCACAGGGGTAGATAAACAGTAGGCAAACAGGAACTATAAAAAATCAATTGACAAATTCACTTATTTGCTTTTCCTGGTAAAATACAAGCAGAAATAGAAAGGAGAACTACGTGGAGGTAAATACGCTAAACTGATAAATTGCTTCAAAGTTTTAACTAAATGGTATTTCTAAAAACTAAGAACTATACAAACATAATTTTCATAGGTCATTAAAGCAAAAAAAGAAGACAAAAACATGGCAAGAGTTTGTCACTGTATGGCATTTGGTTCTTGGTCACCAAAGTCAGCAGTACATACAACCAAATGCACGGCTTCTAAAAACTTACATTTGCTGCCAACAGCACTGAAGATAAACAAGATCCCATAAATACAAAATATTTCACATAAACTCTCTCTGCCATGGAAACCAGAGAAACAGGAATATTACAGTAGTCCATATAACTATCTCTTGACAAGAAAACAGTTGCTTTTTGAAAGTAGTAGTTATTACTAGTATTATTAGTAGAAAGTTTTAAGTATTATTACTACTACTACTACTAAGTACAATGAACAGCTGGTGAGTTTATCTCTGCATTTGTGAGGCTCTCTTTGCCAGCCTACACCTACAGCCAGGGAAGTCCAAATAATAGATTTATAAATGCATTACTAAACAAAACTCACTTTAAAAAGTATTTGAAATTTTTAAAGTTCTTCCTTAGATCCTTTCTGCATTCTTCTGTAGTCGCAGCAAGTAGATAATTGGCACATCAGATGCAAAGAATCAGCAATGAGCAGGGTGTAAGGGATCAACAAAATGATCTATCTTTACAAAGGACACGACAGTTTGCAGAGGGGGAGTTAAGAACCATAGACATAAGCTTTGGGGTTTAAAGAAAGAAAAATTTCAGCTTGCAGTAATTTATTAACTTACCTTAGGTTTGCATGTATTCTAGAATGGTATCTGATTTTATAATTGCTTAATGTATACACTGGTGGGATTCTGAGAAGTCTGGATTCAGGCATCATTCATTTAATACAAGGGATCACAGGATATGTTACTGCTTCAACAAGTATAGATTGAACTATTCTGCTTGAAATACTTTAAGTTCAGTATTTTCTAAGTCAAGGTGGTGGTGGGAAGGAGGTTTCACTTATGAAAAACAGTCACTGAGACTACCTCCTCTTCACCTTCTTAAAATCTCTGCTTAAAAAAGTCATATGAATTCTCTGAACAGGAACTCAGTACTCAGAAAAAAATATTCAAAAGGCATAACCTTCTGCACATCTTCCATTCCTCAAACAGCATTCAAACTTCAGAGTCAGACAGCATGTGAAAATACCAGATAATATAATCTGAATTTCATTTACTCACCACTGTTCCAAGTCCTTAGGTCTTGGTCAACCACTTCAGACGCCTGGCAATACCTAGAGAAATAATTGATGTAAAATGTAAGAAAGGTACAGAGCCAAAAACATTAAAACAATATTTACTATTAGTATTGGTGGCTGGAATGGTACAACTCTGCTTGTAAGAGATTATATGCACATGGGTAACATTTCATTACCAGGACACTTCTGCTTTGCTAGAAATGCAGCATTCTAGACATCACTCCAACCACTAAGGAGCTAAGAAAAATAAGTACATGTGAAGGAGTAACCCATAAACCACTAAGCATGCACAAAATTGCATCTTTTTCTCTTCCTCTGTTTTACTAATAAAGTGTGCCAAGATATGAAAATTAAAATTATTTGTATATTCTGTTCTGATTTATAACACTTTAAAATACGGTATGACTTAGGAAGAACTTCAAAAGTTCCTAAACCACTGGAATAAAAACTTAAACTATGTAGCATGTTCACCCCACAAGCTTACGAGACACACCTCCAAACCCCTTCTGCCATCCCGCACATGCATTTCATAGAATTCAGCAAAGACGAACATGAAGTCCTGTACCTGAGATGGGCTAATCCGTTGGACAAGCTGGCACCGACTACCCTCTGAAATGTAGCTGGGGGTCTGGGCAAACAGAGGGATAAACATGACCCAGCAGTTAGCCCTGGCAGCAAGGAAGGCCAAGAATATCCTGGGGAATATTTACAGGCAAAGCTCCTGCTAATAAGTGATTATTTTCCCTTAGCCAACTTGAGGAACACACATCTGGAATGCCGCATCAAGTTTTGGATACCAAATACCAAAAAGTAATAAAATAAGGTGATAAAGGTCAGGTAAGACTGATTCAGTGATGCTGAACTACAGGATTTCCCAGAATAATAACAAATTCTACATTTTTATACATAAATCAGGACAGGATGTATGAAGAACCTCTCCTTATATAAAAGAACAAAGTCCCTCAAGACTCTAACAAAAAGAGATAATTTGGCCTTGGTGAAGATGGTTTAACAACAGAAAAATTGGTGCAGAACTCCTAATAAAGCATGCTGCCAAGGACAGAGGAAAACATATTGGGAGCACTGGAAAGCCAAGCACGACTTAAAATGGCCTCTGAATTCCTGGCACATAGAATATTCCTCCAGAAGAAAACAACAGACTGGGCTAAGTAGCTGTGATTACTCCAGCTTTTCTCTTCTGCCTCAAAAGCAGTTAACATGACCATGAAAATACAGCAGTGTTAGCAGAGACAGAGACAATGCTTCATGAACAAAAAAGGCCAAATTGTTTTCTTTTAGACTCAAGCACACAAAAATCCACGATCAATTTTAAGTATGTAAAAATGACGGATTGCTTGGACAATTACAATGAAGTGGTGCTTTTAAGGAAAATTTCCTTGCCTGGAGGTCTGGACTCTCTAAGAAAGAGAAGCAGTAGGGGCAGGGTGAGACAGGATCAGCCCATCGAGGAGGCTGTAGGAAAGCCTTCTCTCACAGATCCAACCACCCACCAAAGGCACAGCAATGATCTTCCTTACCCAAACACAACAAATACAAAAAAAAAAAAAAAAAAAAAAAGGAGAGCAAGTATTATATTAAAAAGAAAGGCTCTTTTTTGCCACCCCATTTGTGATGAAGCTAACAAGAAACTCCACATGCCTTCCACTGCCCCATCACCACACAGGCAGTCTGCACTTTCCTTATGCCACAGATGGCCAAAATGAAACCCAAATCCTCCCAAACAAATCAGAATGAGAAAAACACATGTATGCTCGCTCTCTCTTTCTCACAGACTTTGCAATAGCTCAGATGGATTTCTGCAACAGTTGGCAAAAATACATAAAATCCATTTTTTTCCCTTCTACTCAACTGGCAGTAAATTTTGCCGCATCAATACACACACCTTGCCCCAGGAAAAAAAAAAAAAAAAAAAAAAAAAAGAGGGGAGAGAGAGAGACGAAAACATTACATTCTTCATTTCTAGCTCCATTTTCATTTGCAAGGGAGAAATGCTTTAGTATAGTTCGTGGATAACACCCCCTTGTCACATAACCTGGCTTTGTACACAACAGGAATTCGGTATACTTAGGCTCCCCAGCAAAAATAAAATAAAACAAGGACACAGATATATCCGCTGTATCTTAAAACATCCTTTTCAAGTAGCTTTTTCTTCAGATATACTACTGTGCGATACTTCCATGTATTATATAACAACAAGTATCCAAATCAAAGAAATATTTACTTACTTCAGGAAGGTTTGTATGACCAATTATGTCACTATGAATAGAAATAATGCATTCAATGGCTTCTTTGTCTTTTGCTATCAACGCAGAACAGTATAAAATAAAAACCCCTGTACTATTTCATAGGCGTCAATAAGGCTACATTCAGAAACAACAGCAAAAAAAAAAGGGGAAAGTATTTTCTTTAGGGATACACTGCTAGCAGGTTAAAAAAAACCACCTCAATTCATTACAATGCTAAACACCATAGGAAACTAACAGCTTGAGATATACAATAGATTTTTTTAATATTTCTTCTGAGGCTGATTATTTTCTGTTTCTCACAAACGTACAAAAGAAAAAAAAATTCCAGCTTTGCTTTTTGCATTATCTACCTAATTTTTTCAATCTACATGATCATGCTACATATCTATATGTATGTAATTTAAAGCAAATTCAAAAGAGCATACCATATACAGCAACATAATTTGCAAGCTATTTCAATGAGAACAAAAAAATTCTCACTTTTTTACACTACAAAAAATATTTCACCCAAATGCACCTGCCCTGAAGTTTACACCTAATAAAAGCCAGATGTACTTCTAATACGCTGCTGATCCCTGCTCTTAATGCCTCTTTTCCCACTGCACCACCTTAACCAAGAAAGAGGCACAGCGGAGTTTTACACATCATTAAAATGTTTAAACCAAATATTACATTTTTATAATCCTAGGAATTCCCACAAAACTAAACAGGGTAAATACAGAAGCATTAAGCGACCTGCACTGTGAATGAAAGATCCCTCTTAGCCTGTTACCTAATACAATAAGCACCTGAGCGATAAGTGAATCAAACTTCCACATTTGTTTAACTAACTGAAGCAAGAGATAGGCAAATTTATTTTTAGTAACATTATTCTCTGAAATGAATTTTGTCTTCTAGGGATTATTTTACCTACGCATAAAACTTTATTTGAAGTTAGTAATACGAAACATCAGCCAGGAGCCCGATCCCACGCTCACTGAAATCAGTGGGAGCTCTTATCTTTAGTGTTACCCACGAGGGCAAAAGGGCATAAATTGTTTACTCTGAAGGCTGTGTAAAAGCACTTAACAAGCTCACTTTACATCAAGCTGCTTGAGTCACATCTCTTTGTCACAGGGACAGCAAAGCAAAAAGGCATGTCACCCTCCCATGGCAGCACCATGAGTTACACCACAGCCAGTGGTTTGGTCTTGCTATACAGCCCACTACCTCCACCAGCCCAAGGCAGCCAAACCCAGTAGCTTTACAGCAGTATCTCCAGCAAGAACATCCACAGTCACTAAAAAATGTTCCTCAGCTCCATTCTGGCCATAAAGCTGCTCTAGGTGGCTGCAGCTTGGCCACCACCAAGAGGGACCTGACAAGAAGTGACTCACAAAGCAGCTTCACCCCAGGGCCAGTACTGCTCAGCTACCTACTGCCTGCACATGGTTGGTCAACCCCGGGGCAACAGGCACACCAGTAACATGGCTCCAACGCTGCTGGTCTGATGGCCCCAGGCTGGGCTGAAACAGGCTCCTGGACCCCAGGCAGGACTGCGGGCAGGATCCAGGGAGGCCGAGGTCCCTTGGTGCCCCAGAGTCCCTGACAGCCCTGACCTTGGTTGCTGATTCAATGTTCTAACCAGCAGCATGGTCCTCAGCAATCAGCTAGAATCACTTGGCAAGCTCAGGTTATTCTTCTTCCTAAATGTCAGCTGGCTTAATAAATAAAAACTTCTGGTGAGTATTATTAGCATCTGAATAATTGCGCCCAGATTACCACACTGTGGCCTGCAAAACGATAAATTTACAAATAAAGCCGTCTGCTGGCAGAAGTGGAATAGAACGACTCCAAAAGAGACAGCTTAGTTATCTTTTCCTGAAGGCCTGGAGATGGCAACTGTGGAGTTTTGCTAAGGCGTAAGCAATTAATGCACTATTTTATTTAATCGGTAGACAGCCTGAGCCTGTTGCAGAAGGCTCTAGAGCATTCCTATCATGATAGTCTGGAAAAAATGACATATCTGTCTCTCTCTCTCTCTCTCTCACACACACACTCTCTCTTCAAACCAGCAGCTGTGGGGTTTGTTTTGTTTTCAGTCCAACACCTACTTCTCAGGCCAAAGTTGTAGTCAGAGTATCATCCTAGTGACACAAGCTGTGACTATTACAAATCAATGAAACAATCATTAAAATGTCCAAATTGCCTTACAAAATTCCTGTGTTTTCCAGTAGTCCTGCACGACAACTAAATTAGGAACCTGTTTGTTTTGTGGTTTCAGACTAAAGAAAAAAATGCCTTAGGCACAATCCTCCCCTCCCCCACAAAGAAAAGCAGACTTGTTTTAACATTCAACTTCCTTTATATTTAAGACAAGATATCTAACAAAGCAACCAAACACAGAACTAGGGACTGACTTACTAAGACACAAACAAGCTGTTAAGAGTCCTAAAACTACAATTTCAAACTCCTCTATCATGTCAGGAAAACAACATTGTTTACCTTAAGCATATATTCTATATTGGACTAATTTCCATGCCTTCTTCACAGCTTTCATCTTCATAGATGCAATAGAAAAATACACATAAAAAGCAGCTTATCAAATTAAAGCACCCACAGGTACTACCTGTGACCTTCCACCAGTGAAAAGCTGCATTTCAATCATGAAACACTCCAGTGATTCATGCAATGATTTTGCTAAGTGACAAAATCTGAAGCTTAGGCCATTCAATTTGACCTGAAAGCAAAGTTCCTTCTACTGAAAATAGTCTGTCTGAACACTGTCTAACCAACAGGCCTATCGTGCACCCAAGATCTTGATTCAAAGCTAAAAATATTGCTTAGCACACATCAACTTCTTTATTTTCATCTCTTCTCCAGCTCAAGTCTCAGAACTGATTTTCAGTCTTGGAAAAAAACAAAACCAAAACACAACATAAAGAAAAACTAAATAGAGTTGAGACCCTGAGCAACATTCCATGTGTCTTTCTTGAGTGTTTCAGTAAAATAATGCTATGGAAATGAAAATTCTTACTCAAGTCTTATTTGCCCAGTTTTTCCTTCTCCTGGAGAAACTGCATCCTGCAGTTTCTACAGACCTCTGAAAGTCCTGAGCCATCTCCATCCAGTCTGCTTTTTCAACAGGAGCCTACAAGCCCACAAAGAGGTACTCCTTTGATGCTAATCCAAGGAAGGGGAAATGAGCTAGCCACTGCTTGGTAAGAGTTAAAAATTGTACTCAGTTTGCAGATGGAAGAATTAGCTAGCCCCGGGGATGGTGGGAATTGAACAGCAACTAAGAAATATGTTAACTGTGGTTTTGTTTACCACAAAGCAGCTTTCCTTTGCCTTTTTAATTTTTGTCATTTTAAGCTTTCTCTGGAGTCAATTTGCTTAAATACTGCTAGAGAGACAATCTTCTTTTCAGAAAATGTCCTGGTAATACAAAAAATAAAACGTCTGGGCTTAGCTTTTCCTGAAGCCAGCAATACACTCTTTGAAGACTGGCACAGCACACACTTTGTAAGAAGTTCTAATTATTCTTTCAATTCCTCTAAAAATTCTTTGAATTATTCTTTAAAATACATTTTCAGTAAAACTGAGTTATAACTTCTTGACAAGTTATGAGCTCCTAGTGATAACATTTTATTTTCCCTAGATTTCCACTATTCTTTTTACTACCTAAAAGAAGATTGTGAAAGATTGTCTCCACATACAGACATACACGTAATGAGGAGAATCACATCTAAAAAGGTCTCCTGATTCAGAGGGCAAAAAGATAATCTCAGTTTCTGCTTTTCTTTTCCCTTTCAGGATTATTACAAATTAATTCTTTAAAAAGACATACTGATTGTTACCTTGAACATTTCCTATACAAAGGTACGTGTAAGGTTGAACTGGAGGGCAGGGGGGTTGGACTAGATGATCTCCAGAGGACCCTTCCAACCCCTACCATTCTGTGATTCTGTGAGTGCCACAGGCCAATTTCAGACTCAAGTAACAGACTTGCAGAATAATCCATGAAGCAATCAATTCAAATAGGAATGGCTGGTGGGGAGAAGAAGGCTACCTGACTTTTTTTTTACCCCTCTTTCGCAGTTGAGGGTAAAACTAACTGCTGTCTTCAGTGGCTACTTCCAACATGTATAATTGTAACTACAAATAATTGAATATAAATTGTAATCAGACATGTTTCCCTTGAATATGCATTCTTAGGCTTCCTTCTTGCTTATCTTCTATCACTGATTAATCTTTACATTCCCAAAGGTAGGTATTCAATGTGCAAGAAAGTTTATGGCAATTGTAAGATCACTCCCTAAAATTCTTTACTGAAACTCATGAGAGGGTGTATACCTGACCCAAACTTTTAAGTTTGATGCAAAAACTTTTTAAATTCTTTGATGTCTTTAACTTTTATCAAATACTTGCTTTCCTCATGTTTCCAACTGAGAAACTGAGATGGTGATATGAATCAGTTCACTTAACTTGGCCTTGGTTTTTAACTTTTTAAAAAACCCACTGTACTTTCTCATTAAACAATGATTTTCTAAATTAAAGCAATGAATTAGGCAAAAGAAATTAATTATTTACAGTTCAGGTGGCATTCTCCACCGGATTCACAGAGTTCTGAAGTTTACTGGTAGCTTGAATCCTATGGGATGATTATTTAATATGCATACATCGTTCTGAGAAGAGGAAGACCTTCAGAAGCATCTCATAACTGATCTTGAGCCTGTTGAGCAATACCTCCAACAAGATGTGGGGGTAATGAATGCCAGTATAATCTTAGAATATATCAAGACAAGTTATCATCAGCCCAGAGGACAGTGAGGTCTTACTTTGAACACTATAAAGAATTCTTATTATCCATAAGCAAGGGGCAGGGGAAGACATCCAAGTTGGATTAGGAGCACAGAAGGAATACGGTACTGATCAAGGGTAGAGACCTAAGAAAATATATTAGGTGTTGCCTTCTTTAGCCTAACAAAATGGTGACAAAAATGAAGTATAATTGTTTCCTACAGTTACTGTAAGCAGCTAATCAGCAAGGAGAAAGAAGAGAGATTTACATTAAAAGCCAACATTGCAGCAGGAACAAAATAACTGTGAATTCACTGTGAATACACCTAAGATGCACATTAAGAGATGATTTCTAAACCATTTGAAAGAGCAAGATTCTGCAACAGCCTTTCAACAACAAAAAGCACCAGGTGCCCACCAAGCCACTCTATCACTCCTCTCCTCAGCAGGACAGGGCGAGGAGAAAACAGGATGGAAAAAAAACTTGTGGGTCAAGACAAAGGCAGTTTAATACAGCCAAAGGAAAAGCAAAGGCCATGTGTGGATGAAAAGGGGAAAGAAAAAGATTTATTCTCTATTTTCCATCAGCAGGTGATGTCCAGCCACTTCCTGGAACATAGGGCTTCAGTACACGTAGCGGTTGCTCCAGAAGACAAACGTCATAGTAATGAATGGCCCCCTGCCCCCACCTTTCTCTTAGCTTTTATTGTTGAGCAGACATCATATGGTATGGAATATCCCTTTGGTCAGTTTTGGTCAGCTGTCTTGGCTGTGTCCCCTCCCAAGATCTTGCCCACCACCAGCCTACTGGTGAGGGGAGAATGTTGGAGAGGCAGCATTGATGCTGTGCGCTGGTGTGTTATCAACACCTTTCTAGCTACCAATACAAAGCACAGCACTATGAGGGAAAATTAACTCCATGTCAGCCAGACCCAATAGAAGCAGAGCCAAGAAACCTTCCTAGTTTTAAGTCAGAGGCTGATAACATGATGAAAGCCATTGCATACCACTTGATTGTCTGCAATAACAAAGGAACAAACTCCCTTACAAGGGCTGTCGTATCCAAAGATCTGTATATTTTTTAGAGTACATTAGCATATCTTCCAATCACCTCTGGGAAAGTATGTATTTAATAGCTTAAAGCCACCCCAAGCCTCTCTGTTAAAACCATTTAAAATACTCTCAAAGTATTAAAACATCAAAAATGCAGTTTGTTATTTGAGTTTTACCAGCCCCATACAGAACTACTGGCAGTATTGCATGCTTTTGGTTATTAAAGGCAGCAGACAACTGCATTTATTAAAATTCTTGATCATGCAAAAGATATCTACATCAGCTACATTCACAAAGTCATGTTTAAAGAACATGAAATACTTAGCCATTTATGTCATTCTAGACAAAGGCTAAAAAACAAGACATGGGGGTATAAAGGTGTTTATTTTGAATGTTATTATCTCTTTTTTTTCTTTTGCAAAGTGTATAAACAAAGTAATATCCATGAAAGAAAGTTATTTTGAAACAAAACATGAAAAACTAAGGTCAAGCAGACCTCCCCAAAAACAAAGAAAAGGAAGAAATTGGTCACTTCACAAAGCACAAGCAAAACAGCCTCAGGAAATCCATACGAAAGATTTTTTTAAAAAAATACATAAACTCTGCTATAATCTTCACAGATCTCTCCAGCAGTCAAGCTAAGAGACAACACCTCTCTGGAACATAACAAACATTTCTGAAAGTTCCTTCTGTTCTCTCCGTCTCTCAAAACATTGTATTTTGCTATTTTATTAGCAATGATCATTTTAATTGGCATTGACCATTTGCTTGCTACCAGAATAAACATAATAATGAATGTGCAAGGTGAGAAGTTAAGGAACAGCCAACAATGCAGTGAGATGGACGACTGCCATTCCTACTCCTTGGAAGGAAGGAAAATGCATCACTGTTCATCTCCTCACGCCTCACTTCAGGTTTGGGGGGCAACTCTATTATTTTCCAGAGAAAAACTATCTGCAGCTCAGTTCACAGCCCTCTTAACCATCCAATATAATATGGTAAGGTTAATTTTAAAACTTCAAAGGGGGTTTTAAAAGCTTCCAAGGAACCTCTCTAAACTCTGAAACAAGACATAATCTTGTCTGCTTAATTAAGTTTGTCAAAATTTAAGATGCAACAAATTTCTTAGGTTCTTCCCCCTTTCCCCCTTTTTTTGCAAGTGCAGGAAAGCAAATTATTTCCAGGCTACACTGGATCAAATAACTGAAAATAATCTTATACGTATAAGCTACACATTTTAACAAGGGTTTCAATTCTGCAGCAACTGAAAATGCAGATTCCTACTAGTAGATACTATTTTTCAAGACCAATACAGATATGAGAGAGGGCAATCACACTAGGAACAATTATCAACAGCCCTGTTTCCATGAGCTTTCTTATCAATTATGAAGAAATTCATTACAAGAATAAGAATCCGACAATTCCTCAAGTCTCGCCGACTGTCCAATGCACTGATTCAAAATCATAATTCTGTAAAGTTTGAAGCTGTTAAGTTCCACAGTCCCTAAGTACTAACCTTTTCTCCCCCAAAACCAGGTTTCTGAAGTAGTCGTATGGACTACCTTTTTAAGTGATTTTTCCAATGAAGGCTGAGGTTCAGAACACAACATGAGTAAGTTTTCTGACATAATTGCTTTCTTATGGTATTCCAGCAATTGAAAATTGACTTGAAATCTCTTACAGGCAGAGCTGGCTGGTTTAAATCGTTGCTTTTGAAAGCACATAGATGATCTGCAGCTACTTTACTCCCCAATATCCTTTACAGCATCAAAAGAGCTCTCAAAAAAAGGAAGAAAATTACACATATATACACAATCGTTCTTTCATATTCATATACATAATATATCCCAGCTCCATTCAGATGGTCCCCTGAGGTTTTGGCCCTAAAGAAAGAGTTAAATATCTGAAACAGACCCTTTTATTTTACATTTATTAGTGCTGTTTTCAAAGGACCATTCAGAGAATGAAGCCTAAGAAAAATGCAAATTCTCCACTCCACACTCGACTAACAAAGCATCCAATCAGTTCCCACTGAGCTCCAGTTCGTTTCGTGTCCACATGTAAGTGATTAAGAGTACATTGTTTGAAACTTAATTCCACATCTGTTCTTCTGTGGGACTTGGAAAACAGATGAATTTTTCTGACAATTGTTTGCAGAGTGGATAATCACAAGCATGTGTAATAGTATCCCAAAGTGCAAAGGGAAAACACCATGAGTCTAAGAAGCCTTTTTTGCTGAATGTTTTTGTTTCTTTTCTAAGTAAGATAAAAAAATAAGATGCTGTCAGATGGAAATCATTAATAAATGCTTGAGAAGTCATCCACTATAACTAAAAAGGCAAAGCAAAATCCAGCTTTTCTTCCCAAAGGTCATCATTTCATGTCCCAGTAGTTTACTCAGAGAGCCAAAATCCATTTTATGGCCTGTGAGGTAACTTCTAAAAATTAGGCAGAAGTGGCAAAATCCTGCAGAACAACTCAGAAAATACACACTTTCATCATGGAGCTCTGCAGTTGAGAGAACATTCCAGTATGAGAGTCAGCATCTTTTGAATGGATCACACATTTAAGTGATAAGGACGTATTTTCTTTTGATCTCTATAAAATGCTGATAAGCACAGAAAGGAAGAACAGATAACAACTCTTCACTGTATTTGCTAATACAAGTGCTAACATTATCAAAGCATACTGGGGAATGTTAGATTCAAGAAAGCACTTTTTTCCACGCAAGACGCAGTTATGCTGAGAAAATCTGCCAGTTTGCTGTGAATGCTAAATTCCACATTTGCTCAGGAAATAACAGGACAAGTTAATGAAGGGAAGATCCACTGACAGCCATTAAATGTAACAACTGCATCCTTTGACCCAGTAAGTCCTCAAGATGCAAAGCAGTAGAAACTATGAAAACAGCAGTGTAAATTTTCTCTGTATTTTACGCCACTAACTATTATCAGATAATGGGTTAAATGAACCTCTGGTTAACTATTTTATTTATGGCCTTATGATATTACCTCGGACCTTCATTTGACCTACATATATAAGAGTGCAAGAGTGACATTATCTACAGTGATTGAGAAAGAAATTCACAGGGAGGGCTCAGGGTACATGAAAGACACCTTTTCTTCTTTTTTTTTAATTTTACTAAATTCTGAGCTTAAAGTAACAATTAGTCACCTATGAGAACGTGTCAAAGAAAGGCCAAAAATTTTGGTTGAGTCACACCAAACTGATGAATCAGTCAAAGAAACCAGATACTGCTGCCAACTCCTACAATGTTACCGTGAACTTCCCAATACTTGGTATTTTCTTAAAACTGCGGATGCCAGAGGTACGCGATTACCTCACATTATAAGAGGTGTTTTCAAACTTTTCTCCACAGTCATTAGCACTAGAAACATGGAAAACAGAAGCTCAACAAGAAGAAAAACAAACAACAAAAGACAAAAACCCACCACACCAAGCGGAACCACACCACTTTATTTGTAAAATAAGAAGCTTCATTATTTTCGTCTGTTTTACGCCACACTGGTACTGGCAAGAGTGGAAACCAGGTTAAACATGGGTAGTCTCATATGTGGCCAGTGCTGAAACACTGCGTCACCCCAGATGAAACACATGAAGAATGTGAATGAGAGAGACTTCCTAAAGTGAACAAGCAGAAAAGGTGCAGAAGAAATCTACTTCAAATAACAGAATGCTTATAATTTATGTAAAAAGAAACTATACAAATAAGGAAAAAAATTCTGCCTTCTGCAGCGAAAGGACACTGTTGGGTTCTAAAAGGATTCTGCTCAGCAAAATAGCTATGTGACGTTACTTAATTAGGACTTGCATTCAAAATGCATAAGATAACCAATTCCATAATTCAGAAGGCACAGAGAGGACCTGCTGCATATGATAATTATATATTTTCAATTTCATTATGTAACTTACATCACAAAGGGAAGATTTATAGTGGTGAGCATGTGATCAGACAGCGTTGTGCTTTGGAAGAAACGTTCCTATCAAATCTGAATTAAAGCCACTGAAACATTAGAAACTATTAACATTAAAAGCAACATTGCTTGGCTAAGGTTTAAAATACACTAAATATCCTTATTTATACATAAAAAGTAGGCAGGTTATGCAGACTTGATTACCATATCCATCAACAAAATGTAAACAACAATGACTTTAAGATTTTTTTTTTCATTTAAAATAGTTTCATGTAAAGAATAACTGAAGGCTCCCTGCAGGTAGAGGAAAATTAGGCAAGTCATTAACTGTCTGCAGAGAAAGATCAGGTGAACAAACCAAACTCCCTCCTGCACATCCAACCCTGCTGACGCCAGGACAGCACCAAAGCTGAGCCTCCATGCTCAGTTATGTGTCAGTCCCACATAAGTCCACTTTCTTCGAATGTTGGGAAATGTCCCAAGGAAGAGCCTTGACTTTTCTTCCATGTGCTATGGACACTGGAAGACAGGTATTTCTAATTTTTTTAGCTTAAGAACCCTCTGCCAATACCATTTCCTAAAATAACAGAGCATGCATATACACATTTATACATATATATGTATTTATAAAAAAAAAAAAAAAGCAACACCCCCATATTTATACTCAAAAGTCTACAAACATACATACTTTAAAGACTCCTATAGGGGTTTTTTTTTCTGTTAGTGTGACCAAAAGGCTAAATGAAATTCAATACACATAGGAGTCCCATGGGTCTCTTCCACTTTGTCCTTCTGTAATTGTACTAAAAGCTTGTCTGGAGTCTCTCTCTCAAGGCATCTGGAGTTGACACTTCTCCGATTTATCCAGATAAAGAAAGCTCCCCTGCTTCTTCAGTGCCAATACCACGAAGAATTTAATGTATCAGCAGGGACCCGAAGCTTGAAACTCAATACAGTATTTTCATAAAACGATTCACAGACTTGTGCTGACTTTTTTGACTTAAGAGCAAAGGGTTGCGTACAGCAATCTGGGGCTAGATTAATCCACTCATGTTTCCAGCAGTGGGGGAGGGAGGCGGAGCACCATAACATGCAACCACCAAATTGATTTTAACTTACAGAGACAGAAAAGAAATCCCTATTACAGTCCCTTCATACCTTCTTAAAATATCACAGCAGCTATTTCATGCCTCCTATGAAATAAGGAGGGATGAGCCAAGCAACAGACAGCAAATTAAGGAAATAAAATAAAACAGGAACCAAGAAAAAAGAAGAGATTGTTTTTTTATTTTACAGGAGGGGGACAGTGGCTTTGAACTTAAATCTTATTCTGTACCAATACTCGGATAATGAGGAAAAAAAATCAGAGGAGGATTCGGATCAAAGGAGAATTCATGTGCACAGCTGAACTGATCCCCCTTTTCATAACTAAACAAGATGACAGGTACAGAAGGAAATCCCGTTCTACCACATATATTGAGGAATTTGTCAAATGCTTAACAACACTTCCACTTTTATTATGCCATCCAATAAAATAAGCATCAGCAAGGCTAGTTATTCTAAGTTTGCCTCCTGAGAATGGACTATTTTGTCCTTGCCACTACTCTGAGTAAAAAACAAGAAAATTAAAGGCATTTCTTTTACTTCTCTAGTGCTTTTTTTAGCCACCAGAAATCAGACAGAACTGCTATTCTTCTATATAGTCTTAAATAATATCAAACCTTAAATAATCTTAAACATACTTTTAATTCCTATGGCACCCACTGTTAAGATCCTAACATCTGTTTTCATCTTCCAAATTCTGAATCAAGGTCAAAAACATATCTCAGAGAGAGTTGGGATTTATAAATTTCAGCCTTCGACTCATCAAAATATTTGACATAAGCAAGGAACAGGTTATAGACAGTGATCCAGAAGCACAGCAGAAAATAAAACCATATGACAAAACCCTCGGTTTACATATAATCATGCATTGAGGATGGATATCAGAAATGTGACTTGCCCGTAACAAGAAGATAGCTTCCTCTATCAGAAAGAGAAAATATGTATCTTCAAAAGTCATAGGCAGGATAGATTATTTCACAATCACTGAATACCCAGCAACGATACCAATACACTAGAATAAACACTAAAGTTTCTGCAACTTTTTCTGGTTTTCTGGAAACAAAGTTCATCCAGCAAAGGCCATTCAGCATTGTGCATCCAGGTACAGTGTTCCAGTTTCCACATATGGCAAGTCATCTAAAGGAAATGCTACTTCAAAAAATTCAGTCGGTTACCAGTTACTGTCCTTTCTTTGTCTTCTGAATACTGTATATTCTTGTTAAAAATTCTTCACATGCTAACAGAGGTTTTGGGAGAATATACGCATAAGTACACCAATGAAAGATTCCTAATGATTAACTCAAAATCCAACTGAATTAAAAAAGAGCCATAGAAACTAATATTAAGTACTTATTTCTGGGTGTTTATTTCTGGGTGTATATTCCAGGCACCTGTAACATTTTTCTCAGATATTAATGTCAATCAGTATCTCTTATACCAGGTTACATGTCATAGTACATGTATAGTTATCTGTAAAGCATGTTTTCAAATGTAAAAATACTTCTAAAAGCCTATATATCTATAACAAGAGTTCTTATTTTTTATTCCTACAGCCTTAACAGTTTCCTTTTAATGAAAGACTAACAGGTTTAGATGACAGCATACATCACTATTAAGTTTGGCTCTCAAACCTTTGTGCCTAACATAATGGCATCCCAGAGAGCCAATCAAAAGCATCTTGCTCCCGAAACAAGTATTTTTTTAATGACTAGAATCAAAGATCAATTAACTAAATGCTACTTCATTTTCTCTAATCATCAACATTATTTTCTTCCTAAACAATATATAATGTTTCCATGATCACCCTACAACCAAGCTCCAAAATGATCTGTATGTGGTTTTCAAAGCCTGATTAGGGAAGCTTCTTCCTGGTCAGTTTGGTTGCCTCAATCATTTCTTTGACAATATTAAGGATTATGTGGACCAGCGATCAGGAACCTGCGAGGCCAGGGACTTAGTTTCACATACACTTTAGTCACACTTGGTTGTTTTTTCATGTTTTTATTGAGTAATATTAAGATGCGTATCACATTTGGCTTGTTAAAATGTGTTGCCTATAATTATCAGGTAGAAAGAATGAAAATTCAGAGGCAGCTGCTGCTATCAAACAAGGAAAACAGAAAACTCCTCTTTCTGCATCTTCAAAATCAGAGCTCTATGGAGCTTTTGGAAAACCCACATTTAGTTAAAACCAAACAAAAAGTAGGTTCTTCATTAAAATAAGTATTTCTGACTTTCAGGTTTATCATAGCATTGCAGTCAAAATTCTTAGTAGTGAATTTCTTTCAGTTCATTTAAAGCTTTAACTTATCTAATCTTATTAACTACCTACCACTGAACAATTAAATGATTAACGTTCAAGAGCCCTACTACTCTACATCTGCCTTTTTTGGTCAAAGACTTTATTCCAGCACCATGGTGTTACTGGTTGAAAGTCCTGGTTATTGAGGACATTCAGGGACCTGAATGCCAAGACAAGAAAACACTGAAGAGCAGAAAAACAAATAGTCCAATAGGCACTGTTTGAAGATGAAGGAAAAGTATCTTCTGTAACCACAGAACAATACATTAAACCTGGAAGCTATTCTGGATCTTCACACCTGGACAGTGATCCAACACTACATGGACGAGCCAAAGAGCTTCTCAATAGCAAAGAACTATCTAGATGTGAAGGCAAAAATGTCTTTCAGCCAGGTAAAATCTAAAGCTGTAGTACTGAAGAGCCTGTGGTGAAACAACAACTTACCTCCACACCAACAGTCTGGCCACAGACAGCAATTTTTTTTTTTTCCCCCCCTCTTTTCAGCTTTATGGAAAACTTCCATTTCTTCATGAATCTTGTCTTAGCCTGCTAGGGATGCAACTCCCATTTTTGTGCCTGTATGGAAGGACAACCGTATTCAAAACTTCTTTTAAACATTAACTTTGGACTAAGATTTTTCAATTTGTAGCACAGATGATCTAAGGTGGAAATGTCCTAAATTAGTGCTTAGAAAAATTATTAAAAAAAAACAAAATGGGAAGGAAAAAAACAGTGGAGGTGGGAGAAGATGCTTTAATACTCATAATGGTAAAGAGGAGCAACAATCCTTTTCTTTAATTCTGAATGTCTGTATAAAACAAATTGAATGCTTTTTGTCTAGATTGTAAAACAAAAGTCCTTGTTATAAAATTCAGCACAAGATGATAATGCTTTCAGTAGAAAAACAAAACAAGTTTGAGATTTGCGCAGGAGAGCTGTGAGGCCAACGATGATGCCAAAATACATTTTTAATATTCCTAAAAAACAAAAACAAAGAAAAAAAAAACCAAACAAAAAAAATTTCATGGCAACTTTCTATGACATATTTATGCAACAATCAAGCATGACTTTAAAGCCACCATTATCATAAACAGTAGGAAATGATATTTAAGACTATTGCCTAAGCATAAGAAAACATGGAATTCCTATTAGTGCTTTTGAATACAGTAGAATACAGCTCTCTTCCATAATGAAGCTATGAGCAGTAAAGAGATGAAAAACACTCCTTAAAAGAGGAAGGAAGAAAAAAAAAATACCTTCAGTCCCTCATAGTTTACATTACTTATTGTATTTATAGGTTGTGTAAATTACTACCACTTAAAGCAAAGCATTAGTTCCTACGGGAAAGCATGAAGGGCACACTTCCTTCGCTTAAGTGTTCTGGGTAAGTAATATGTTTACATTGCCCCAAACAGCTTTTAAGTTCAATAATTCTACCCCCTTTTACAAAACAAATACATTCCTGTATTCAGTCAAAAGGATATCTGTAAATTAAGAGTATTTTTCTGGTTCAACACAATGTTAATGGGATTTCCATTTGTTTCCTGTTTGAATTTTAAGGAAGGATTTTTCTGATAAATGCATCTTTGTTATTTCTGAGTATTACCTAAAAAAAAAGTTACGGAGTTATGTTTGCCAGACCCTCATCCATGTGAGTGACAGCAGCTCTATTCACAGACCTCCACACCACGAAAATCCATCTGGCTAGAACGTTCTGATGTGCATATAGTTCATTTTATGAGTTATGCAGTTTAACCTCACACCTAGTATTTTCATTTTGTTTCTTCATGAATTCACAGCCACACAAACTATACCACAGCCACCAAAACCAATCACAACCGGCCACCACAGTGATTTCAAAAGTATGCTTTGCCCTGAGGAACTAGGCTAGCAAAGTAAAACTGGTTTAAAAACAGAATACTTGCAGCTAATGCATACCCTTTCAGGGACACACACACATCAGGTTAAATTAGTGATACTAGGTCAGCTTGCAGCTATTTCCTGTCCCCCGTCTCCCCCAATACAAATACGAAAAACAAATGTTTAAATCAAGATGAGATCCACAGAGAGGCTTGCAACTGTTCCCTTTCAAGGCCATAAGAACAGTCTCTGGAACAGAGATGAGATCTCCACACTCTTCTCCTTGAGTGCTGTGAGCCAAATAATGAGGTCAGGGCCAACCTCCCTTTCCCCACCGCACAAAGAGGGCTGAACAGCAGAAAAGGTTAATACTCCAGTAATTCCCTTTTTTTTTTTCTTTGCACAAAAAAAGGGTGCAGTCATTTATCTGCAGGAAACGGCTCCAGACCAGGCCTCCCTCCTGAGTGAGAAAAGTGTGAAGCCTTCACGGGGAGCAGGTTTCTTCCTGAACCTCCTTGCCATGGACCATTTCCTCCTCAAGGACATGGAGTAGCTGAAACACGCAGCTTTGTCAAGCATTTTAACACCTTCGCTCTCTGAAACTAGGAATAAACATAGAGATCTACATTTTTAAAATTTACTTTAAAAATTATATAAATGCATTCTATTTTCACAGCAATATTACAGCCTATACAGACAGCTTGCTGCCGCTGGTTCCCCCCATACTTGAATGTACCTGGGGACTGGATCAAGAAATCCACGCGTAGCCAAGACGCCCTGCTTGCAAGTCACTACTTGCTTTTTGGAAGCTTTCCTTTTGCCTTGCAATCAGCCTCCTTCAGCTGTGTCTGGCCTCTCACCTACATCATCTCTGCTCCCTCCAACAGTTGTTCTCACTCCGCATGCTGGCAACTCTCCCTCCATGACCCACTCCACCACAGTTTTTAAAGGGCTGTACCAACAGCTCTTACCTTTGTTCCCTTTCCTGTGGAAATTGAAATTTCTCGAAACTTTACGCCTCCAAACAGCAGCTAAGGAAACTGGTTTTATCTAGTGTGCAATTATTCCTTAGCTCTGCCTACTGGGAGCCACTGGATCCAGCAGCTCATCTATTCACAGACAGATGGGCTAGCTCATCCAGCCCAGTCCCCTCACAGAATGAACATGTGGGAAGGAGACATAAAAATAGTTACAAGGATACAAACAGCTTACAAAACCACACAAGTTTTCTAACACAATCTTTAAATTGCACAGAGACAAATTCCCCAAATCACTCTTACATATGCATTACTGAACAATTTAAAATCTTTACATTCAAGAGCTTTATTGTTTTAAGATTACAATAAAAGGAGGGAGGATGCTTCTTGCTCTTTGTACTTTCATAGCGTTGTTTTAACCCCTGTTAGAATCAATGTTCAGAAAACAAAGGGTTTGGCTAAAGCATACATTTTCTAGAGTATTATTTTTAGCTTGCTTAACGCTGAAGGAATTCACTACAAGCTCTCCATGGCATGGAACAACGTTCCCACCAGTCTCTCTGTTACAAATTAATGAAAAGCTGGCTACTCACTCTCTGCCTAAAGGCATCTACCATGCATCATAAACTTCAATCGTGGGCACAGAGGAGCAGATCAGGGTACAAGCTTACCCAAAGAGTCCAAAGGAAGCTCTCTGCTTCACATTCATTGCAGCAAGACGATCTCTCAAGCCTTCTACACAATTAATTCTCATGTTCTCTGCTCTTCTCTCATTACCAGGCTTCTCCAAAAGCATCACACGTTCAGAAGAAATTGAGAAGTTCTCTCATTCTCTTTAAAGGACAGTATGCAGGAAAATCACAAGTATTTTTAACAGCCACACTCCACCACTGAAATGGTGAGGTTGAAGGAAAAACAAGAATCAAGCTTTCGCAAAATCACATCAGAAAGACTCAGTGGTGATCTTTGCATTAAAAGCCCTGCTCTAAACAAAACCTATAAAGCATTTTAGCTGTGTACTTTGGAACAATGCCTAGAAAAAAGGCTACAAAGAACCCCCCACCCAAACCACTGCTCTTTGACTGGTATTTATCAACAGCAAAGCAAATATAAAATTATAATACGAAATCACTTGGCTACAAAAGAAAAAAAAAACCCAAAACACTAAAGCAACAACAAAGATGTTATATATTCTAAGTAAATTTTTAAAAAGTGCTAAACACTGGTTTAATTCAACTGTTCCTGCTTCTGTCAATGGGAATAACTGACACAAGCTATTACTGGCTACTATAGAACCATTTAATTTTGAAACACTAAAAATACTTATATACAGTTTTAATACTACACTAAATTTGATCTATTTGGCCTATAAACCTTGCCAGTCAGATTTCTCTGTTTCTGAAGAAAAGAGACATTTTACAATTTAAAACAGAGAAGAGCCAAGGGATTGTAATAATCTAATTTAAACATAGTGTGAGTTATAAGATAATAGTACAAGTGATTTATTTAAAAAAAAAAATTTAAGTCATCATTTATGATCATTAAGCTGGAAAGCACTGGCCTGTCTGCCAAAACCTGTGGTTTGCTTTTGAATTCCGTAACTCAAAAACAATGCTGATAAATGTGCAGAGGGAAGATTCGTAAAACATTTTCCCTTAAGTTTAGTATCTCATAGCAGGCTGCACATCGGCCCCATCTTTCATCTGCCAACCTAGTCTTTATTCTGCTCTCCAGGACAGTCTTTTCTTTACCCAGGTCAAGTTCTTCTAGCTATGCAGCTCCAAATAACACGCAGTAGATGATGACACGCTCCAGCACAAACTTGCAACTTCTAGTGTAGAGCTGCAAACTACACATACATAGTATCCTCCATGCAACCTAGCATGCAGTAAGAACATACAAGTCATCCAACTGATCCTTCTCACCATTAAGGCTCCTAACACAATATATGAAGAAATCACACAAAACAAAGAGAGATATTTCATCAACTTTTGGAGGAGTGAGGTCTGAATTATTTTAATTAAAATTTATAGTGTTTGTCTGCTAATGGAAAACATGAATCTGAAATAAACCCTTATACGGTAAAGAATTCCTCAGCTACAGAAAACTAATTAAAGCAAGTAGTTCCATGAGCTCTGCTACTAACGAAGCTTATTTTTGTCAGATTTGTGCTTCATAGTTGATCAAGACTTCTGCCAGGATGTTTTTACAGTCCCTTCTCCAACTGGCCACCAATTTTTGTAAAATAGAGGTACCCTGTTAGCTTTGAGAATTTTGCCTTTCTGTCGATGGCTGAAATCAATCAACTGAACAAAAAAATTACTTAGAGAAAGAAGCACCTATAGATCCCAGCCTAGAAACCTAACAGCTAAGGGAGGGCAATGCCTTGTAACAAGGCTGCACAAAAGACACTTGCTGGCAGGAAGGGCTATGTGAGATGCCTCAGAACACAGAACAATGCCGTTTCCTCCTAATACAGGAGTGAACAACTGAATAGGACTCGGACATGTTCTTTGCCTGGCCACACGGTCCATGACCACCAGCTTCTCTGCTGAACTTCCACCACCACCCACCACCTCATGCTCAACACTCGCATTTGGCAGCACTGCAATGCCCAGCCCTTCCCACTACCCACCATTCCCTAACCCTCCCCACCACATAGCGCTACTGTATGTTCCAAACCTGCCACAATGCTACACCCATACTGTCCTTTCCACTACTGTATGCCCAAAATACCCTCGCTCCTTTGCGCAAGGCCATAAAGGTGCAGCACAGCCAAACAGGGAGTAACTGAGCATTCGATAAACCGCAGACAGGCACGTATAGTTGGTTGATGGGCAAAGAGCGAGGCACAATTGGACTGCTAGGGCACTTGGAGAGAATGCGCTCACAGGCTCAACACATTGGGTCGCTGCTCAGATCCAATTCACGATCAAGTAAATGGATGGACTTTTTTTGGAACTAAAACCAAATGTTTGGTATTTAAAATTCTAAAGTAAGTACCTTCCTATTTAACTGAAATTTTACAAAACATCTTGTTTCTCAGCCTTGCAAGCTGTTCATCAACGTGTTTCTCAAACTAAGATGCTATAATAAGATTGCCTTCATTATTCTCAAATTTTTATAAAAAAATAAAAGGAAAAAAACATAAAAATAGAGCTATTACAAGTGCTTTTAGCAACAAAAATGCCTACGGAAATATCTTTCATCAAATAATAGTATTCACCATTAATGACTATGTACAGCATACAAAGGAACTTCAGTAATATAGTACTTGTGGAAGTTATCATCACTTTCAGAACTACAATTTGGTTCCTCCCTAATTCATAGATGTCACCTAACCTATAATAGATGAGCATAGGCATGAACCAGCCTTCACAGAACCTTGGTTAATTAAAGAAATCTTAACTCAGTTCTACTGGTGGCAAAGTGAAAAAAAATCAGTGCCTTGGCCACAAAGTAGATGGCGGTGCTTTCAGAGTGTTGTGATGTTGACTTTTCCACTGGAGCACTGTCAAACCCTCCAAGACCAAAACGACTTGAAGTCTTCAGCAAAGAAGAAAAAATTGCCAAGGAGAAGAGCACAGAGAAGAGCACATCAGGCAGAATGACTGATGTGTGGAAAAGTTAACAAGGAACCATTTCTCACAACAAAACCTAGCGGGCAGCCAACGAAATGGCAGATCTGCAACAATCAAGGAAATGCTTTTTCTTCACAATGTATACTAGAGTTACGGAATCATTGGACACAAGCAAGACACTGGACACACACAAAGCACAAATGGACTCAAAAAAGAACTAAATTCTTGAATGACAGACCCACTGCTGGTTATTTAAAACACAAATGCTTGAGTGCAACCTTTAGCTGAGGAGGTCCCTAAACCACTAATTAAGGGACCTAACCATGGGAAAGAATCACTATATCTACTTCATGCATTTCTTACATTTTTCTCCCCAAACATCTTTACTAGCAGCCTTTGGAGAGAGAATGGAACTAAATGGACACTTGGCCTGACTAGAACATGGCTATTCTTCTGTTCTCATGGAATACTGGAAGACATGCCAAATACCAGATGAAGGCAGACAAACCAACAGGCACAAAATGTACGCAGACATTAGACTCTTATTCCCCTCTCAGCTCACAAACAGCATTAATCACCATTTCTGCAAACAGCATGATATAATGTAAGACACAACAGATTTGGACAGAGTCATGTATAATTATTGTGAGAAAGAAAAATTACAAATGAGAAAAATTATTTTACCTCTCTCATATGTGTGATTTCATTCGCTACTGGGAAACAAGCCATGATCCACAGCCAACTCTCAAACAGGAAAACAAATTAGGTACAACCAGATTTAAAAGCTGAGGCTGTATTCTCCGAAGAGGTTAAATATGCTGGTTTACTTTTAGAAAGTTTTTCTAATTCAGTGGAAATCAAGACTGGACAGGTGGACCCTGTATCTGAGGAATGCCTCAGTGCAGTGCATAGATCCTGCCCAGTATAAGGGGTGAGAAGTCATTTACGCCAAGATTTCTGTCCCCTTCGTGTCTTAAATGTTACTTTTCTTTCGGTTAATTATTAAATTTCCATCAAGATCTACAGTTCCTTCAGATTTATCTGCAAGTCTGTAAACTAGCAAATCAAATCCAGATACACAGGAATAGGGTAGAATAGGTACTGTTTTGTGGGTTGGTTGATTTGTTTTTTAGTGTTACAGTACTTATTGTATAAATGATAATGTAAGAAGAAGAATTATGTACAGAGAAATTTTTCACAACTTTTTCTAAAAATCAGAGTTATATTAAATCTGATATCCTTTCTATTGGGAAAACAACAAACCAATTAAGATTTAATTTTGTCATAATCTCTTTACCATGAAATAGAATTTGCTTCTTTTCACAGAATTTGATGCCCAAACTCTATTCGCTGCTAATCTCAACAGCCATCAAGAATAACAATAATACTTCAGCCTGGAATACTAGCATTACTCAGATGCCTGTAGCAACTGAGATTCCCTGATCCCCAGTTAGGTGACATATGAGAACCTGTTCGTTCCAGTAAGCCAAAATGAAATCAAGAGGACAACAGTTTTCGTACGACTACTTTAGTTATTAAATCATAGAATCATAGAATGTGTTGGGTTGGAAAGGGCCTTTAAAGGTCATCTAGTCCAACCCCCCTGCAGTAAGTAGGGACATCTTCAACTAGATCAGGTTGCTCAGAGCCTCATCAAGCCTGGCCTTGAATGTCTCCAGGGACGGGGCCTCCACCACCTCTTTGGGCAACCTGTTCCAGTGTCTCACCACCCTCATTGTAAAGAACTTCTTCCTAATGTCTAATCAAAACCTACCCTGCTCTAGTTTAAAACCATTGCCCCTAGTCCTATTAAGGAGAGATAAGGGGGGAAAAAAGACCCCATACTGATTGGTCCAAATGGCTGAGAATGCCTCGATCTTCTTTGGACAGAGTTAACTTTACTCCCATGATTACCAATACCTTCCTGTTGGTTCTGGTCACAAGCAAGTCCACTGAAAAAATATACCACCTTATTCCTCTCTGGCATAAGATTTTTCCACACAAATGCTCATTCCTGAGGAGCTACACTTTGTTTCAAGAGCCTGTTAGTTTCCCTTTACTGAAGTTGTTCCTATACTAGTAAAACTATAGGAGGAACTGGAAGAGACTTCACAAGATCATCTTACGTAATTCCTACTGTGAGATACAATCAGGTATAGTTAGATCCTCCGTATGACTTTTTTGTGTCTAACCTGTTTCTGGAAATCTGTAATCTCAAAAGCTATTCCACAACATCTTTAAGTCAGGACCCTGTGTAGTGAAGTTAGGCCTACAGGTAATAAATAGGCTTGCTTTTGTTAGTTACCCTTCATGACTCCTTATAAGAAACCAGTGGATTCACAGGGTCTGCAAAGCACAGCTTGAAAGTCATTTACCATCACCACTCTGAAATTGTCTTGAATTTCAACATGCTAATAATGCAAAATCCCAGCTTGCTATTGTCCACAAATACATTCTCTGTATTCTACCAGCCAAGTGCCTAATAAAAATACAGAACAAAACCAAACAGAAGATACACCGGACCTATCTGAAATGCTCTCTCAATTGTCAGTGAACCATGCTACGCTTGGAGATGTTTTCTTAACCATTTGTGTGTTTGCTTTATAACAATTTCATGTGGAGTTCCCCAGCCATTTTCTATGAATGATATGTAAGATAGTGTCAAGAATATCACATGCCGTCACTGCACGAAAAAAACAACTATGTAAAGATACCACATTCGTCTACCACTTATCTTTTATCTACTAAGCTAGCTATACTTCCAAGGAAGGAAATTAAAATTCTCTACCAGTTTGATTCTGATAAATCTATACTGTCTGCTTATCAATTTTATTGTCCCAAAAGTGCTTATAAAGCAACTGTTTAATAACTTGTTAAAAAATGTGTGGGGATTAAGTTTTCATTGACCAGTTTATAATTCCTTTCCTCTTTAAGATTTTATTGACTGGCTCACAATTCCCTTCACTTTACCCAGCAGCTTTAAAAAAAAAAATATATATGTAGAAGGAAAGAAGGAGGGAGTCTAGTTTTACATTTGTCTTTCCCCAGACCTCTAAAGAATCTCCTCCTCTCTTCCCAAAGACTCTCTGAAGATTTGGACTAAGGGATCCCTGACGAAGAGGAGAAAGATAATGCTGATTTTTTGGTTTAGCAACCTCCCAGTTCTTACCTGAGCACAGTAAGCTATTAAAATCAATGAAAGAGCATGGTAAGTTAATCACACAGGAGCTTGCAGAGTATGCTGATGTCTCTGGAGAGGACAGAGAGGAAAATGATGAGAAACGGACTTTACTAAGGGCTATTCTTGGCCATCTAGATAAAAAAAATTCACTAGCTTGCTGCCTGAGGGGATATCAGTGGGTCAATTTTAAAAAAATAATAAAGATAGCAGGAAAAAAATAGCCTAAGCCACTAACCATATTGCTTACCTTCAAAAGCCTGTTGAGGGGCAATAAAACAGACTGGTTAAACAGATGTTTAAGAGCGCACTGCTGAACACCTTAGTAAACCCCTTTGGCCAGATTTGGTAAGCAGGGGCCTGCTCGGGTATCGGCTGCACTGCTGGGAAAGTGCAGGAAGCCGGTGTTCTCCATCATTCCAGTCTGAGGCACTCCTTATTGCTATAGCAGGAGACTATTGCGCTAATGGAAATCCCCTGTTAGCTCTCAATTGCAGTCAGCTCTGTCTCTTTCCTGACAAATTTTCCCAAAACACGAGTGCCTAGGAAGGCCTGTAGTTAAGAAATTCTCCATAAGGTTGGGAAGCAGCTCACACTTTCAGGGACAGGAGAAGCACAAGCCACTCTGATAGCCTGCCAGGACACAGAACACACAGCAAGAATATCGAGATGGCAGTCTTTTTTTCTGTACCTGACTTGAAGTAAACGGAAATGTCAGCTTACCTAGAACGTAGGCTGAACACTGGATTCACCATGTGAAGAACACATTACTCCACTAATATGTGTTGTTATGCACTAATCAGCTAAAGCAGGCTGCTAGTACTGCCAGAAGCAACCCTATCATAAGTGCAGTAATTTAAATATTGGTCACAATAACCTACTTTGCCTTCCAGGCACATCAAAAGGTACTTCTTTCTCCTTTTTTTTTTTTTTCAATAGAAGAAAAATAAGAGAAGAAAAGAGAAAAAATAGAAGGAAGAGGAAGAAAACCAAGAAAAAGAGACAGTGATCACAAAAACACTTCCTCAGTTTACTCAACTCAGATAATTTCTGGCATTTATGTACTCTGGTTCCATTCTTCACCAATGCCAGCTGCCACTACAGATGCCGAGTTAGGCTGACTATATGCATTGTAGCTTCAAACCTACCTGTACCCCAGAAAGTGTAACAGTACAGTCACTCTCTTTACCAGGGGTAAAGCCCCATGGGGAGAGGAGCCCACGCTGGAGCAGGTTTGCTGGCAGGACTTGTGACCCCATGGGTGACCCATGCTGGGGCAGTTTATTCCTGAAGGACTGCACCCCATGGAAAGGACCCACATTGGAGCAGTTCATGGATGACTGTCTCCCATAGGAGGGACCCCACGCTGGAGCAGGGGAAAAGCATGAGGAGGAAGAAGCAGCAGAGACAACGTGTTATGAACTGATCACAACCCCCATTCCCCATCCCCCTGTGCTGCTCAGAGAGAGGAGTTAGAGAAATCGTGAGTGAAGCTGAGCCTGGGAAGAAGGGAGGGGTGGGGGGAAGGTGTTTTAAGATTTAGTTTTATTTCTTATTACCCTATTCTGATTTTGATTGGCAAAAAAATACATTATTTTCCCTAAATCGAGTCTCTTTTGCCCATCACAGTAATTGGTGAGTGATCTCCCTGTCTTTATCTTGACCCACAAACCTTTTGTCATATTTTCTCACCCCCTGTCCAGCTGAGGAGGGGAGTGACAGAGTGGGTTTGGTGGACACCTGGCAGGCTCAACCAACCACACAGTAAAATATCCATAACTGTTCTTTTAGTTTGGTCAGCTTGAGGCCTGTGATATTATTGGTGCAGAGCTACTGCACAATTTCAGTTTGCCGTCTTCAATGCATATATGGGACTCAAGCAAGTAGAAGGCCTCATACCTTCTGTATGCTGGCAACACAGTGATGTATGTTATCACGTTAGACAGCAGAGCACTAAAACAGTTAAGAGACTTACCGAAAACCCAGATAGAAGAATTGAATACTAGCATACTAGAGAGAACATATATGCATGGAGGAGGATTGTATCAGCACATTTCTTATTCCTTACTCCTCACAAATGTGCACGTTTCATTAAGTTCAGGATTTGAAATGTTTTGGTTTTTTTTTTTCCAGCAGTAATTACTTACACCTTATCATTCAACAAAGACTTGGATGTAATCAACCATGCCTTTACCATGACATCTTACAGTCATTCAGAGGCACAGCTGCCAAGGATTTTTGATCCACATTGGCAAACATCGATTTAGGTAAGCAGGAATCCTTCTGTTCAAAAATTCATTTGATCTGATTTGGATCAAAATTCTACTGAACAGGAACAGGTCATAATACCTATATTGGACTTCAAACACATTGGACTGAAATTGAACAAATTCTTTTTGATTTATAAAGTTACATATTAGCAGAAAGAAACCACTTTTCACAGAACATGTCAGTTGAAGGAATTAGATTGGACAGTCTCTTACTAGTTTAAGAAAAAGAGAGACATACTGACTGGCTGACTCTGACGGATCCTTTGTTCGGGAGCAGTGTGCTTCCACTGCTTCCTTGCTGTGTGTCCACGTACACGTCACACTGCCTCGTCCGGTTCCTTCAACTATTCTGTACAGAACTAAAGGTAACACAGGGATGAGATGTAACACACCTGTCTAAAGCATACCATGAAGAAAGGCAAGCCAAATATTTAATTAAATTAATAGCTGTCTTTCTAGTAATTTAAAAATATGCACCTACTATTCACATGACAATAAAACCTCCTGGAAAAGAAAAAGTGCCTTGACCCACAGCCCATTCCATGTTTTCCCCTTCTACAATATATAGCTCTTCATTATGTATTTGTTTGCACAGGACTTAAATAAACACTTTGTTTAAATAAATCCTTCAGTCTAGAAGGATGGTTTATAGCTCCCAGTTTAAACAATTACAGTGGTGCATACTTGACCAATGGATTGCCTTAGCAGACCTTAACAATTCACAAACTTCCAGAGGAAACATAGAAACAAAAATGCCAGTGTTTGAACTAAACAATGGCAAGCTGAAGAGTAAGCATCAGCATCTAGTTTTACTTCGTCACAGTGATCCCAATTAATTCAGTAGTACTTTTCCTATAGGTGTTCTAAAACCAGTACCAATTCCTTCTCCTTTTTAAATGCCAGGATCGTTTAGTTCAAGACAAAAACACATTTATTTGACCTGAATAGGATGAATGTTTTTAATAAGATCAGACAAACCCTGTTTTCATACACGTAAAATTTATTCACTACCCCAGTTAATATATTTATGCTACATATGAAATACAGCAAACTCATGTTATTAGAAAACTAATTAACATGTTTCTAAGGACATCAGAAAACAAAACACGGATTTCTAAATTATACACCTTGCCCTCCCAACCTGCCAATAAATCAGTCTCCTTCATATTTTTTTTTTTTTTAAGGATCCCAGTTTTTAGTACTGTTTGGCTATAAGAGTTCTCCAGAATAGCACCATAATTTGTTTTATCTAAGGCAAATGAAATTTTATGCATGCATATGCAGTGGATATGTTATATGCTTACAAAAATAAAACAAAAGCTGATAGCTCCCCTTCAGAAAAATAACCTATCTGTCTTCAAAAAGAAGAAAGGAATATACTTTTAATGATTTCACAATACAGCCTGGCACCATATGTTTCATTTGTGTTGAGTTTTTTTCTATTTTTGTTTTTCTTCCCTCTTGAAGGACTAGAGCAAGCTCTATTATGCATGAATTCGGAAAGCACAAGTCAGCCAAAAGTCACAAATCTCTCAGGATAGACATGTCCATCTGTCATTTCACAGCAGGAGAACAATAGCAGCTTCAATATAGACACAACAAGCTCACACAATCCTTACACAGCCAGACAGAAAATCTGCCTTAGCTGATAGCTAGCTGCCTTTGAAACTCCAGACAGATGTTCCTGTGGAACACCAGGATCAATTACTGCTTTCTTGTTTCTGTATTTTCAAATTCCTCCTTGGTTCATAGCAACCAAAATATAGACAGTTTACTGCTTGTAATCTCTACAGAGCTTTGGGAAAATCAGATTTCAGAGGAAACAGAACAAGAAACATAGAAGCAGAGTATACTAGTCTTTAATCTGCATTTTTTCTACTGTTGGGGCTTATTTTAGAAGTAAGCAATCCATAAAGCTTGACAAAGACTGTGCTTGTAGTCCTACAATGATGTTCTAAAACTATTCTCAGCAGGCTCCAATGGTCTTCTCCATAAATCTGTGTAACAGACAGCATATTGCATTGCTTCTCTACTGTTGAAAAAAAAAAATCAGCCTTTATTTTTTTAATTACTTATTTTGCATCTGTAGATCTCAAAAGTTCTAGACAAAAAAAAAATATTTGTAAAATGCCCTAATTTAATCTTTAGGTGGCTAAGCAGGAAAAATTGTCAAAGCATTGGTTGCAATTCAAGTAAAAAAAAGTGTTACTGATAACAGTCAATCAATTTACATGTCTAAAAATAATCTCACCAGGCCCATCTGTAAAACTTTTGTTTCAGTAGTATATGTTGGGTTTTTTTCCCTGACAATCAGTCTCACTGGGTTTTGTTTACAGCAAATTTGCAACACTGGCTCCTTCACAGTTCCCACACTTTTCAGAAGTAAACAAATGACTCCTTTTAAAGAACAGAATAGTGCTGGTGTCCTGTGCCCTACTGTAAAATTTGCCTAATTGAGAATAAGCTTCTAAACAAAGTCTGACTCTTAGCAACTTAGGACACACTGAAAGTATTGGCCTTGGAGTACCTTCAGAAGTCAATGTTGGGATTTAAAACTAAGCAAACACCAAATTAAGCAGAAGAATCTCAAACATGAGATAACTCTACAAGATGATTTTTGTTCAGGAATGCCATCATCTGCATTTCCTTTTTTCAAGGAACGCAAAGACGGAGAATGGTGACTGTCCAGGCAAAGAGACAAAATAAAGAAGCTTGGGAAGGAGCAAGAATAAAATGCTCAAAAGACAAAGATGGAATGGAAGTATATGCATATTACTGATAGAAATTATGCTTTATATAACCTTTGAATTCCAAGGTTTCATTTCCAAAATTTATCTGTGTCTCTCCAGGCATCGGATGTAAAGCTCTTCTTGCCAAAATCGTTCCCCTTTTTGAAAACATAGAGCAAATTAATTTTCTTTTGACATTCCACAAAGATGTAGTTCAGTCCCACCTAACTAGCAAGGACAATTAGTCACACATTAACGCTTAGTCCTTTAAAGCTTTCTGGTAGGAACAGTATACAAAACATGAATAAAGAATATCTCAAATCCCAAGTGACATTATGTATGTCAGGGCAGTGGGAAAAAAAGGCAAGGAAAACTCTTTCAGAGGGGCTTTGTTTTAGTTTGGTTTTGGATGGCAGGGGTTGTTTGCTTTCTCATCTGTGTTGAAGCCTGGAATAGCCTGAAGCCAGGGATAGCACAGATTGAGCAGGAGTAAGAGTGCAGCTGGAAAAGTCAAAAGGTAACACCGAATCCAATTCCTCACCGTTAAGCAACAGAACAAGAGTTAAACCCGTCACAAAGGAAAATTAAATCAGAAATATCTGCTTTTCACTTCTATCCAAATCTGTTAATACAGTTGGTCACTTTCCTTGTATATCACCGCTTTTTGTGAAGCTGTATCATACCACATAAGTCCTGTATTATCCAGTAAGAGGTGCTTTCCTAAATAGCACATTATTTTAAGCATATCACAATTAATTTCGCATTGTGCAAAATAGGCTATGTTCTACGTACTACACTCTAAAAGGTCAATTTCCATTTTTTAGCGAGATAACTACGCTGACTTAGTTGATGCAAACTTATCCTTTAAAGAAAATAAAATTTTAGGTAAAATTACAGTTTTCCTTTTTTCCTTACATACAGGATCCATTAGAACAGGATCTGTGCCTCCAGGAAGCAGAGGAGAGAAACAGTCTTCAGGTGTGGACATACAGCGCACTGTAAATAAGCATCTCCCTCCTCCATTTGCTCTTTTCCCCTCCACTTTTCTCCATCTCCTCTGCTCCCCCAAAAATTAGATATACTGATAACATCTGCAGTAAGACCAAAACTGAAAAAGAAAAGTGCACAATACTGAACTAGCACTTGACAGACAACTAGATCCTCACTCAAGTTGTATAACTGTTCAGGGCAGAAAGCTCCTAAAAGACTAAATATTCATACTAAAATGAAGGAGGAGCAGTATTCAAATTAATACAAGAGAGTGAAAGGCCATAAGAGTTACAAGGAATGGTTTCATGATTTAGAAACATTTATTTTTCCTTGGAAAGTGCTCAAATTCAAATAAAATCTCCCAGTGGAGATGCAATAGATCTCAAGATACAACAAGACATTTTAATATAGTGTTGGGAGAAATGAAGTCACAATCTATAAACTGCAGGGCTGGAATAGAATTTGTACCTTAAGGAACCATTTAATGCTCAGATCCTTGCAAAGAATACTTTTCTTGCATGTGTTAATATCATCAGTATATCATCATCATACTTTTGTCCAAAACTCTCACAAAAAGTCATTAAGATTATGCTTCGTATGTTTAATGTGGTATTTAACTGCTGTACTTTACATAAACCAGTACAACACTTGTTGACATCCTTCTGGACCCTAGCTCAGCCAACGTACCACATCATCCAAACACTCCTTTTAAATCCACACAGACCCAGACCGAAGCCTAATATTCACCAGGAAACTCCTTCTAACAAGGTACATTTGCAAAGCCTCCATGTTTTGTTAAACAAACCAAAGAGCAACGAGTTCTCCAGTCAGAAAGGTATAAGCAGAGTCAGGGCCAGTCTTGCAGGCCTATCTTCTGTTCCATTATGGGTGACCACTGAAATGGTGAGTAAAATTAGAAGAATCTTATCCAAATACAGCTTTTAAAAAAAAAAGGGGGGGGGGGGAGAGGGGGGCACATTGGCTAGCAGAACAAAATTATCATTTGCAGTTTCCAAATGCAAAGAGATTGATCACAAATCCATCAGCAGGACTCGTGATGTGCTACATACTTCCACCCCACTGCAAGAGCCGCTCTGCCCAGTGGCACCGTCATACAAGCACTGGTCCATCTTCCTTCATGTAAACCCAAGAAGTCTGTGGATAGTTCACAAAGACATGGGAAACTTGGTTCCCCTAGCACAGGGGAATCTCTCTGCGGGACAGGAATAACTGAAGCTTTTGTAACAAGTATTGACATCCTCATCAGCACACGCCTGCAATATTTGTGTAGGCAAGAGCAGTGTGATACCTCAGTGAGCAGCGGGTAAATGGAGCAGAGCTTTGAATGCCCTTCACCTGAACCGAATCAGGAAGATCCCTTCAAAGAGAAGTTGCCGCCTACCATCAACAGGTGCAGAAGTGGATGATCCCTATAGCATGAGGACACAGAAGAGGGACACCCACAGTCACCATGTAAGTAACTCAACAACCAAGTATGTCTCTGCAAGACAGCAAATATTTTTACAGGTCTCAGGAGGAGCTAGGCTTTGTTTCTGTGATACCACTGACTCATCACTGCCAGTAACTGTGTCTTCCATTAATGTTTTTCTAGCCTTGTACCTGGAAATGCTCATCTTAGTGTGGCCAATGCCACATCTCCCAGTCACTCCTCAATCCAGGGTACTAGGTATAGGGGCCACAGCACCATGGCTCTCCTTGTTGCATAAAGCACTACTTTGATTTCCAGGAACAGACCAGCTTATTTTCCTCTTTCCAAAACTAACATTACCGCTACTGTAATCCTGGAAAAAGAGATACCCGGGGGAGAATCAAACGGTAACAACCGAAGTTGTGAAAACAAAATGGCTTCCTTCCATCTGCGAAACATAACCGCTGGGGAGGGTAAAGGGAGAATGCTTTGAAGAGGAATCTCCGCATTAAGAATTTATTTAGATGTGTCAGACAGACAGTGTCCTGCTGTGCTTGTCCCCAATTATCTGGAAGTAGAAATAAGATGGGGAGCAGATTGCAAAGCTTTGATCTGAAGCAGAGCAAGGCTGGTTTCATGATTTCAGTCATGTCATGGCCTTTACAGGCAGCCAAGGCTGAGATCTGTTCCTAAAACTCTCATACATCTTATAGCCTCCTTTATCCACTGACCTCCTTTGATCAAAATGATGAGTAGCCCCTTTTGCACCCAAAAGGAAAGCAGCTGGTGGAAGAAAGTAACCCCAAGGCTGTGGTTTCAAGAGCAGCCAAACCAGTTTGAAGGTTTCTTGCCACCCAAAGGGCAAGACAACAGAAGCCCTCCCCCATCCTGCCCCCCCTTCCCACTGCTGGGGGCCTGGCCACTCAGTCCCATCTCCTTCCCTCCTGTACACCTGCACATGACAGGGCCTCCTAACAAGACACGACATTTAAAAGCCTGGATATTTCTTCTCTTGAGTTAGTTTGGGAGAGGGGAAGAGGAGGGCAGAGTGAGGGAGGCAGGACCCCGCTGCGAGCAGGGGTACCTCTTCTCTGGGGCCCGGCGGATCTAGACACTGGGCCTCTCTCAAGACTGCCATCTTCAAGTACCATTGGAAAAGGTTGCTTCATCTGTGGGATTTTTAAAACATCTCTAATTTGCCCCATCTGTAGTATTTTTTTGTGTATCATTTGACAGGAGTCACGCCCACACATTGATTTTTTTTTCTGATGACTCCAGACATCTCTGGTTTCTATTAGGACAGCAGTAGCGAGCAAATACTCGGCCTTGGTCATTGCTTGTGCTAAGGCTTTCTGCAGCCATGGTCAAAAACAAACAGAAACTCTTTCAAATTTAGGAAGGACCTACCTAAAATTGTTATTAGCTTGCTTGTTTGTTTTAACTGACTGAAGGGAACAACAGTGTAACATAAAACCATATTCTTATTGAGTAACACAAAAATGGTTAAGTTTGTAGCACACATTCATTAAAATGAAACATCTGTAAATTAAGTAACGAGGGCATGCTAGCATTGTGTGTCCTAAATATTTTAACACAGACATATTCACAGTATTTTGTGCAGTAACCAACAAATGGGCATAGTTTAGAAATGTATGCATAAAATCATCCCATTTCAGGGACAAATGCACATTTCACAGTTTAGTTAGAAAATACAACGCTTCCATATTATACCTAGTACCTGCCACTTCATTTGTTTGAGAAAACTAAGTATATAATAATAACTGCTAATGGTTTACTGACCTACCTTTTTCAGGATACTTAATGTTACAACAAAACACAAACCTGCATCTTCCACTTCCACTATGCAAACATCCAGGATCTCCTAGAATACCACATGTATTTGAAGTAGCGGTTTAGAATTACAAGCTTAATTAAAGAGGAAGAATTTAAATGGCCTAAACTTATCCACTAGTTAACAAACTAATTTATCTGACCATATCTGAACACATATCTCATCACTTGAAGTACGCCCCAAGTGATAGAGCACTTGTTGTGCCATTTTTAAATCTAGAGGGACAATGCTTTGAAAAAGTCTGCTCACATACAACTGTTTTGAACATCAGCAGAAGCTCTTTAATGGTCAAATTACCAAAAAAAATACCAACAAAAACCAACCCCCCAAAATTATTTGCCTCATAGCATCTGAATACTCCTACTATAAGGAGAGTGCCAAAATGATGTCAGGGTAAACCCAGGCTTCACTACTGCAAGGATGAATACCCTCTGAAGCTAAATTCTCTCCTGATAAGAAACATCAAGAGCTAGCCATTATGGAAAACAGACCTTTATCCTTGTAAGTGATAACAAAGTAAATTGTGACACTGGAGGAACCTCCTGTTCCAATCTAGATAAAGAAATCTTTTTTCAGATAAGATTTCATTTGCATCCTTTTTTGCAAGCAAGAGATTTGGCAAGCTCATCTCTTAAGAGGGAGGAGATTTTACCAAAAAAAACCCAAATAAAACAACCACCCTTTTATAAAAAATTTCCAAGCTTTCAAGAACAGTCCCTAGTTATCACAAATTTAACGAAAGTTCAGAATATAAATACAATAGCTCTTGAAACAGATGAGATAAAGAAACAAAGGCTCCTGTAATTCTGGGATCAACAGAAATTTATGAGGTCATATTGCACAGAAAAACAGGCATATAACAAAAACAGTGTAAGTTGGGTAACAGCATTCAATCCAGCAATGCGCATGTCTTGAGCAAACCACTGGCCACAACTAATCAAGGAGCAGCTCAGTGGCACTCTGATGACTACACCAAGCTTCCTGAAACCTGCCTGCGTAGGACCCTGTTGGAAACAGTGAGATTTTTTTAGTTCACAAGGCATTCTTCAGTTATGTTCCTTCAAGATGATCAACATCCCAAATAAAAGGGAAAAATATTTCTCCTTTTTTTCCTGGATACAACCGGCCTCCTTACAAAAGAAGAAAAAAACCTGCTCCTTTTCCTGATCAGATGCCAAGTTAACCTGATCCTTTCTTTCCAGCTCTCCATGTCAAACTCCCATTACAGGTGTTGCAAAGAAAATACGACGGGGCCCATAGTTTTAATTAATCCTCATGTGGCCAGTATACTACTTACACACTAAATACAGGGAAGCTCAGTTCTCAGTAAATGCAGGATAAATCCAAAAGAGTCTCCAAGATACTCAACATTTTAAACTCATCCACAAAAGAGCTCCTTTTAAATCAAATTAATTTACTTCCAATACATATATATTTCTGCATCTCTAGCAAGAAAACGGGCCTTTAGTTAACTGCATCACTTGTATTTTCAACATGGAAAAACAACCAACCAAACAAACAAACAAAAAAACCAAACCAACCTTTCTGTGGCAACAACACGACATACACTTAGATCCCACTATATTTCACTATATTTTCTTAAACCCAAGAGTTCAGTCAACGAACATTAGCCCCTTACAGCAAGAGTAGCCTATAAATGATCAAGCTGCAACAATCCCCACCCCACTCTAGAGGGTCAGAAAAAAATCTATTGCTTCTTAATGGGCAAAATATTTAACCAGTCTGAATAATCACTTAAAGAGAAGTTAACCCCTTGATTCCATGTGTTTAAAAATTAACATTTTCAGACTGCAGAAAGTGTAAGCCAGTTAGTCTTAAAAAAACTGTTTGCAGCCCATGTCCTTTGATGTGGAAATATATACAATAGCCTCTAGCTAATGGCAACATTTACACATGAATTAACTTTTTTTAAGGTTTACTTTAATTATCAACTAGGAACCTGGTGGTCTGAGTGCTATTTCTGATTCTTTATGATCCGAGAAACTAATTTAAACCAATTTTCTCAATTAAAGTCTTTACAATCTTACCTTACCAAAAAAAAAAAAAAAATCCATGAAAAATTTACCTGTTGAAACATTTGGAGTCAATTGCTGGATAAATCTCATTTTCTCAACTAGCAGAAAGCAGAGTCTTATATTTCCTGAGAAAAGGATTACCAATTTTAGAAAACAAAATCTTTCTTTAAAAAAATAAATTTCTGACAATCTCTTTGGAAAAACTAACATATATTAGCACAGCTTCAAGTAAACATGCTTAAGCAAGCACCAAAAGCAAAAGATACGCTAGTGAATAGGTGAATTTCACCTTTAATCCTAGCATGTTTAAGAAAAGCAAGATTAATTCCCTTTGATCTATGAGCAGTCAGGGATAGCAAGCAGTACATCTTCCACTGATTTTTTACTGGAGCCATTGGTTTTCAGCTCCTTGGAAATAATCAAGCCTTGAATTTGAGGAATGTCTCATGGTGATAATACAAAGGATACAGCACATCACATACCTCCAAAATATGCTAGCAAACACCGCCTATTTCCCTTTTTTTCTGGTGATACTGAAATTTTCAAACACAGCTGGCAATTAGGTGTGTAAAGTCAACATCAAGTTGCTTATGCTGGCACCTAAAATTAGAAGTGAGAGGAAGCTAGCTTCTGAAACAGAAATCTAAGGAGGAAGCTAGCTTCTGCAATACAAGTCTAAGGAGGAAGCCAACTCCTGCAATACAAGTCTAACAAGACAATGGGGCAGCAGCCAGCCTGCCCACCCGCCCCACAGCACTGGCAGCTCAGCAGTTGGCTTTTTGTTGGGCTGGAGAGTTTCTTTCACCAGTGTCAAAACATGGGCGCTCTTCACACACAGACCTGTACCAGAAGCCCAACACCTGCCGCTACCACCCAGTCGCAGATAACAACCTGAAATTCTGCTTAAATCATGAGATGGGTGTGATGCTTTACACTCCCTAGACCCTTTGGACATTTTCTGTTGTTCATATCTTTAAGAAATCACCTAAAACCAGTCATGCTCCTAAGCACAGGCACCAGAAAGAGTAACTCCCACCTCCTGACTGCAGGCACCAGATAAGAAGACACACAGAATCAGGTTCCCTCCACCATTTTCTCCTTCCTCCTGAGCCTCTTATTCTCAGCATGAGTGGCTCAGCCTCAGTAAGAGGGGAAGATCCTCCAACTCCTCTCCTTTGGACAATTCTGTATCCTGGTGGTGAGGACACACCACTCAGCAGGGTGACCACACATTGGTTCCCCCAGCTTGCGGAGAGACGTGAATATAGGTTATGCATTTTCCCTGCAAACACCCTAACCAGCAGGCAAAGGGAGGTGATGGCACTACCTCTTTCACCAATATGCTGTGAGACTGCAGGGCAGGGCGCAGATCTTTTAGCTACGTGTTCTCAGAGATGGTAGAGATGACCAGCACCCACCAGCCAGGTACCTCTGCTCCAAAGGTAGGCAGGAGATGAGCAACACTTTCCATGGGCTAATTCTGCAAGCCTCCAAGTTCTCTTGGAGATCTCCAGTTCTCTCTACTGACTCTACAAACATTGCAGGCGCTACGCTCAGGTAACGTGAATCAGGTGCTGAATTTTTTGGCTCTACATGGGATTTGTACATGGAGTTGCTTTGAAATTATACCCAGCATTTTTATGACTTAATATACTGGTATATCAATTTCTGGCAGAATTTTAAAGCAAGCCATTCTGAAAACAAATTTATGGAAGAAAAATGAGTCAAGGGAGAGAAAGATTCAGTTTCCTTTTACATGCATGACTCATTTTAATTATCATCCTGTAGGCAGATCAGTTAATTGCTTCTTAGGTAAAATTGTCATTGCATACTCAGATTGAAAAGTCGTAACATGAACTAAAACCAGACCTTGTTTGATATTTCTAGCATTTTGCCTTTATTTTGCATTTTTCCTCTACTTTCAAACTATTGTTTTTGCAAAATAATGGTAAGTTTACATTGCTCAGGAATATTTTTCATTTGCTTTTTTATCATCTGAAATCAGTTACCTCATCTAATAAAGCATTGTACCATCTATTTTTTAAGTTAAGTATCCAGATGTGTCTCTAGAAGTTTATATTTAAATCAATATATTGTGAAGGCTTTATTTCACAGTGCAACTCAGTATACAGGATTTTCTTCAAAGCACAACCTCAGATCAAGGTTTGGTTTTATTTTAGAATACCATAGGGGATCTCAAACAAACCTAATTTGGCAGGGAAGGGCAAAAAAGACAAGAATTTTAATTGCTTTTTTGGGTTGAGTAGGTTTGGGGGGGGCAGCAGGGGGTTGGGGTTTTTTTGTGAAACAGCAGAAGTCATGCTAGAAAGAAAAGACTTAAAAATCAAATAGAGACTTGGTGACATGGCAAGTGCCATAGTGAGATCATGCCAAAACCAGCACCCATAACAGACACACAACGGAATGACAATGACAAAAGCTCCAAAAAAGGTATCTTTCCTTCTGTCCTGGAGGAGTTGTGTACTGCAGCTGGGAAGACAACTTTTTTCTAAGAAATCAAATACACATGTTGGTGTTTCAGACTGGAAATAAGACATGGCAGGTATAAATAAAGCAGTCCCCCAGCTGCCACAGTTTATTATTGAAGAGTAATATATCTAGAGAAATTATTAGGATTTACCGACGTTCTCAATTACATCCAGGTCTTCAAGAATGTACCGCTTCACACAAGTCTCCAAAAGCGTTCAAGCTTGTGAGGGGGAGGAACACAAGTTGCTGCCAAGGTAAGCACCAGTGGGGTCCATCAGGCCAACTAAACATGGCGATACTGCACCTATGTGTAGGTGACTGTGCTGCAGGAGGGACTATCCCAAAACAAGCTCACCAGGGTAGAAAGCACACCCAGAGACAGACTGGCTATCCCAACTGACGTGAAAGCAGTGCTGCAGCTCAGCCAATTTCAGTCACCACTAATGGTTTTTTTTTGGTTGGGACTTTTTTCTAGACTTCTCAAAGTGCAACACCTTAAGGGGCTTTAATGTTCACCAGTACTGTATGCCACACAGATTAGCCCAGAATCTGGCATGTGGAAGGCATGATTTTACCAGATGGCCTCCATGCAAATACACACAGCCAGAAATATAGCTAACTTTCTCACCAGCAAGTGAAACAGATTCATACTTTAGGGAGCTAGAAAGGAAGGACTGCTATGTAACTCAAGCCATATGGCTTACCTGAAATAATTCAGTGTTGAATTATAGTTTATTTTTCAGGGGGAAAAAAAGAGTAATCTTGATTCTAGAATTGCCCATAACTTTCTTACTGACACCCTAAACAAAATAAATACAATATAGGACATAGTTCTCAGTCCACTGTAGCTTTCTCTGTCTCTTTTCTGGTCACAGTCAACATCATCTTTGATTCATGGACATAACTAGGGTACTCCAGTAGCAGTTATACTAGTGACAAATACATGATACAACCTCTGTATTGTCTATTTGCAGGCAGAGCACCTCATTTTTAACAGCCAGGAATCATGCTAGTCCTTTCTGGGCATACTGTTACGTTGAGCACCTATGCTGAGCTGATAATCTGCTGCGATCCTCTATTCAGAGGTGCCACATTTGGCACGGGTAGTGTCCGTGGGTGTTATTCACGTTTCCTATCAGGATGACTTTGACTTCAGAGCTACCATTAACCAGATTCAGCCTACCGACCTATCCACATCACTGTCTCTTTCTGTTATTTGTCATTCCACTAATTGCTGTATGTCCTTGCCAGGGAAAATAATGATTTTTCCATCATTGGTGATTTTTAAATTCACATGGAATGCTCTTTTTATGGTGCAGCTCAAAGAAGAATTAATTCAGAAGTGTCCCAATGCCTCCATTGCCCAGGAAGTCAGGCTGCCTGACCGCAGGGATCCTTTCAGGCCTTGCAAGCTCTGGCTTTGTAACTCTTTGGAGCTTGGCAGGGGTAATGAGATTTTTGTTTTATATCATCAATAAAAAGATCAGTGATGAGCCAGAAGCTTATCTGCAAACCCAGATGAACAATGACAACTCCATATTTACAGTTACATTAGGCACCTGTCATTTAGCCAGGTCAAAGCTGATGCTTTGATTTTGCATTGTTCTACTTCATGAACAAAAACGGATGTTGAAAGGTTAAATACCTGATGTAAGACATTACACCTTTACCTGTCAGCCGAAGTTGTCACTTCATGTAAAAACATTATCAAGTTGACTTTATCAGATAAATTTTCCACAACCCCATACCAGTTAGTATTAGTTCTATACACTTCTTCCAGCGCCTATTAATTCAATCCCATCATAGACAGCACAACGTCCTATCCTAAAGCCTGGCTTTCCAGCATTTCCATACAACCCACCCAGCACTTTTCCCCTGGAGAAGGCAGAGTGTGGTTTTCAGGTAGCACCCACTGCTTGAGGAGCAAAATATTGCTGCCTACCACAACATGACGCAGGGGGTCAGGCTGTAGCTGCTGACCATGCAAGAGGAGCCACTGAATGTTTCTGGTGTACCACTGTCCACCACCATCAACCTGCTCTTACCTCCTCAGGCTGCAACAGCAATGCAACTGTTTGGGGCTGACAGCGCAGACCACCCGCCCGTCCATCCACCCAGCTGTCTTCCTAACCTTTCCGCCCCAGAAGCCTGTAACAAAACCCAGATCCAGCCCACACGTCCATGTTGTACAACATTAAGTCATCACATGTAATCTAATAAACTAGAGACAAAACACTGATGTCATATTCTAGTCCCTGAAACTTCTCCAGAATTAAAAAAAAAAAACAAAACCAAAACCAAAACCCAACACACAAAAACTGGGAGGAGAGGCAGTGAGGACGGGGATGTAAACAGCATTAACAGAGCACAGAACTCACTATTCAGCTTTTGTTTGCACTCTCTTTGGCCCTGGTAATTTTAAAGGATGCTGTTTAACTGCTGGCATTACTGGACTGGAATCTGTTTTATTACAAACCTGTGAAAAGAGCTACAGTGTCTTTTCTAAACACTGAAAAACACTAACAAAATCCTTGCTGGTTTTGAACACTCATTTACAATACCATTCCTATCAAGTAATGCATCAACTGTAATGCTGCAGTTCGACTTGCTCCTGACAGAATACACTTCAACTTCTACTTCAGCCCTGAACACATTGATCAGGACAGTCACACCCATGGGCAGTCGTGGCTTCTTCCAAATAAGATTTGTAGCTGTCTCCTCTTCAGTGTCCAAAGACTGAAATCACCTGTGAGGTGAAACAGGATGAGACTAAATTCAGAGAACACTGATTATTAACGCACCATAATAAATTAAAACACAAAGGATTGGTGTGAAAAATAAACTCTTATTTTTGGATATTTGGAACCTAGGACTGCATGTCCTAGAAATGAACAGACGTGTAGAGTTTAGTGGGGTGGCACTGGGAAGCGTTCTGAGTTGCATGTCATGGTGGCCAAAGAGATACTCTGTGAATCTCTTAAAACTAGAAATCTACTGTATAGCTGCATTCCATAGCTGGATACCAGACTTTGGGACCCAGAGGCCCTTTGGCAATTCTGTGCTCCCAAATAATTCACACAGAAAGTGCCTGGATGTTTCTCCAGGATTTCATGACAGCTGAAAACAGGCATGGGGCAGTTCCTGCTGAAAAGGAGCTTTAACAGTGACTATCAGCTATGCTGGATTGAGGTTTTTAATTAACATTCCAGCTTGGATTCTGCATTTCTGCACACGCAGAACTAGTTTCTTCTCATCTATGTGATCCTAAGTGTACATATCATGTATAATCTTAATGGGTGGAAATTAATTTCCTCTTAACCTGCATAATAATTCTATAAACTTGTCAGATATCTACTGGCACTGCAACACTGTCACTGCCAAATGGGTAGGTAGTCAGTCTTTCAACACTTTTAAGAAAAGTAATTTTCTTTCGTTTTAGATCAACAGATTCACATAAATTTAAAATACAAGTATACAGCTAAAGGCTGTCTATAGCTACTCATAGTTATTAGTTTCCAGCAGTTCCTGTTACAATTGATGGTGGTGTTTTTCCCATACAGTTAGCAAGCAGAGTTTTATGCAGGAATGAAAAATTACAGCTCTTAAGTGCCAGTGCCAGTCTGCCAGAGACAACTTTAAAAAGACATCAAACTCTCATCACATGAACTCAACGCTGCATAATTGCCTTAAAAAGAGAAGCTCCAGACAGTATTAACCAGTAATGACTCCTGAAAGGAAAGAGAAGATACAATGCTCAGAGCACTATTTAACATACCCTGGTTCCCTTTTTTTGTTTTTTAAACCCCCAAATGGAAACTGTTTTCTCTAACTAACTGCAGTTCTCCTGAAAGCACCTGGAAGTCTATCATTGACAATTCATGGTGTAACTATCACCTAGGCTCACCATGTTTTAAGAATAAGAATTCGTGTCTTCAATTCTATATTAATTAAATAAATAAATGTAATTAGGCTTCTGTAGGTGACTGAAAGTTTGTTTTACAGAGGAAAATTCCTATTCACCAAGTACTCAGAAATGCCGACCTCAGCTAGGTCAGCATGATCAATTCCACCACCTTCTGAGCAAAATCAAACATTTCCCAAGCTGCGTCTGGTGGTTCTCTTCACAACCCTCTGAAGTTGAAAGGTAGGGTAGCTCTGCAAAAATCGAAGAGTTTTAAAACAACAGACAGAAGATGAGCACTAGCTTTTCCCTTGGCCATTCTGAGATTAAAGGCAAATACAGCATACACAGCATGACTCCCAGCCTCAGTATGCAAGTGGCCATTAAATGTTCAGAGGCTTTTGTGCCCTGTTCTTTTGGTAGTGTACGAATAGCCCCCTGTACTAGACCTCCTCTCCAAAGCTGCTGACGTGCAGTCTCAGAACTTTCCTCTTCTATCAAAGTCAGACCAACCATTAAAAAAAGGAATAACAATGGTACTTCTTGTGGATGTATCACAGCAATGTAAGCAGGACAATTCCTAGCTCACTGATCATGTTCCCGAAGGCAAATCTGTATTTCAGGATGGAAATTTCAAAAGTTCTCCATCAAGTACGGGAGACTAATGAGATATGGATGTGAAAAGTTAACCCACAGTGCCACAAAATCAGACCATATGCCCAGAGTACATCAATGTACACCACAGACATGAAGAGCACATGGAAAATACATTAGTGTATGCAGCACATAGGTCAGCGTGTGCTTCCTTAATAACAGCAATAGATCTCTTAAGTAAATAACATCACTATCCTTTCACCATTATCTGCACTCATTTCTTTCTGAAATGCTCAACATAAGCTTTATTAAGGTCCCCTAATGACTACAGGGATAATAAATACAGGCTCTGAAGAACTGGCAGGGGCAGGAGATAAAATAATTTAAGTTACTAAAGTGAACATGCACTCTTTTGAAGCAAGTATCTTCATTTCAGCTGAAACAAGATGGACAGGCTCCCTTTAATAGGCACGTTTTCAACACAAAAATCAATACTTGAAATTTTGTCTAGAAACTGCCACCACCCAGCTAAGGTAGCTCAAATTTCTGCTGCCCTATTCCTGCCAAACCAAAGGAAACTCCAATTATGAATCTAATTTTGCATCTTCATCTGTCGTATAAACAGAGGAAAACAGAGATAGCATTGGAGCTTCTTTCAGAATAAAACCAAATCATGTTTTCCAAATTTACAGAAAATGTTTTAAATAATCACATTAAAAAAAAATTCCCTAGCTATAAATGAAAGACCAACTGATACTGTACATGTTTTAATAATCACACAGTAATATCCCTCTGTTATTTTTCAGAATACTGAGCTTTGTTAGAAGCATTTTTTCCCCAATAGCAGCCATGCCAGAATATGGATGGTTGAGGACATGGTTGCTTCTTTAAAAATCAACCCACTCAAACCATTCATGCATTAAAAAAGCCTCATAAGTCAACAATGCAATGAAAAGATAACTGTAAAAAGGGATAAGCTAACTTTGCCTTTAGGAACATATTTTATTAATTTTTTAGTAACGTTCAACTTTTTAAAACATCAACTGTAAATGCACAAACTAAAAATAAAAGCAGAATCACAGAAAGCTGTCTAAAATTGAGAAGTATGCAAGTGTCTCATATCTTCAAAATTTGCATTTACCCTAGATAATTAATTTAATAAACCACACTTCCTGGCAGTGTGCCACATCCCACCTCTTCAGGAAACACCAGAAGAATGTATGACTATGATGTGGTTGGTCCCCAAGTTATCTGAGAAGTACATTGTGAGTGCTACTTACTAATTCATAAAAGGGGATTTAGTTATGAAGTTTTGGAAAGGGAATGGAAATATCTCAGCTGTTCCTACTGGTTAAAAAAACCAGCATCAACGTTTCCCCATTTTTTAAAGCAGAGGTTGTATTTGCTTGTTTTGTTCAATGTAGTTCATTGTCTGTTGGTTACAATTAAAGTTTCCAATTAAAGGTTTTATAAACCACCTCTTCACATCATTACACGTGAAAGACTGGGGACTTTTCTACCAACTGTACCATCCCTATTAAAAATACACGAGTCCCCAGTATTTGTGCATGCTTTTAAGACAACAGTGACTTCAAATGAGCTTGAGGTAAGACTAAAGGAATTGTATGGCTACGTCTGGTGGACGTTCAATGAAATGGAGCGTCCACCCTTTTGGTTACTGCAAGACATATAGCTTCTCAAATATTAGTCATCAGTTAACTATATGTATATACACTTATGCAATGAAAATGTATAAGTCCTAGTTAACGTAATAGGTACAGCATGACCTCTGGCTTCATCATCAACATGTGTCCTCCATTCGCTTGGCCACGCATCTGCAGTGGACAAGTATCCAGTCCTGCTGCCTGGTGGGACTGTGGAGTCCTCATAAGTGAGGAAGATGGGAGCAGGATACAGTTTGCAATTCATCCAGCTCTGTGCCCTCTGCTTATGACTTACGGACCTCAAGAAAGAGAGAAGATGGGAATGACCGGCACAAACACATTATTACAGAAAACAAAAAAGAAAATCATAAAAGGGAAAAAATTATGGAAAACATGCCAGTTTAAATGCATGAAATGGAAAAGTTTCCTAGAGACAGAGAGTGAAAGGGTTAACTACAAACCTACACATTGAAGTATTGTGGTAACCCTCCAGGTTCTGTATATTAAGGTCGATATTCAACAAATACTTCCATCGCAACCTCTAACACAAGTTCAAGAACTAATGAACTTTAGCACTAATGAAGCTAAAGTTTGTTTAAAAACAAAACAAAAAGGAAAAAACCCACAAACTGTTCTTAGAAACTGGCGATAAGGAACAGACAGTCTGGTCAGTCTAGGTCAATGCAAGACTGCTCATTACAGCACTGCTTTCTGAACAAAGCATCCTATTTAATTTTATCATATGTGACTAATGCAATTTTTGGCATTTGACAGGAAACAGTTCCAGAGAAAATTATTTCAATACACAACGTAACATTGACACACAGCCCACATTTTCTTTATTTCGTCCTATTATCACCTTGCTTCTTTGACCTCATTTCACCACTGTTTAACAAAGCCATTAAGAGTAGTTTTGTTTTCCTCATAAATCATCCTACCCGCCCTTTGATCCTTCTGACACCTCTGTCTTAATTCCTTTGATTCTGTCAACCTCTTTTCATAACAGGTACCTGAAACTGCCTGCAATTCAAACAAATGTAAATGTATTCCAGGGTAGAAAGGTGTGTTATAAAACAGAAGGAAACATTTTTTCTTTTCCCCGTTTCTTGTTCCATAGAATATTTTTGCAGACAATTGGAACTGATTTTTTTACATCACTATCTCAAACTCAGATCTTATGTATTTTCTAATTTCTTTAAAAAGTAACAGTTTTTAGGTTTCTCAGGCCCATTTGCTTTTTAGTTTAAACTGCATAGCTGCATAGTATTAAATAACATTTTTCAAGATAAAACTCAAAATAGTGTTTTTCCTGCTGATGTTTAATTTGGGAGGCTTGATGCTGAATGAGGGATGATACTATGATGTCTATCTCTGCTGGTATTTTCTTAACAGATTCCTGTCCTGAGAAATAATATATTAGTTCGACACAAGAGTGAACTGCGAGTTTGAAAAAAATATTTATGAAATTATGTCAATTATGGTCAAATAATATTTTTTTCACATGTCCAATCAAACAAAATTAAGACTGTCTGTGTACATAAGACTCAAAATACATATCAAAAGTTAACCATGTAACAAGCAATCACATTATTATAAATATTAAATATCATAAAAACTGCAACACATAGCCACTTGCTTTTATAATATTTTCCAGACAGTGCATGTGTTTAAAAAATTAACTGTTCACATATTTAAATAACTATTTACCTTGTGCTGGAACAAACCAATGCGTAGGTGGTGAATCCTCCAGCTGAGCTGAGCAAAAACACTAGCACACAGAAAAATAAGTGAAAGGGAGCCAAAATAACTTCCCTCTAAAGGCAGAAACTCATTTAAGCATACGAAAAAACATGATCATTAGGGAAACTAGTTTATCTTCTGTTTCTGAAAGGATATAATAAATAACAGACACAATTACAGTGTGGGCCGCATCCAGGAAATCTGTGAGGTCTCTCGGACCACACACTCCCTCCAGAAAGTGACACGTAGTAACCATGAAGCAACTAACCCACTCAGGGCAAAGCTCAGATTATTTACATACGGCTAGAAAAGTAGAGAGAGACATTCACCAAATGGTCACCAGCACCTCAAGAACTACTGCCCTTGCCAGACTGAATACTGGCTACCCCAGAGGCATTTCAGAATGCAGGAACAGATACAGACCTCTGCACAGGCTTGCACCCCCAAATAATTCCAACACGACAGGAGAAACAAATTCATTTTTAGACGAAGTATTCCATTTACTGCTTTATTTATTTTTTTAAACTTCAAGATGCAACAGCTTTCAGAACTGCAGAGCAGTCTGAGCCACAGTCAGCAACCACAGAAGTGGGTGCGTATCGACTTCTGCCAGCCTACAAGTCACAAACATCCAAACCTCCATGCAAAAGGAAAGGGAAAACCCACCAGTTCCCAACCATGTTAAATTACAGGAGGAATATGAAATTTTTTGCTCAATGGTTGCTTCTCCTCCAACTGGCTGACAGGTAAAGAACATCTGCCCTTTTGAAAAACCACACATGCCCTATCTTCAAAACAAAATAGATTACATAGGAGCCATTCAAAAACTTGGCTCTCAGCAGAGCCATAATCCACGGGCAGAGACCAACTACTGAATCATTTATTCCACTGTGAGAGCACGTGAACTTCATAGAAAAAAGGGAGAAAAAAAAAAAAGATCAAGCTTCTGCTGCGTAGACAGGTTTAGGCTGACTATAGCCATATATAGCCACTTGCCCCTTTAAATCTTTATCTCAGACACATGAAGACACACACAAAACCCCCCTTAAATAAAGTATGCATGGAAAAACTAAGATTCAAAGCCTAAAACATGGACCAGCATCTACCCACTAAGGACACTGATAAGCAGCAATTTTCATTCCTTTCTTGGTTCATAAACAAAGACTATTACTACATTACTCAACAATTAATGGAGTAACAGCATGCACATGTTAAAACAAAAGAAACATTTAATTTGAACTAGTTAAATCCACAACTACTATGACATATAATGTATCCAGAATCAAGTAATTTAGAGTTATATGCAAAACCAGAAAGGTAGTGTACAGCGAAGAGACTTTAGGAAGTTGCCAGTTGTGAACAGCAGACAGAATCAGTAGGTGGACATATTTGTTAGTTTTTAAACAGGACACTGGTTTCACTGCAAGACCAGCAGACAGGTGATTTCCATCACCTGGTAACGAGATAAACACAGATTGAGAGGTACAAATCGAGAATTTCCATGGCGATAAAAATACAACGGAATGCTCCCTGCCCTGAGCAAGGAAGCTCAGAGAAAACTGTTGGTGAGAAAGGAGAGCGCCGGGGGTTTTGCCTGGAGGAGCCCAGACTTCAGAGTCCATCTGTTGAGCCCTTGCGTCCACCCCTGCACCACCACTTAGACCTTCTGCCTGTTCCTCTCTTTACAAAGACAATGCCCTGCACACAGGACCCTTCTAGGACATCTGTGAATATGAAGCCAATGCTTATTTGTTACTGTTTCACGTAATGTTTTCAGTTATTCTTATCAATTACAGTTCCTTTAGAAAAAACAAACACTTGACCGTACCTGCTTCCTTTCTCAATAAGGAGATACATAATGATGTTTTGAGCTCCTGAGGCTTTGCAGGAAACCATGGGAAACTAATGCTAAAAACAAAACACTGCTTTCTAAAAAAGAAAGGGGAAATAAGCTTTATATTTTTGAGAACTTGACTGAGGAGGGGCACATAATGGCCTAAGTCAGCCCACTAAAAATAAGTATTGGATAATCTTGTTTCCCCCTAGACTGCAAACTGCTTCACCATGCTATTCAATGCAACTGTAATTGCCCATTCTTCATTTATCAGACAAACATCTTCCTGAAACGGGCTGTAATGTCTGAGGATTTCAGAGATAATATGGAGTATATTATGTGTGTTTGCAAAGATGGCTACACATATACTGTTCCCCCTCAGCTGATGAATGATGCCTCAGCCCAGAGAGAGAGACAGATATGGGTCTGATGCATTGGATTTTAATTAACCAGTGCTTATAAATAGTGTTTCACATTATCAGATACAGAAAAACACAAGGGAGCAATGACAGCATTGACTTTGATCAGTCTTTGTCTTTGTTCAGTCTTTCCAGTAGAGGAAAGTATATTAGAAAGGGACACATTTGTTTTCGAAATTATCTGGCTGGTTTGATGCAAATCCGTACTCTTCATCCTCACTGAAAAAAAAGGAAAAATGTACTCAATATATTCTACTTAAGTCACAAGAGCAAGCATGAGTGGAAAGTGAAGCAATAAACATCAATGCCTGCAAATGCAGACTGTCCCTTGGTAGAGAACTCTATGGCCATAGATAAGGATTCAGAATGAAAAACTTCAAATGGAAGATTTGTTAATTGGCTATTAAATTCATTTTATATGACAATAAAACTTCTTGTGCCTTTGAGACAATTTCTGATATCTTCACAAGTAATATAATATGGAATGAAGAATAAACTAATGTCTGAGAACCTTGACAGATATGTCTCACTATCATTATTATTATTATTACCATGTTTAAAATTTTAACCATGATTATTGCAGGAGGAAAGGAGGGTAGTAAAGACTTCTTTGGAGTATCATTCAATTAATGATCTCCCTTACATAACCTAACCTCCAAAAAGAGGGTTTTATCAGTTTTCTCCTAAAAAGTATGCTTTGGTTACATAAAAACCTAGAATAAGAACCACCACCATAGATACTATGTTTGAGGTCAATGATGAATCGATCGATTGATAGCTAGACACAAGGCCATTTTTCTTTTCTTTCTTTTTAACCGGAACTCAATAGCAGAAGGCTCAATGGAGAAAAATCATTAGATTGATTTTCTTTGGACTGTTTTCACAGATTGTATCTAAAGTATGAGCCTCTCAGATGTACTCCCTGATCCTCTAGCAAAGAACTTTGCATTATTCTTCAGCTAAAAGGCAGACTGTTAGGTATCTAAACAGTAGCTTCATGTTACCTGACATACTTCTCAGTATAATCAGATAATGACATGGCCAAACCTTCCCTTGTCCTCAATGAAGTCTTTTAGTCCAACAGAGCTGGACGACTTTCCTGTCTAAAGAGAAAACATATTTTTCTTTATCAATTCTGAAATACCCAGCTGTGATGCTGTTGACTTCAACTAATTGCATTTGGCACAGCTTTAATAAACCTTCAGAGAAGAGAACTCAATTCAAATATTTACGGGTATCAGATGATGATATTTGAACATGAGAGGACTTCTGGGTTTTCCTACAGTTTATTCTTAAGGTAGTCACAAAACAACTCTGGTGTAGTAACATGAATTAACGTTCACTCAGTGTGCAGAGATCAAAGTAGTTACTATATACAAATACCCCAACAATAACAAAACAGCACTCACAGTTATTTACAACAAACTTCAATAGTCTCACCTACACAAACCCAAAGCTGCCCTTCTTTTTCCACCTCCAAATCCACAGATTTCAATAAAGCCCACTTCGGTACATAAAGTAAACTGTATGGAGTTTCAGAATTACCAATCTACTTCAGCAAATGTAGGAACAGACTACAAAGGCTCAGGAAAGAACTTCCCAATACCTGCACGATCTTTGCCTTTTTAAACCAGCCTCCACCACAGCAGCACAGGATAACCTGCGGTAACACGGAATGGGCTAACGCCTGGTACAAAAAAAAGCTACACGGCAGCATAATCACCGCACAGGCTTTCCACCTCGAGGCAAAGTTACTTTCCTCCATGCCTCAGACCACAGAGAAAGGGAGGATAAAATTGTTTATTTGGTCTTACAAGAATAGAGGAAACATTTAGGTGGTAAGACATGAAGAAGCCTGCAGCTACAGTCTGGAGTGAAAGGCATTGTTAATTTAACCCCTATAGCTACTTTGGAAAACCCAGCAAAAGTGAGTTAAATATATTAATACATGACAGAAAAGTAAAGAATGCATGTGCAACACATGGCTGTGTCCTCATTAATGCCAGATTACCATCTGGTATGTTACCATCTGGTATGATCACCACACAATAAATTCACCCCCGAGCAGGTGTGGACACAATCACATTTCTGTCAAGTTTGCCAGAGCGCAGGATGCTGCATTCATGCTGACTCCATGCCAGCTGAAGGAGGACGAACAATACCTGGTCTGGCATCATCTGAGTTGTACAGAGACAAACAATATCTGACAGAGCAGAAAACCTACTAGTGCAAGGTTAACACTAAAATTTGGGCTGACAAGGTATGTTTATGTGAGATGTTTGCATCATGTTGTTATGCATTTTTGATCTGCTGGCGAGTGCCCTAGAGACGTACCATTGAATTAACACTCTAAATCAACCCAGTAAATCAGTGTCCGTAGAATAATAAGTAACACAGCACCCTCCTCCCTCTATACTGCTCTGTCCCAACCAGAGACCTAACAGCTTTCAGTCTTTTCTCTAACTCTGCAGGGAATCTCACATATTTTGTGTTCATGTCAACAGTTAAAATGTATCTATAGTAGAAGGGAGAAGGGCAGAGAAACAAAAAACTTCCATATTACATACAATTTCACACACACATAGAAGAAAATAAATCAGAAAAAAACAAGTCAGGATTACAGACATAGCTGCTCAGATTCCCTAAACGAGACAATATGTATTATCTCATCTGGCAGTTTAGCATGAGTGAAATGAAACATAATTTGTAGCTGACGCCAACTGACAGGAGACAGACAAATGTTCATGGTAATTTTTGTGTTTTGTTAAAAATGTACTTCTGTCTTAAATTATAAGGAAAACGAATAGGAGGCTTTTGGTCTACAAAGTACAAGATTTGCAAGATGCTACCCTGAGCTGCTAAGTCACAGAAAAATGTGTCTTGAGTTTTTACAATTTGAAAAGACAAATCTAGAATTATGCCAGGTCAAATCTTCTATCCAGTACCCCCGTCTCCAAGAGCAGCCAAAAGCAGATGTCTGGGGAAGAGGATAAGAATAGTGTAAGCATTTAGTCATACTTTCCCCAAATACTCTCCAGTCTCCAACAATTTGCAGCTCAGGGACTTGCAAAGCCAGAGGTCGTGCTTATGTATTTAATAATTCCCTACAGACTTTTTCTTCCATTCATTTTGTCCAGACTCCCTTTGAATTGGTACAAATTTTCAGTATCCACCACATCCTGTGGAGTTACACAACTTAATGATATGTGCGTGAAACAAAACTCCTCTTTTTGCCGACCCGAACCAAACACCTGCTAGTTTCATTTCCATGCTCATTAGTTCTTGTAGCGGGAGAGACCATGGACAACTGATCCCTATCACCCTCGCCATGCCATTCATGATTTTATAAAATTATCATCGTACCCCCAGATGTCTATTTTCCTCATCAACTTAATTGTTCTTTGTATGGAAGGTGTTATGCATCTCTGATTGTCTTTGCAGCACTTCTCTGGATCTTTTCCATTTCTCATGGATCCTTTTTGAGATGGTGGTCCAGAAATGCACACAACACTCAAGATGCGGGTACATCATCAACACAAACGGTGGATTTGTGCGCTATTCCTTTAAGACAGAATTATAAAATCACAGATTTCTAACACTCAGTTTCTTTTTTGACTGTGACATACTTGCGGAACTATTTATTACAAATGTAGAGTCTTTCTTATATCCAGAAGGTAACAGCCAGCTCAGAGCCCATCGCTTTACAGGTAAAAGTAGGTCTGCTCTCCCTGTCCCTGATACATCATCAGTTTTTCTTCACAACCAAGTTGCATATACTGTTTTATTGCCTAGTTACTTGGTCTTAAGTATTTCTACAGTTGTTTACTACCCTGAATAACACAGCAGCACATGGAAACTCTATAATCTACCCTTTCTTCTGAATCATGCATGAACAAACGAACAGTAGAGGCACTCCAACAGATCATGTGCATCCCCACTGGTAACTTCCCTGTGCTGTGGCAAGAAACCATTCATATCTACCCTCAGTTTTCTGCTTAAGACAGCAGAATCCATGTAAGAAACTTCACTACCCACCCACCCCCGCCCCCGCCGCCCATGGCAGCTTGCTTGCCTTGGGAGTCTTTCTGAAACCTAAGAAGTCTAAAAATAAAACTTGATCTCCATCATCTACATGCCTCCAGGTTGACGAGGCATTATTTCCCCTTCAAAAAATCATATTATCTCACTCCCATTACCTTGCATTTATACAGTGAACACCTGTCTAGTCCTTGGTATGCCTGTGTATTACAGATGGCCAGCACGCTACTCTGTAGTTCCCAAATCTCTCCTGCCACGCATTTACCATTTTCAGCTGTTAACAGCACAATCAGCAGTTATTTCATTCCTGAGTGAATCTGAATGTGGCAATTTGCTCTTGTTCATTTTCGCCAATTCTCTCTATCTCCTGCCAACATTTCAGTTTGAGACTGACCCTCTAATGAGTCTCCCATAAAAAAGAACTCCTGTGCAAAAACCTCCATCAGTTTCTTCAACTGTGAACAGAAAAGCAAATATGCACTTAGTGTGTCTACTATGGCCTTACCTTCCCTGAATGTTCTTTTTATTCTTCAATAATCTGTTGGTCCTACAGATTCTACATCAGACTTCCCACTCCTCAACTTACTCCTCAAATTCTTTTTTAACCTGCCTTCTTATGGACGTTTAATTGTGTCAGAGTTCAACCTTTCTGTTTTCCTCTTTCAAACACAACTTGTATTTTTTAAACTACAGCTGCTAGCCCTGAAAGTGCATTTTTCAATGGGCTTCCATTATACAATGAACTAATATTAACATTACAAAAATAGACAAGGATGGAGGCCACCAGTTTCTTGTGAAAATATTTACCTCCATCACCTGCAAAGTAATGGAAGGACCTGAGGAGAAAGAAGGTTTCCCTCCAGCATTAGCATTGGCATGAATTGCTTTGCCCAGTCCACAGCACCACCAGGAGTCTGGTGAATTTTTCTTTCCACAGATTCTTCAATACATGTGGCTAATTTAAAACACTTGCATGACAAGGAAAATACTTTGTCCTAAATTTTTCTCTCTCCTTTACATTTCCTTCCCTGATCATTACAAGCAGAAAAAAAGACTTAGAAATGTCTACCCTTTTTTTAAGTAAGGTTTCCGAAGCATATTTGTCTCAGTATTTCCAGGATCCATATGCTGTAATAAAGTAAGCTATTCCATTACAGACAATGTTAATTTAGAAAAGTCAGTATGCTTATTGGAGGAAAAGATGAGAATTCAAAATGACGAACTGGAGGTATGACCTGAGGAAACAGCGTCATATTCAGTAAGAACATGTGAAAGATGGTACAGTTATGCAGAAATAACCAGCTATAAAATGATCAGTGAGAAAAATGTCTTGGAACTTGTGTCCTCGAATGAAGATCTCATGGATCACTGCCTGACCACGAAAAAGACTGACAGTGCTGCAAAGAAGACATGCATCGTATCAGCAAGTATGAAGAGGATCCCATTCCATTTTATTCAACACCATGAAAACCTCAAGTGGAATACAGTCTTAACTTGGGCAGAACAAGATAGAAGTGAAGTAATGGAAGACAACCCAAAGAAAAGCAACAAAAATAAAAGGTATACAGCAAACAGCACATGTGAGGTCAAAGAACTGGGCCTAAAGAAATAGCAGGCTATGATAGTTAAGAAGAAACATAATAAAACACGTTGTGAGAAGAAAAACAATTATTTGCTTTGTCCAAGACAGATGCTGGACAAGCAGTTATGGTGTTAAACTGTAACAAGAAAGGTGTGAATTGGATAACATGGAAAGAAAATTTTCTCATGGCATGATGATGTAAGGGAGACTGCTAAATTCCTTAAGAAACAGTCACAGATGACAGATGTGGATGATCCTAACCTGAGGCAGATGAATGGACTAGATGACTTCATAAGACCTCTTCCAGTTCTGTCTTTTTATGATCTTTTCCTTGGGAACTGAGGCAGAATCTCTTCTTTTCAGTGATTTAACAAAAAAAAAAAAAAAAAAAAAAAAAAAAAAACAAAGCAAAAAAAACACCCCAGAATTACAGGACTGCCTTGGAAAAAATGAGGTTACAAACAACCTTCTCACACAAACTATTCATGCAGTCCCCTTCCCTGCCCAACTCCAAGAAGCCTGTGGAAAGAAAGGAAGACAAGCAGCCAAGATCTGGACAAATTGTGCTGAAAGCACAGGCTTATATTCCCTGACCTTCCCCAAACATTCTTTAAATGTGGCTTGGAAGCAGATGCATACTGTGCAGAGTACAGTCCATATATGCACGTGTGACACTCCTGATGCACCCTGAAAGCAACAGATTGCACATCCACTGTGCAATGCATGCAATGTGCAACAGAAAAACTAGGGAAACTCCACAGATATGCGCTGGTTGAATGCCAATGAATAAGAACATTCCTAAGGCTCTGTTTTAGACTAGACTTTCACTCTTTCATGTTAACACGTCCCATTCTTGCACTGAGCAAGCTCAAGAAAGGCTGGATATTTCTGTACTCCAAATTTGGCTGCAATGAAAGGCAAACTCTAATTCAAGCTGTCAGGGCTGTCATGGAATGTGGTCTGGGTCACTTAGATATAAAGATTGGTTGAAGGTAATTACACTGATTTTATGCAGTCATGATCATGACTAATGACTGAATAAACATGTATGCACAACACAAACCTCATACACATTTCTGCAAACTGGCTACCTCTGCTAAATTATCTAGCATCTCAGCAGAGCAATCAGCTGGGCAGCGCGTGGAAAATCTTGCATGCTAGCTGTCATGTACTATGTACATTAGTAACTTAAAGAACACCTACAACAGAGAGAAAAATGAGATCTTTGTTAACTCTTCGAAGGTAAACCGTATCAGAGAAACAACGTCCTGAGAAAAATCAATGCAAAGAGAGAAGAGACATAACACTGCATGCAACTTTCTATTGAGCATAAAACTATAAATTCATTATCATGCCAAACTTGGCCGACCACTTAGTGTTGAACCCGTAAGTTAAAACAATATTCTAAAAGCACAGAAACAAATCAACAAATATGACTGAATTTAAAATTAACATATGTGCAACTAATCTCAACATATAAAAACTATAAAAGAATAGGTTACCATATTTAGACTTGAACTTACATTTGAAATTTTCTTGTAAACTTTAAATTATTCAGACTTGCCTGTGCAGAATGATGCTCAGGTTTTATCAGGTGTCTGTTCTGAAACAGAATTACAATTGCTAAAATTATCACAATGACCATGTACACTTACTGCCTAATTTTATGAAATAAATGAGTTCCATAGAAGGCTGCCAGAGCTATAGTATTTGCATACGATATTGGAGATACAGTCCACTGTTCATATCACAAGCACAATTCAGTACCTACTATTCATCAGTACTAATACTTGTGCAAAAAGATGCTGCTGTTCTTTGCACATAAGGAACTCTCTTGAGAAATTCTGTACAAATCTTGCTTTAGTAAACTCCAGACATCTGACAAATTGTACTCTTATCTGTAGCACCTTCTCTTATACAGGTACTTTAATGCAGGAAAAGTGACAAGATTTACAGCACTGCATATATATATCACTTAATTAACATTTCAGGGAAAAAAACCCACCACCCCATATATTAAAATATTTTTTGCTACAGCTTTCCCTCCACAAAATTACTGTTTGTACTGGATGCATCAAAACAACACACGCATGCTAAGAGACGAAACAAGAGCATGTAACCATTAAAATAAAGCTTCTCTCAAATGCATTTGCCAGCATTAAAAATCAGTGCATTAGCACCACCACACACTTTAAAGATGAGGTCAGATTTTGACAACTGAAAGTTCAATGAAAACCCTGAGAAACCTGTTTACAATGATCCCAGACGTAAGCCTTGCAAGCTGCAATTCACTGACCTATGTAAACTGATTTGGCTTTCAGATAATCTCCCAGTGAATACTATTGCAAAATCTATAAACACAGATGGCACCAACTGGCACCCCATCTGCAATCTCAACAGAAGATCAAATACAGAGGCTGAATTTATCCTCCCACATCACAGGTGATTCTTTCCAAACAGGTTTAAGGGATTATGCCTAGAAGCTGAACAAGGAAAGCTCTGTCACAGCTACATAAAGTCTCAGCCACCCCGAAAAGCCAAACTACTTGAATGAAGCTGGTTTTAAAACTGTATGGCATTTAATAAGCCAATGCAACATTCAGTTCAGACCAGGCCCAGGTTAATTGCTACAATTTTCACTTTGACCACTTCTATTAGCAGTAAACTTAAGAGATTTTTTTCTAAAGCACCATAACAGAAGAACCCACTCGGGATCAAAAAGAATCTTGCAAGATGAAAAGGCCAACAACCTGCAGTCAAACTTCAAAATAAACATCAATTGTTCTATTAGAGCCTATTATACGATTTTATCTACAAAACTTACTGTTATTCATCTGGAATAGAGCAACAGCATTAGTACTGTTACTGGTGAATAAACGATGCATGAGAACACACACAATTTATGCAATATCAGCTGTCAGCAAGCATGAAGGCCAATTAGTGACCTCCAAAGCTAATTCAAATCCAAGACATTTTCACTGATAAGATGTTAGATACCATGTATAAAACATGGATAAACAATACCCACATAGTCTTTAAGAGGAGCAACAAAACTGGTGAACTAGGGCACAAGTCTTACGAGGAACGTCTTAGGGAGCTGGGCTTGTTTAGCCTGGAGAAAAGGAGGTTGAGGGGAGACCTTATTGCCCTCTACAACTACCTGAAAGGAGGTTGTAGCGAGGTGGGGGTCGGTCTGTTTGCCCAAGTAACAAGTGATAGGGCAAGAGGAAATGGCCTCAAGTTGTGCCAGGGGAGGTTTAGATTGGATATTAGGAAAAATTTCTTCACTGAAAGGGTTATTAAGCATTGGGACAGGCTGCCCAGGGAAGCGGTGGAGTCACCATCCCTGAAGGTATTTAAAAGACGTGTAGATGTGGCACCGGGGGAGATGTTTTACCGGTGGACTTGGCAGTGTTAGCTTATGGTTGGACTAGATGATCTTGAAAGTCTTTTCCAACCTAAACGTTTCTATGATTCTGTAATAAGATAGCATTAAGACAAAGTAATTAGAAATGGGGCATTGATACCAATGGCACAGGAGACTGTGCAGCTGCTTCAACAATATTGCTTCATTAATCCTTTCTCAGCAATAGAAGCCGTAAAAGGTGAAAATGAAAAGATCTGAAAAATCAGCTTAAAGTAAGGCTTTCTTGTGTGTCTTAGTTCATTTATTGCAGTCCTCTCACCAGCTGCAACACAATATGGCCCCTTCTCAAAGACATTTTTCCCACCTTTTTATAGTATTTCATTTTCATGTTTTGTCATTTAGTTTCCATGCTTTCATCATGGACCTCAAAGAAAACGCTAACCATCAACATTTAAACCGATATAAATAAGAAATGTTTTAAGGAACAAATATTGCTACAGCACTCTGCTCATGCAGTTACGTCTAAACGTACGTCACTCTCCTTTGAAGAACTCACATCTAACTCTAGTACACAGCTCCAAGCTGAGAAAAATGGTATGATTATTAAGACCAGAATACAAGGAAACCTGGAGAAATTAATCTTCAGCAACAGACTGGGGGGGGGGGGGGGGGGGGGGGGGGGCGCGTTTTAATTTTTATTACATCTACTGAATCAGAAACTGGATTTTATAGATTGTGTGAAAAGCACAACAGTCTCTAAATACCTTCTGCCATGATTTATTTCTGCTCGGTCACGGAAAAGGTAACTGCCCTGTTGTTACGTGTATTCCCTGAGCTCAGAATTTCAGATATAGTCTTGATTTACTCACATAGATTGGGCATACTTGCAGTCATTTGCTTGCTTATGCAGCAAATTTATAGTTTAATAATTTTTTCATTGTGGATTTTGTTTTCTTTGGAATTACCTTCCACAAAATTATCTTCCAGGAAAATATTTCAAGGAAAATTGATTATTCTCTGATTAACTGGTGTTGAAATGCGTACTCATAGTTTATGTCTGACCTCCTAAAGTCTAAACATAGGGAGAAACATAGGCAATTAAAAAAAATTAAGATGTCAGATCAGCAGTGTTTTCCAAAATGCATTAATTACTTTCAATAATGTAACATGAAAATGACTGAAACTATTCGTTTTACTTAGAAGACTGTTTCAAAGTAAAATAATAGAACTGTTCTTTACGCAGCTTTTGGAGTATCTGACCATACCTCCCCAGCAATTTTAAAAGACAAGTGATAATAACACTAGGTTTTTTATCTGTGCTTTACAAAGACCCTACATTCAGCTAAATTCAAGTTTATCTGTATGTAGGAAGACGATTTTAGAAGAACACACCCTGTTAGTTCCAAATTTCTAGTGAAGATTGTAAGCACCATGACCCGGGAGAATCCTGTCAAATTTTGTGAAAGCTGGAAAACCAGAATGGAGAAATAATCTAAGCAAAAATCTTTGGCATCATTTTAACAGACTTGTCCGCTATAATCGCATCAGCAATTGTCCCTGCATCAAAGAAAGGGCTCTGAGAGCCAGTAACACCTTCCAGCCACTCCACCACCTCTGCCCTTGTTCCTAAGTGACTTCAAAATGTTGACACCCAAATGATTTATCCCCTAGGCAGAAAGCAGAAAAATGGGAACTGTTGTGGAGGAAGGCAGGCACCAAAAACAGAGCGGAAAAGTGGCAAATGGGAAGACACAGAAAGCCCCTGTTCATGGGGATGGAAGGAATGGGGGACACAAAACGGCTTCTCTCATTGCCAAATGCCACCAGCAGTTCAGAAGCTGATCTTTGCTCTCCTCCCCGCAGGCTGGATGGTGCGAAGGGTCAGCCAACAAAAGGAGCCATGTGTGCATGTGCCTGTGCACGCACGCACACGTGCGTGTGGGAAGCAAGAACAGTTGGGAACAGCAGAGCAGCCATCCTCACCTCCCCTCCAAGCTCCAACAAACAGCGCTGGGACTGTGGAAAGGCGAGGGGGAAGCCCAGCCACTCCAGTGGGGGCTATTGCTACATGGGGAGACTTTTCCCTTTTCCTTTTGTAACGAGTTGGCTTTAGGATGCTGAGGTTGAAATTCCTAGAAGTTTGTTGTTGCCTACAGTGGATAACCAGGAATCTTACATCAGCTAGGAGCTGCCATCCCGTGTTCAACACATCCCCTCATCGCAATCACCGCATCGCTGTCACTGGGGAGCCTTCCAACTGGTACTGACTGTCTAGCAAAGGAGAATCTTCTGGAAATACAGATTTTGATGAATAATAATTACATTCTTCACATCACTCAGAAAAATAACAAATCCTCCTTTTCATGTAATCATTATTTAAACAATAATGTCTACACTGTATGCAAAACAAAACACTGGGTTTCTTGCCTGGTGCAAGCTATAGAGTCACCTGTGATTCAACCACCTTCTGCTGACGCAATAGCATATAGCACGTAGTATGTCATTGTCCTACTGTATTACAGAACACCACAAGCAATTTTCACAGCTACAAGCTAGAACATGAAAAAGGATCATGCTAATTACTGGCTTCCTTTCAGTCTTTGGCGGCAATATTCCTCATCCAAATTTACCAGCCCAGCACAATCAAGAGTGACATAGAAGATGTGGAGGAATATGTTTTGATTAAATAGGTAAAGAGACTGTAACATTCTGATATAGAAATGCTGCATCCAGTCACAGTGATTTATGGTCTTAAAAGCAAATGACACACCACAGTTACTTACCCAACATGTGGGTACATCATCACTCAAGCATTTCCCAGAATTCTTAATAGAAACAGATGATTAACTAAAAAAAGATAAAGTGGGCACTTTCCGAAGTACTGATTAAACCCACTCCATGACCCAGGCAGAGAAAACTTGTCAAGGAAAGCAGCGATGTGATTAAAGCTGGAGTGGCTGCAATTAGCATACACAATGAAAATCAAGGAATGGTCCCACGAAACTGCATCTGAGATAAAACTCGCTCATTAACAACTGCCCTAACAGAGCAGACTGACGGTCTGTTTATATCCTGCATCTAACAGTGGGCAGACATGGAGAAAATACTCAAGGAAGTGCTGGAGATTAATAGGGATTGTATTTTTGTAGCATGTTTTATTCAGAAGAATAAAGCTGGACATTGATTTTAGCATCACTGACACTTTCTAATAAGCGCTCTTGGTGCACACTGTGTGTTTTACTTAGGCCTGGATGAGTTACAGCTCTATAAGGCTTCTGCAACCAAAACAAATCCCCTGAAAAGAACAGGGCTCATTGCAGATATGAGAATGGGCAGGAGTGGGACCAAGCAGGGTATCTTCACTAAGGTATCTGTAATGGAGCTTAGGAATGTCTCCCTAAGAAAGCCAAACCTTTTAATTAACATATCTAGTATTTTCCTCTAGACGAGGCCTGCTAGAGCTTTTTAATTTTTTTTCCAGCTATTCCTAACACACGTCTCTCATCGGGATGCGCACAGCATCTCATCTGCTTGCTTCTGGCTGGGTGTGAGCCTCCTGCGATGGAGCAACCCCAGCTGCTCTGACACCAGGTACCGTACTGGCAGCTCGCACTTGTCCGGACACCGCGCTGCCAGCCCGCGGTGTCGTCCTTGATGTTGCGCCAAGGCACCCGCAACTCCTGAATGAGGGGATCCAACTTCAGCAGTCTTTTACCGGGTTCCTTCGGAGCGACACCTTATACCACCAACAAACCTTCGCCGACAACTTGTGCCGTTCACTTCTTGCCCTTTCCTGAAGTGCCCTAAGAAACGAGATACCCCCGCTCCCCCTCGAGAACTGAGCCCAGCACGGCGAGGGGAAGGAAGCACACGCCGGCGGTGGGAAGGCGCCAAGGTGAGCTTTGAACCCTGTCTCCCCCCGGCAGCTCGCCGAGGAGGCGACCGGCTCCCGCCCGCCCTCCTCGGGAGAGGCCGCAGGTGCCGCGGCCGGTGGGCGCAGGCCTGGACGTGGGCAGCCCGGCTCCCGCTGCCTCCCCTCCTCACGCTCCCCGTCCCGCACGAAACCGCCATGGGACCCCGCCGTCCCGCCCGCCCGCCCCGGCTCCCCCCCGTTCCCGCCCCGTTCCTCACGGCGCTTCCCACAGAAACGGAATAGGAGAGAGGGCGGGAGCCCCCCACCGCCCTCCCCGCGGCGACCGACACCCCCACGGCAACGGCGGCCGCCCGGTGCTGCCTACGTGTGCGCGGAGCACCCCGCCCGCCGGGGCTGGCTGCTCGGTGGCACCTCGGCGCTGAGGAAGGAGGGAAGGAGGGAGCCCGGCCGTTCCGGGCGTCCCGCTCCCGCCCGCCGGGTCGCGCCCTGCTTCCCCGCCGCCCCGCGGGGAAGGGGCGAGCGGGCGCCCTCCCGCCTCACCGCGTCCCCGGCGGCGCCACAGTCCCGTCCCCCGCCGCCACCTCCGCGCCGCGCCTCGTCCCCCCCCGGGCAGTTTCCCAGCTACCGGCCCCGGACGAAGGGGAGCTGCAGCCCGGCCGCCGCACGGGCAATGAATGGAAAGGCGGCCAGCGGTTCCTGTCCTCCCTCCTTCCCTCCACAACTTCAGCAGCGGCGCCGCCGCCGCCTCCTCCTCCTCCTCTTCCTCACCTCCGCCGGGCAGTGGCGGCTCCTCCGCGCTGGGGCTCCGCTCCCGCCGCCTCCGGCCCGCGCCCCGCCGGGCTCGCCCTCCCCCGCTCCCGCCGCGACCATGCACCGAGGAAGGAGGAATGGAATCCCGGCGAGCACCCGACCCGGCCGCCCCCAGCCGGCGGGAGGTAGGGAGGGAGGGAGCCGAGGGGCGGGGAGGGACGGGACGCGGCCGCCTTGCCCTTCCCAGGACCGGCCCCCTCACACTGACGTCCCCCGCCCTCACACCGCCGGGACGCCACGGGGAGCCTGTGCCCGGCGGCGGGGGAGGGCGCCCGGCGCGGTGCTGGGCGAGGGGAGGAGGGAGGCCCCGTCCGGCCCGCTCTGGGCCCCGCGGGCACCTCATCCACGGGCGGCCGGGCGTGCCCTCCCCTGGTCCGTGTCACAGCTGTCCCGGCGGGCTGGCCAAAGGGGAGAGCCACTGGAAAGAGTCCGAATAAAGGCGGACCCGCCATCCCGGCGGCTTCAGTCACCCCCGGCTCCTTCACCTGCCTCCGCCGAGGGAGCCGGCTAAGAACGGGCACCGGCCTGCACGAATGATATTAACCGTTTCGCTCCTCATTGTAATAGATAATCCGCCCCACTGGACTGAGGCACAGAGGACATGCTGAGTATAAAGCGGGAATGGTAAACACCAACTCCTCCCCCCCCCTTTTCCAAACATTCCTCTCAGTCTAGACCTTCGGGAAAAACACGCAGTTAATACTTACACAACTTACATTGCAAGAAAATGCCTCAGAAATCGTCTGCAAAGTTTCTGTTTTCAAACCTTTTCCCCTCAGAACCAGTCATTTCCCACCAGTCTCCCTTTAAAATTCCCAGTTAGCGCTCCTCCAGTTTCAATGAAACACTCTGATATCAGACACAGGCTTTACAAGAACATTGTGATTTTTAAAGTGTCTTCAGATCCTTTGTGCTAAGCACATACGTGTGACTAGCAGCAATACTCATTTAAAGCATCTGCAAGGTTTCGTCGCGGAGGTGTCCCCATGTGCCCATGCTGTTCCCTGCGGTCATGCCCCATGTACTACGCCGGTAGCTGCAAGGAGGTGACAGGTGCCTGCGTTCCTCAGCGTCAGCCCCACAGATTGGAGCTGGCTGTTGCAATAGATAAAGCCAGCCGCTAAGCGGGTCAGTAAAATAAATCACTCTTGGTACCTCAAGAGACAGCAATGAACTGCCACACCAATGCAAAATGCGATTTGCCGCAGCTACAGCTGTCCTCCCCCTGGGAAAAAGTACGGAGTTCTCTTTCCACAGCTATCGGAGCATTCTCTTTCACTGTTTACTTGAAGCTGTGGTTTCGAGCTTGAATTACTCTTTCACTCTGAGGACGGAGAGGGATGGGTGCAGGCTGGCCCTGCTGTCAGCCTGGGACTCCAAATTCCCCAACTGCGAGGGCACACTCCAGCCGGCTGGGTCCTGTGGATGGATCCCCTGCCTTTGAGAGTAGCGTCCGCTGCTCAGGAAACCAGTGTTTTCCTAAGTATGTAGATTTAGGAGGAAGAATCAAGCACAAATAAATGATGGTCCCTCAGCAGAAACGTTAAAAACATACACAGGTATTTACACTTACTGAAAACAGAGCATATGCTTTCATGTTTATGTTTACTGTCCAAACTTGTACCCTAAGACTACTTTTCCCCTTTCTCGCTGGACAAGTGATCAGACGAAACGTTCTAAAAAAGTTTTATTATAGATATTTTTATTTGTTCCTATTAAAGACACTGAAGATCCATTTTCTACAAAATAAGTGTGTCTTTGTAAAGCTGAACTCTCTGTGACCTCTGAGAGCAGCTACTTTAACATACAATAGGAGACAACTCAATAGGCCTGTCCAAAAATAAACATCTGTTTAAAGAAAATTTTAACCCTAGAGACTTCACACAAATCAATGTGAATCAATCAGGTCACAATGTTACCTGATAATACAAAATTAACACAATATACATATTAATTTTCAAAAAGCTTTAAGACCTTTTGCATTCCAGTTTTTGAGTACACTTTGAGTTAGTCTCCATAATAAATGGCTCTACTACTTTCAGATCAGAGTGTTTTCCCAGTGTTTGCCCCATGCTGTTTCAAAAGGACATAAGAACTGCGATGGTCCATCAATAACATGAAACCAGGAAGTATAAAACCTGCATTGCAATTATTCTTGTAACAAAGATCAATTTTCTCACTGATCATCTATTAACTCCTGAAAAGATAAAGCGCCTAATGATTTAATAAAGCTTACCTAGAATGAAAGGAAATAGTTATTAATACATCCTTGTTAATTTACCAAGTTTGCTTCTAAACATAGGCACTCACGTGTGTCCAAATCACATGTCAGTCTCACTGCAATTTACAGACAGGATAAGGAGTGATGTTGTGATGGTTGCTGTGGTAGTGGATCCAATGGAAGCAGCAGCCTCTTCTTCCTTCTCCATTAATTGTTTAAAAATTGCCTGCTGTTTCAAAATACACAGTGGGAGCAGTTACGCAGGAACACTTACACAGTCCTGCTATCAGTTAGTGTTTATATGCAGGCTTAGCAGTTGTATAAGTAATTATTAATTGGAATGATGAAACTAGACAGTAAGAAAATTATAACCCATAGAACACTATCATAAGGATTTTGAGAAACTGATTACAGACTCAAAGTACTGCATGTAATACAGAGGGCAACCATGGCTTAGAACATTTTAATTTGGGCTATTGGATAGTCTAACCCTACCGGGTGCTGTCTGGTCATCAGCACAGATCAGTACAGTCACTTTTTACCATGCTACCCTGGATGCAGAAATTTGTGTGGCAAGCTTGGTGTGTCAGGTTGTGGGCCTGAATCACTCTGGGGGTTAAAAAAACAGCCAAGAACAGGCAATTTTTACCAGGAATTTTAGGAAGCTGCACTCAAAACCCCTGATTCGGTCCTGAAGGCCAAGGTTTGGGACCAGACAGATCTAAGCATAGCATATCGTTTTCTTAATCTGAAATGCTTATTTATTTGGAATTGGTGTGAGGAACTTGTTATTTCCTTCTATCGAAGTAGAGAATTTTTAATGCTAACTAATTACAATATTGGCTTTGATGTGCAGCTCTAAACATTTTTATTTTGATTATCTGAAATCCAACTGCACAAACAAATAACTCATCACCAGAATTTAGTACATATGCACTACCCAAACAGGAAGCAGAGACGTCAAACAACACACTTTGGATTAACTAATATATGAGATGGAAAAGATGATACAATGGTTTTTCCTCTTGCTCATAGATCTTCCCAAGTATTAACTTCATAGGCATTCATTTGTTTAGACAATTTTCCTCCCTAAACATTGGTTTACTTATAACCCCGGACAGTAATACCTGACATCATTTTGATTGATCTATTTAAATTCTCCACGGACTGTTAGAATGAAGGATTATTTTACCCTGAAATTTCCTGAAGTTCACCTGAACAAATACAGCCTTGGATGTGGCCCAAAAAAACATTCTCTGAAGGTTATAAGAATAGAATATAGACAGGGCAGACAAAACAGGATAGAAGAAAGTACAACCAAAGAGGCTACGACATTCAAATAACTAGCAAATAACATATAGGTTGGAAAGCAGAACAGACACTATTTGGCTCAAAATGAAGCTCTCGCTTAGTCTGTGAATAGTCACTGGAAACTATTAAAAATACTGGAGAAGATACAAAAATGTCAATGTGGTGCCTACAAAAAGCTAAAAATGAACAAAGGGAATATCATGTATGCATATTGCAATTCGAAGAAGTAGTTAGAGTAAAGAGCAAATCAATGTCAACTTTATAAGCTTGATATATTCATATTAGATTTGTTCCGATTGTGTTTACTTTCCTGTTTTTTTTTTTAAATGGCTGCGATTCCAAAACCTTCTCACTGTGGAAGATTGGAATAAATCTCAATGTGCTATTGAAATAAATGATCTGACTATAGAAACACACAGGGAAGGATTTAATTGGAGAAACATAATGTTGGAAAAACAATGATAAAATTGGAACTTGTCCTAAGAACTCCACTGAAAATGGAAAGACAGAAGTCAAGGAGACTAAAAATGGTGGGAAATACACAAAAGAGATGACTCAACTCTGAAGACCTGAGAAGTCAGAAAAAATTGAGTGAGGGCATGGGTGTTATTTTATTGTGTTTTGTTTGTTCCCCTCTGCAAAGAAAAGTAAGATGTAAAACATCAGCTGAGATAGTCTTCAAGAAAATGTCTCTTTCTCATGTAATCCTTGTTTTTGTTTACAGCTTCAGAAATCTCAGTTCCTGTAAGCACTTAGTTATGACATTTAATTTTTCAGTAGTTCATTCCTCTAGTGTCAACCAGCATTTGGTGTTACAGAAGAGAATCTGATCTCTTTATAATCAGTGACAGTAGGGACAAAAACAAACAAACAAACAAAAAAACCCCAAAAAGCCCACACCACCAAAAAAATCCAAACAACAACAACAAAAAAGGACATATGAAGATACAAAGTCAGGGAAACCCATCTATTGCAACTTGTTTTACCATAGCTGTAGGAACTTTGGTCACAGATCAGACTCACACTGTACTATAAACAGAGTAAAATGAGGGTGTCCTGGCCAGAAACATCTTATACTCTAAACAAATCAGACAAAAATCCCAATTCTAGACACAGACAAGCAGAAGGATGCTGAGAACTAAATAACAGTAACAACTACTGATCAGCATTTTTGGCAGAAGTATCTTTAAAAAAAAAAAAAGGCCATGAATCTATCATCATGGATTGTTTGGAATAAAATGGACATTTTAGTAGCAAATGAGAGATGAGAAGAGGCTGTCATTAAGCTGAAATGGACATTCAAAATTATCACCTTATGTTGAAGATAATTTTAAAAAGGTGGAGCAGCATCCTGAGTGGCTAACAGCAGTATCATATTGAATCTACCGAGTTCACAGAAAAGGAATTTTATAGTTCAGATCCAAAATAAAGTTTATGTGAGAGTTTTAGACATGGATGGACAGAAAACATCCTATCTCAAAGATATTATGTACAGAATCAATGTATAATATCTAGTTTATCTGCACGTGAGGACCCAGGGAAGGTTTGGAAGAAAAGGCTGGTAGCTGTCTTTAACCATACTGAATTTGAATTGATGTCTTAATTCCAAAGTATACAGAGAGGTATCTTGAGATTTTCATCTCTACAGGAGAAGGAAGTCTAGGGTGACTCAGGAAAGCTAGTTTAATAGTGCGGAGATTATTTTGATATTAGGAACAAGTAAAGGGGACAAAGGACAGAGCTGCTTTAGAGCTTTCATGGGAAAATGATGAAGAAAACACCCTTCCAGACATGCAGACCAATGCAAGGCAGCAGCATGCATTCATCAAAATAAAAACAAACTGAAGAAATAAGGTCAGTTAAAATGGTGTGGTTCATAGACTGAAACCTTTAAAAAGAAGGCAACATGAGAAGAGAAAAAGGCCTTTGGTGGGTGTCAAGAGATATCTTTTGACCCTGGTTGAGTATTCTGAGGTCTCACATTCCAGCTCTGAACCAAGCTTGGTGTTTTGAGGACAGTAATTGTTAAACTAATTTGGGACTCAGCCAGCATGGTACAAGCAGGAATCCACCACTGTATTTTAGGAAGGCTGTAATTGAACGCAGACACTCAGGCTCACTGAAGGGATACAGATTTATCACTGTGTCTAATCTGTACTTTTGAAACACATATTATTGTAAGTAGTATGAAAAAAAGCTGTCTAGCCAAATAAATGTTGCCTGACACAGCAGCAGTAACAGCTGTTTTATCTCCTTTCCCATAATTTGGGGCTTTAGGACTGAGAAAATTTTTAAGTGCACTTTGAGGCGGTAATTCATGGGAATTTAAATTAGCAATATCCTTTCTACTGAAAAAAAAAGGAGACATCCATTAGGCATAAATAATTAAAGAGGCCAAGTTTTAAATATGACATTCATCTATTGAAATTCCCAGATTAATAACCAGCTATGCTAATCTATTTCTCTTCTGATGTCTTAAAATCTCTTTTTATGTCCTAAGGAGTGCTACAAGAAAACATATACAGTTAAATGATTTAATGATCTTGAGCAGGATACTATGCATATAATATTTGAAATTACCCTATCAACTCATATATCCAGTAGAAAAAAGCAACTCCGATACGTTCTTCAACTACTAGCTTATTTATCACAAATGAGGCATTTTCTAGGACTTTGTCCAAAGTATCCTACAGTTCTACTGGCTGTGTTACAAATTATAAAAGGAAATAGTCTAGTGCTGTTTCTAGGAATAATACATCTCAAAATTATTTAATATTTTTGATTCATCAGTGCTAACATCATTAGAGATAGGAAAATCTCAAAGATTATTAACACTGCCAAGTTTTTCAGAGTAATTTAAGACATGAAGAAATTGCATATGAATTGGGAAGATTCACTCAGACTATCTAAAGAAATTCAGCAAAACGGTCTTCTTACCCCATAACGCCAGCTCTAGAATAACTGCTTGAAACATTTTTCAGAATGAAAATGAGCATCCCAGTGAGCAATCCTGCCTAGGGAAGAACTCAACCATGATAACATTAAGGCTTTCTAAGCTCCATGTGCAGTGTCAGTGAGACAAAGAGCAGCACAAAGCACAGCAGTTAGAGAGACAGATTACTCCCACTGGCAGTTTGTGCTGCTTTTGAGCTAATTTCCAGCCCCACATTCAAGGATGGAAAGTGGATTCCTAGCATATTTTATGCTTATCTGGATGCTCAGGATTATACACACTGACCATGGCATTGCCAGGATGGAAAAGGAGAAAAAAAATGATGATACAGATTATTTTTTGTTGGATTCCTTTTCTTTGTTTTGTTTGTCCTCAAAACCATCTCATTTCCACACCTTCCACACTCTAATAAAAATGTTCTCACGGAAGATATAATAATGTCTTCCAGCCCAGAAGTCCAAATTAGTAGTCCATCTTCTTTACTTGTCACCCGCCTGTAATACAGTACCTTATGATGTTTTTGAAAGCTTTTCCCTTTCTTGTCTCATGTGGCCCTAGTTTCACTCTGTTTTCCTTTCCTGCTCTTATCACAACTGTATTAGAACCCTCCCTACTTCTGAATATCATAGAACCATAGAATGCCAGGTGGGAAGAGACCTCAAGGATCATCTGGTTCAACCTTTCTTGGCAAAAGCAGGGCCTAGGCAAGATGGCCCAGCACCCTGTGCAGCTGAATCTTAACCGTGTCCAATGTTGGGGAATCCACCACTTCCCTGGGGAGATTATTCCAGTGGCTGATTGTTCTTACTGTGGAAATTTTTTTTCTTATGTCTAACCAGAATCTCCCCAGGAGTAACTTGTACCCATTACCCCTCATCTTTTCCATGTGACTCCTTGTAAATAGGGAGTCTCCATCATCTTTGTAGCCACCCTTTAAAGACTTGGAACATGGCAATAAGGCCTCCCCTAAGCCTTCTTTTCTCAAGGCTGAACAAAGCCAGTTCTCTCAGCCTTTCCTCTCATGGCAGGCTTCCCAGTCCTTTGAGCATCTTTGTGGCCCTTCTCTGGGCCCTCTCCAGCCTGTCCACATCTTTTTTGCATAGCGGGGATCAAAACTGAACACAGTATTCCAGGTGTGGCCTGACAAGCACTGAGTAGAGTGGGATAATGACTCCTTTATCTCTGCTGGTGATGCCCTTGTTGGTGCAACCCAGCATCCTGTTGGCTTTCTTTGCCACAGCAGCACACTGCTCACTCATGGTGAGCTTGTTGTCCACCAGGACCCTCAGGTCCCTTCCCATAGAGCTGCTTCCTAGCTGAGTAGATCCCAGCCTGTGCTGCACTCCTGGATTATGTTTTTCCCAGGTGCAAGACCTTACACTTGTCCTTGTTGAACTTCATAAATTTTGCCCACTCTTCCAGCCTATCCAGGTCTTCCTGCAGGGTGGTTCCTCCTTCCAACATGTCCGCTGCCCCACTCAGTTTGGTGTCATCAGCAAACTTCATCAGGGTACACTTGATCCCATCATGCAGATCACATGAAGATGTTAAACAGCATTGGGCCCAATATCGATCCCTGGGGGACCCCACTTGTGACAGTTTGAAAAGGAGCTATTTACCACCGCCCCTGGGTACAACCTGTCAGCCAGTTCCCCACCCACCGCACAGATCACTTGTCTAGACCGTAACGCATCAGTTTCTCTAGAACGAGGCTGTGGGGAACCGTGTTGAAAGCCTTGGAGAAATCCAGGTAGACAATGTCCACCGCTCACCCCTCATCAACCGAGCAGGTTACTTTATCATAGAAGGCGACCACATTTGTCAAGCACGATTTGCCCTTGGTGAATCCATGCTGGCTTTTCCCAATCACGTGTTTCATTTGACTTCTGATATGGATAATATGAAATGATCATGTCCATTTCCAAAATCTAATGACACAACAGTCTTGATCTATTAGCTCTTTATTTCCAGGCTGTGTAAAAGAAGAATAGAATTCTCATTTACATGTATCAAGTTAGCTATACTCTCTTGAATCACACATTAACCCTTATCCTTGTTTTTCCCTCAGAAGCATCTACTTTCTGTTTTGAAGCTTATTGACAGTAAAGCCAAATTGGAAAGCATGCAGTCTAGTGCTTTTGCCAACACTATATATTTTGGTTAAACCAGAACTCTGAAAATAAATTAAAAAAAATGCAGAAGAGTTGTTCTGTGTTTAAATTGGAGCTTCCTGAGAAGTAACACTTTTTCTATCTGCTTGTACCTTTCCACAAACTATTCCAACATACAAAAGATGCAAAAAGTTAACCTTTGGAGGACGTATTGTACAACCCATCTTCATTAAGAGAATGTATTTCATTTTTCCAGAAAGCAGTTAACACATAATATATAATTTAAAAAATAATCTTGAGACAGTTTCAGCTGTAAAATACCTGCAACGCCCATCAAATATGAATTGAAAGTAATCATATTACAGAGTAGAGCAACTCTGTCAAAGAAAAGGCCTGCAATATCATTAATACATCCTTCACATCCTGTTGGGCTACATCATGTTCATGTTCATGGTCCCACTAGAGTACTAATCTGACATGTGTCAGATTAAAGAGATTCAGATGTCCCAAGCAGCCTGGGGGCACACACAGCATCTCTGTTCCAAAAACCAAAAGATACGCACAGTACATACTGACATTACTTTGGGGATGATCTTTTAATGTGGAGGATCAAATACAGTCTATACGACTTGGAAGAAATAGATCATGCTAAAATAAAAGATTTGTAAACTAATCAGGAGAATGTCTTTTAGACTTGCATCCTGTATTTTTTGATATGGTCTGTTTACTGACTCATGCCAGGAGGCTTTTCTCTGTCAATCACTAATCACAATTAAATACTAACAGTTACAAGGATGTGCAATTTCCTCGTAACTGGGCAAACTACAGCGTATTACAATATTAGCTTCCTTGGGACATGGCCATGTGTTCTGAATTTTAACAGAAAAAATTAATGTAAGATGTACAAAGATGTTTACGCTTGATACTTTAAAAAATTAAAAGCTTTCGAAATGAGCAGATTTCATTGTGCAGTGCAGCATCCAACACTAGATTTAAGACAGTCAGCCTAAGCATTAGGCACTTTCAAGTAACATATACTGAATAAACTTGGAAGAGTGAACAACCATTTGCTTAAAACGTTATTTTGAAGAAATCATATGACCTCAGAAGTTGTTCAGAGAGCTCAAATGGGAGCCTAGAAAAAAAAACCAAATTTGTGTCAGCACACTTACAACTGTTCTGGTACCTCAAGCTGTTAATGACAAAGTAATGGAATTCTTTCTTTGGATGATAATAATGTAAAGCCAAATAAATGCATTGGACTCCTATCTTTCATGTAACACATTAAAGTGTTTATTTGTCTTCACATACAGCATAGTACTGCATGAAGCTTCCTTGAAAATACTGTGCCTTTTCATTTAAAAGTAGCATTTCTGTGAAGTAATACTCTATATTTGTATTTCAACTTAATAATAGCTTATATTTATTATTAAGCCACAAAACGTTCATTGAGTGTTTTGGTTTTAAATTCCATGTAATTGAGCTTACTGGGTTTTAGCAATGAAGTGTTGTGCTGACCAGAATGCTGGCTAAAACAAACTTAGAAAACAAGTTTAATAACTGAGAAAACCCTGCTGAAGGAGCCTAATAATTAGGATTTATGGCATTTCCCTGTAAAGAGCATTGTCTTTCGCCAATTATTCCCTGGAAGCTGAATCCGTCACTTTGTATGATATGGTATCTCTCTATCAAATAAATAGATGAGACCTAAATAGGAGCTTTTGCTGGTCTAGAGATTCAAGATTCTGGACCATAGGCTGCTAAACTTTTTTTAGGGACCAAGCCCTGTGCTAAAATATGTATTTCACACTACTCTTGGATTTCCTTTAAAATAAAGACTGGCATTTTTGTAACACTGCCTTTTACCTTATTGATTATTTACCCTTCAGGTGCATATCTGTGTATCTCTGCGTGGGAGATCTGTTAGGATCTTTAACTCAGGCTTCTCCTTGCCACATTATAAAAACTCAGTCTTTGAAACTTTGTCTTAAAATAGGTTGATGCCTCCTGTGGAAAAAGTTCATTTTTTTCATAGCCCTTAAAATTATCTACACTGTCAGTAGTACTGCACCACTTCAGTACAAGGGATTTAAATTTCTCTTCTAGGCCATTTGTTTGAATTTGTGTATGTTCAGTGGCAACCCTGTCTTCTGATGAGTCAACTGCATTGTCTCTGTGAAATAATCAAATAATCTTATTCCAGTCTTATGGTCAGTTCTGACTGCAGCATAAAACTTGTGTCTGCAATAGCTGCCCCTGTTATAGGCAGTTAATTAAAGATCTCTCAGATCCCACACTTACAAGCACTACACCAGCCTTTTATTTCTCAAAGGTTCTCTCACATGCTGCTGGGTGTTGGCAAGTCACGCTGCATCTTTAACTATTTTGTGTGTAAGTAGAAAACTTTAAATTGCTTTTTTGTGTTTTTCATCTCTATAAGAATTAAATTAGCTTTTCATAAGTGATGAATGATGTACATTAGAACACGAATGAAAACGCTTAGCGGAAGATAATATTAAAGAAACACTACAGTGATTAGTACTAGGAATTCATGCTTTCATTATTTGAACAGATAAGATGGAATCAAAATAATAGCTTGGAAACCAAGTATTTTCCCTTAGCTGCAGATGGTACTGATATTGCAAGGACACTGTAATTATTGAGAATAATATGGAAAAAGAAATAAGAAATGAGAATTAGAATACCACAACTGATTAAAAGTAAACATTGTTAATGATGATAATTATGGGGCTAATAAACTCAAGAGGAAAGAGAAAGGAAGAAACTAATTACAGAGAAAAATAAGGCACATATTGACCAAGAGTAGGTTGCATAGTCATTAGTGCATGCTTTTCCCACAGTACCAAAGCATCCATAAAGAGCTGTAGTGAATAAATAAAATTCTGACATGCAAAGCCAAATTAATAGAAATTGCAGTTTCATTGTATAATGATCTTACTTAGCTATTACCTATACCTTAGGGCTTAGCATCATAGCCAAATTCAATAATTATACAGTACATCGGGTGTAGTTCACAAAATAATACTGTGCTGGCCACTGCACAGTAATAAACCTAACTATCCCACTGAAACCTTTAAAATACATGTTTTTGCTAGGTGAGTTAGTTTTAACAAAATGGCAAATTTCAGTTAGTACTCTTTCTCTGAAGAGTTTTTTACCAGCCTTTTGTTATTTAGTACTTGAGCGACAGTTACACAAGAAAGTGGTAGGCACATTTGCAAAGTCACTGAATGAGAAGTGAACAAATATCTTACCTTAACATCAAAACTAACTCAGTTGGCTATCTGTCCTGGGAGTCACATTTGGTTATGAATCCTTGAGATGGCACTGGGAGAAATTCCTATAGAGGAAAATTCTAAGTATGATTTAGTAAACTGAGAAGAATTAGACCTCTTTGCTCCAAGGGAAGCATCATGTTTTGCCTGGGAATTCACAGTGTGGCAGGGACACACTCAGTACACATCACCATTCTAAGCACTGTGGGAAGACACGAGATGGTGCAAGGTCCTTAAGAAATGGTTCTGCGCGTCAGTTTCTGACCAAGTACTACACAGTTAAAATCAGGATTAAAGTTGCTGTTAATACACAGAATATATATTCTGGTTTTGGAACAGCAAACGAAGAAAACTCATCTCATATGGCAAAGTGCACATGGTTTCCCAATGACGTAATAGCGGCAAAAATAACAAAACCCTAAGCTAAGGGTACAGCAGAAGCTTTTATGTATGTCCTCTACTTACTGTGTGTTTGCCAGTCTTGTGGATTCACATTTTTGGAACAGTCACAATTTCTAACAAGTTGGATTCTTGTGGTTTTGGCTATCTGATTTCAATTGAAACATCTGACTCAGAACAAAATCACGGTCTTGCTGAAACCAACTGTAGGCCAAGTGGACTTCAGGGAGCCCAGATACAGTATACACAGTAAAACAAATAAGGGTTCTTTTTTTCTCTTGTCTTTCAAATTAATTAAAGAACAATAATGGCCCTGACCTCCACTAGTGCTATCATGATCAAAATAAATTAACCACTTCCTCTTAGGGAAAAAAACAACAACCAAACAACAAGCAGATTTATTTCTTCATAGTCGGGTCATAGAAAATAAAATCCAGCAAATAAATATTTTGCAAGTCATAAGTCTATTAGATCTTTTCAGTGACAGGTATCTTCCTTTTTTTTTATGTAAGTACAGAGAAAGTAGAATTGTTGAGTGTCTTGAATGAAAATCAAGACTTTTCCCTGTACTTGGAAAAACCATGTACCAGAGAAATGGATGGTCCATGCCAAAATTTGAACAAATGATTGAGGCAGAGATTCAAAAATGGAACAAATATGAGGAGGTTACACATTTAGGCATTTAATGAATCAGATGCAACATCCATTGCCCCAAAAATTATTTTACAGTGGAATTACTCTGCACTTAGAAACTGTTAAAGAAAAACAAGCACATTAATGTTCAGCTAAAATAATTTGTAAATAATTGAATAAGTAAATCAAAGACTCAGGGCCTCATGGTTGTGCAGTATGTGGAACTACATTCAGCATCTTTTGCTTTATTTTTCTCTTCAAGTTCAAACTAATAAAAATGAAAGTTGTCTTTGTTACACCATTAGTATGTCCATTAAACTTCAGTTTCACTAATTCACCATCCATATTTTTCCCTAGCAATTTTATTTTAACTCTGTAGTTAGGATTTTGTGATGGCTTTTCCTTTCAGTTTTTCTTATTACAGTCTTTCTTTGTTTAAATTCAGCTGGCATTTATATCTCTAACATCTTCCAGGACAGTACCAAAAAAAACCCCTATCAGAGACAGCGAAGAATGCATAAATGAATGACCCTTAGACTCATGAGTCAATAGAGAAAGTTGATATAATCCACCCTCAACACCAACAGCACATTCTGTCAACTCAGCTGAAGTTGACAATATCATCACGTTTGCGATAGAGATACAATTATGGCTGGAAGATTCCCACAGCCCTGCCAGATTCCTCAAGGGGATTAGCACTTGTCTGATTGCAGTACACAACAAAGACATTGTTAAAATATCAGTGCATCAATCAGGAGGAATTTGGAGACTTTGAAGTTTAAAAAAAATAAAACAACAGTGTGGGAAAAAGAAGCAGTTAGAATAGTTAAGTGCAGTTATGTGTATCTGATTAAGTTAAATGACACACTCTGACAAGCATTTGATTCTTAATTTGTCAGTAACATAATTTAGAAATAACTTTTTTAAAAAAATTTTCATCAATTACTATCAATAGTTATTTGGAAGTACTTCAGCTTTATGTGATCTTTTCCCCCAAGGAAGAAACTAGCAAAGTATAAAGGAACATTAATCACAGTAATCATGAGTCTCAGCCTCATAATTAACAGAGTGCAGAGCCTGAGAATGCAATTCCTTGTGCTAATGCCAGTGTTCCTTCCTCCCAGCAGCTGATTTCAGAAGGTGGTGCAGAAAGTCTAAGGTGGTGGACCTATTAAGAATAGGGTGTATTAATTGCCAATGCATTCTCTTCTAAATCTCTCTCTGCCTTGCCGGCAATTAAGAGTGACAATGAACAATACCCACATCATTTACCATGAGCATAGTCATTATGCTGGAATTTTCTATTGCGGCCTCCTTATAGTAAACATATGGATTGTGCAGGCTTTTATTTTGCTGATTTACATGAATAGTTTCTGTTGTTGTTTGGGTATGGATCCGAGCTAAATGTCATATATCAAAGGTATCAACTATAGGGATGCACTGAAACCCAAGGTATAAGAATTCACCAAAACCTTGCTATGATTTCCCAAGAAATTTGTACTTGTGGCAGCAGTGGACTTCTCAGAATTTCTTAGGCCAGTCCAGCAAATACCACAGTTTTAACAAATGTTCCTAAAATCAATACCTTAAGGATCCATAATTTTAACATATACAGATATACTGAAGCACATGTATTGAAAGCATAAAGAACAGCAACCAGAGATTTCCTAATACTGCTCTCCTTACTACATTTGTTCCTACTACAAACAAACCTTACGGAAGTTTATACAATTCCAACTGAGTTTGCAGCTCGTGTCATGCTTGGTAAGTCTTTCATTGCAAATAATCTGATATTTTCAAATAGGTCTGAGGTCTTCGAATGAAGTCAGAGGGCATGCTGACACCAGCATGAACTTGAACAAATCCTAATTGAGAACAAGCAACCAAAGCAACTGGATAACTTTCTTAGTCCAAACTAAGAAATTAGACTTAAACTTTGCAGTGACCCCTATAAAAATATATATCCATCATTTACAGCATCACAGAAAGATGAATAAACAGAAATGATAGCAGCAAGGAAAACTGTATAGCAACGTGTTTGCTCTATCCAGTGTGTTACAACCATGTTCTACAACCAGTGGTCATCAGGTGAGTAGGGTTATGTGCTGTTAGGACAGAAATGTGCTTGGACAGACATACTGTGCTCCCAAAATATTGTCTGTTTTTAAATTGTATAGCTGACCTTAGCCATCACCACATCATTGGCAGAGAAATAACAAGTCTGTCAGAAAGAAAGTACAGGCTGACTAGAGTGGAGTTACTCTAACTCCATGAAAAGGGCATGAAAAGATCTGATTGTTACTGCTACATAAATATGCAGAAGCATGCCACCGCCACATGCTTGCTAGAGACCAGAAATAAAAATACAGAAAAAAGGGACTAATATCTTTCTAATAACTGCATAGTACTTGCCGGTATAAACTAGCATAGCTCAGTTGGCTAAGGCAGAGCTATATCAGCTTCCTAACGTGAAGATCTTGGCTCTTCTAGGACTCGTACTATTCCTTAAGAGTCTGCAACAATAGGGCTGAAATCGGAGAAATGTGAAAGCATGAATTCTCAGTGAAACGTGCATAACTAGATGATGTGATGAGAGCAGGAACTGACAAGAGAAAGGCCAGGTCACGAAGCTTTCAGTCTGTACATGCCAACAAATCATTAAAGGTGCGTGAGGATTTGAAAATGCTACACGATTTGTTGAAAATCTGTTCTGCCTTTAATTTTTTGGTTTACTGCCTTTGAGAGGAGAGGAATGAAGAGTGTCAGATTACAAAGTGGAATTCCTACTGCTGACCAGAAGACATTGGATTTCCTTGTTCGGACCCTAAGGGAAAGAACAGTCACCACTGTTACGGCTTTTTGGAACTTGATTTCTAAGCAGTAAGGTAAAGCTAAATATGGGCCCATTTTAGAAGTATAGAAATCTATCAGATTTACTGGGCTGTCTGTCTGTCTGGCCTTTATTATGTGTCTACCAAAAGAAAATTCTATCTTAAACATATTTTTTCATTCTAGGTTTTATAGCTATCATTTGATCTTTATGGAAAAACTTCTTTCATTTCCATGTTTTTGAGCAGAAGAATGAGGATATGGAGATTATAACATTTTCAGGGCACTAAATTTTATTAATGATAGTTCCTAATATTAGCAGCTCTGGTTTGAAACTGAAGTTCTATGAATAAATGCATGTTCAATATCTTTCTCTGGAGTAATATCTAGCTAACTTTTATTTTAAAGATAAACACATAATGAAAAAACTAAAATAACATTAAACAAGAATAGAGTAATGCATATAGACCTAAAAAATAAGAGCTATTAACTGAGAGAGTAAGTTTCAACAGTGACAGGATTAACAGTTGCTGGCACATCACATCTTGTCGGCACATTACTCTTCAAATAGGCCCATGATTCCACAACCAATATAACTTTATCAGTGAACAAGAATCAAAGAGTTTTCCCCGAACTGATAACATAATTCCAGTTTATATTGTAAATGGGAATCTTTAATTCCACTCTACAACTGGACTGGGCCGGTTCAGAAAACAAGCTGGAACCACGGCTGCACTCAGGTTGCACTCAGGTTGAGTGACAAACGTCCTGAACAAAGTTTTTCCAAAAGGCACAACCTTTGGCATTTTTGGCACAGCTCTGTCTCTTATGGGCAACTAAGACACACATATGTTAATCATCAATTAATTCATAATCTTCTGAGTGCAGCTCATGGGCAAAGATCTTTCATGAACACTGCATTTACTTGAAGCTATGGTTTTGAGTGGAATTACTCTGACTTTCTCTCTGATGATGCAGTAATCAGCTTCTAACACAGCAGTGGAAGGAAGCAGCGCTTTGAGCCTGCTGCAGTTGTGTGTGCTTTTGGGGCTGAGAGTAATGGAGCTAAACAATGCCAGATCTGTGCTACATCTAGGGGTTTGATGATTATCACTACATTATAGTCACTTATGGTCAGGCTAATGTTTAGGATGAAACCGAGTGTTCCCAAAACATCTTCTTTTATTCTAATACACATCAGCAGTACGTTATGCAAAGCACAATGAAAATAAACTATGGATAAAACCAACACTTACATATAAAAAGACGCCATTACTTTATTTGAACATGCCATCAAACAAATGTCATTAAATCACATTAAGTAAAAGGACAGATAGTGGCTGCTATTAAAAACTCAGCTTTTGCTAGCAGTTCATGATGCTTACAAATATATTTCTATAGGACATGAGAAGAATGGCTGTTAAACAATGTTGTTACAGCAGGGTCTCAGCATCATCACTGATTCTGAAAAAATACACGCTACTGCACTGAGTAATTTCATCTTGGTATGTAGAACCGGAGACCCAAAATGTGAAATTTAGAAGTACAACAAACTTAGATAAAGTAGAAGCTTGCTTTGTTTGGATTTGGGTTTTGAATTGTGTTCATACATATTTTATGTCACAATTCAAACAAAAAATGCATAATTCATTGAATAGTACAAAAATCCTCAATAATACTTGTGAGTTAATAATTAGACTTAGCTCATAACACTCAGTCTTTACAGACAGAAAGATGGCTTCTTGCAATTTTGTTTATTGATATAAATGGAATAAACATTTACATAGGAAATCTTCCTTTTTGTACGAAAATGCTCTCCATTTTCTAGTGGCAGAATACTAATTAAAGAAAATTTTGGTTTTAGCCATTTTTTTACTATACCATACCCTTTTCTTTATTATAAAGTAAACACAGAAAAAGGTTGAATTCTAAAAACTTCTCCACCTAAAATAATATATGTTAAATCCCTGTGTATTGTCTGCAGAAATCATTACCAAAAAATCCTGTTGTTAACAAGCAATTGTAACTCAAAGGAATTTCAGACGCCTTATACCTGCTGCCTCTAAGAGGCAATCTCTCAACCATTTACTTCTGTAAACGTTTCTTCAGAGTGGGATACTTTGTACAGCAAATACAAACAGAAATGCAATTGTTCTACCCTATTCCCTCCTACATTTTTCAAAATCCAGCTGCGATATTTTCATAAGTCTTCTTTGATATTATAAATGTGCCTATTTTTTACTCAGCCAAATGCTGTGCCATTTCAGCGGTTCTGGATTTTTTTTTAGGCTGAATTTATGGCAAAAGAAAACTATCAGTAAATTCTTAGCCAGGCTTCTCCACTATATTAGTCTCGGAGCTTTAGCTAGAAGCAGAATAATGGTAATGTATATGTTGCTGTTATCCAGTTGTTTAATATACCATGACCATGCTCTCTTCATTATAGAGTAAAGCCAAAACAGAACTGAAAAGGCAGAAGAATGATTTTGTTTCTATAACATGTCACTGCTGGGGCGGGGGGGTGTGACCAGGCCAGACTAATAGCCACCTTGGGATTATTTCAGACAGTGCTTTATCAATCAAGTATGACTTGTAAAATGGAATATTTGAAAACAAAGCAAAGGGGACAAGAATTAAAGTGAGAATTCAGTACATCTGTAAGGGCCACCTACAGGGCAGCAGTGTTTTCATGGTACTTGGGATGGCAGTTGTTATGATTTTCACAGCCTTTTAAAAAGGCTCCTCTTACCACTAGTACGCAGGGCAGAGGGGAAAAAATGATGATCCTCCAGAAATTGACTTTTCACAGATAACCCCACACTGCTGAGCAACATCGAGAAAACAGTCTGGAGTCACAGAACTGCCATGACTGTAATTTATAGAGGAAAAAAAAAAAAGATATTTGTGTGAGTTAAGTAGAGTCATGCTGGAACTGAGAGTATGTCTGCTAGAAGTGAAGTCAAGCCTCTGACTTAATGCTCTCAACATTCATCTTATCATCATCCAGGGAGACCTGTTAAACTTTTTTTCCCAGAGAGGCAGGATAAATGTAAGAGTAACTTAAGGGCTCAGATGTCCTTGAATAAGCCATTTCAGAGCTTTCTATCCAATAAAAATTGATGACTCCTACTTCACGAGTGTGCTGGGAAAACGTACACAATGAGGAAAGGCTCCAGCATCCCTGCTTAATAGGGCCATCATGAGATGTTCCCGGCAGAACTGTAGATCCCATGAAATGATTCAGGCAGGCCACAGATGTCCTGATCAAAGTTTTCCATTCATTACCATGGGCTCTATGCCCAAAACTACTCAACAAGCATTGCTGAATACTGAACCCAGCTTACTTTGTACTTGTATTCACTGCGTTCTCACTCCTTGTTTGCTTGAAGAAATCACAAGAATGCATGGCACAAAGCAAGACAGAGCTCTTTTATTTTTATCGCTGTCCTGAATGCCAGAATCTGGCAGCCCAGATCTGTGGCTTTGGTGTAGTACCTTGTTGTGGCTTTTGAAGACTTGTCCAAATAAGCACTGCATTCCTTAGATCCAAACCTAGCGATTCTGACCATACTTTTTTCTAACTATAGTCCTGCAGACAAAATATAGCTGCCTTTGTTGCTATTGAGTTTAGCCAGAATTAGGGGATCAACATCCGGTAGCTGCTTTGATGATGGCAGCCAGTAGTCACTTTTTTGAAACTTGGCAGCAGATGTATTGCCAACCTTTCCAATATCTCTCCACTCCACCCCGCAAAAATAACACTCTCAGGAGGGAACACTAACGCAACAAGAACTTAATGCATCATCCTCTTTGCCTCTGCTAACCACGGTATGCAATTATCACAGGGGCCGTCACTGAATCCATCCGTGGTTGGATGGCTGACTCACTCTGCCTGCTCCATGCCAAAACGTTTTTTACTGTTGCTTGCAGCAGTTCTGCTCGATGTAGATGAGCTCATACATGCATTGTACGGCACTGGAAGAAGACGTGTGAGAGCACTGGAATCAGAAAAAGCAGCTTGGGACCCCAGGGAACTCTCTACATCGTATGTTAACCAGGATCTCCCCACATAACAACCCAACCCAAAACCAAATCAAGTCCACTGCCTGCAGCTGACAAAGAAAGTAAGCTGAAAGAGTTAAAATGCTCAGTTGGAAACCAGATGGCAAAAAAAAAAAAATTCCTTAAAAGCCTCCTCAGACTTAGAATTGGTGGGTTTTTTTCCCTTCTCTTAGCAAAAGCACTACTTTCTCATTGCAAACTTCAGCTTATTTATAGCTAGAGAGACATGAAACCTATGGGTCCACTTTGGGTGGGGCTGCAAAGGGGCTGCCAAGGGATGGGCTGGGGTGTAAGAAAGGGTGCTCTGACTCCTCCATCATGTCAGAGCTAAGGTTAATGTTATGAGAGAGACACAGGCTCAGGGTCCAGTCGGAGGAGGGCCTACAGTGGCCTGCCAAAGGAGCAGGTAGGCAAGAAAATGAATTCTCCCTTGACAGCTGCTACGTCTTGGAAATGGTTTGGTGCTCCTAGACTAAGCACAGCCCACGCCCACAGTTAGGTTCTGGATCATCATGTATTGCTTGATGTTATATATTTTTTTCTTTGTCAAGTTTTCTTTCGATTTAGACTGTTTGATTTCTGCGTTTTGTGATTCACTTGCCTGTTTCTCATTTGGGTTTCCCTGGGCCTAGGATTACAGACACGGCTACACATACAGACTGCATGTCCTCCCATGCCAGACTCCATCACACATGCCCTATCAGTGGCTCTGTCACTATGACCCCTTCCATCAGGTCTCTTTGGTAAATCAGCAATAGCTTGGCACAGGTCTAATATGATTCTCTGTGTAACCTCAAGCTCATTTACTGCTTCTTATATGGAAGAGCTTTAGGAATATCCCTAGTAGCCTTACTACCATTAAACCACTTTGTCAGAAAGTAAGATGAGAAGCAACTTCACAGAGGTCAACAGGGACTGCTAGTGGAGCTTCAAATCCACACAGACCACAAGGGTTTAAACTCTGGGTTCTTCTGTTCAGAGATTCTGAAGAGGATTAAACTCAGAGTTTCATCCAAGACCCATTTATCGACTTCAGGAAAGTTGGACAAAGTATTTTCAGACTGAATATAGGGCCTTTGACTCAAGAACAGGTCCAGACCTTCTGTTTTGCTTATAAAATTGTCCCTTCCTTGTTTATGTGCACCTTTTTGTAAATAAGCAATGCAAAATGAGTAGCCAGTGCGAACATTCTTCCTAAACTTGGTTACATTTCTGAAGCTTAAATAATTTCTACAATATAAAAATGAAGACTTCTGAATTCAAAATGCTCAGATGTTTGCTAGATTAAGAATGAATCTTAACTTGGAAAGGGATGAAATGAAGTTTTATTTAGAGAGTTCAAAATGCTTGCATTTTTGAATGTTACTCAAGTAACCACAAAATATATAAAGAATTCTGTATTTCTCAATTTGAAACAACTGAACAGTATACAGCTCTCTGCAGATGCCAACCTAAACGTGTCAGACAGATGTTTTTTTTCCCTAACCCAGTTCAATTAAAATATTTTATGAAGGACCACCCATGGAAAATAATTAGGAAATAAAATAAATAATTATGTGTACTGTAGTTAAGAAAATAATTAATCCTTAGATTTTAAAATACAACAAGAGGAAACAGGGGGTGAATTTGATACCTACAGATGATAGTGACATGCCACAGTCTCTTCCTAGTAGATTAATTATATGAACTAGAATATCAGCAAGGTATTAAAATACAGATTGCAGGACACAGAGAAAAGAGAACATATAAAAGCTCTACTTACCTCTGAAATTAAAATTAGACGTTCTTTATCTTTTCTAACTTTAGCCAAGGAGCTGACATTGATGGGAGACTCAAACCCATTAATTACTTGAGCTGTTAGAAGTTAGTTAGTGTTTCTTTCTTTTCCATGAAATTTTATATCAGCATAAAAAGAACAGTACCTGTAATAAAAATATCATTAACAAAAGCTACCATTTTTGTGGGTAAGCCAACATCTTTCCTCATGTAATACGAGTGCCAAACACTGAGTGACACACAGGAATGTAGGGTAGAAATTTCCCCAGCCCCCAAGTCCAGTCCCTTGTTATTGTGGCAACCACATCCTGTAACTGCTACTATAAACTAAAATGTTATATGTGGGTATTGACTGAGAACAGTTAGCTTTCTAGTCTTACATGTCTGCTTGTGTAGACAGAGTGCTAAATAAATACGTGCTATGAAAAAAACAGCCAACTCTTTCAAGAGTGAGAATAATGTAAATTCATTGGATCTACTCGCCTTATATACTGGGGAACAGCTCTCAACTTCTCCATCTGCATTTTGACTGCAAGAATAAATTAACCATCACATTCTGAACAAATGAGGAATGGAGCACTAAACAGATGGAACCTCTGATGTTTATTTCAAAAAAGCATTTGAAGGCCAACCTGTATCATCAATGCATAACATACAGAAATAGTAACTCTAAAAGTTGCACAAGGTGATTTGACACCTTACTCTTTCAGAATCCCATATTCCAAACCATGTCACTAACTATATGCTGCAGAAAATTAGCATATGAAACTTAAAGTTGCAGTACTAAAAAGATAAGTTATAAACTGGCATAAATCTTTACATTGGTATAAAATAAACAAACTGCAATAGTTAGGAAAGGGAACTGCAATAAGGGTTTTTCTACACCTACTGAAGGAAGATGCGAGCTTTGTCAAGGTGATGCAACAGCTTATAAAAAGCTTGTGTTGCTTACGTTTCCCATCCCCTGCTGTGGTTGGCAAATAACAGAGCCTGAGCCTCAGTTATCATAAAGAATCTTCAAAAGAATCTTCTGCTGCGCTATGAAGCCAAGACTGTCACGGTCCATGTGGATCTCTCAAATTTACAGGACAGCATACTCTGGGAATTATTTTATGAGGTCATTAGGAAAGAAAACAAACACACGCATCAAACAAGGGCTTGATCCCCTTCGTACTGACTAGTCTAATGTGTGAATTCACTAATTCATCCCTTAATTCATGAGGTTTCTAACTCACAAGTTGTCTAATTCATAACTTGTAGCCCATGCACCTATAAGCAAAACACTTACCTCGCTGATGATGAGAGTGCTCATCCTGCCTCCTCCATCACAGTGCAGGCTTCCCCCGTGCTGCACCGGGAGGCTCAAAAGCCTCAGCAGTCTGGCTGCTGTTGGTTGTGTTTCAAAAGCCTTTTAGGTAAACTGACGTATTTATACCTTCCTGCTTGGAAGTTTGGTCTAATATTATTTCCCTAACATACCCAACCAAACCACAGAGAATATACGATTGCCCACTATAGGAGAATTATTTCCTCCCAAACTATTTTTCCTGTTTCCCCATCTTCAAGGGTGAGGAGAGTGAATGAAATAGAATAGAAAAAATAAAAGGAGCAGAACTGACAAAGGAGCGAGATAAACATTAGGCTTTTTGGGAAAAAGACAAACAGCTGAACAGGTTTCTGGAGAGCTTTGGCTTCACTTCTACTTGTAGGAGAACATCAAAGGTGGAAAAGGCAAGCTATATTTAAGACAGTATAATGGAGAATCAGCTGTAAAAATGTAGAAAGCAGGAATTTCTGTTCATTTTTATATGCATTTTCAGTTTTCTTGAGTTTCATGTTTTCCATGCTTTATCTTTCTACTTAAAAAAAAAAAAAAAAAAAGCACAAATTCTGTCAAGTCTTCTTCTTCATGAATTCTGTTTGCTAATAATTAGCACAAGTCTCCTGAAGAAAACTAGGAAAAGATGTGCAAAATTTAATGCAATTTATAGGAGTTGGTCCTGGAGCCAGAAAATAGGCAATTAGATCCCTGCTTTCTGGAGAGGATGACACATAGAGCTCTGCAGCCTGAGAACTTGGCTAAGGACACTGAGAAGCAGTACCAAAGCTCTGGCCAGACTCCAGATGTTTGAGACATTATCAGATCTGGTGGGTTGATCTTGCATCAATTTGATGAGTAACTGAGAAATGTTGCTTGGCCTGGTTTCTTCATGGCTCAGAGCCCACTTCAGGATGAAAACTGTCTACTATGGTAATAAAGAAACAAAATCTGAAAAGAAAGGGTACTCACCAGGCAGTCAATAAAAGTAAGGTTTTGTTCATCATAGAATCATTGAATAATTCATGCAGAAAGGGCCCTTTGGAAATCACCTGGTTGTTCCTCACCACCACCACCACCAAAGCAGGGCCAACTTCAAAATCGATCCAACTTCAGGGTTAGATCACATGGCTCAGGGTCATCTCCAAACACGGACTGAACATCTCCAAGGATAGAGATGCCATAGCCTCGCAGTTCCCATATTTCGCTAACCTCAGGGTGTGATTTTTATTTTTTTTTTCAATTTCTTATATTGAATTGGAACTCCACATGCTCCCTGTGTACTGCTAATCTTTGTGCACCCCTAAGAAGAGTTTGGCTTCATCTTCTCTATGCCCTCCCATTAGGTAGCTGAAGATAGAAATTTCCCCTTTCTCTTTCTTCTTCAGCATAAACTAACCCATTTCTTTAACCTCCTCTCATCTTCTCTCCTCCCCATGACCTGTGAGAGATTTCTGTCTGTTCCCTTTTCTGGATGGAAGTGCATGTTAAAGGCAAAAAGTATGTCAGCTGTTGTACTTTTTTCTGTTCTTTACAGATATATAACAGTTTCCAACAAAATTTATCTTCTGGACAAAAAAGAAACCAAAAATCCATTTATTCCACAAGACGGATGCATTCTGGATGTCCCTGCTGCCATGATTCATCGCAGCTTTTTAAGAAAAGTAATCATCTCTTTCAAGGAGGGAGGCAATGTTTTACCTTCTGCATTAAAACCACGTTTTGGACAAAGAATATTTGAACAACAGATTTAGAATTTTACCAACATTTCACATACAATTACTGGGAAGGAGAGAGTGGGAAAAGACTGAAATTAAGATTCCCAGCATATTTTAAGAGTAAGAAATCCTGAATTACTCAAGGACTGAGCTCACAATTAGCAATAGTTTAATAAACAAGGTAAGAAATATGTGACTAGGACCCTGAGTCCATAAATCAGATTCTGCTACAGGATTGTTTTGCAAGATACAGTGCTGTGCACTATGTCCAAGGACCCCAAGCCCCACTTGCTGCTGGATCACAGCGGGGATCCTCATCAGGGTAGAACACGGGCACTGAACGTTTATAATAATGCTGAAGCCGTGAGAGCAGTTTTTCCACCACATGAGGATATTTTTCAGACACATCATTTTTCTCTTCGGGATCATGAACAATATCAAACAGCCAAAGTCTCTTTGTTGGTGGATCAGGTGATTGAATCTTTGATTCATTGAACAAAGATGGTGGAGGGAACCAGTGACTGCAGCCTGCAGAAACAGGAACAGACCAAGGGTTAATTCTCAGATACAGAGCAGCACTGTGGAAACACAGAGTTATAGTTTAATTGACGAATTCACTAGGACCCTTAACAAGTCACTGGCCAGTGACTGTTGCTGCATTCCCTAACTCCAGCCCAGCACCAGAGCATCCCTAGTCCAGGGCTACCTATACAGGAGTTCTGTTTATACAAAAAAGCTGCACCATCAGGACTCAAACTTCCATGTAACTTAATTTCATATAAATTAATTTCATGGACTTTCTTCTTGGATTTGATGATCCTTATGGTTCCCTTCCAATTTGAGTTATTCTATGATTCTATGATAGTTTTTCCACTACTGTGAGAGTAATTTTATACAAAATATTTGCAAAATGAAAGAATATGTTATTTGGATGTTAGAAGTGCCCTGTCTAGATTTTTGCACATCATCAAAAACCTGAGAAGTCAGCAGAATAACTAAAATAAATGAAAATATATTAAATAGAATTCAAATGTGTTTGGGTCGGGTGGGATATATGACACACTGTACAAAAATAAATTACTTTGTTACCTGGATATCCAGTTAGTAACTTCCATTTTCCACGTCGGATTGCTGCATGCATAGATATATTGAAAAATGTATCATCCCATGGAGAAGGTTTGCTCTGTGCTAAAGATGTCCTATTGTCAATGCCAAGACCTTAAGGAAACAGTAAAATAAGTTAGGTACATTGCATATGCATGAAGTAATTTTTAGAATTCTGTTGGAAAACAAAGCAGTATTATCCATGTATTTTTACATATTAGATAAAGAATTTGTTATATATATGTGCAAAGATCTGTGCTATGATTCACTGGATGTATTTAACTCAGAACTTGAACTGCACCCCAAGAAGTTACCAGTGGAAAATGTCACACCTGAGTCTGGATAACTGGATTCATCTTGTATTCAGATATTATATGTGCATCTCATATACCTACATTAATGCTCACGAATTGCTAGATTTGCTCATAGAAGTGCCTATATCTTTTGCCTGTTAGGAATACAGGATTGAAAGATCTCCTGAATCAATGCTACTACTGTTAATTCTCTTAGATCACTCCAGGGACCAAGTCTCAGGTCCTGACTCGTATCCACACACTGTCTCTGGACTGAGCTGCCTACATTCACACAGATCTGTATCTGGCCAGCGAGGGACTTCTATGGCATGACACAGCGTGAAGCAAGTCTTCATGCTATCTTTGGTAGAGTCGCGTATGACGTGGTCCCATATCCAGATACTGCAGAAGACTCTCAAGTGTCAACTATATGCAGAATCCCTCTCAAAAGGAAACCTGAAACTCCTTATAGAAGGAACTCAGAAAAAAAATTAACATACATACACCAGGGATGATCAGGAGACTGGTTCTTTACTGAAACCAGGAAGGAGTCAGACAGACACTCCAGAAGAATCCAAACCATCTTGCATATTAGCTTTCATAAACAAGATAGAAGTTTAAGCCAGAAAATCTAAGAGTTTTACATTAATTGTATCAGTTGATACCTGTTTACCAAAAGACTACCAGAAGGCAACTCTATAATCAGAATAGAAACAAGACATGAGGAGATGGAGAGAAACCAATGTTGATTTTCAAGCATCTTTCAAGAGATGACTTTCAATCACTTTAGGGAATTTGAAGGACTCAGCTGACAGATTTTTGCCACTGAAATGAAAAAGAGAATCCATGAGATGCACAATGATCATGGAGATTATTAGAAACAGAACTAGAGGTTTCTACAAAGAGTAAATTCTGTACATCACAGCAGGGCAAACATACATCTGATAGAAAAGAACAACAGAGAGTTTAGAAAGGAAATGTGGGGCCACAATTTCTCTATTTTTCATTAAGGTCCTGCTAAATTTCTATTTTATTACTGGGATTCACACTTTGAATAATTTTTTCTTTAATAAGCAGTTTTTGTGCATACTCAAGTTCCCTGTTTACATCACGGGATGTAAATGCCCCCACATAAATAAGGCTATAAAAGGGGACTACTTGTTTAGAATATGCATACACAGATGGGGGAGGACTCAGCTCATGTTAGATCATGAAGCACTGAAGCTGATGACAAAAAAACCCCAAACCCCTATAAAACCAAGGAAAACTTCATAAATACCCCCAGAAGAATCTCTTCTGGAAGATAACCTCCCACACAGCTATGTGATGTCCACAGCAGATACGATCAGTTTAAAGATTAATATTGCTGACTTTTCAACATCATTATGTTATGTGTTATTCTGTCATACTGTTTGCTACTGGGAACACTCATCTTTGCCATCTACTTTCTTAAAGAGCACGGTGAAAGACATTCAGCAGATCAAAAAACACAACCATAGTTTTTAAACATTATGACTCAAAATTACAATATTAAGGCTTGGTCTAAAGGAAGAATTATGTGAGTCTCTATTTCCGGTTTTAAGGCTTAGTGTGGAGAATATGCTTCTGATTGCTGAGCTACAGTATGTGAAGCCATAATGTTACACAAGATAAATTATGTAAAATACTTCAAATAAACAGTATGAAAGATTGTATTTTTAGATATACTTTGCCAAACATCCTTAGAATGCCATGCATGAGACTTAAAATAAGAGTCCAGACGATAAAATGATTTTTAAAACTCCTTATTTGGTCCAGGTAGCAAAACCAAAATCCTACACTAAGAAATACTTTTACCAGAGCTTGTAGTTGAAATTCTTTGGTGGAATATTATCTTTCAGCAAATTTCTTGAAGAGAAAGAGATAAATTCCCTTAAGTTGAACTATTATGAAGAGAACTCTGTCAGTCATGTTAACTCACTCATTGCATGCACTTGTCTTCTACCAAAGAAATGTACTGCCTATTATTCAGACAAGTGCATTGCTTCCTAGGCAGTACAGGTCAACTTCTACCAGACATACCAGCCATGGAAAACAGATTGATGCTTGTTTGATTGCAGTCTACATAGAATATTTATAGGACTGCCAGTTTATTACATTATATAAGCACCAGGTACAGAACTAAGATAAATAAAAATATTTCTTGATATGAGTTCTCTTCTTCCCATCATGCGACTTCCACCTTAAGCTCAGATATTCCTCCCCCTGTATTTACCTGACTTTCTCCTTCTCTTCATCCCAGTAGTTAAGTTTCTACCCCTGTCTTCATTCTTCCACTTCTGCTAGTGCAGACCTGGGCAGTCGTTTTCCTTGCCGTATGAATTTTACAGGGATCCATTTTCCCATTTGTCAGATTACAGAAGTCACATTCTTTTTGTTTCCTTTGCAAGATAAAACATTCATTCCCATAGCATCTAAGCAGTTTTGCTCTGTATCTGTTCTAGATTGTTAGGGGTTTTTTTCTTCTTTTTTTTCCTTATGGTTGACCAGGCAGTAACAACAACCCCGTGGACTAAGACAGCAGTCAGAGGAGAGATACCTTATTTTGATCTGGATAATCAAGTCTGCCTTCACATGTCCGCATACTCTCCTTATGGACTTATATATAAATATTGTGATGCTTTTGCTTGTGCAGGGGCTAGACATTTTATTTTTCTGATGTTTGATCACCAGTGTATCGGTGGCTAATGAAATACTAAAGCTTTGTTTTCACCTTAAAAAAATCCCAACAGCCTTTGCCATGAATTTTCTTATTTTCGAACAGAAGCCACTGTTTCCTGAAGCACAATTTCAGAGCCTCTCCAGCTGCTATATTTCTTTTTAAGTAGTCTCTTGGGAAATGATACAACTTTTACTAGTTAAGAAAGCACTGAAATTTCATTCAGATATTTATTTTCAAATCCTTAATGCTACAACAAATTGATCTAAATATTTTAGTGTTTTGTTTGGAGTTGTAAGTCACCAAAAAGTATTTAAATAGCTTTTATATCTCTATAGAAGAAAATAGTCCTTCAGAAAATGTTGCCCTTGGTAAATGACTTTGGTGTTTATATCAAATTTCAAGACCATCCTTAGTCTTAACAACCTGAAAAAAGGCTTCAGGAGCAGATTTTAAAAGGCACTGAGGTGGCCAACTCCCACTACCCACAAAAGCAGTTTATTATCTAAATACTTTAATAGCCTGGCCCTCTGCCCCTCATGAAAACTTCAGCTTAATTCTTTTCTTTCTATTATCATACATTGTTTCTCTAAACAGATATATATTCCAAACTAGGATGTAAAAACCTAAATAACCTTCAATAGCTAATTTGTACGTTCAAGAGACTTGATTTTTCAGAAGGTCAATGGTATTAGCTCTGAAAAATCTACGCAAGATGCTCAGAAAGCATTGGTCAAAAAATGTTAGCTGCATTTGCATAAATAATTGGCATTTTGATAATTTTCATATTCCATAGCATACTCTTCAGGCAGGACACGGAATATGTCCGTGTCCGTATATAAATAACAACCTGAATGATAACCAGTGGATATATGGGACTTTTCTGAAAAGTGAACAATCTTCCAATGCATTAAAAGCCTTGCTAATGTGTAAACCTAAGTACAACAAAAGGGACAGTAATGAACATGGGGGGAAAAAGCCTATCCTCACTCTGCATATACAAAAGAAATGTGCTCTGAACATGCTATTGCTGTTTAGGGAAGAGTTGGCAAAGTTGTAATTAACAGGTAATGTCCAGCAGCAGAAAAGCAAAACCAACACTATAAGTGGCAAAAAATGGGACAGTATGCCACCACCTAGGTCCTTGTTGTGCCTCACGCAGGATACTGTGCAGTTTTGGTCCTGACTTTACAAAACAGAAAAACAGAAAAACCATACAAAATACAAAGAGATATGACAAGGAAGATTAAATCTATGGAGCAGCTTCTGTGTGAAGAATGACTAAATAAACAGTACTCTTCATCCTCAAAGATGGGCAACTGATGAGGGACAGGACAGAGGTCTATCAAATTGTGTGTGGCTATGACAAGCTGCATAAGGAACTGGTCTTTCCTAATAGGGGCATCAAATAAATTATGAAGCTGCATATTAAAAATAAATGATAGTATATAGTTCCTTATCACAAGCCCAACTCAAGTGTGTAATTCTGTTCCATGGGATGCTGTGGATGCCAGAAGTTTATGCGTGTTGAGTGATAAAAACGGTTCACAAAGCAGAAGAAAAATCCATCAAGGATTCTTATATCCAAAATCACAACCTAAAGATCAGGGGCTCCATTAGCTGCAGGTTGTGGGGGATGCACAAGAGAAGTATATTTATGTGCTTGCCCTCATACTCTCCTTCCTACACAACTTCTGCTCTTGGAAACAGAATAACAATCTAGACAGATTTTTGGCCTCATCATACACAAGACATATTACCAAATTACTTTCAGTTCAGGACAATCTAAATATTTTGTTTACAAAAGAAAGTGCTATGTCGAAGCAGATTTATGCAACCCTTTTTATAATATTAATCTCTGTATGTACTGAACTGAAAGGGTCAAAAATTTCACAAAAGATAAGTATAGAATCACAGAATCATAGAATATCTCAAGTTGGAAGGGACTCATAAGTATCTTGAAGTCCAACTCCCTGTTCCTCGCTACCGAAAACTAAACTGTATGACTAAGAGTGTCATCCAGATGCTCCTTGAACTCACAGGCTTGGTGCCGTGACCACTTCCCTGGGGAACCTGTGACAGTGACTGACCACCCTCTCCAAGAAGAACCTTTTCCTAGTGCCCAGTCTGAACTTCCCCTGATGCAGCTTCATTCCATCTCCTCGTGTCCTGTCACGGGTCACCAGCAAGAGGAGATCAGCATGTCCCCCTCTGCTGTCCCCCTTGAGGAAGGTGTAGGCTGCAATGAGGTCACCCCTTCTCCAAGCTTCTTCCCTTCTCCAAGCTAAGCAACCCAAGTGACCTCAGCTGTGCCTCCTCAGTCTTGCCCTGGAGACCTTTCACCATCTTGGTCGCCCTCCTCTGTAAGTATAAATGATTCAGATTCAGGTTTAACTGTAGTTGTACAAATACATGAACACCATGAATCATTTCTAGTTTACTTTCAGTGCTATTCGTAAAAGGGGGGACAGCATAAAGAAATGAGAATATGAATTTGTATTAGCAATGGCTTCCAATGCACAGATCAGTCCGTATCACTGCAGACAAGTCAGTTACTTGCTTAAGGCGTTTTTCACTTATACTAGAACGTAAATCAAGAGTAAAATAATTGAAATGATGGATTCATACCAGATTTATACTACTGTGATTGAGATCAGAATCTGATACCTACATTATTTCCTGCTTTAGTCATACAATTTTAAATTTAAACAAAGCCCCTACAATTTGCCGAAATCTTACAAGATGACAGGTTTTGCCATACTGAAGAAATTATTTGGTACATTCAATCCAGCAGTGTGTCCCGAGAAATAATTAATAACTGGTGATTCAAAGTAAAACAGAAAAGATAAACCCAAACTGCTTACTTTGCCCAGCAATCTGTTCTTTCACTTCACTTTCTAACTATAGGGAAGATCATAAAAAATGATGCAATGTGCTTAGCACTGTTTTTTCCCTCCTAGTCTTCCAAAAAAGCTCTTCTGACCTCATTCAGTATCCCATGTGTATTCTGGATTTAATACATCATTTAGGTTAGGCGGGTAGCTCTTCCAGAGAAAAAAACTGCCTTCCTATTATTTTTGCATATACTTATGATAGCCTTCTGCTTAAGTCATTAGTTCACTATCCAACTGGGCAATGATTTTTGGGGGTGGATAATAGGAAGAAACATTTCTTCACATTTCTTCCCTGGTGATCAATGTATGCTGGAGAATCAATCATCTGCTCGTCGGCTCATACAATCCTAGTTACCTATCAGAAACTAACCTAAAATAAAAAAATACTGATTTATCTGACCACGATGAAAAAGACAAAAATGTCTGAAAACCCATTTATTATCCGTGTAGCTCAAAACCTTTTAAATTCTTCTACTACTGCTGTACACCAAAATAACTTTGTGACCCTTCGATGCCTGCAATGCTACATGGTAATAAAAAAAAGAATAAGAAAGGTTGATCCAGTTTTACTACATTTTACAGCTTTAGATGTCTTATCAGAAGCTCTCTACTCCTCTTCCTGTGTGGTGCCTATAAATCCAACTTGTTTATTTTTCTAAGTCTTATGATGTTCCTGACAGGTTTTACTGATACTTTCTGAAATATTCAATATTCAATCAAGAGAAAATACTAAAAAAAACACCGGTTTTCCTAATGCAAGCAAAATTAAAAAAAACAGCAAAGACAACAATAAAAAGCCACTGCAACACAGTACTTGGTAGGTAGGCTGGTAATTTCAGATCTGTCAGCAGCTTTGTAAATATTTCCTATGATTTGTTTCAAACTTTTTCTTTCCACCTTGCAAGGCAAATATCTCAAGTACCACATTTGTAAAAAAAAGATTTAAGGACAGTCAACACCCATATTGTGTAATTTTGCAAGATTAAAAAAAATGTACAATCTGAATTTTTATTTTTTTTTAAAGAAAGGATCATTCTTTAGATCAATCTAAAAGATAAATTTGTGGAAACATTTTATTAAATGCAATAAATTTCTTGAGTATATTCATTTTACTTTCATGATCTAATTTTTAATCATAAAAAGGAAGAAGATAAACTGCAGATTTTCATCTGAGATTTAAAAAGGGAATATATAGGGGAATACATATTACATATCTATATATATATGATATTCTCACAGATCTAATAAGTATAGATCAATTACTCTTCTCATTCCTTCTAGCTCTCCTTCTTTCTTTCAATGAGACCAGCTCAAGCAATTTGGTAGAAGCCTAAAATGTGGGGATATAAATAGACAGTACATCTAAAAATAAAATATTCTGCCTTCAGTCTATGATTAAGATGATGAAAATGATCCATGTTGACAAGAAGTTTTCTTGGTTGGTAAGAGATCAAAGAGCACACAGTTCTCTCTAACATGCCATTTAGCGAGGTCCCAACCACAAAATTTAAAGGGTCCAAAACAATATTGCTTGAAGCATGCTGTGTTTCTGTACGCTGTGGTCTACAATAGTAGTGTGCAGGGAAGCAATGTTGGGCACTGGAGAGCAATGTCGGAGAAAGACAAAAGAACGTTAATTTATTATTTATTTGGGAGATGGACACCCGCCCAAAGAATTAATCTAAAGAGACTAACTAAGTGTCAGATTGGTTATGCCTCTACAATTTTCCAATATACTCCACAGTAACAAAACCATTTATAAGCAGCTACATATAATCAGTGCCCTTTATGGACAACAGAACAAACAAAGATTCTACCTTTGTTTCTTGATCTGTTATCTCCCTTTTGCAGTATATTTCCCAAAGGAAAAATATCACCATTCTCTGTAGTTAAACTTCTGTTTATGATAATACAACGTAGCAGCACATTCAGCCGTATGACAGGGAAAATATAATCACAAAAAGCTCCAAGCTTAATTGCAACCTGCTTATGGAGAAGACGAAAACCATGCATTAAGAAAAGCCACAAAACCCAGGGTGACATAAGATCTGAGATGGCTCACACACTTTCCAGTGCAAATTAGAAACACATCTGAAAAAAATAATAAACAGGTGCTACTGTTTTGCAGGTGTAAAGTACATTGAAGAGCTTTCAGCCAAAGCAGGAATATCACCAACATTTCCTGTAACACCAGTGTGTTTTCCTTTTTGCACTACCTGTATATCTAAATAGTTTGATAACTTGCACTTTACAATGTATACTGCACAAAAGGATTCCCTAGGTATTCTCTTGGTAACTAAAAATTATCTCTGTAGTTCTCGAAGACTTCTGTTTTGGTATCAATTTTGTCTGGCTGTGCAACACTCCCTATCGCTTATTTGGTTACTCCACTGCAATATTTAAATAATACTTAACAGGATCCACATAGAACAAAAGTTTGTTTCTCATATCACATGTCCATCTAGACCAAGAAACTAAGCAACCATGGGAAAGAAGAAATATCCTCACATGGATAGAAAAGCATCTAAAATGCTTTTAATGGGGAATAAAGTATTGATAAAATGGGGAAAAGTTTTGATTTCACACTGGAGAGGCCACCACTGGACTCCTAAAGGAATGTGGGCTGGGACCCATGCTGTTGAACAATACGTTCAAATATGTTTTGGAATAGCCAAAAGACCTGGAAAAGGGACGGAACAGTGAGATTACAAAGTCTGTGGATGATGATAAATTATTTAAAGCTGACTGTAAAGAATGACAGAAGGCCTTTATGAGACTGGGTTAGTAGGCATTAAAACAGGCAATGATAAATTGATGCATATTTGAAATAACAATCCTAAATTCACATGCTGCGTGTCACCCGTAATTGTCCAAGAGTGAAACCTTGGGATTGTAACAGATTGACCTGATGCTTTGTTAGAATTATGTCAGCACTGGTCAAAAAGAAAACCGAGTGCAAGGAATTATTAGAAAAGGACGAATGAACAAAGCAAAAAGCTCCACGCAACTGGAAAACTGTACTTATGGTCTTCAGATCTCAAAAAGAATACAGTATGACTGAAACCAGTTACAAAGTTGGGTCACGTGCAATCCCTCGTGAATTAAAATCCTCTGCTAGATGCACATTCTGGTTAATTAATTTTGTATGTTCTAGGGAACTCCAGGGACCAGGCTGCTTCCGTCCTCTGCATGACCAAAGGAAGGTTCTTCCCATTTTGTGTGATGTTGAGCCAAATGCAATCAAATAATCAAAACCGTATTGTTTTAATTGACAGGGGACACATCAATGTAACACAAAGTTTGAGCACTTACTACTCAGACCTCATGAAATATCTTGAGCGAAACCACATCATCTTGGTAGTTGTTAGTATATTCAGTGCGACTGCAGTCTCTATCTGACCTGACCAGACGTCATCTACAATGCAGAACAGCACTACTACACAGCACGTACCCACAGTGAGAAAAACTAAACATGCTGAAACACTGGATGAGACATAAATTCTTTATCCAGGAAATTCATCATCTGGCTTTTGCCAGTAACAGTCGTGTTCCAACTGGACTAGACTATGTTCTCTGAACACATATATTCTTGGCTACATCCTCAAATTCAATTACATGCCATTTTTTTTTCAATCACTGAAGATGTTTTGTGGAAAAACTCCATGTTATTCTATCGCTTTGCAAAATCTTCTTTTAATAGCATCTCAGCTTGTTGCTATCAGAACAGCTAGAACATCTCTCTGAGCTGCTGGTCCCCAGCTATCCTCATGCCCATGTGCTAAAAGACATTTTGTCAGTAGGTATCACACAAGCCATAACTGTCACGAAGGCAGCACTGCAGTAGAGTCTTGCTTGTTTGCAAAGGTTCTTGGGAGGCTCATTGGGAGCACTCAAGTTTTCAGACATACCTCTGCTAACGGAGGCTGGAGAGACACATACAGAGCTATAGGTGTGACAAGAGGCATCGTCATGGGATACTGACAGTTATGCCCTCAGAGCAAGGAACACAGCCATAATGAGGTTGCATCCCATAGCCAGAAGGCAAGAAACTACAGAAATAAGCGCTTGCAGTAAGGCAGCTTTAGGGAATGAAGTGGCATTTACGCATATGTCCGAAAAAAGATACTGCATTTAAAATAATTCCGTCTGGTGCATACAGACTGTCAGCTCACTGAAGACTGTCACTCCAGGAAGACAGGCTTTCAAAAGGTAGTATCACCTGGCAATGACAAGTCTCAAGGGGACAAATTAGATGCTCAATTTTTTTTTTTTTTTAATTCTGCGGAGATTATACTCTAAAACATTATGAGTGATTAAAAAAAAAGTTTCTTTACTTTGTAAAAATGTTTTTATTAGAGAGGAGTGAACAACTCTGTATGTTGTGGAGTAGAATTCTGCTTACTAGTTGAACCAAACCCTGTGAAAAAAACACTCAGACTACTTCTACTAGAACTTAAAAGTAACAATAACTGGTATTATTTTCATAGTAAGGCAATGCACGTGCCTCCCTGCCTCTTGTGATCTGATTAGTAGTCTATAAAAACCACAGAGGAGATCCCCAGACAGAAGTCTGGGACTGGCAAACCAAAAACCACTTATATATGAAACGCAAACAGAAAGAGAGTATTTTTTAGCACGTTCATTATCATCTTTAAAATCAACATACTATTTTAACCATCCAAGAAATCCCTATTGTATTCACCAGCTTCTATATATTGTCAGAAAAATGTTAACAGTATCATTCTCCCACTGCTTCCATTAGAATAAGTCAAAGGTTTTGCACATCACAGATTCTGTTCTAATGTAAATCATTTGACTCTATTATCAGGATTTAAAGCATTTACTTACATGATGCCCATTAAATAGAAAAGAGAGAAAGCCCAAGCAGTTCAAAGATCACAGGTGATTACTTTTCTACCAGTAGACACTGCCAGACTCCTTCGAATCTCCTTAGCCTGTTTTTGTGTCACAACAGCAGAAGTGGTAGGTAAAAAATCACTGACTTCTGTAAGTATTATGGAACTCCACATAAAAATTACCCTCACGAAAACAGTCAGCCTCCTAGAAATCTCATCACACACATACACACAAAACCTTCAAGATTGGCAGGCTCACTGTCCCTTACTAATGCTCAACTGTGGAGCAGCAGGAGGTCTGTTAGGGCTTGAAAAAAACCCCACACTGAAACTAATGAAAAACCTTCCATTAATTCCAGTGGGCTCTGGTTCAGACTGGTTAAGCATCAGTAGTAACAAACAAGGACTTCACACCCTACCAACTTCTCTTATCAAACAAATGAAGCTAAATTCCCCTTAATCCATCCAGTTCAGCAGACACAGTGTGTTTTCCACGAAGCCTTTATATGAAAGTCTTCTCCATTTGTATTCACAACAATAATTTCTGGCTACAGCACGTAAATTTTAACACCATCACCACCACCCCACCCCAAATTATCACCACATTAAAGTGCTTCTGAAATCAAAACAAAAGTGCCAATACATGATTTACCAATCCTCAGAAAAACTTAAAATAATTAATAATAATAATAACAACAATAATAATAAATTGTTAGTAACAGCACACAATCCCATGAATGTTACCAACACCTGGGGTTTATAGATGAACAGAGAAAACAGAATTCCAGAGTCATTTTCCCCACTGCAACATCCATGTCACTAAGCTCAGAAGTTAAAATCTAGAAATTGTTAGAAATTGTTTATTGAAACATGTCACTTGATCTTCCCAGCAGCACTGAAACAGCAGAATAAAGGCAGATGTCAGGTAATAGGCACCCAAACACTTGATTCTTCATAGGAGCATGCAGCCGGAAAGGGAAACAGAAAGTTGGGAAATGAACCATAACTTCACTGCAGTGAAACTCAGGAGGCCACCCTATAACTTTTCTTTGTGGTCAGCGCTGCTGCCACAACCACATCTTCTGAACTTTCCTCCAACGGCATTTTTCCAACTGTCCAATAGTTTCCTCCCTAAAGGGGGACGTTCTCAGTTCACACTGAAAGCCCCAGCAGCTGCAGGCTAGACAAATTACTGTTTGTCCACTAAAGCAATTAGAAACAAATGCCAATTTGATGCGAACCTATTTAATTTTCAGTAAATTGGAAATAAAGAAAAGGCTCAGACCAATTAAATGTTTAACTTCCATATCTTTCTAATAAAAAGAAAATTAAACTGAAAACTGAGGGTTAAATTCACATGAGGATGTACCTGACAAAATAAGAGTTTTTGTCCCTCTTCCAAAAAATCTAGCCCAACACTGGGGATAGGTTTCTGGGCTTTGGGGACCCAAATTCATGGCCTGAGTTACTCTGATTGTTAGAAAGGGTTTTGAACCGTGATCTTCCCAACAGACTGTATGGAACTCTAGCATGCAGGTTTTCCCCGTATTTTCCATTTCACATCATATAATACATGCAAATATTTTGAATGACAACACAGACAATAAGCCTTTAACTTGGTGATGGGATATCTGGATGGGCTTGGGTCATTTTGATTTCCACTCATACCAAATTTGTACATAAAACTTTGAATTTATCTAACAAAGTGAGCAAATTTAGTGGATTTGGAACAGATTTTTAACTTCCTACTATCTTCTAAATTTGAGTTCGATGACCCATGGTTTTTTCTGGCATCCATAGATGCAAAATATTCTGTAGGCACAGGGTGGTTTTCATTTGCAAGCAGTCTGGTCTATAGTTCTATTTGCAGGTAGTCTACAAGTACAGATTAGGGGCTCTCCATTACATCAGAAAAACCAGAATGGTACGTGAAAAACATATTCAGATTTCCTCTGGTATTTCCCAGTTTGGAAGTACCTGGATCCAGGGAGAACAGACAGAAGGTGGCAGGAAGGTTTAATATGGGAACATAAGAACATATAAATACCTTTCAGCATACACCATTTCTAGTGAAGGCCATTTTAGCAATTGGAAAGCTGTACTCTTCACATTGTTCAGCTACACACATAATAAAAGTAGTAAAAATCTATGGCTTGGGTCCGAAATAACACTGGATTTCCATTCAATTTTAATTTCTTTGCTTTAAGTTTTTGGATTAAGCACCAACATCCTTTACTTTAGCATGAGATTGTTTTTTCCTCCTAAATATCATGAAATAATATATTGAACATGGTTCAAGTTTTTAAAATATACACTAGACCATAGTGGTTATAGCATTGCGAGCAGTGAAAGTATTACATTTTTCATTTCCACTGATGAATATTAAACCAAGTCTCTTCCAAACACTGAAAATCATGACTGTCTCTAACATAGTAATACAATTTATACAGTCCTTAAAATCTTAAACCAGTCAGATGAATCAACTATTCACTTGCAGGGTAAGAGTAAGACTGCATTTTCTAAGAAAATGTTATTGAGAAATAAAAAAGTAAAAGAACAAAAGGCATAGTTAATATTTTTACAATTAGGAGACACACTTAGACCTTGTGTATCTTCTATTTATAAACATAAGGTCTTTTTAAATGCCTCACTTGTTTGTCTACAGTATGGAAACACATGGTAGTTCTCCATACATTTATAAATGGAATTGGAGGGGAAGAGGGAGTATTTTTCTCCCCTATAGATGCCAAAGCATAAAACTTCTCAGATACAAGTAGATGAGGATTCCCCAGGAAAAGCTATCACTTACTCATAAACAGAAAAATTTGCAGTGTTTCACATAGATGCATTAGAAATTGTGTAGATGGTGCTGTACTGGAAATTTATTTTTAGCACTTTATACAATGGAAACTTCGTGACAAAAATTACCTTTTGTTAGACTTGAATCTGTGAAGCAGCCTGCTGCTTCATTTTCATTGGGAACTGCACAAGACAAAGCAAACTCCAGGAAAAGTCTTAAGAAATTCTCCCTATTGCTCTGGCAAAGTGCCTATTTTTATCTTGGCATGAACGCAGCTCATGTTCCTCCTGCAACTGATTCAGCTCTGGGATCCAGTGCATGCAAGACAGTCTGGGGTATAATCAGTTCTGGCCAGAAGTGCCGATCTCACCAGGACCAGTTCTGCAAATTGCCTTAAGGTCTTCATTGATGACTGCTGAACTTCAGCAAATCTCAGTCAATGAACTGTCAAAATGAAATTAGCGATACCTTCCACAAAATGCAGGAAATTTTTAAAGCTTCCTGATTATAATGGATAATGCTATAAATGTCTAGCCTAGTGTTTCTCGGGATATATGATTTTATTTTCTCTAAATTAACTCCTACTTCCATGACTGGAATTTTGGGAAGCAATGGAGAAATGGGAAGAGATGGAGAAATAGGCAGAGGGAAATGCTATGGATACTTATCATCACTCATAGTCACCATCATCCACCAAAAAGACAACATTTAGAGCTTACTGCATGTCTTAGGAAATACATATATTTTAAACTCTCGATCAGCACTTGCTCTATTATACCGTGGATTTTGGATTAGCTAATGGATTTTACATCCACCGCAAATTTAGTCTTTCTGAGAGAAAATCTGCATGGAAATTTAGGAAAAAAATATTCTTCTACTATGGGAAAAATTAAATATCAAAGTTTCAGTTTCTGACTTTAATAGACGAACAATACTCTGAGCCCAAGCAGATTATTTAGACTGTTGTAAGGAATATCTTGTTTGTGAACAGACTGTTTTTGTATAGACACTGCTGCTTGTACGTTACCAAACCTACAATCAGTAGGTTATTTAGTGCATCTTAGATTTTTGCCTTCTTATGAAGCACCAAAGACAAAAAATCTCATAAAAAGCAAAGCTAAAAGTTACAAGGTAGCTTTGAATAGCCCTGTCTAATTAAGTAGTGTTTTCTCTCTTCACAATAACAAACAAACACCATCAATATGAGAGTTGAACAAGTTCTTCATGGTTATTTCTAGGCCTGCTGCAGTGCTGTGGACCGCTGTTGTTACCGATGGTCTGTACTACAGAAGACGGACAACTCTTCTCCCCATCGGAGCGAAAATGTTGCGTATTTTTTGAAAAGGCTCAAAGCCATGCAATGCACCTTCCTTCATCTACACATTTACCTCCTCACACAGACAAAGTCAATTCATTTTTGCTTTTCTTCTCAGTCTTTTAAAGCCAACAGTTTTCCCGTCATGCTTATAATGAATAAAATAAAAAAAATATTCTAGTGTTTCCAAATCATAGCTCAACAGTCAGAAATAGCCCTTCAAAAGCAATGGGTTTTCCATTTTTTACATCTATATAACTTTTGTCTTTGCTCATCCTCACTTATAAAGTATATTTTTGAAGTTGCACGTGTGTTTGTAGGTCCAATGCTTTAACTAATGTGGGAGTCCATGAAAAACGTACCAGAAGGAAGGACCATGTCACTTGGAAATGTGGATGTCTCTGTGGGCTAACAAGGCATATATGTACTTTTAACTGGTTTCTCTTTTTTTTTAATTGTGATGTATAGACCAATTATTTCACCTCAACAAGGAAACTCTGGAAATGTCAAGGGCTCTTCCAGCCCATGCTGTGACAATGAATTACTGAAGAAATAAGGGCTTTTGCTACTTCACTGAGGAAAGACATTTTGTGACCTTTTGCTGCTTTATGGCAATAATGAGTTTTCTACAAAACTCTGAATCTTTCTGTTACTTTATTAAAATAAAAACGTTTGAGAAATAGCTGTGACCTTAACCTTGGGAGCATGAATAGAATACTGATCTTGAAGAAAAAGATAAGCCCTAAGACACTATACCTTCTACCATCATGTTGACAAGGCATAGGGCTGTGCTGTAGACAAACTCACCCAACAAAGCTCACCTATCTTAATTCACTTAGTTGAACGCTGTGAACATATAGATTCGCAATTATCCCTTGTAATGTCAGTTTTCTCATAGTAATGTTTGATTCTAAAGCAAAGATTTATACTAGAGTATCATGGTCAGTCTCTTACCTTTCAGAATGCATACTCTTCTTCATTTCAACAACAGTAAGCACATGAAAATACTCTCATTCTTGTTTCAAAATATTCACCTTGATATTTACAACAGATTATATCTTTACAAAAAAACACACTCCACAAACAATTGAGTAAAACCCAGAATTACTCATGGCAGAAAAAAATCCCGCTGAGCATCAACAGGGTGAAGCTTTTATCCAGATTATTACATTCTTATAAAATGAAAGAATGAAAAAAATTAAGTTATTCTAAATAAGAGCAAACTTATTAATACAGCCTACTTTATTAATAAGTATCACAAAATGAGAAACAGTAAAAGGAAATGCTCGACTTTCACTTTTGATAGAAAACTAAGAAAAAAAACCTGCCCAAAACTGCCAGACCAGCATGAAAAGCATCACTTGAAGTGGTTGAGGGCCACACATGGCTCCAGGATCACATATTGGCAACTCTTGCCTTTTAAACTTACAGGGGGTCATTGCAATTTATTATTTTCTTGTAATGAAAAGATGACAGAGTCTAGATGGTCAGCACGCGTATGTGTAATCTTGCAGAGAAATGGAAATTCAGAGAAGCAAAGAACATATCTGTCTTTTTCACCATTCTTGACCATTCTCTCATTCCAGCTGTCACTATGTAAAATCAGTCAGCTAACTGTACCGTTTGCTTTTCTGCACATTTTTGGCTCTGAGAGTGGATTTTGGGTCTAAGTCTGGAACAGGCACGGACTGTATTTATCCCATTCAAAGCCCACACAGCACACTCATCCACGCGTATCTATGTCTTCTGCTGCTGCTGAATAACTCCATTACGAGGGATTGTTTTTTCACTTTTTTTTTCTTTAAATAATTCTAAAGCAGCTAGATCATGAGTAATAAAACTGGGGAAGAAATCACTTCTGGCCTGCAAAGCCTCAGGAATAATCTTTCACCTGGGCAAAAGTGAATAAATGAGGCCTAAAGGAGCCTAGACTGACTATTCCTTAATCAAGATGAATCATTTTGGTATATGTATGGATATAATATATAATGCTACAGACATTACAATGTAATTCTAATGCCCATGAGTGATACATCAGTCCCCAACTGAAATGCTTTCTCTATTGTAATACATCATATGTTTCTTCTGCATATAGCAGATCTAGACCCTTATAAGCAATCATTTATTTTGGCAATTAATAATGCATATATGAGAGGCATATATATGAGATATATGAGGCATATATGAGACAATGCCTTTTTTCAAATGTCAAGGAGAGCAATGTGAAGCTTGATTAATTTTGCTTAAGGCAAATAAAAGTTTGGAGAAAAATCACAGAATGTTTTTACAAGTTCTCGTCTTGGATGTCTGCCTCTGTGAATAGATATCTTCAAAATAAATTGACTACAATTAGTAGCCTACAATTTTATTATGCCTTTGAAGTTTTAGTTTATGGTTAAGTTTGGAATTTTAAATGAAGGTAAAAGTTTTTTCAGCCTAAACCAGCCCCACCCAACAACATATCTATTTTGAATACATCTCTCTAATTTAAAGAAATTCAAATTCTTTTTAATGAGAAAGTGATGCTACACTTGTAGTCTACTACATTCACTAAATTAATTCATAAATTTAGCAAGTCGGATTAAAAAATAATACAGTGTGTACTGACAGATTCTGTTTAACAACTCTGAATTAAAGGGTACATTTCCTTTCACCATCTCGTTTAGTCCTGATTCTCAAAATAAAATTGCCTTCTGTGGGATATAAAGTTTCAATACTGCTTCAAGACAGGGCATCTAGCAATGACTGTGTGGTCAGAAATATGTTTGGTTTAGCAGTTAGGGGAATTTAGACTTAAATCCAGTTGGTTTTTAATTCAGCTGAATCACCAAAACTTGATGAAATGCCATAAGGCTGTCTAAAAGAAAGCAGATCTTTCACAATGGAAGAGCTGACGTCACCTGCACCGCTGCCAAACAATCAACAACTTGGCTTCTTTTTTTTTTTAAAGGCAAAGTCACAAAACGGGGCAAAACAATTTTGGTTTTTTTTTTTTCCTTCTGACACATGTAAATCAGATTCTTGATTTATGCAACTTTTAAGTTACCTTATGCCTTTTATTTGCACTGTCTTAACCTATACGTTACAGAGAAAATGATACTCTGTTTCAACATGATTTTAGCTTTCTGTTTTTAATTTTCCTATTTTACTACCAAACTCTCAAAACTAACATAAAATGTGAATGTTTCAGACCCAAACCTAGAAGACAGTAGATCTTTCATACCAATGTTCTGCTTTTACATAATTGCGCACTCTCTATAAATCCACACTGAGACCCAGTGACTGAGACATATATTCATGACTTTTTAAAATAATGGACAGGGTGATGAAGAACCAACCAGACAAACAAAAGTGATGGCTTTTAGCAAGGAGGGAGAGGAGCAACCACCTCTGAGGAGCCTGGGTCCAGCTCCATCTGCAGAGCTCACCAGACCGGTTTAGCCCAGCGAGGTCCACCCAAAAGGTGTGGTTCCCCACTCCTTCCCCCTGAGGCTGTGGCTCCAGGAGCAGCCAGACAGTGCCAGGAGGGTTGGCTCTCCCTTTGCCTCCCCACTTCCAACAGCACAGCCCTCCTCGCCCTCTGCCTTGTGCTGCCCCTGGCATCCACCAGCCCCTCCAATGAGCAGATTCAACCTACCTGACCGAGGAGAACCAGACTAACAAGTTGGACAAGTCCATGGAGTGACAGAATGGATGCAAAAGAAGCATCAGAAGCATGCGGCTGGGAATGGGCAGAGGAGGAAGCAAAGCACATCCCCAGCAGAAACGTGATGGATCACTTCATCACATATTATGAAACAGAAACCTCAGGGTTTAATTTCAGAGCCAACAGAATCAGTCTCACCTGTCCCCTGAAACTCCTTCTAGTCCCATCCTTTGTGCCAAAATGAGCACTTGGCTATATATCCAACATACATCCGAAGAAAAAAAAAAAAAGGTTTATTAAAATCTGAACCAATATCCTGACCTGGCTCTGTGAGTGGCTTTGGTGGCCCACGAGAGAGGGGAGCAGTGGTGAGGCACTGTGGGAGGCAGGATTTGCTCTTTGGTAGTAGCAGCAACCTCTGCTAGTTTAACCCCATGAAACTACTGCCTCTGGCTGAGGTTCCTTGGTGGCCTGAGCTGATCTTAGCTGCCAGTTCCTGCGGCCAGTCCGTCCATCTGCCACCAACCACATTCTCCCTACCCTGCTCCCAGTCATACAGCTACAGGACAAGTTGATTCAGCTGGCTGATGTGGTAGAAACCTCTCCTTCTCTTTCCCTCCGCCACCCAGAATAGGCTGAAGGCTGGCTGATCCGACAGAAGACTCATCTTGTCACCATGTGATTTCCAGATCCAACCCAAGGGAAGGAGGAAAGGACAGGAGAAAGGGAGAGGACAGGCTGGCTCTCTGGCAATAGCTCACCACCAGACTGGCTTCACTACAAAGACCACAACCCACCCCGCTCCTCATCCTAGTTTTTGGAGATCCCACTCTAGTTTTTCACTCCACCGCCTCCCCGTTACACCACCGCAATTGTTGTAGGTCTGCATTGCAAACCAGATCAGTTCAGTGACAGAAAAGATTTTTAACCCTGACCACTCCACAGGTCAGAGGCAGCCTGCAGGCAGAGTCTGCGGTCAGGGCCAGGAACCCCTTTATTAGCACTGAAGATGACAAATGAGGAATTACAGTCTAAAACACTGCAACATGTTTGAGACCGCTGGAAAGGTTTGTTTTGAATGAAGAAAGTCTACCTTTTGAGAGAGAAGACGATTACTTGAAAGAGTGAAATAAGACCTGTCAGCATTTTTTTTGTAAAATGGAACTGCAGACAAACTAGTTTACGATGTTTTCCCTCTTATCTTGTTTAGTGTTAACAATAGGAGAGAAGTATAGTACTTTGATACAACACTACTGTAGGGCTATAGTATTTACCACTTGACATGAGCTCCTGAAAAAAGGTAAGTAGATGCTGCTCAGTAGATTCATCAGGTCTGCTGGAGTAACCCTGGGTGATGCCCAGAGGTTAGAAACCAGCGCTCCATCTGAGCACTTAAAAGTTGTATGACGTTACCCCACAAATGGTAAACACATGCAGGTCAAGGTCAGTTCTAACAGATCACAGCAGCAAAGATGCAGTTAGCGCTGTAATCAAGATAGCATGTCCCACCTTTAACTTAACATTCTGTAGCAGTTGAGTTGACACTAAATTAATCAGTGTCTTTTGCACAAATTCTTCCCTGAAGGAATGCTTGTTTTGGTGTAAAAAATCTGAACAGAACAAAGCTATTTTGGCCAAAAAAAGGTCAATGAATTACATGAGACATCCCACCATTCGTGCTACTAAAAATATAAAGTATCAGTTTATTCAGACAGAGATGAAGATAAATTTATCCATTAAATAAAAATATTGCGGTGAAAGAATGTATACATCATAAGCAAAAGCACTCAAGTGTTCAGGAGCACTGAACCTGCACTTGAGTGCAAGTGCAACAATAACTTAATGCCCTGTGTGTGCACAAAAACAGTACAGTGACTTCCTTAATAATATTATGATCAGAACTTGCCTGATTATCCACAACATCCTGAAAGTTTTTTTGGTTATGCTTAACAGTATTTTGATTTTAATTTCCTCTTTGCTCTTCCACAGAACCCTGCAACTCCAAAGATTTGGCTTATCTGTATCTTCCAGTCATTATTTTACTTTCTAATTCAATTTCTACAAAAAAGAAAGTATTAGTACAATCTGAATACTTCGTCTGACACAAGATGATTTAGGTGATGTGATTTTTTAAGTGGATTGGGACAAGGGCATAAAGAATGCCAAAGACTACACAGGAGGTGAGAATGAACCCAGCAAAACATGCATACATATATTTTGGCACCACAGGCAAAAGAGTACTCTGATCTCAAAACAGTTAGGACAAGGAAACTATAAACAGCCCAGGAAAGACTCCTGAGTGACACGCAGTTTATCACGTTGGTGACAGGAAGATTATATGGGCAGTTTATTTTAAAATGTTTTTTTTAAAAAAACATGAAGAGTGCCATGATTGCTGGAAATATGAAAGTACTTATATATTGCAAGCTTTGTGTCTCCCTAAACTATCCATAGTAGAGACACCAGCATAATTTATCTGGATCTTAATTCTAAATTTACTACTCAGTTCGCACAAATGAAAAACAGACACTAAGTAGAAATTATCTGAGTTACGTACATATACAGTTACTCCTAATAACTCAAGATTGCTAAATAGAAATTTTAATCCTTATATGACTAAGCATAATTTCACTAGCTGGGTCAAAAACAGAATCATAAATAGTAGAATGACTCACTCTGCAAAGCATAAAACCATTCCAGCTTCCAGTTAACTTATAAGAAATCGAGCATGTTATGACAATAGATGGAGTACAAAGAAAGATGGATTTCTTGTCCCCAGCAATGGTCTATAAATTAACATGCTCTGTTGCATTAGAAACAGTATGTTAATTAAAAGAACTGTGATCTGAAAAAGCATAGTTTAATGTATATTTTGTCATGTATAACAGTGATACATCTTGTCAAACCTATCTATACAACTATTTAGTCTCAAATCCTTTAAGAATGGTATCGTAAAATCAAAACTAGGGAAAATGTAAGGTATACTAATTTGAAGGTCAACTCTACCTGTTCCTGATCAAAAAGTGCTATTAAGGGAGAAACTAAACCAGGTGGCACAAAGTAACTTGCCAAAATTATAGGCCTTTACTGAGAAGAGACAGGGAAGCCCTATATGGCGCATAAAGACATGTGGGTGAAGAGTTACATTTTTGTTTTTAATAACTCAAGTTTTGAAAGGTACATAAAAACGTTGTAAATTTACAGGCACGTATACCCCTTCGTCTGTTCATGATGCTTAGAGGTCACATCTCATCCAGCATAAAAGTTCCACTTACTGCAGCTTCTTCCCACCTGCCCCGCTCCCTACTCACATCTCACGCAATGCACACAAAAAGTAAGGACACAGTATATGTAGCCGACTATGGCATCATGGAAGGAATCCGGGGAAGAATTTCCTGAACTTAGGCTCCTAAAAACCTCCTCTGCTCGTCCCCCTTCCATTTACACCCAGAATCTGTCTACTCAAACACCTCTGCTGAGCTCAATCACGGCAGTTCCCACAAGGAAAAGATGGTCTCCGAAGTATGCCGGAGAATACCACATCAGGGCATAACATTGTATAGGAATGCTACAACTCACTGAGCCTCCTTTGAAGGGAAATTGGAGTAGCTACACCTTAATTCCATCAGTATGTAGGAATTATCTGCAGGCAGTGCCGTCCAGCCAGCACTAGATAGGCACAATGTTGCTCCTTCTGAGAACAGCATCGCAGAACCAGATGTGCATTGCAGAAGGCCACCTTACCCCTTTCCAAACAGTTACTACAGCACAACGTGTATCTGTCTTGCAGGCAACAGATCACTGTCCCAGCTACACTACTTTTCCTCTTCCTAGATTTACTTCTTTATTTAATGAAATACAGAAATGCTGTAAAAACCACTGGAAAGGGCCCGTTCCAATGTTCTGCATGAAAAAAAAAAAATCACTGCTTGAAAAGTTTGTAGTCCTTAGCAAACTAATAATGTTGAATCATAAAACAGACAGTGCTTAAAGAGCTATAGAACTGGCAAACTTAAGCTCCAATTCATGTGATTATAGCATTAAAGATCCAACCCATGTGATGATGGAACAAAAGCAATCACAACACTTGGAACTTCTCAGCTTCCCACAAACTCAGGTTTTCCATTTGCGAGGTCATATTATATAGCAGTACCAAGACGTGTTAGGACAAGCAGTTCATTGGGAGCTACCTGCCAGCCTGGAGCACTGAAGACAGGGTTTGGTAGGGTTTTTTGGCAACGTGCCTCCCTGTGCACCTCAGGCACATGGCTGCTCCTCAACATTTCCACGTCCCAAAGTATTTTATTCATTACTCAGCAGTGCTTCAGAGCTCTCCGAAATAGGAAGCGCTTGTTGGTCGTGATTCAGTAAGTACTTACAGCACCTGGGGGATGACGTCTCTGTATTTTAAAAGCTATTTACTTAAGAGCAGAAGGTATCCTACTCTATTTTGTTTCACCTAGCAGGAAATACTTCGCGTAAGGAAAACAAGGAGTGTTCAGAAGGTAAACTTTATGTTTAATAACTCTTGAACAATCAGTAGCATACTCACATGGGAAGTCATCCACAAACAAGGGGTCTATGTTATGCAGTAGTTCCACCCTGGGGGAAGGTCTTCCTTCACTAGGAGAGATTTCAAAAGGAAATGTTAATTTCCTTCTACAGCTCATTAGGATTCTGCATGTTTTATTTTAAGGCTTTTTGTCATCCTAATACAGAATGAGCTTATAACCACAGACTAATTGCTATCAACTTTAATCTGAATGTTCTTTTCCAGCCTAGTAGCAACAGCTTTTGCCCTGATTAGTCTTCCCTGACTTCACTGGTGTTTACTGGGATTATTCACAAGTTTACAGAGTACAGAATTGGTCCCACTGAAGCAGGGTTTTACAACAATCAATTTCAAAAATCAAATTTTGCAGCGTAAGCTGGCGTGGTACTTGCTATGCTCTCTGCATACCTGAATGTGTGCTGAAAGCGTTTTGGCTAGGTGCCTTAAAAAACACAAGAGGCATTGGCTACCCCTCAAAAAAACCACCTTCGATTTGTAATTGAGGTCACAAGGATTATTTAGACGCTCTGAACCTTCTTGTGGGGGGGAAAAAAAATCATCCCTCTTTTTCTAGACATTGACTACATAGGGACGGCACAGAATGAACCTCCAAACTTACTGATAAATTTTCTGAGTTAAGTAAAACCCAGTCCTAAAAAACTGAGTAAAAGAAATTTACTCCTTTCTAGGGCAACAGGAGTAGGAAGACATAATTAGAAAGAACCTTGGCTACGTCATGGCACAACAATATTTTATTATTTTACAGTAACCTAAACACATCTTTTTAGAAACTTCCAAGTATCTTAAATTGTTTTCTGTTTGTTAAAGAGATTCATTGTAAGACTCAAAAATTCAACCAGGGCCCCTAAACCACTTGACACTAAGAATAAAAAAAATCAGATAATATATAACAGTGGAAACTTCAAAAATGGCTGTTATTTTAATACATAAAATATATAACTAAACAATATTTACCTGTAATTTCAAATTTTCAGTAACAACTAACTAAAATTAATATTGTTCTATTCCATTTCTAACACTATTTCTGGACGCTACACATTTTGAAATAGTACAAAATTAACAAGGAGGATTGGATAAAAGATTAAATGTATTCAGATAACACATCCTTGGAATTAATACAGAGGAAGTACAGTAATTAACCTACAGCGTTAGTAATGCAGTGTATAAAAACTGCCACAGAAATGTTTTTCCCAAAATGTGTGTGAAAGGTTAACTCTCCCCCTCCCTGCTCCCTAATATCTATAGTAGTCACACGCTTAACTAAGGAATGCCTGGCCTTATTTAACCAAATTTTATCTTAGATTTAATAGACTCTTACTGTCTCTAGATGCTCCATCTAAAGCTGTGGTCAAGTTTGCCTTTTGCCTTCTGCTCATAGGTAATGGTTACGTGAACCCGTTAGAACAAGTTAAACTAGAATGCAAATTTATAGCATGTGAATGACTCCGCAGTAACTGCTTGGGGAGATATTCTTATTTTGCAGCTTCTGAGCTGTATCTACATTTTTCTGTATCCTTTTAAAAGAAAGCAAACCCCAGAATTATGCTAAGTATCTTCCACCAGAGTCAAATACCGAAGAAAGAAGTAACTTACTTCTATGTGCTTCTCCTGTTTATACATCCAATATTCATAAGTACCACGTTAGGTAGAAAGTCAGAACCTAGGATACTCATGCTGTTCGAGCAGACTAGTGCTACTAGCATATCATTAAAGGTAATTGCCTTTATGGCTTCTAATCTGGAGGGTGGATACTGTACACTGAAGATGGCTACAAACATGGCAGGTAGAACACTAAACATAAAGATTACACCGGCACTCATTTAAATTTTTCATGCTGCAGTTGTCATTTTTATTGAATACATTTTTTTCTGGGATAGAATATTGGTATTAGTAACTTGGAAATGTGATTTATATATAATTGTGAGATATACTCCCTGAAGCATACGGCACCCCTGTACTGGTCTCTGTAGCACTATCAACTGGTACTGAACTGCTTGTTCATTTTGGGTTTTATTTGGGTAATTCTGTTGCACGCAAAATGAAGGTTTATAACCAGCGTACATTATTCACAAAACAACAGCCAGAGAAAAGAAGATGGCATTGTACGTTGAAGAATGTGTCTAGCTGACAGAAAAGAACATCAGGACGACAGAAGCGATGTCTTGGGGACAAGAAGTAGAGAATTCACGCTTGTAGCAGAGGTGCCTTTCCCTGTGCCTAAACTCTGTCCTCCTTCCCATTTAGGGAGCTCCACGCTGACCTCAGTCCCCTTAAAAGACACAGCCTCAACAACAGATTCACCTTGGCAGATGTTCTGCCAAGGATGTTTTGCATCAGAAATACAGTCTAGCCAACAGAGCTAGAAAAAGAAAGCAGTAAGATTCTCTAGGGATTCCTGCCTTTGTATTTCAGTAGCTTCCAGTGTAATCGTATCTTACAATGCTCTAATTTTAGAATACTTATTTCTAGAATACAATATTCTAACGTATTGCTCCTGCCCCTAAAAATAAGGAACTTTTGTCTGGTTATTATTCCACCATGTCTGACTGACTATTTAATTAAGCAGTTAAAAGGTATTGTTTTCCAAAAAAAGTCCTCTATGTAAGAACATCTTGATGACAACATAAGGACTAACTTCAGAGTTGGTATGAGAATCAGTTAATTTAAGCTGAGAACATCGCTTTATCTTCTGCTTTGCAATTTTTAAAAACATACAGAAAGAACAAACATTTACATGTGATCTTCCACTTTTGTTGTTGTTGTTGTTAAATAGGCAGAAGGTGTCCTTGGGAAGGAATCCAAGGTTTTTCAGGGTAAATATGTTTATCTTGCACAAAAACATCCTTAGTGTCACTCAGCAAAATCTGAGCCTTTATAACCTTGCCATATATTGTATTTCTCTGGATCGTATCTGTACACGCTTTCCTAAAATAATTACATTTCAGATATGCTGGAAATAAACATTGCTCTCAGCTTTACATTACTCTTTCTTCAGAATTAATTTATACCACAACAGCGAAAATTTTTTTCAAACAGATATTTAATTCCCAAAATGAATGTAATCATTTGGTACACAAGAATTCAAGTTGATCTTGCTTCATGTACTTCATCTGGTCAATTCTGGTATTTGCAGCATTACAAAAATATAAAACTGAAACTTGTCCTGCAAAATGCATGAGTAAAACTTGAAAACCTATGCTTGCTAACAAGCTTTGAAGAAATACTGGTATTTTGACCGTATTTTATCCTGAATCTCTCAGTGCCTGTCATACTGCTTCATGTGCTCTACCCTTTGGTTTTCCATTTTCCTGCTAATGCAAAATAAAATCTTTTTTTTCTGAGCACAGGCATACTAGAGATTCAGTACTGAAAATCAAAATATATCAAAACAATGCATCAACCAGGGCAAATTTCTACATAACTAAAATTATTTTGCCTTGTGTCTCTATTTCAACAGAATAGCAAGCATCTGGAGAACAGATGTTTCTTAGAAATGCAAGTACCTTTTGAGATACTTGGTTGGAAACATGCAGTATGGTTTAGATTCCTTGACTACATACATTTTAGTGTTGTTTTCCATTAATTCTCTGTTACTATTTTTGTAAAATATATTAGTGATATTATCCTGTATTTTTAGATATAATTTCTAATATGTCCATGCATGGTTTTAGAGATTCCAGCTATACTGTAGTGTTACTCATGGTAACCTAAAGTATTAGAAAAGTGCAATCTACTATGATTTATGTGGAAGGTTTATAGCTGAAACTGGAATGGTCTGACGGATATCCAAAAATGGGCTGGTACAGTGATACTATCCTAGGTTATTTTTTAAAAGAAGTTGGGGATATTAAAGGGAAAGTTAAATCTAATTCCAAAGGTATTTAGAGGAAAATTAAGTTTAGGAACTAGCAGTGCAAAGATATGCTGCAACAAATATTTGGATGAAAATGGTTTTTTGGTGGCCTATTATCTTTTACTGTTGGAAGCTGTAGCAGAAAGGCCAAGGTCAGTATGAACAGAGAAAGAGTGGGAGACATGTGGATGACATGCGGAGACAACAGCACAAACACACAGCAGGGAAAGATCTCTCATAACCACCCCGTGTTAACGACACCAGATTAGCAGGTCAGCAAGACCTCAAGCCCCAGTTTCACACGACAGGGAGATGGGGAAACACAACAGCGATGGCACCTGGTGACTCACAGAGGTGGGACAGGACAGGGAAGCAGTGCCAAAAGGGTACGAAAAGGCATAACCAGAACCTGTGCACGGTCACCAGCCTCAGAAGAACACAGAAGATGTTAGAAGGACTTCACAGCTGGTGTCCCTGGTCCTCTGCACCATGGCAACAGATCCTGGGCCTAACATCTGGTCACAAGCACTGTGGTGCCCGGATGCCAGACGCATGGCTTGAAAACCCCTGCCCTGGTGCCTGGCTGCTGGGCAGACTCCTTAGACACATACCTTTTGGTGAGTGAGAGTGTCAGACTGTGAGAGTAAGAGTAAAACCTGCTTTATTTCAGTTTTTATTTTAAATAACATTCCTCTTCTATTAGTTCTCTGATAGATATAGTGCTGCAACATTATTTCCTACGCTACTAGATCAGCAGAGCAATTTTGGGAAGAGCAATCGAGCTCTTCAGTTCAAACTCCCTGTCAAAGAACTTTTAAGTAGCATGCAAATTTTTACCTAAGAAAAGAAGTTCAAACAATGAGAACAATTAAGATTGTATTTCCTCATTTTCATGCATTGTATGAAAGAAACATAAAGTACAGCTAGCTAAAAAAGAATGCAAAAGAAGATATTTTTGTCCACAAGAAACATGTGCTCTGGAACTTTATCTTTTCATGCCATTTGCTCCTAGCCATTAATTTTAACTTGAAGAACCAGAAGAAAGTTAAGTAGAGGAGGCATGAAATGAACAGTTGAAAACCACTTCTATTTACTACAAGAACTTAATATTAGACAGTGTCATGTTAATGCAATTCCTAATTTGGACTAGCAATCATCTTAAAATCATTACAGAATGTTCATTTTGATCTACGATTTCAGAATTGGTATTTACAATTTCAAAATTTGTATCTAATTTATATCATGATCTATATTAAAAATTTATGTATTTATAAGTAGTTACTTTCATAATTATATTATTTCTATTTATTATATAAATATCATATTAAGAATATATCCTTTGAAAACTGACCATTTTTAGACAGAGATCGGTCAGATAATTAAATGGATCCAATATTTTTGCGACTTCTGAGAGTATCTGCATTGTCTAATATATTCTTTTGAATATCTAAATCAAACTTCCAAATTTATAACCTTTTTCCCTCTAATGACACACATAAGAAACAGTAGGTTTAGGATTAAAGTCCACCAAAAAAAACCAAACCCAAACCCACAAGAAGCATATGCAGCTACTTGTATTAAACTGGGCTGAGAAAAATACAGATGTAACACAGTGACTGGCTATTAGTTTACTTTTTTCATATGAGGTAGAATCTTAGCAAAATCTAACTTCACTCATTATGACCAACATATTTGAACTTTCCATCAGATGTCACCAAAAGGGCGCTGTGCCTTCATTGTTTGCTATCCAATATTCAAGTGACCTTTTGAGTTACGATCACGAAATTTAATACACTCATTTCTCCTGATTACATGGGAAAATCATGTGAAATTTGACATTTCAGCTGCAAGGTCAGCCCAAGAGCAGCTGAACAGTTCACAAAAACTGACTTTTTTCACCCCTCTGGACACAGGTTGTCTGGCTGGTTGACCCTACTGAGAATATTGGAGGTCACCTATTCCCTAACAGCACCAGTAAATATTGCGTTCAGTTCCTCCACGAAGAGAGAGGATCCAGGCGCCGGGAGTGTGCAGGGGATGCACAGCTGTATCTATTCTTCCTCACGTACAACTTTCCTGCTGAAGTAACCTGATCTGAGAAGACAGAGAATACCTGGTTGAAACTAAACCTGAATTAGGCAGGAATGTGGCTGGTAGCTGGAAGAAAATTCTATGGCTTAGGAGTACCCCAGGATCTTGCTGATGCTAAGTTTTCCCACAGTAACATCGGCATGTAAAATATTTTACTGTCTCTGGCTGGATAGGAGTCTCCATTCCTTCCTGGAAGTTAATGGTCCCTGGCCTCAATTATACACATCCTTATCTTCTTCCACTTGGACGAGAGCCATACAGTACACCTGGGCATAAGGCCATGAGCTTTCTGCAAACTCCAGCTGGTACAGAAAACTACCCCATTGCTCCTCAGAAACAGGCAGCACCAAGAAAGAAATCAAGCTCAGCAGTTTCAAAACAGGTAGTCCTACAAAAGGTACAAAAAAACCCAATTCTGAATTCAAGGTAAGGGGTTTTTTGTGGTTTTTTTTTTTTTTTGGGTGGGGGTGTGGGGGTTTTTTTTGTTTGTTTATTTGTTTTTGTTTTTTTTTTTAACTTCAACGTCTATATAGGGCTAACCAGGGACAGGTAGATGGTTTCAACTCTGCCCCCTCTAACTCTCAATTTCTCATCTCAGGCCCTAAGCCAAACACTCGCTGCTCATGCTTGTTTAGGAACTAACTCCTGCAATTCACTGTTTGGGATGCTAAGACACCCAAAACTCAGTATTTATTGTATTGCACTACGTCGAAAATTGCAGAAAACAGCTACATTCTCCTGCAAGCTGGGGTGGGAAACCTGAGAAGGGGACAAAAGGTTATACCACACGTAATATAATATTGTCTGACTGCTATAAAAACATAACAAAGACTATGAAAAGAAACAAAACACTAATTCTCACATGAATGGCATATAGGAAATAGACTTGCTGGTCCTTTTATTCTGCTTTAGCACTATTAAACTTTCCATCCTAAGTGATTCTTACATGAATTAAAACTATATTCAAAGACCAACTAAAACAAATACAACTTCTAAGAACATAGACAAGAGGATTTAGCCGCCTCCATGAATATAATATGTGCAGCACAGAAGGAGAAACAAAGGAATTTAAACCAGTGCCACGATGCAATTTTTGCAAAACTAAAGGTTGGTCACAGAAGTTTAAAATTCTGCAGAAACCAAAGTTTTAAGGACTTTGTCATCCATTTTAGTAGAATAAAAGAACATTAGAATAAAAGAAAAGCTTTGAAAGATGAAGGACTGACTGAATGTAAGTCTTTACTGAAGATAGGACAAAGGGCCAACACCAGAGTTTCTTTTGATAGTTTGTTCTAGTGAAAAAAATCACCTTTTCCAGTTAATGCCTATTTCATTTATTCTTTTACATTCTATTCTACTGACTCTGCTGAACCCAACACTGCAGTAATAAGCACATATTCAGATGTGCCCAGAGCCCCCACTATCCAGCATTCATGATACCATTTTTATTATTCTTTTACAGAGGGAAAATATATGGGATTTAACTCATTTTTCTTTTAATGCACAGAAGACTCTCCATTATCTGAACTAATGGGGCTTGGGATATCCCAGTTAATCCAGACATCATGAAAGGTGCACAGAGTCAGAGAGAGCCCAGTAAAAGTCATTAGCTTGGTCTCAGTGCCAACCCAATGGGAGCTAAGCTGCCTCTTTTTTCCAGCCATCTAAGCATGTCTGCAGTGTGCTCCTGAGTGCTCCAGCTTCCTTAAAACAGGCACAACATCACGGCCTCTCAGGAACCAACTCAGGACTACTTTTTGTACTCAACCTTGCAGGCTTTCTGAGACACTGGACAGCATGGATAGGGACCTATTCAAACGGTTACACTTGGGAGTCAGCCGGACAGGTCCTGTACTGAGCTAACAAACCATCAAAGTGGAATCCATGCTCAGTGAGTTTAACGTCTGCACAGATTTCCCACATGTTCAATTCCAGACGTGTACTGCAGAGACACCCAACTGGGCTCTGTAGCGAGCAGGGCAGGGTCCATAAAATTTACTACCTTGTACTCCATGCTGTGCAAAATCACTTAACATACTTCTGGATCATACAGCGTTCGTGAAAAAGTATACCATGTTTGTGCATTGCTGTGTCCACGCTGACAAATTCAAGATACCAAGTTAAAGCTGTATGGAGGTTTTGCATCTGTGACCAGGATCAATTTGCAACCTGGATAATTCTCTCATGGATAGCAAAGTTAACTGCCTTCTCTTTATTTATGGAAAGGAACACGAAATATTCCACCCCCATCACCTCCCCCTGCCCCCAGTTCCAGCTCTGTTCTCTGGGCTGACTAAATTCTTCTCATACCAGAATGCTGACTCAGTGATTTGACATACAAGTTACCTGATAGCTTTCCAAACATCAAAGCCATCCAAAGGCTTAGTGCCATTAGTGTGTCCTCCAGCAAGGTGCACCAGCGTTGGCAGCCAGTCAGAGATATGGATGAGTTCATGACTTTCTACACCTTTTTGTTTCAGTAAAGGACTTGCAACAAAGCCTACTCCTCTCACTCCTCCTTCCCAGAGGGTCCATTTTCTTCCTCGCAGTGGCCAGTTATTCCCACCTGCCAAAGTCTGTCCTCCATTATCTGGAAAACAAGTAATTAAAAGGAATTATGGGTAAGAAAGAAACAGAACAATCCTTCACACAACATGTATTCATCCATTTGAAAAAATATTTTCACAATACAGGCATGTCATGCAAGCATTTGCGTAGCGCTCGTAAGTGTTCATACAATACGTCACGTGTTCAGAGCATGTCACAAACATAAGTTAATTCTCACCAGAATCTGACAAATTACTACAATGAAAAGTTGTTGCTAGGCAGAAATGATACCATACTACAACCCAATGATTTAGAAAGACTTTAAGAACAAGCACTGACTTTGATTCTAAATATCATTAGACACCCAAAACTTCCAGAATCAAAGACGTAAAAAATTAGTTCCAACTACTTTACAGACCACAAGAAAAACTGCTATCAATGCCATCATTAGTACTCAGAATACACTGTTCTAAAAAGCAGTAAGTTATACTTAAAATGGAAAACTGTTATTCCAGTGTCAAGGTAATACCTGTACTTCTAGTCTAGAACCATTTGTTTCCCGGATTTTTAGGCAGACACATTGATTTGTAATGTCACACAAAACAGTTTCTCAGGGACAAAAAGAAAGCCCTAACAAAATGAGTCGAAACTAGTTAAAATAGTTGAAGCAATTCAGAAATAAACTGAATTTATTGTGTTTGGTGACAACAACATATAAGATGGTTACATAAAAAGTTGAACTGTGACTACAATAACTCAGAAATATCTACATGAATTAGAGATAAGTCACATAACTCTTTTTTAACTCTCTCTGATGAAGGTTTCACACTTAAAATAAAATCCATACTCCTGAAGTTAGCAGAATTAATGATACTTTGAAGTTACTTTTAGTACTGCTGTACAGTTGTTCCTGTTCAAACCTATTGCAATGATCTCAGAAGAGTCATTGATTCTTTAAAGAATAATTTTTATGTATTTTAATAAGGTTAAATTATTTCAAATAGTAGTTGTTGAACTGACATTCAGTGTAATTTACATGTTTATGCTATATTTCCTGATTAAAAAACAGGAATTTGAGGGAAGAAACAAGAAGTACATGTCCAACACCTTACAGAAGAACTTTTCTGTAACCACAACACTATAAAATGATCTCCCTTCTGTTTCATTTATGAGGGATCAATGTAAACCCCCACTGTGAACATCTTTCTACTGCACATAGAAACACCTTTTTGTTCTGCTACAGAATAAAATAGTGCATGTCTCCGGAAAGACTTTGAAAGGTGAAAGCCTAAGCTAAATGAAGCACTTGGAAAAAATGGCATGATTTGAAAAGTGTAACATGTTCTGTGGCCCAACTAGTTTCCAGTAGGGCTGCTTGTGTGCCCAGCACTCTTGGGTTAAAAATAAATAAATAAAGAGCTTTGTTGTCTTCAATATGAAATGCAGGCAACTAAATGTTATCTGTGAACATTTCTCACACAACAATGTTGAGCAATGGGATCTGAGAATTTAAGTAGTTGCTGGTTACCAAAAAAAAAAAAAAAAAGAAAAAAAAAGAAAAAAAAAGAAAAGAAAAAAAGTTTCAACAATTCTTTCTGCTTTTAGTGTAAACAGGAATTCCTGTCAGGGATACTCACGGGACAGAGCTTTCAGTAGCTTTTAACCTTTGGTGGCCTTAGAATAAAAGCTGTCTTATCTACACTGTATTAGAACACAGTTTAGACATAAAGTGGTATCAAATCTTAAGTATGTTAAGTATCTTCTTTGTCTCATAAGCTACTTGCTGTCTATATCAGTTTAATACTAGCACATGAGATTTTATTTTAGTTCCGAATATCAGCAATGAAGTAGCAAGGAAATTATAGAAGTAGACTATTATTATTTATAATAATAAAATTAATATTAATATTATTATCAATAAGTAGACTTATTTTTTCTTTACTTTCCGAGGTTGAGTTGAAGACATTCACGTTGAGCCAGTTTCATTATACAGTAAATTCCCCAAGACAAGGAGTCTATCTAACATACATCCTGTAAAAAGTTGTGTCTGGTATCAGCATTCAGACATAGCACACTAAGTTAAAAAAGGGAAAAATTTTGTTCTTGTTTTGATAGATTATCTGATATGTAAATGAAAAAAACGGACATAAGAAACAAGCTTCATCCCACTCATTTTGACTTCTCATTTTCACATTGCTAGAACATTACTGTTTCCTTTTCCCTCAGGAATTCACGTTCAGGAGACCCCTTCTGCTTCATTTCTTGACTGAGTTATCAAGGAAGTGTTGAAGGAGGGAAAGGGATGGTTTCTGGTTTGATTACTGAAGTTTATTTCTTTCTAGGCATGTAGAACAGAGCTGATCCATCATGGGCAGTCTAACCATGATTACACTGATGGCATGGGGTATAGAAGTGGCAGAAAAAAGGCATGAACAACCACAACAGGACTGTTAACTGGAGTTCTAGTCAGTCTTACCCATGAGGGTATGTCTAGACAGTAGGAGACAAAACGGGTACCTGCTGCATGTATGTTCAGATACTTTTCCCCTAAGAGACAGGTGTGGATGTATACAATTGGTGCTAAAGGCTTGCATGGGTTCAGAAAGCCACTGGTGAAGTTATAGATGAAAAAATAGTTGATAGTTCTTACACGAAAAGACATCACCTCTGTCTCAGGAATTTCTTCAGCCACACACTGCTGGAGATTTAAAAGTTTTCACAAAACGTTTGCTGAAAGGCACCAACAATGAGTCCCAATACTGGCTACAGATGGAATACCTGCTAGATGGACCGTTCGTCTGTGGAAGTACAGCCATTCTCATGTTTTTCCAAATAAGCTATTTCTTACTAAATCCTCATGCTATTTTAGCAAAGTATCTTGAATATGGAACAAACACCCAAGTCCATATGGAAACTCCTGGTAGTTTAAAACACACACGTAATATCCACTTAGGTAAGAGACAAATAGGATTGTTGTTGCTTCATGTTCTACACTGGCTTCATATCCAATTGTACATCTACTTCAAAACAATATTTCCTGAATGATTTATCATCCATTTTTGCAACTGTTTTTCTCCATGACTCATCCTAATAACCTAATCTCAGCAGACAGTCTCCAGAGCAAAGCTTTTGGAATCAAGGTACCTACAACTAGAGGCCCTGATTTATAACATTTCTTATTATTAAATCTTCAGCCTTGCTACTTCAGCTGAAAACACAAGCCTCCCCCAAGCATGATACTTCAATTATCTCTTTCCTGGAGACAAACATCAAATATGATTTTCATTAAAAATAATAGTGAAATAGTCTGGGAAATGTAGTGAGCATATTTTTCCTATCTGTAAGAATCATTTTTGTAATTACATCTATATAATTTAAACTTCAGTACTACCCACAACATATTATGTGCATTAGAAAAATCATAAACCAAACCAGCTTTTGTCCCTAAAGAAAGGATAAAAGCGGAGAGAATAAGGCTATAGTTAGAAATTATGGTATTTGGCATAAGTGTTACCTAGCTAATTTATTCAGTGTTGTTTGTTTTCTTAAATGGAAGCATCAGACAATTTTAAAGAGCTTTGTTGTTTGCTTGGTTTGGCTTGCTTTGATAGGTGTTTAGCTACCTTTATTTTCTCACAGTATTTTCATCACTCCCATCATTCTGCATTATTTTAAGGACGGGAAGTGCTTTTTCTCTATTCTGATGGAATTTTCTTCTACAAGTTGAAATTTGTGACAATGAAAGAGAACATTGGGGAGAGACGTTCTTGCTGATATAAGAATGGGCTAAAATGGAGTTTGTAGCAGGCATTACCACCACCAATGAAAAAATGAACCGAAGACATATGCAGGGTAAATGGCAAAACGACAGAATAGGGAAACAGAAGCATCTTGACTATTTTAAAATGTAGTTTTGATCAAAGTTGTGCACCCTTGAATTAACAACAGCCTTGTTGACTATGGAGAAATCCGTATAATGTAGTAACTGCATCATAAACACCAATGATATGCTGCACTGATTTGGGAAGAGTCGTCATTCCTGCTATGGAAGAGAAACCAAAAAACCTCAAGAGCGAAGGAAGCACACTGACAGCTGCAAGCATTGGGGAGGGAGCCTGCAACAGTCAGATCTGAGGGAACCACGTGGTCACGGACAGAACAGTTTCTTAAGGGCAATAAATATTTCTGAGGGTCAGGAATTGGTCAAAAGAGTCCCTCGGAACAAAAGCCAGGCTCGTCTCTAATATTATCATTATTCTCTGCCAATTTACATGACTCGTGAGTAGCATAATTCTCTTCTAATTTTGTGTTGTCCGTCAGTATCCATGGAGTAGGAATCTGACAGGATCTGAACGTATCTTCAAACAAAGAAACTGACACACTGCATAATTTCATTGGAACTGATGCTAACAAAATTAGGAGGTCTAAACCCCTCTGAAAACCAATGCAGTGCTTCCAAACCCAAAACACCACCACATTTTATGTTAGTCTCTCTCTACGAATGTATTTGTGGGACCTGCATCCTAGTAAAACAGATTGATATAAAGCTCTACAGATGAAATAACTTTTGTCTTCAAAATAGTCATGCACAGTACCCTAACCCCTTGAATAATTTTCAAAGTACTGGCAAAGTTGATCCTCAGAAAATATCATGCATTACTATAGCAAAAATAAATTTTTGAAGTGAGAACTTCTATCTTCTGTTTTGATTAAAATATCTTAAAAAAAATTAAATATTTTTCTAACAACTCTAGCAACTACCTAAATATGCCTTCAAGAAAAAAAATCAGTTCTTCTAGGGCAATTCCTGCATTCTTTCACTCTCATACACCTATTAACATCTAGTCACTTTCTCACCCATCTTAAAGTACATACATACTGTCCACATTAAGATACTTTAAGGGAGTGAGTTGAAACAACAAAAAGCTGTAGTACCTCCCTTCCAGAGGATTTTGGATAAAAATAGGACACATTTGCCATGCAAAAAATCAGAGAATACAATCTATTTTCAGAGAAACTTTGTACAACAGAAGGTGATTGTCTTTCAAACTACTGTGGGATTTTTGTTAAAAGTAATGAAAAGGAAGGGCACTTTTAAAAAGTTTATTTAATTTAATAAAAATCTTTCAACGTAAGTAAAATAAAAGCAAAGTAAAGCTTGTGTATCTTGGATATACCTTTAAAAATGAAGGCCAATGTTTTTTTCTCACAGACATCTGCTTTTGTAATTAATATTCATTGTCATATACATGAGAAAGAGTTTAATTTGTTAAATCTGTAATTTGTAAACTGTCAAAGATGTTTTGCAGGAGTTCTTAAAGGAATCAATAAACAAAAGTAAACAGAGAGGCCCTTCTGTTTCTCCCAAACACTTCTCTGAAGAGTTGCCAGCTGCCAAACATTTTGACTAGGGCCGTATATATATGCAGTGATGTGGGATGTATGTAACCAGTAAACAGTTTAATGACTAAAACCTCTTTGAAGAGCAGCTGGACAATAAAAACCAGCAATAAACCAATTCTGAGAGCAATAACTAATGAAGCATGTATGGATTCAAGTCTTCAGATGGACTCACTTTTGTATTGAATTACCCGGGAACTGAAGCAACAGGCTGCTTCATAGGACGAAGATAACCCACATCGGCAGTAGGTAACTCACAACTATGGGAAAAGCTTCATTTGGGATTTATATCTCATTAGATAACAGAAAACCAAAAAAGGCAAAAGTGTTAGCTTAAGTATAAACCGTGACAAGTGTCCTTCCCCGGATCATAAATACCTCTTGGCCATGCACATTCCTTGCTAAGACAAGTCCACAGTGGTTACAGAACTCAGGGACAATATTAGTATCATTAATAGATCCGTCAAAACTTCATGCGTCAGAGCTCACTCCTCTGACAAATTCAGTTTAAATTAATCAACAGGCTCAGAAGTTATTGTTGGGAGAAGACATTAAATGGAAACAAGTCCTGTAATACTGTATAAGGCCAGTTTTCTAAGAAAGTAAGGTTAATCTTCCCCCAGTTGTACACACAAAAGTCACTATTGCGTACGTAGTGGAATGAAAATCTTATTTTAAAAGCTATAAAGAGACGTTTGTGTTTTATTTTTTGGATGGTGGGAAAAACACTGTAAGAAGAGTTTCCAAAGAACACCTAAGTACGCTATGACCAACATGCTAACTTTCTTCACCAGGTGGACAACTGGCCCAAGCGAGTTCCTTTCTGCGACTTCTACTGCCTGCACACACGGTCTCAGCAGCTTCTGCTCTTGATGTTGCCTCACATTAATGCTCTAGAATAGAGGTCATATTTTCTCTGTAAATAGGCCAGAAACTGGTCTTCACTTCAAAGATTTCCCTCACTGCTTTTTCTCCAGCTCTTATGTAGGACTTAAGTGGGTAAATTAAAAATAGTAAATAATACAGAAAATAATTTTGCATTTATTTTGTGTATTATTCAAGAGCAACAGAGTGCCTTGTTGAATAGCTACATATTTTCTTCTAACACACTAGATCTTGTTTCAATTACACTACAGCAAAGTAACTTTTTTTTTTTTTTTTTTTTTTAAACTGAGCATCCTTTTGTCGTCTCCCTTGTGACCGCTCAGGTTGCTGTATTCTTCTTATGACCACAACTGAGCTACATCTTGCGATCCTGTTGAGGGGCCTGGCAAATTGTTCTAGACAAGTTCCTGGGAGAGGGCTTCCTTTAATTTCTCCACAGATTCATCCAGGACTGTATTTGGTGCTGTTACTAAGCACTTTTAACTCCGGTAGTTCTTTTCAGTCTTTGTATTTTCTTAGTCCAAATAAGGAGCTACTCACAAGTCTCCTTCTTAAAAAAAAAAAAAAAAAAAAAATCACCCTCGCGGACTACATTTAGTGTGCAAATTGTTTTAGACAGTGAGAATACCTCATAAAAATATGCAGGGTTTACATAAACTGTCCTTAACTTCTATTTATTCTAAACCCTCCGTTCTCGTAAGATGATAAACCGAGAGTGTTTAAATTTGTGATACATATTATACAACCTTGGTTACAATGGCAGAACTGTAATCCTAACTATGTGTCATAGTAATCCTAATTATCATGGTAAGTTTAACAATTGTTTTTGGAATTTGTAGAACAAAGAGTGATCCAAGAATACGGAAAATATTTACAACAATAACTCTGGAAAATACATCAGTAATTAATTATTTCCTATAAGAAAAATAACAGTCTTAACAGAAAATTAAAAAAAAAAACTCTTTCAGCACAACAATCCAACAGGGTAAGTATTTCTGGACTGTTCTGCATTGTACATATCACAGCACAACAAACGCTGCATAAACCAACTTTAGCAATAAGTAAAAAAGGACCAAAACTGCTTGATACCACTAAAAACAAATCAACATGCAAAATACTTTATGATAAAGAAGTTAATAAATTTAAATACATAACGTCTCCTGGATGCCTAGGTTCATTTTTAAAAATAGCCATCCAAAAGTTTAGCAGATCTGCATGTATGTAACTCATATATACACAGAGCAAGAAAAGACCAAACAACATTTAAAGGAAGTATTCAATTAGGAATCAGTCAAAAAAAAAAAAAAGAAAAATCAAATGCTGTGTGCCAACAAAGTCTTTGACTATGCAACCACTTTTTTATGCTATTCAGAACACAGCACAAGGAAAGCATTTGAAGTAAAACATTTGCAAGGGCAAAGTAAGAAAAAAGCTTAACTTCAAGCCTCTAGGATCATATAAATACAATTAGATATCACAACTAAATTCACTAATCATTTACCATGTACTGGTGCTTAATAACTTTAACCAGCCATTAGTGTCTGTAAAGATCTAACCTAACATTTCTGGCTCCTGCCTACAAACACCTAGGTCTCCTTTTTTCCTGAAAACAGTTATAAAATACTTGACAAATATTCTTACTGTATCTACAGTACTTTTCAAATACACCATTGGCATGACCCAGCCTTTTTTTTTTTTCTGTTTTCCACCTGTGCTTAAGCTCCTGCTTTTTTGAATCGACGAATTTTTCTGAAGCTGCAAGAGAAAACTCCCCCACCCTGTAATTTCTCCTCATGGGCCCCTGTAGTAAGCTGATCTAGCACACATCTGTCCGATACATAAACCATGCCAAGCTCTGTTTGAAAGGCTTGTCTAAAGCCACACAGTATTTTTAAAGTGAGCACAGACCAGAAAAAAACCACCAACTCTGTTTTATTTTATAACGCAGATTTGGGCATTTCAATACTTTACCAAATTAAAGCAGCTTCAAAATAATGAGAAAAAGGAACCTTTTAGGCTCCTGCTACTCCTGAAACTAAAAGCTGCCGACATACTAAAGCCATCAACTGCACGTAATCTAGCATGAAATATGTGCAAAAAATGTTTGGAGGGGAAATACGGTCAATAATAATTCCTGGTGCTTGTTCCAGTTTCTTGCTTCTGATTAATAGATTAATTGCGTTGTGAAGATGAGAGTGGAAGTAAGGTGGTTTCTCTTTCCTAAAAGGAACAACAGAGTCCCTCCTATATGCTCCCTCTTTCCATTTAAAACAAATAAGCGTTGTAAATGTAACTCAGAAGAATGTTTAGTTTCCAAGTGCATCCCCCCTCTCCCTACCAAACAGAAGAGATACGTCCATATGGTAGACAGACACTCAATGAAAGGAGGACTGGGTACGACTGACAAATGACCGCAAGTATGCTGGGAAGCACTGAAATTCCAGCATTAAATTTTCTAAGTGCAGAGACTGTCCAATAGCTGGCAACATCTAGGTGTTTTTATTCGGTAAAAGCATTCGGAAGTTTATTTTGAATACGTTTGGGTTTCTTCCTCTGCTTCTGGAAGCAGCGTGACTCTCTTAGAACAAACCTAGTGTTGTTATCCCAACAACGTTATGGATCTAATTAGGAGGCATATTTATAGCAGCTTTTGGAGGAAAAAAAGCAGGAAGTCAGGCCACTGTTACTGTGCTTACAGACACCCTGTATAAGCAGCCATCAGCCAAAACTAACGCATCCATTCTTCCAGATGTATGGAAAATACCTGACCTCAGGCCTGCCGGTTTTGTACTTTAGGCTGCAGCTGTAAGGGAAAAAAAAGAGAGGATCCAATTCCAACACATGAGGACAGGAGCCAGCAGAAAGCTAGTTTTACATCTACTGCCGATCAGAGTTGTACAAGAAAAGATGACCCCAACTTCAGATGCAGCAGAAGCATTATGGTGTGCATGGCCTGCAGAGAAGGCTGCCACCCTTAGGGGATCATTATTTCACTTTTCTCCAGTTTGGTCTTTTGAGCAGGAGGTAAAAAATGACTACTTTGACCTAACATCCTTTTTTTTTTTCTCTTTTAAAAAAAAGAAACAAAACAAAACAAAACACCCCCCCAAAAAAACACTTCCAGGGATATGAAGCTGCCAAAATGTAGAATTGCATGCAAACAGCAGCGAGAAATGATCTAATATACAGGCATTAAAGCCCCACAGTTGTGCCCAGAACCAAGATTTTCCATCCCAATATCCCATTCCTCCTCTTCCTTGGTGTTTACTTGAGGGGGGACTGCTCTGATTGCCTTTTGTCACTTCTCTGGCACACAATAAAGAGAGCAATCTGGAACTAATTTAAGCAGTTTAACACATCAGGATACAGCTGGGAAAGGTTTCGGGAGAAAAGCTGAGGAGGAAGACGAGGGCTGTGCACGGTCCAGCCCAGCCCGCGCACAGGAAGGGGGTGCAGATGGGCACCTTCCAACACCGCCTGCAGACGGGGAAAACCGCCCCACGTCAAAACTCTCCAACCAGCCCAGGAAGAGCAGAAACCTCAGTGCAGGGAATTAAGAAATCCACTCTGACAGCAGGAGTGGCAGGGCCACCACTCAGTGTCAGGAGCATTTCAGCTGATGCCTGCTCACCCAGCAGTAGCCCCGCTCCTCTTGTCTGTCTATGACTTTTATATTTCATTTGCTATGAGCCAGATGTGGGTTTTTTTCTTCTTCTTAATATTAAGTGCAGGCACATGCATTGGCTTTACACAGTGCAAACCATGACTTGATTCCGGCAATTGGACAGATTTACATCTGTTTTTCACATCACTTTTGTTCGAGAGGAGTGACTCTGGTTTTTAATCACTTGGGGCCCTAGCTGTACCCAGAATACATTGGCTCAATTCACAAGCAGAAAGAAACACGTCTGCTGGCAGAAAGACATAAAAATGAAACAAAACTCTTCAGTTATTACTTACCACACCGGACATTTGAAAAAAGGGCAGCACACACCTTAGTAAGAAGTATCTGTCCCTAAGCTAACTCTCACATAAACCACAAAAACTGGAATTCCACCCGACAAATACATCAATAAAAGAGTAAAGAATATAATATTCCTTATAACACTAGTCTTAAAATTCTGGGGAGCAGGGGGGAAGGTTAATTACTTTGTGATCGGTTGCAACTATTCCGTCTCCTGCAGGCTGTTTCATTCTCCTAGGGATGACAATGAAATGAAACACCTAAGTTTATTCAGCACGCGTGGACAAGGTGGGGAATGCATCCCTCTTGTATTGGTACATTCAGCAATGTCCAAGACTCTCCCAAAAGCAACCTCAGCTTTTGCTAAATGCAATCAAGCTTACAGGGGAGGAAAGGGATTATTTGATAAGGTAACATAGTGATATAGAAACACAGGTAATGAAGAGAAATGGATGTTTACACAAATAATGTTTTTTCCCTTTAATGACCTAGGCAGCACTTTCAACCAGTTCTCATAAATCTGTTCTTCAGCAATGGATTATATTTCCAGGATGGGGAAACGGCAGAGAACATACCTGCTGAATGAATATTTCAGAGCAATTTTTTACTCGTTATTTATTCTTTAACATCTTTGCTGGGTGACAGGTAATAATGGCTGAATAACACATTGCTGAATCTAAGAAACAAGATGATAAGCTGGCTAAAACTGAACCTATTTTATCCAAATAAACAGAAAAACCCCTAGTGCTTACAGTGTGCCTAATATTCCTATCCCCCTCCTTAATTATGTCGCATCAATGCTACATTCAAGTGAGTGACCAGAAGGAGCACTTAAACTCAAAATTTTTAATTTAGTAACAATTGTTTTATTCCAACTTTGTCATTTATTTTTTTCCCAGCTACATGCCAAAACATGCCCTCTTCTAATTGCTCCTGTGTTTGAACCTCTGCAATACGCCTGCAAGACACCATGGTAGTTCAGTAAGGTCACCAGCAATTTCCTCTTGGCAAGATCCAACCTTTCTCCAACATCATCATCCTTGAACTTTCTGCCACTTTTGATCATATTTCCTGAATCCTGAAGTTGTGAAATCTCTCCTCTTGGCAACTATTTAGCTTTGCAGACCACATTCAGTCCTCAAAAATACACATATAACTCTCAGTGATTTCAAAGGGGAGCTGTTCATATGCACAACGGAAACAACTGTAGACTTCAAAGGAACAGTCAAATTGCACATTTTGCTCTTGGTGGGCATTTTGGTTTTGATGTTTTTGTGCCTAATGATCATTCCTCAGAAAGTTTATCCTGGAAACTCTATCCTTTACAGGTTAACTGGTTTCCTGTTCCATTCCTGACACTGGGAAAGCAGCAGAACAATCCAGAATGCACTAACAGATTCCTCTGCTAAAAGACAGTAATTTCACTATAAACAGAGCTTTAGCCCTAGATGGCCAAGTGTTTCCCAGTACACCCATGCTTCAGAAATAAGTTAATCCTTTCAGCTATTTATGGTTCAACCTGTGCCTGCAAAAGGCATCTGTCCGCTATCACTTGTGATGCCTGACATCCCTGACAACAATCAGAGTTTATCATCTCTTTCATATTATTGACCGAACCACTCACACGATCCTTCCTCAGCCTGCTCAGTCCAAACTTGCATGAGTAAAGATGTCCTGTTTCAGTCAAATAGGTAGGGTCACTGTAAAAAAGGGCGAGACAAGAGGAGATGGTGGCATCCTGTGTGGTTAGCTCCCCCAACCTCCACAACTGCAGTTTTACCTTCCTCATATGGACTTCTGGCCTCCTGGGTAACCACCACCTGACCCGTACATGTGGGTCCAGAAGTCCCATCTTCCCCCTACTCCCACTTTGGCAAAGGAGTTACTAATTCTTCAAAAATCCAACTTCATGTCTCTCTCAGGATTACAGAATAAGTGACCCATTAAATTAGTGAAGGTCTTCAGGTCCATGTTTTCCCAAAGCCTCTCTCCTCATTTGCCTCAGGCTGCAGCAGGATGTGCTCTTTTGGCTCTGACTAAACTAATTTAAAGAGTTAAGCTAATTAAAAGCTCTCAGATCACACAAGAGGTCAACAGTCCCTAAAAAGGCTGGTATAATTGCATGTGTGCTTACTCTTAACACAGTTCCATCAAAATTATTGGGATTAATAAACCAAAAACACTGTAACTGCTAAAAATGTTCAAGCTACCCCAGGTCACTTGGAGAGAATCACAGGAAGCCACATGCAATCCCTGAACGCAGCTGAGGGACCTCAGGGGCAATTGCCTGTGACGGGAGGCACCTGTGGGCAGAAAAAGCCCCTAACCTTAGTCCCACTCATCACCGTCACTGTCTATGCAGCTATTCTTACTCCTGACACAGGCATTTTTCCTTTCAGATTTTTTTTTTTTTTTTTTTGCATTTGCATTCTTTCTGCTACCTTTGACTCTCTAATGAACTGTAACTGTTGGCCAGCAGCAGTTTATATCTCCTAGTCGATGTGAACCATTTGAGGTCAGTAAAATGTCATTATTAAACTGTTTTAAACAAAGGCTTTGCTTTTTAAGTCCAGTGAAATCACTGGAATACAGCTTGACGGCAGTGTAGTGTGTGATACGTTCGAGTAGGCAGATATGAATTCACATCTTTTGCAGCCACTACTGCAACCGCGTACAACTTTCATGAGAAAAGTAATGGAAGACACTTTTTTTTTACCCCCATGAGAACAGTAATGGAAGGATATATTGAAAACATTCAGACTTGACAGAAAAGCATGCATAGGATGTCATTCTTAAGATCCGCTTGTTAGAAACACTTATTTGATTGCAAAATGTGTTACAATGCTGCAGTGCGAACAGAAAGCAGACTTAAGGAGACATCACTATTAAAACTGTCATTAAATTATCAGACATCAACATACCCTATTTCATTGTTAATTTGATAAAGTATCTTCTTGCAAGGTATCAGCAGCAGTGCAGTGCTCCAATACATGCAGCTCTCTGCCGTGACCAGTAATAATCTTTTGCATAGCATAAACATCTAGATCATGTATAATACAAGAAGTTAATAACAAAAAACACGCACTCCAGTTGCTGCATTATTTGGTTTTATATGTGGTTGGTTAAAGCCATTTACTCTAAAATACCAGTGAAATTACTGCTGGAGATTTCTGGTTCTTCCCAACCAAGTTCAAGCAACTCTGGAATCTTAATACAGAATTCAGGGTCAGCTCACTTCAATGTACACAAAGCTCTGGCTATATTTTAACTTGAGAAAATGCAATTAGAGGTCAAACCTAAGAGCAGGCACAGGCTGCATTCCACACAGCAGCAGTGCTCAAAGTTCAGATAAAAAGTGGGGGTATTTCTTCCTGCTTAAAGAGAAATGTAAAGGTAGATGCCGTATACTAAGAGACAGATACTCCAGTCATAGCAGGCACATGAAGGTATCCAGAGAGGCAGAGATTTGCAAAAGGCATAAAAGTAATTAGTAGGAATGTATAGAGAAAGCAGAGGAAAGATTAAGACTGATCTGTAAGGAACTGAAAAATATAAATAAGGATCCTTACAAAAGGAGGGGAAATCAGATTATTAGTTCCAGCATTAGTACGAACAGCTAAAAAACCTGCAACGGACACTGCAGTAAGAGTTCTCCAAGCCAGCTTCACATCAGACATTTACACTGACCCATGGCCAAATATTAACATTCACAACTAATGTACACTTCCAAACTCACGCTGCTCAGCTTTAGTAGCTCTGAAGATGGACACTTCCCATCTTCTCGTCTTAACTATTTTACAGATATTTTTTTTCCAATATTAAAACTTTCCATTATAGTTCCCAACCCTGTTTCATCAAAGAAATCCTTTTTTTCTTCTGCATGCACAGATCGGCCTATCTAAGCTTAAATCCCATATAAATCTTAGAGAAGTAGATGATCAGTAAAATCTATAGGCAGAAGCACAAAATTATGATACAAAACTTTCCTTCCACTTTTAAAATCAACCAATTTTTAACTGATGCAGTATCTTACTATAAATTAATTGTCATCTGGAGTAACTAACATGCATTTATGGATGTCAGTGTTTCTTTGGGTTGTTTGTTTTTTTTTTTTTTTAAACTCAAAAATCTGTAAAATGTATGGCTTCCTTGGCATTCAGCACATCTATATTCTGACACTCATGTAAATTCTGCTGGTTTTCCTCTCCTATGAATTAAGGCAGAGGGGGGAAATCTTACTTCTTTAACACATGCCAAAGTGAAATCCTCCACAAATATAGATTATATTCGATGCATAAGAATAACGTGGAATGATGTAAAATGAGAGAGAGAAAAGAATACAGAGGACAGTTGTGCGGAGCTTTATTTGGAAGTTCTCTGTTTCTTCTGTAGAGTTTAGCCTTCAGTCACATGTTTATTTGGAGCATACTTTAATTCTGGAATATTCATAAATAAATGAAACAGATGTACTAACCAAACCATAGTTTATATGAACATATTAGTATGAAAAAAAATGAAAAAGCATAGAAGGAAAACAGATCCAGAACATCTCAGCAGGGATTCAAGTAATCTCTTTCAGATACTACTTATTTGACTAAGGCCATCTTACAATATCTGCAGCTTACAATACCTGCAGATCCAAATTCTTAATGCAGACCAGACAATATTGCACATTTCTTTCCAAAGTCAATCAGTGATAGATTTTCCCTATGTTTCTATATTGATTCATAGAAGCAAGGGCTGTCCATGATTGACAAAGTCAGTCTCTTGGAGAAGCAATATTTCTAAATAAATATGAAAGCTTTGTGTGAGACAGTTCTGTGTTGTTCCAAACAACATTAATCAGTTACAAAGGAAATCTAAAAATTCATGTGTATAAAATTTCAAGCTTCATTCTATTTGCATTTGTTCTACTAAACAACTATTTAAAGAAGTACTGAAATATGAAATTATAAAAAGTTAAGTATTTCCACCAGAGTTTTTGTATTATCTTCTATAATATAATGCACTGGTGAAGTCTGCAGTCCTGAGGGACATGGGTCAGGCAAAGAACAAAGTCAGGACCCTGAATTTTAGGAAAGCAAACTTCCAGCTCTTCAAGGAGTTAGTCAATACGGCCCCCTGGGAAACTGCCCTCAGGGACAAGGGAGCAGAACAGAGCTGGCAGATCTTTAAGGATGACTTCCACAGAGCACAAGAGCTCTCAATACCCAGGTGTAAGAAATCAGGAAAGGAGGGCAAGAGACTGGCACCATAGAACCATAGAACCATAGAACCATAGGGTTGGAAGGGACCTCTGGAGATCATCTAGTCCAACCCCCTGCCAGAGCAGGGTCACCTAGAGCAGGTTACACAGGAACACGTCCAGGCGGGTTTTGAATGTCTCCAGAGATGGAGATTCCACCACCTCTCTGGGCAGCCTGTGCCAGTGCTCTGCCACCCTCAGGGTAAAGAAGTTCCTCCTCATGTTTAGGTGGAACTTCTTGTGCTCCAGTTTGTGCCCACTGCCTCTTGTCCTGTCCCCGGGCACTACTGAAAAGAGCCTGGTCCCATCCTCCTGACACCCACCCTTTAAGTATTTATAAGTGTTGATAAGATCCCCCCTCAGCCGTCTTTTTTCCAGACTGAAGAGACCCAAATCCCTCAGCCTTTCCTCATAAGAGAGGTGTTCCAGTCCCCTAATCATCTTGGTAGCCCTCTGCTGCACCCTTTCCAGCAGTTCCCTGTCCTTCTGGAACCGGGGAGCCCAGAACTGGACACAGTACTCCAGGTGTGGCCTCACCAAGGCAGAGTAGAGGGGGAGGATGACCTCCCTTGACCTGCTGGCCACACTCTTTTTGATGCACCCCAGGATGCCATTGGCCTTCTTGGCCACAAGGGCACATTGCTGGCTCATGGTCATCCTGTTGTCCACCAGGACTCCCAGATCTCTTTCCACAGAGCTGCTCTCCAGCAGGTCAGCCCCCAACCTGTACTGGTGCATGGGGTTGTTCCTCCCCAGGTGCAGCACCCTACACTTGCCCTTGTTGAATTTCATAAGGTTTCTCTCTGCCCAGATCTCCAACCTGTCCAGGTCTCTCTGTATGGCAGCACAGCCCTCCGGTGTGTCAGCCGCCCCCCCCAGCTTTGTGTCATCAGCAAACTTGCTGAGGGTGCACTCTATCCCCTCATCCAGGTCATTGATGAATATCACGTCTGAGTCAAGATCTGCTGGTCAAACTAAAGGGCAAGAAGGAAACGCACAGGCAACGGAAGCAGGGACAGGTATCCTGGGAAGAGTATAGGGATGCAGCCAGGTTCATGACCAGCTGAGGAACCTGAACATACAGAAATCTATGGGACCTGACAAGATGCATCCCAGAGTCCTGAGGGAACTGGCTGATAGAGTTGCCAAGCCACTCTCCATGATATTTGAAAAGTCATGGCAGTCAGGTGAAGTCCCCGGTGACTGGAAAAACGGAAACATTGCACCCATTTTAAAAAGGGTAGAAAGAAGGACCTTAGGAAATACCGACTTCTCAGCCTCACCACTCTGCCTGGGAAGATCATGGAACAGATCCTCCAGAAGCCATGCTAAGGCACATGAAGGACAGGGAGGTGATTTGAGGCAGCCAGCATGGCTTCACCAAAGGCAAGTCCTGCTGACCAACCTAGTGGCCTTCTATGATGGAGTGACTACATCAGTGGATGAGTGAAGATCTATGGATGTTGTCTATCTGGACTTCTGTAAGGCCTTTGACATGGTCCCCCACAACACACTTCTCTCTAAATTGGAGAGATACGCATTTGATAGATGGACTATTTGGTATAATGAATTGGCTGGATGGTCACACCCAGAGAGTAATGGTTAATGGCTCAATGCCCAGATGGAGATCAGTGACAACTGGTGTCTCTCAGGGGTCTGTACTGGCACCAGTACTGTTTAATGTCTTTATCAGTGACATAGACAATGGTATTGACTGCATCCTGAGCAAGTTTGCAGATGACACCAAGCTGAGTGGTGCGGCTGACACGCCTGAGGGATGGGATGCCATGGGCTTGACAAGCGAGCCCATGTGAACCTCATGAGGTTCAACAAGGCCAAGTGCAGGGTCCTGCACCTGAATCGGGGCAATCTCCAGCATCAATACAGGCTGGGGGATGAAGGGATTGAGAGCAGCCCTGCCAAGAAGGACTTGGGGGTACTGGTGGATGAAAAAACTGGGCATGACCCAGCAATGTGTGCTCACAGCCCAGAAAGCCAACCGTATCCTGGGCTGCATCAAAAGCAGCGTGGCCAGCAGGTGGAGGGAGGTCACTCTGCCCTTCTACTCCTCTCTGGTGAGAACCCACCTGCAGTCTTGTGTCCAGCTCTGGAGTTCCCAGTAGAAGACAGACATGGACCTGTTGGAATGGGTCCAGAGGAGCGCCACAAAAATGATCAGAGGGCTGGAGCACCTCTCCTGTGAGGACAGGCAGAGAGTTCGGGTTGTTCAGTGTGGAGAAGAGAAGGCTCCAGGGAGACCTTATTGTGGCCTTTTAGTACTTAAAGGAGGCTTATAAGAAAGATGGGTACAAATTTTTACTGGGGCCTGTAGCAACAAGGACAAGGGGTAATGGTTTTAAACTAAAGGAGGGTAGATTTAGACTAGATACAAGAAAGAAATTTTTTACGATGAAGGTGGTGAGACACTGGAACAGGTTTCCCAGAGAGGTGGTAGATGCCCCATCCCTGGAACCATTCAAGGTCAGGTTGGACGGGGCTCTGAGCAACCCTATCTTAGTTGAAGATGTCCCTGCTTATTGCAGGGGAGGTTGGAGGAGATGATCTTTAAAGGTCCCTTCCACCCCAATCCATACTATGATTCTGTAAAATCAAGCTATTCTAAGAAAACATAATAGCAGATATTAAAAAATATTGAAGCTTTTTGGGCAGATTTAGTATATATCCACTCCGCTGAGTCATTTCTAGTGATAATAAAAGCAGTATTCCTCTTTTCCTTGCATATTCAAATTTCAAAAGTCGGCTGTAGAAGAAATTTTGGTTCTAAAAGAATGATGGCAACATACAAAAGAGATATTGTAGCTATCTCCTTTGTTAATATTGGTTAAGAAACTAGTTGTTCAGTAAATGGCAAGTATTTGGCTATATCTTAATATTTAGCACCTGTAATAGAACTTGGTAATTTAATAGTAGCCCATATATATGTAAATTCATGGTGGTAGTCTAAAACAACATACAGGACAACATAGAGGACATACTAGAAGTCACGCAAGGAAGAGTTGTGAGGAAAACCAGAGTAAGCTTATTTACTCAAAGTTTTTCAAAGCTTTTTAAAAATCACCTCCAGTGTTCCATTAGAAGACTGTCTCCCACAGAAATTGGAAGACATTTAATCATTTGGATACCTAAGATGGGCAATCAGGTAAACAGACAGAAATCTATACCCACGGGATCCTAGTAAAATATGAACGGAGCAAATTCTTTCCCTCTTCTCCAATTTCCAATACATTTCCACTGTGCACACCTGACCTCAGAATGACGAAAGCTTAAAAAGAAACTCAAACTCACATAATTTTGTGTCTTTTCCCCCTTTTTCTTGTTGTGCTACTGCACCAGGAGATTTTACAAGGAGTTATAAACAGCAACAACAGAAGGACGCGTCTAATCCTGAATCTTGCAGCATCCAAAGTGACCCTACCACTGTGCCGCTGTCAGCCAGGCAGCTCGATTGCTGTAACAGAGGATGAATTAGAAGGGACAACAGATTGAGGACAGATTTTCAACCACATTTGTCTCACTGATCCAAAACAGTATGAACCACTAAAGTGGATGCTGGAAGATGTTGCTTCTTTCTCTCCTTTGTGTAACTCTGACTTTGTTTTCCAATACTGAGTTTTTTTATTTTTCTCTCTGATATTGTAATACTGCATTTTAAAAATTAAATGTCATACAGTCTTGAATACTAGTGACCGTATAGGTTCCCTCAGTCCACAACAAGTAAGCAATAACGGGTGTAAAGAGTATGGAAAAAGATGGCAGAAATAAGATGGCATAACCAATTCATCCCCAGTTTAATTCTGTAAACGTTTGTTACATGTTATATATCTAGTGCTCCTTTGAAGGGCTGGGGCTTTATGAGCAATCATGCTCTTATACTTAATCAGAACCATATGGAGGTCAGTGTGAAGGTCTATCCAACTCAAGGATAACTGGAAAGTATATTAAAAGTTAACTGTGAAATTATTTCATGTGTAACTTACAGAGTTTTAGAAGCCAATTTAAGAGTGTTAGTGTCTTGGTATTGTTGAAAACAGAGCACGTCAATGAAGCGTCTCACACCACCTACGATATTTCTACAAAGCAGATTTCTGAAGTTTGCAACTAAAAATAAATAAAAGGAGCAACATGCAAACAACCTCAATAAAATAAAAAAAGATAGAAGATGGGACAAACCCCATATCCCTATACCTTTCTTGCTGTTGCCGATTTCTGATGGGGATGCTACAGAAAAGCCAAACCCCAGCAGTTTTGTTCACATGAAGAGCTGACATCTCTTTTCCATAATGCAAAACTGGGCTTTGTATGATTTTGTTTTAAATACTATTAAAATTATGGAGGCAGTCAATAGTTTATTACAGCAAAGAAGGGGAATTACAAGCAATGCTGATACAATAGTTTGGAACCCCCACAGCTGTTCACGGACATGATACCACTACGTACCACTTAATATGCACTTATTTAAAAATGAAGTGATGGGTATAAGCAGGAGACAAGTCTACACGCATAATTCTCATACACAGAAGTTTGGATGTAATGCTACAATCAGTTGCCAATATCAACAAAACAAGCAGGCAGTTAGCTGTTGCACTTTTTTTTTTAAAACCCTTTTTAATTTTCTGGGTGAATTTCGTATATATGAAAGGGAATTAAATAGCACTCACTAGTGCCAGACACAATACAAGCGAGCACCAGACAGCTTCAATGCACAGCTCTGTAAAAGCATCTCATTTTTGACCTCCAGCATTCTTGCTAAAAGTCTAGGTCACAGAACAGGACTTCAGAGCCCTTCCTTTGTGTGATTTAAGCTCATGGCTGTGACTCACAGTTAAACAGAGAGCGCTGTCGATAATAGCGGTAAAGGATCACATTTGGGGAAAATTTCTCCCCTCTGATCTTCACAGCATGAATAATGCTTATTCTGTACGTGTTCCAAGTGCGGAACTCCCATTGAGGTTTCATTAAAAAAAAAAAAAAAAAAAGGAAAAAAAAAAGAGTACCGAATACACGGCAGAGATCTACACTGCGGATAACAGACTCGCAGCGTGAATTAGAGAATAACTTTGCCCTCAATTTGAACTCAAGTTCTTCCCTGCTTCCCCATATTGCATCTGAAAGATACATTTGTTGCTGTGTTTTTCAATGGTGCTGTAAGTGTGAGGGAAATGCAAGCACGCTCCCTCTGATGGCTAACACGAAACATACATTTCCAACCAAACGAACCAAAATCATTTGTTTAAGATCAGCTGATGAAAAAACATCTGTTGTATACTTCAGTTTGATGCTGTATACTCTCAGTGGAAAGAGTAACCTTGAAGGTTCAATATAAGCAGCAGAAAAGCCACTCAAATAAGTGTCTTTAGAGTGCTGAGGCATTATTATATTTTCAGCGCTTAATACAGATTTTTTGTGTGCGTGATGGAAGAACTACTGAAAGCCTTTCCATTAGAGGAACAATAGAAACAGAAAACTACATCTCCTACTATAAAATTCTGCTAATGTAATTTTTGTTATGCTTTAAATACACCTATAGGGCTTTTATTTTCCATCAAGGGAACATAATACCTCCACCAGAGCACCATTTGCTGAGCAACTTTATTGAGCATTTACAGAGCAACTTTTACTGAGTTGTGCTCAGATAAATCAACCTCTATGGCTTTTCTGTAACTCACCAGAACTGTCTCTTTATTCTCCTGACTTTTCTAAAGTGGAAAAAGAAAAAAAAAAGGGAAAATTGATCTCATGGAAAAAAAATGCATTTGATGTACACGAGATTCCAACAGTTACAAATTTAGACCTACAAAAGCTGCGTGAACAATGTCCTTTTTCATCCTATTGAGTACTCTCTTTTTTTTTTTTTTTTTTTTTTTTTAAACTCCCAGTACAGCTTTCATGATAGGAGCAATCCTAGTGCAGACAGTTTCAGGCGACTGCTTTGATTGTAAGCAGTCTCAGTAATTAAACAGGTCTCAGTTGTTACAGACCCTGCTGCGTCAGGTCTACACTAGCATTCACCACCACTAGAGAAACACAGAGGGTTAACCTAAAAACAATGGGAATAACCTGACAAACTGTTCTGACGTCTGCAGTAAGCAAGTTAAACGAGACACAGTTGAGAAAACTCTGGACTTGTCCCAGTGACAGAGCACTGAACCTGACCACTGATTTGGGGGTAGAAGATTCTGACACAAAGAATAACGGCTTCTTAAACACTATTATGGAGAACAAGCTAGTATAGTTTAATAGTAATCATATTTAAGACAACGTTTTAAGAGCTATGGGAAACTATTAAATGTTGTTAACACGTAAAATGAGTTGTTTTCATCATTCATCTCACTCTGAGAAAAAATTTGCTAGGTTAACTATTAGCTTTACACAAAAATGGCCAGCTTGCAACTGTGGGCAAAATTCACTTCTGAGTTCCATTTACAAGCAAACTTCACTTTAGGCACTGGCATTTGCTAAAAGCAGGAAGAAAAATTCAGGATTCCACTTCTGCTGGAATTTTTAAACACAAAGGGAAAAAAGAAGTGAGGGTCTCCGCCACAAGGTCACCCTCTGTTCAGGAACTCGTGTTTGGAGTGTTAGGTTTTCCACGGAAAAAGCAGGGTGGATGGGGAGGGGATAATGCTAGAAGGAAGAGAAGATAAATAAACATTTCCTACAAAACATTTTGGGTTGTCACAGGATTTTAAAAGAGGGAAAAAAAATAATTACTACATTGACTATCAACATCTTCTCAGTTTTCAGTTTGAAATTAATTTCCATCACAAGATAACATTTCTGCTTTTGATAATATATTCTTACAAATCAGACTATGTGTCTCATTACTATTACCTGCATCATATGGCAGAGAAAATATTCTTTTATTTCTAAAAAATGTATTCTTACCACCCATACTTTAATGTGGAAAAAACCTCAAAAAAGACTAAAAGCCAACAGGGGAGTAGAAAACACCAACCACCTGCACCTTTCACTATTTATCATTGACAGGCAACAACTGTGACCAATGCAAGTACAGTGACCAGCCGCAGCTTTTGCCTGTATAATAACAAGCTTAAATAATCGAGAAATAGAAAAGTAGTATTTGGGAATACACGGACTCAAATAACTATCTCGATTGAAGCGCTTGCAGTTAAGGCACCTGTTCTTATTCCCTCTTAGGAAGCAGTAGATGCTCAGGCAGTAGATGCCCAGGCATATTCCTCACTGGCAATGCAGCGAACCTCTCAGAACCTCCTGACAAGACCTTCAGGTCTGTAATTGAGCAGGTTTACAAAAAGAAAAAAAAAAAAATCTGACAACACAACCTTCAAAATCAGCACATCTGACACCACAGCCAGAGAATAACTGCTCTAACCAACCTGTCCTTCACTTAGCTTGGACAATCTGCAATTAGAAGTCTCTCGGAAGCCCATTACCAATGAAAGTGAAGGCGCAGGAGTTCATTCAAGAGCAAAGACATCAGGGAGAAGGTTAAAAACTGACCTTAGGGAACCAGTGAAAGTCAGATCCCTGGTTTCTACCAAAGTAACAGCTAGAAATAAGCAAGAAAAATCCCAACATTTTATTAGACAAAAGCCACAATATGCTGGCTGGAATGAGAAAAAAAAAAAAAAAAAGAGCGAGTGAAAGAGACTAAGAATAAGTCTTTATTAGGGTACGTCTTTATTAGGGTACTATGAAATTTGGGGGGGAAAAAAATTTATCTGAGTGAGAGAAAGACTGTATAAACTTCAGTAAGTATGTCCAAAACAATATGTGCTCTCACTAATCATGACCCTAAAATGATAAAAAGACTCTCTTTTGGAGTGAAAACAGTCATCACTGTCACATGCTCCATTATGGAAAGGATTTGTGTGGTTTCCTCTTAGCAAAATAAACCAAGGCTTGAAAAGTTCCACATATTTTACTGTTCAAAGCCCTCTTACGGCAGCTACCAGACACTACAGTGCTAATTCACGTGTAAGAATTAACAGACATATTGGAGGAAAGAGCAGTAAGGAGTTTTGCTCCAAAACTATTTAGTATATTAAAATGCTGAAAGTTAAATAAAGCAAAGGATAGTAGCTTTAATACTGAACTGAAATTAGAGGTTGGATTCCTTTGCCCTGATGTTGGCAAGTTTCCACCAAAATTACTTAGAATATGTTGCAGAAACTATAAACACATGGTATTTACAGCAAATGCCCACTTATTACCTAAAATCATAGGTCTGTATTTGAAGCAAAATTTGGAGTCTAAGCCAGTGTTAATAGTGCTGAGGTAAATTTGTACCACTTGAATGCTTTTTATGACCTTTATTTTAAATCAAGGCCCTCTTCAGGGAAGTTGGTAGTTACAGTCTCTTATATTTCCTAAAAAGAAAAATAAACCCTACATCTCATCCTTTTTTTATTTCAAGTGTATAGAAGGCCCAAGAAGGTACCCAAGACAGCGCTGCAGCATTTTTACATGTTTTGCTTGAACAGGCAATGGCTTCATTTTCACCACTGATGGCATTAGCGTTGACTTACTTGTATCTGCAGTATAAAAGGTGCTCCATAAAAGTAAATTTTATTCCATATCACACCACTCAAAACTTTGCAAGCTACTACTTGATACACAAATATAACACCACATACCATTGAACTAGCTTGTTTTTCTTCTTTCTCTTATTTACCTGTAGGAATAACTTGTGTATCTGTTCAAAAAGACACCAGAGACGTTGATTTACACAATATACTGATGGAGTCAGACTTTGCTAATGACAAGATTACTTCATTTTTGGCCCAGTGTCTCCATCAGGCCACTTTAAAGAGGAACTGGAGTTCTTCTACACATTTTACAAGGCCCTTTTAAAATGCGCAGTATTTCCATTTGCCAGCTGGCATGTTTTCAAGGCAATCCTGGTTGAGCCATAACATATACAAATAGGAAGAAACACAAAAGAGTTTAATAAAAAGAAACCTACCATGACAGCAAAGATTATATCATGTTCTACAGTATTTCAACGAGCACTCACTAAAAAGAGATCTCTAATTTTGGGGTTGGCACTTCACAGTGAAGGAATCAACCGGAAGACTGTATGTTTGTTGCAATGCTACTTCCTATAGCACACAATAGCAAATGATCACTTGTAAATTATTTTTTGGGTGGGAATTTTGAAGCAGTGAGAGACGCAAACACCCAAGTGTGAATTTTGGCCACAACTAAACAGGGAATAGTATTGAATCTAGTAAAATCTACCATGAAGTACGGTCTTTGCTTCTTTTTCCTCTGCAGGTTTCCAACACTACAGTTATCAAACCACACAGGTTTAGAATAAAACAGAGCGCTTCTATGATTCTGTATCTTTAAGTACTATGCTGAAGAGACACATATGTACTGCTCATTAAAATTATGGATACACTTTATCCTTCTCTAGATTCTCCCTTGCCGTTTTCATTTAAATCCTTAAATCGATTCCTAACCTCACAACATGGGAAGAACTTTCTCGGAAAGAATTCCTGATCAGAGAGGGAAATGTGTCTCCCTTGCTGTCCCAGGAGAGCTCTTGGGGCAGCGAGAGGGGGCACAGCTTCCTCGAGCAGGCATGCCCTCAAGAGCTGAAGGTAATATCATACCATAAGTATATACCTGTATTATAGCTACCAGTGCGCACTAAAACTCCCATTTGCAGAGGACCTGAAAGCTGTGCGGAGAGATCTCACACAGCACAACTCTCTGAACAAGACGCTCAATTGCAGACCCTCTCGTGTTTCTTTTCAACCACTTTCTAATGCCAATTTTAAAACACACAATCCAGAAAAGTGATAAATATAATACAGAAAAGCTGAATGGATTTCATGCTTTTTTTCCCCCCTTTTTTTTGCCTTTTTTTTAATGCTTAATATTTTTGACTTTTTTTTTTTTTTTTTGGAAACTAGGTCTTTAATGTATGCAATGTTTTATGCCTGTAAATAACAGTTGTTTGAAGTGAAGAGGGAAGACTGAAAAAAACCAAATCATTGCTCCCTGACCTGTTAGACCTAGGCCTAATTTCTCTGCATTTCAATCATATTAAATTCCACTCATGGCCATTTAAAGTGTCAATTAACTCAAAACAAGTCCCATTAGATAAGGCAGACACTGGATTCTCCTGACTGACTGACTCTTGTTGAAATGTACCTGTAATTGACTGCAAGATAACTACTGTTAAAAGCAGGGTATACTGTCACTGTTCGTAAAAAAAACATTTTATAAACAAAAAAAAAAAAAATATTTTTTCAATTCAGTCCTACCCTGTAATTCCAACTCAGATGTCTTTAGTTTTATTCCACAAACGTACTGAACAAACATTACTGAAATAACTCTACCAGGACCCCATCAACAAACTCTGGATTTTTTCCATATGGAATAAATATTGGTATCATTTTCCATATGGCTTTGCTTACTTTCAGTTCTAAATATGAAAACATCGTAAACAGAAACAGGCATATAAGAGTTATTCAATCCTGTTAGAGCCAAAACCTGGACACAAATGTAACACCACAAGGCAAACAGGTTTGGACTCAAAATGAAATTCCAAGATTCCAAATGCTATAGGAAGCAGCTGCTAAGCTCAAAACACATCACTGCACTTTTGTGCAAACCCCCCAAAAACTTGGGATTTGGGGAGTTTGGTCGGGGGGGTTTTGTTGTTGGTGGTTTTGGATTTTTTTTTTAAAGTGTTCATTGAAAATTAATTTGCCATTTTGACAGCCCTAATACGTAAAGCCTGAGCAAAAGAGCAACTGTAAGCATTGAAAGGCTTACATTGAAAGGCTACTTCCAACTCCCAACCAAACAAGAACAACTATGTCCCTGAAACCCAGCCAAGCAGCTGTATGTCAAAAAGGCTCTGTTTCATTCCTAATTTGGAAACAATGGAGACTGCTTCGTAATGTATTATTTGCATTAGCCTAATAATCTATAAACCGGATAGTGTCATAGCACATACCAAAACTTAGCCTGTAATTTGGCGGTCTAGACTATATCATCACATATTAAGCTTTTTAATTAACAAATCTTTGCTTCATGGGAGTAAGGTGCCAGTGAAATATTCCAAACAAGACAAAAATTACATGTTATATGGAAATACAGGAAGTAAAGAATTTTGTCTTCAAACCGCTTGGTGTCTCACCGTTCGTGCTTCATGCAACACATGGCAATTTATAGACTGATCAGACAGCTATCCATGGCTCGGGACAAATTAATTTGGTCAATTGCTCTCAGTAATGATTCAGTTCTGACAGATACTCAGTAGGCAAGTAAGATGCCTCCAACTTCACTGCACTCCTCGGTTTTTACAATGCTGTTTTTTCTGCAATAGGAGTATCCCCCATTGGCACAGACGCTTCTTCAGAATTGTTTTCATCATGCTTCAGAAAGCCACAAGAGGGAGGACAGAAACTGCTCCTTCTGGTATGAAGTCCTGTTTCCCTTTCATCACTCTTTTGTAGTTAGAAAATATATGGGGGAAGAACAGAGGGGCCAGATGTCCCTGAAGTCAGCTTTTTAGACACTGTGTTAAAGTTATTACTGAAAGAATATTTAAATGAACTTACCAGTAGAGAAAACAAGAACCGTGTTGTCCCAAAGACCATATCTTTTCAGAGCATCAGTAAGATTTCCTACAGCTTCATCCATAAGAGTCACCATCGCTGCATAATGGCGCCTCTTTACATCTTTAATGGAGGAATATGGTTTCATGTATTCATCAGGGACCTCGAGAGGTTCATGGACAGACTGAAAAGCGAGGTAGAGAAAGAGGGGCTGGGGTGGAAGGGATAGAATGGAAATTAGTTGAACATAAAGTACTAAATGCAAAAGTTACTGCAGCAAAAGCAGCCTTCATTCATCAACAGCTGCAGGGACTGTGTTTTGATTTATTCTACTCTTCTCTCTTCTAAGCCCTAAGCATAAACTAATAAAACTTTGACAAAGGACTTTTGCAAAGCTGTGTAAAAACATCAGGTGTTTCTTCATAATGCAGTTAAGTTTCTTCCTATGAAACTTCTCCCATTAAACTTTCCATTTGCTTGTTAGAAGAGCAAGCTACATGATAAATCATTTCTATAAATTCATTACTTACTTACACTATTAAAAAAAGAAACAGAGAAGGGTATCAGGCCAGGGCTGTGCAGCCAAAGCTGATTCTGACAGCAGATAAGGCAAGTTTTACCAGCACTGCTTCTTGCATTTAGCTCTACGCACCCTGCTGAAAAGCCCCAAATTACAGCTCAAGCGTAGATCTCTCTATTAAAATTTCATTAGCTTTTTTTAAACGTTCTTTAAAGCTAAAGTTATCAAAACCAGCTGCTGACTGTACCTTCTCAGTTTTATGATTGGCTATAAGATCTATAGCTCTTTCTGTGAATAAATTAGTAGAGTACATGTTTTTAAACCCAGTTGCAACTTCTTCTCCGTCTCGGAAGTCCAAAGCGCAGCGTGTTACGTTCTTTGCTTTGATGAGGACGCAACGGTCATGAGAATAATAATCCTCACTCCCCAGAAGATAGCCTAGAACAGGAAAAGATGTCAAATAAGCTGGCCAACATAATGTTGTATAAAGAGATACATACATCGGGGAGAAAGAAAGTCAAAAATGCATGTCAAAACTTTAGTGGTTTTGAGTTTATCCAACATTTGACCATCTGTAGCGACATCCCTTGACAGGTCTAAGTAGCTCAACGTTTAATACTTCATGTACTTTTTATTGCTAATGCAAGTAGTAATTTCAAAACACACAAAAGATTTTGAAAGAAGTTCAATGACTTTATATTCATAACTTGATATCAAATACTTTAGCATTAAAGTAATGCAGTGATAGCAAATGCAGTGACCTATCTGTGTACTACTCTGATTTTTAGTGGGTATGATTTTGTACATTTGTAGTTTCACAGAAAACTTCTCCATCAGAAAGTTTGGATTTTTTTATTTATTTATTCAAAAACATCCAAGTATGAAGCATTTTTAATGTCAGCTGTAAAGCAACTCCTGATCCACTGCTGACACCAACTGGTGAAAAAAAGACGCTATTATTTAAAGATACCTAAAAGAAACAAACTATGCAAAAATTCTAGAGGTACAGATTTGCTCCTATCAAGGGCTATCTTGTCAGGCATTGAATGCTTTTGCTTTTTATTAACCAGAAACAAACCTCTTCAAAATTTTTTGAATCTCAGTAATTGTTACTTTGGAAATTAGATTTCAGATTTATACACCAATACCCTGAAAAAACAGACAAATCTGCAAAAACGTATTCTTAAGTTCTGCAAAACCAAACTAAAATTAGGGACAAAAATCCAAAATGGAGGAACTTCACTTGAATTTTTATCCATCAGCTTCAAGTAGTTACCTGTGCAAAAAAGCATGTACAGAAAGAATGAAGTTTTGTTTTAAAAATAATATAAACTTCTAATACATTTTTAGGAGGAAAAAATGGCTTTTGTTTCAAGGCATAAGGAGAGATTTTGTGGGCAGACTACATCGATGTACTCCGAGCCGCGAGTTGCATTTTTCCATTTTGAGTGCCCAGTGGGGAGATGCCCCTTCAAGTTTGCCAAAGAATCAATTGCACCTTAATTGCAATTAACACCTACTGAAATTACATGAACATTATAGGATATTAAAATGCTACATTCTCTGAAAAATAACGTCATGTGGGGCACTCAACGACCATGCCCAGAGCCAGCCTGTATTAAGGCCCCTGCATTAAGGGCCTACTCGGTCTCAGGGTGAAATTTCACGAGGACCATCAGCCTACCTACATCAATGCTGTCAAAAACATCCCAAGCGCCTGCAAAGGGATGGGAGGAGGCATATATGTTTAAGCAACGAGCCGTTATGTTACAATCCATATATATTAGCTTAATTCAGTTGTGAAACCACGGCCCCAAGCTCCCTGAAGACTCAAAAGGTACAAACAATCTAAGGGAACAGTTCTTCCCACCTAAAGTTTGGATCACTACTATAACGGGCACGTAGCAGAGTCAGGCTCATCGTTTAAGTGCCTGAAGTTAGACAAGAGGAACGTGTAAGTTTCTTTGTATCTTACTCTCTCCGCTGTAGAAGTGGGCAGCAGTACTATCAACGGCTTGCCAACGTTATTTTGAAGAGGATGAACTGTTTTGAAATTCTCCATTTAATTAAAGTGTCTTGAAAACAGCCAAGGGGTGATGGGCAACTTTGCATTCAGTACCACGCAGAATGAGATGTATCGCAGGCAGCCTGGTTCATGTAACACCTGCGGCACTTGTGCAAAGCTACTAAAAGCCCAATCAACACTGGGACACGAGCCTTTGCAAGAGGAAGGATAAACAACATGTAGCTACAAGTTGCTTTGTAGCACAGTCACACTTGGACAACCTAATTCTGGCATTATGTTTTTTAATCTGAAGGTTTGACTTCATAACTTGTGAGTTCCTGCAAAAGACCTTTCGGATACTGTTTTATAGTAGGCTCTCACACCATCCTCCTTGGCAGAGGCTGTGGAAAATCAGTGGTACTCCATTCACAAAGCATGAACATAGTGTGGTATGGTGTCTGCTTCTTTCTTAAAAATATCAGCTTTCCGAAGTGTAACATTATTCGCAGAGCAAGCGATGTCTACTGTCCAATCTAACACAAAACATTTAGATTAAAGACACTTGCAAAAACAAAACAATCACTACACCTTACATCTTCTAACTATCATGGAGCCAAATTAAATGCAGATCGTAAGACAGAAATACTTTCTTTGGAGCCACTCAATAATTATATTTTCTTCAGTAAGTTGTAAGGCTTGGGCATGCATTTAAGGCACTATTTTATTTTAAGTAGTTATACTTTGGAAACATGCATGCCCAGGTGTTGATTTACTTATACACTAATAGTAAATCTGCTGTTCTTAGAAGAACTGTCAGTTTCTCATAATTTTTAATGCTGCAGTTGCTGCCCACGCTAAATCTAACAATTACCAAAGTAAGTATCAAATCCTCTGCGGGTTGGAAGGCATTCTTTTCTGTACATCCCTAAATGCCACTTCCCCACCATGTGAGTAACGTATCCCGCCTCTTGGAGTAGCTCCGGGAGGAGTTTCTCATCCAGTGGCAGACAGCTGGGCTGGCATGGCCAAATTATCTGGTGTTGTAAACCTGTGTGGATCTAGCAGAGAAAAGAAGGATGGGAGATGGGTTACAACACCGCAACGCGTTCCTGTGGGCTGCTTTATGAGGAGGTGCAAAAAGAAACAAAGCTACACCAGAGGCTAGCACTATTTTTAGGGTGTGCTGCCTTCACGGACACAGCACCGGGGAAGATGAGGAAGCCAAAGGGGGAGGGCAGGGGGAGTACGAGGAAGACAAGGAAATAGCACTGCAGGGGTTTACAAGATCTTCCCAGGCATAAATCTAGTGCAATAAAGCCTTTTGCGTTTTCATCTAGAAATCTAACAGGAAGCAATTACCATTGCGGTCTCTGTGAAGGCTCGGGATAACATCTCAACACCGAGTGAGAGATTTTAAATGGGATGGAGATGGGCAAAAAGGTGGATGGCAGATGAAGCAGCCAAGCTTTTGCCTGTACCAGGGAACAGTCACGGGAGGAAAAGGTGATAAAGGCTAAGAGAGTGCCTTTTGCATTATTCTTCTAAATGTACATTATATACACACATTATATATTTATTTACATGCTTAAAGTGAGCGTGAGCACTTTTACAAACAAAGCATGTGGATACTGGGGATAACACAAGTTTTGGACACTGCCTACATCTGACCTCCAGTAGTTCCATGTAAGCTTCCAATCTTAACAAGTGGTGAATTTGCACAAACATGACTGATTAACGATTATCCAAGTAGTACATATTGCTTGATGGAGGAAACCTCTCCAGTTACTGTGTACTATAAGTTGACTTTTCTGAACTTCCCTATCTCGCCCAGAAAAAAAAAAAAAAAAAAAAGCACTATCTTAAACTTAGGCCAGCAAACATACACATGCAAGTACGAGTATCTTATTTATTTACTAAATATTTCCAGTAATCTGCCTCTGTCAAAGCACAAAACCTCCAAGACCCCCTACAGCACAAGCCGTCAGATTTTATATCTCCGCTAAGCAGTGGAGATATAGTGTAGCAAGCTGCACAACTAATGTTTAAAGCATTACTTTAGCAACACTTTGAACTCACTTCTAAACAAACCAACCCTGATCTTAGGCAAGTGGGTAAGCAGACTTCTGTAAAGGGCTTACTAGTTACTAATTTTCTCTGAAACAGGAGTTGGAAAAAAAAAAATCATTTTTTTAAATGCAGTATTATAAAAAGATTATTAACATAGTGAAAGACACAAGCTAGCAAAGCATTGCGATTTCTTCCACTGTCTCTAGAAAGCAAGAAATCGGAGAGGAAAATATTAATAATAGTAATAAAAAAAATACTATCACTTTCTTAAAACAGTATCCTTGCTTTTCTTTCTTTAGGGACGGCAAGATGACTATCAAAATTCCAGCTCCAGATAGGAACAGATTTAGGTTACTTTTTCAAGTCTCTGAGCAATTATTAATCACACCAGTGGGTAAAACAAAACAAAATCCTACATATTTGCTACATAATTATTTCTTGCATACAACTTTCCTCCTCAGCTTTATAGAAAAATTACTTCCATTTTCTAATATCACTCATTACTCACTTGTAACAAGGTCAACACAAAGATGATTAAATTATCAAGTCAGATATGTATGATGAATTTAAATCAGGACTGAACTATGAGCATTTCCAATTCCCACTTTAAAGATCAGATGCAGCACTGTCCAATTAACCCGGACCCAGCTCTAGATAAGCATATTCAGAGTATGAACTGTATTACAGAAATAGTTAAAATTAAAAAATGTTTTATGTTATGTACATAAAACAATTTAAAGAGTTGGTAAATAAAAAAAAAAAGTCAATTACATCTTCCTATTCTTTATTATTGACTTTTGGAGTTACTAGAAACAGAACAAATGTGGCTTGGAAAAAGTATCACCTAGAACAACCTTCCTGTGACAAGAAAAAACACCTACTAATACAGGGTGACATTTATTTTCATTCTAAACAGTTTCTTTGATAAATAACTCTGGTTAACATGCATGTGCAGGACTTTTTGAGAGAGAGGGAAAGTTTCTGAAATACACTTAACCCTTCGTGAGCTCCTCCTTTCTGTCTGTGCTGTATTCTTCTTTCCCCCTTCCTCATTTTTGCCAAAGTTGCAATAAAAAGAAGGGAGGAGAGGGGAGTACAGCAGTACGATGAAGTCCAATTCTTACACCTGTGCAACTGAAGAAAATGGGAAAAATCATGACTAAGACTAGGGAGCAGTTAGACACCCTGAGTAAGGACCACTCTGCGTGCACTCCATCAATGGGTATATAAATGTCTACACCTATGTTACCGTATGAAGAATGTACAGGTTAGGATGCATTTAAATGCTGCATTGGAAAACAGGCTGCGTGTCAACTGCGCACCTGTCCAGCTCGGAATTACATTACATAAGGAATATTTTTCACGATACACTGCCACGCCTGTTAATACAACTGAAGATTAGCGAACACCTCAGTTTTTCTGAAGCAGAACAGCTTGCCCGAAGCTCACGCTTAGTTTACTGCCGAAATAGCAAGCCAAAAGCAAGAGAAGTAATTTTGTCTGCACGTAAATGCAACTGGTTTTCATACAGTAGCCTTCTCCCGGGCGCATCTCCGTGTGAGACACAAGAAGGCCAAACTACGCAGAGTGTTGCTAAGAAGCAGCAGCAGAGAAGCGTCCCACCAGCTACCTGGTGACAGGCTGGGGACGGCGACAGGAGGGGCTGGGAGCGGGTCACTTCCACCAGGGGTGGCAGGATGGCAGGATGGAAGGACAGAGAGGTGGAGAGGTGGCGGGATGGAAGGATGGCAGGGTGGAGGGATGGAAGGATGGACAGGTGGTAGGATGGAGAGGTGGAGAGATGGGGGGATGGAGGCAGGAAGGACGGAGGGGTGGTAGGATGGAGAAGTGGAGGTATGGAGGGGTCGAGGGATGGAAGGATGGAGGGGTGGTGGGGTGGTAGGATGGAGAGGTGGAGGGATGGAGGGGTCGAGGGATGGAAGGATGGAGGGATGGTGGGGTGGTAGGATGGAGAGGTGGAGGGATGGAGGGGTCGAGGGATGGAAGGATGGAGGGATGGTGGGGTGGGAGGATGGAGAGGTCGGGAGATGGAGGGGTGGGGGGATGGAGGGGTGGAGGGATGGAGGGGTGGAGGGGTGGAGGGGTGGAGGGGTGGAAGGGTGGACGGATGGTGGGGTGCTAGGATGGAGAGGTCGGGAGATGGGGGGGTGGGGGGATGGAGGGATGGTAGGATGGAGAGATGGGGGGATGGAGGGGTGGAGGGATGACGGGACCCCAGTGGCTGTCCCGCCGGCGTGGCCGCGCTGGGGCAACAACTCGGGGACCGATGTTCCCCGGCTGCCCGCCAGGACGCGGGGCCCTACCTGGTAGCGGCCGCTGAGGAGCTGGCTGCGGGAGGGGGTGCAGAGCGGCTGCGTGTAGTACCGCTCCAGCCGCACGCCGCCCGCCCCCAGCGCGTCCAGCCGCGGGGTGCGGATGGCCGAGCCGTGCCAGCCCACGTCCCCCCAGCCCAGGTCGTCGGCCAGCACCAGCACCAGGTGCGGGGCGGGCGGCCGCCCCGCCGCCGCCAGCCGCGGCAGGCAGAAGGGCAGGCAGAAGAGCAGGTAGAACGGCGGCGGCGGCAGCGGGACGCCCGCCCGCCCCGCCATCCCCGACATCCACCAGGAACTGGGCCGCGGGGACCGCCCCGGGGACGGGCCACGGCGGCGGCGGCGGCTCCTCCTCCCGCCGGGCGGGCCGGGCTGCGGGGGGGTGTCCCTCCCTCCCGGCTGGGGTGTCCCTGCCGGCCGGGCCGCCCCCCGGCGCCCCGCGGTGCCGCAGCTGGGTCGCGGGCTGTGCAGCGGTAGGAGCAGCCAGGGTGCGGGGCGCCCGCTGTGGGTGGGAGCCGTGGGGCTTTAGGGCGAGAAGTTTATGACACGAGTCAAAAAAAAAAGGAGATTGTAAAGTTGTTGCCGGTGTTCGCAGAGCGTCCGACTGGGTGACGCTGGAGTTCGTCTTCCCTCAATTCCTACGTGAAACATGCGGTTTAAGCCATGGAGCCTTTCCTAGGGGAACCAGGGAACTGTTCGCAAGCCTGTGTGTCAGGTCAGCTCTGTTTCCAAGGGAGTCAGTACAACAGTGTGAGTAGGGCACACAGCGTGTTCTGCTGCAAGTAACCGCAGTGTTATTTCTGTCTTCACACGGGACCCCATGGCAGCTTATCCAGATGTGATGCTGCCGGCAGAGTTCATTCTGTGCATAAGCAAAGTGGGGCAGCTGCGAAACAGCCCGGCCCTGCTGTGTGCCAACCTGTGCTACAGCCGGGGAAAGACGAATGGCTGGCGAAGCAGCTGAGCTGTGCGAGATGGCAGTCATCCCTGGAGGCGAAAAGTGCACGGCCTCTCTCCTGCCGTCACCTGCTGCTGCTCTCGTCCCCTCCCCTCCTGCAAAACCGTGAGCCACCCAGTGCTTTTTTCCCCTCTGTGTTTTGCTCATTGGGATGAGAGCCCTCGCTCTGGGTCTGGCTGTAAGGTGGTGCTGGTGACTGTTACAGAGCAGGAAGGAAGTGAAGCAACCCAGAAGCAGAAATAACAGCCATGTCAACAGGGCTGTTTCTTCGGACTGTGTAATCTTCTAAAGCAACAGTGTAAACGACCGCCACCTTAGTTATGATCTTGATGAAATACCTAAGACTGTGAAAGGACAGAAATAGCTGTCAACTCTTAATGATTTTGTCCATCCATGGAATACATATAAATTTCAGAGTCCAGTTAAAGATCAAATAACCATGTGTTTCACATTTGCTGGAATGGTACGCATGTGCATTTCCAAATTCATATAGCCATTCGGTAACAGGTGAAAGAACAATCCACATTAAAAATCGTATTTCTTGGTAAGAACGGCAAATATTGAGTATGCCAGAGTCCTGTCTGCTTTCTTTTTGATTGACAGATCTCTGTAGAATGAAAGTTCCTGATCCTGTGAATGAAGTCTAGTGTGTAAGTCTACAAATTTACCAGATATGTTTTTATAGATCCCAAAGAAGTCCCTGCTGGTTTGAAAACAACAGCAATGATAAGTGATGCCACATTTTTTTTTTCTATGATAAGAATGTGTGTGTCCACGGCTAGTATTAGAACAAGAAGCAAGAATACTGTCCTGAAGTTAGTTTCCCCTGAAGTAAATTCCAGGATTTGGTATTTCCCTGAAGTAAATTCCAGGCTGGCATGTGGCTATGAGTTACATTTTCTGTGTTGAGATGTGATTCATACTCTTCAAAAGGCTGGAAAGTTCCAATCTATATTGTTTATAGCTCAGATCCCATTATCACTCATAGTTGTCTCAATGAATTGTGTATTTTAATAACTTCTTCCGTGTCCCTGTCATAGGCAAAGTTCCATCCCTATGTTTCCGTTCCCATGGAAACCATTCTTGTTCGTTCAAAAGAATTTGAAAATCTACATAGTGTGGGGGAAATCATAACTGTTGGATACAAATTTTGGAATAAAATTCATAATAGCTATTCACGTGGCATGTTTCCAGAGGTATCACAGTGTTCAAGTGCAGCTGAACACATATATTCCCTTCAAGCAGAGTGCCAAGAGTTATTTGCTGGTTATCCTGCTCCACCAGAGTTGGATACCCTGGTTGCCTGAGCTGCCAGAGTTAAAACATTAAGTTGTACCATCTAAAACACAGACAGCAGACACTGCACAGTCACAATCTGGATGTTGCTGCCTGCCGTATTTTCTTAGTGGTTTTGTTTTGTTTTAGTTTTTTTATTACTACTTGGCAGATTTGCAATCCCAATCAGAAAATACTGTTTGTATCAGAGAGTATTCTCTTGCGTCAAAACAAGAAATCCTGGAAATGGTCTGTGTTCAATTCCCTGTGTTTCAGTATACCTTTTCTGAATTTGGGGTTGAATAATTTGGATGCTGTTTTGAGGCCAACGATTGATGAACTCACTAGAGTGGCACACAAGATTATGGTATCCATGTCGAATTATCATTCTACACAAAGTATGAATATGGCACATCTTGCCATAGCACATAGGAATTTGGAACAAATTCAAATGTTGGTAATAACATCTACTCTGGTGTACCAAAACTCCCTGGAGATGGAGAAAGAATAAAGGAAAACGACAAAAAATGTGTCTGAGAAAACTGCCTTCTGACATGTCCTGATCTCTCCATGCACATAAATTTCAATATTTCAGAAAATTTCCTGGATGACCAACTGTCATTTTTTTCACCTCATTACAGAGGTGTCTCCTCTGTTAGCTAACGAATGGGATTGCGGAAGACTCAAAACACGTCCCTGCCAGTCTTTCTACCCTGGTATTTCTGTTTGATTGGCTAGAAGCCCTCTTAAAACATGGATGCACTACTTAAACATTCTTGCTCCTGTTCGCTTCCTCTTGCTGTATCCTGACACCACAAGTTTATGCAAGACTGTATCACAACATATAATGGAAAGAAGCAGTGACAGGAAGCCATGAAAGCTCTGAACACTTCCCCATACCCTCCTTTTCTTCAGGTTTATCATTTTGTAACTCTGAAAGATTGACTTAAATGTGCAAACATTTCTGTGGGCATGACTTGTAAAGCCTCATCCCCTTGCAGTTCAGTTTATCCACAGTGTGCAAAGTGCTGCAACATCGATCTATCCTAATAGAGACTCAGTAAGCTGACTTGGGTATCAGAGCAGTAAACAAGAAGCTACATCAACTAGGAAGCCCTCTCAGACATAGAGCTCTCAAAGCTACAGTGCTTCTAATATTCAGCCGTGCTTGTGTAAATCAGGTATCTCTGCTCCTGAATGCATTGTTAAAAAAAATGCACGGCCATTCTTAAGAGGTAACGGAGTGCAACAAGCTCTCAGATACTCCCATTTCTCTTATTTATGGTCAGTGAGGAACAGGGAGTTGTTTTGGTCTTATAAGTTATCTGCAGAACAGAAACTTTACTTTGCATTGCCTTGTCCCATAAGCAGCAGGCTATGTTCTTCTGTCTGCTTGCCTAAATCTTGAAACAAAATTAACTGGCCAAGGCTTGATCTTCATGAGATTTGGGTCCCAACAGCTGTCCATGAGAAGCCCACACAGAAATCAGTGTTTGGGCCTCTGTAATACTACACCGTAAAATGAGACAGGTAGCTGTCTGCATCTGCAACGAGGAGAAATTAGTGGCTGGGAGGTTACAGCTGGAAATGAGGTACAAGCCCATGGAGGGTACAGTTTCTGAGCTCTACTTGACTTGTAGGAATTACAGCTGTGATTCATTACCTTTTGCTCAGGCTGCAGAAAGCCTGTCCCTTCTGCACAGTCAGACCAATATGGGTGACGCTAATGAACAGCACTTCTTTCTTCCAAGCTGGAAAAGGAGTTACAAACCCGATGCTAACTTCCAGACTGGGCTGTGGAAGGTATCTTTGAAACAGAGTTTTGGTATAGTGAAGCTTATTAGGAAAGTATATGTGAGAGCCTGTCTCAGGATAACTGTTACCGTACACTCCAGCACATGGTGTCTAGTGAATTTGCACATTCTTGGGAAATATTGAAATTCAAAACTATGTTCCTAAATTAAAGAATATTGCATTGTGTTGTATTTTACATTTCTTAAACTCTCAAGGAAACATAGTGGCTAACTGCCTCATTACAAATAATGAGGTCACCTTTAGAAAAAGTAACCTCTCTGATTGGTTCAGCAAAGTAGAACTAAATCACTTGTTGAAGCATAACAGAGAATAATTTCTGAATGGATTTCTCACTCAAGATAGTACTACATGCAAACCTGTCAAAGCTTGTATATTTTATTTTACCTGCTTTGTAAAAGATATTTAGAACAGCACAATGCAATGCCAGCTTACTTTAGCAGGAGGAAGCGTTGATTATTCAAATTGTTTTTCTCCTGGTATATTCTATTTATACATTTGCTTTTTTGCTGAAGATCTAGAGACACCAACTCCTTTGGAGAAGGTACATCTTGGACATTATTCACATTCACATGTTCTTTGAAAAGGTTTATCTATAGCCTAAAGGGGAGTGTTACTCTTTGTAAGTTGGAAATTCTGACATTGTTCTTATTCAAAAGAATATTTGAGCATATTATGGAAATCAGAAGAGTGTTTTAATAATTTGGTGTGTTCCCGTCATTTACATTATCCCAATCCTGCTTATTCGGGTTATTGAATATTGAATGCTAATAAAGCTCCTCTGCTGTGGACTTAATTATGGTTTTTTCATTGTTAATATTTCTGTGGCTCTTACTGCTGTTCAATCTATAAATAACAGGAAAAGGAAGAAAATAAGTTCCCTGGTGTCAGTCTAGCTCTTCAGATTTAGAACACTAAATCCACGACACAGTACTTTAAGTTCAAAATCGAGCAATAACATCCTATGTGTTGTAGAATATGACACTTAATCTACCAGATGATTCATATACAATAATGAAGAACGGGGTCCCTATAACCGTTTCATTAAGAAGAACTAGATTTTGATCTTCTGTAAGAATTTCTGCCAGGGAGACACATTGGAAAAAAATGTTAACAGTTCAGTTTGCCTTTAATATTGTCTTTATTATTTTTAATGATTGCTGGGATGTATTTCAGTTCCATAGGAAGCATTTCTGCGCAGAACTAGTGACATTATTTTAATGATAAGTTTGCGATGTCATGTTGTAAGGACCCAGGATAAGCTACTATACCCTGAGTGCAGGCAAAGGAGGAACTGTGAGCGTCAAGGAGGAGGAAGATTTTGCTATTGGTGAATACCAAGAGCAACTTTCTCCTCTGCGTTAACTTAGATCTGCCAGACAATGTGGGAGCAAGCTGAATCAATGATCTACTCATTCCCTGCCACTTTCTGCTCACAAGTCCTACTGAGAATGGGGAACACATACTGGTTCACAAACTGTGCTCAGATCTCTAATGTGAATAGCCCGTATATGGAAGCAAGAGGGTAACACCAGCGAATTTCTCACTGATTATGGCAATGACGATCTTGTGTCTAGTAATTAGCAAATCTGAGTTGTTTGTTTCTCTTAATTTCATGCATATTAAAGGAAATATTTCCTACTGCACAATTTGTTGTATCCTTATCTGTGTTTACATTTTGGGACTTTGACCCTTTCTCTGAAGGCGCATTCTTGTTGGTTCAGTCAGCACCAGTGGCTCTTGTATAATGGTTGCTGGATAATTTTTTCCTAAAAGTTCAACTTCCAATTTCTGTCCAACTTTGCTGAGTTCTGTGGGAACATATGCAAAAGCCAGACTCTGCTGAGCACTGTAACTGAAAGTTCCAGACGTGGTATTGCCAATAACCTGAAAAAAAACCCACAAACATTTATCGTTATTTTCAAGATGCACTGAGGTTTTTAAAAAAAACAAACCAAAACAACAACAAACCAACCAAACAACTGTAAATGTCATATACTAGTTTTGGTATATACACTTCAAACATCAAGCAAATTTCAAGTGTGTCATGCAGTTCATAATATTCTCTACTGTGGGTGACATCACCTTGAACTGGGAAGTTTGTGCTCCTGGAAAAAACAGTTTATTCCTATTGTGTTCAATTAAGTTTTTACTGGAACAAACACTATACACATGCATACATTTGCTATATACAATAATTTAACTGCTAGTGAGCATTTCAATACATAATCTGTGCTGGTGTGGAGGCCTGAAGTTTGCTGTTTTCTTTTAAGTGATTAGCAAAAGTGTTGTTAGGACAATGGTGAACTTGCAGGAGAAGAGAATGAGTGAGCTAATTACTTTAGTCTGTTCCAACTCTAGTTTCTGTGACTTGATGGTATTTCACACTTTTTGTGCAGCCACTCAGTTAATTGTTGCTTCCTACTTGAAGATTAGAAAATGGTTATCACAGCATCACATTGTTCTGTGCCCGTAAAACAAAAATAATGCATTCACACTTGAAACACAAAGTTAGATTCTGTTCGTGGAGAATGAGCATTAGCTTCTTGTAACATGATCTATAGTCCTTACCTTGCCATTATACCACACACTTTCATTTCCCTCTGGATCAACGTTATCTGTTTCCAGGGTGAGATATACCAGTCGTCGTTTGAGCCCCTTTTCTTTAATCTGCTTCAGTGCTTGCTTTCCCGTGAAGTCTGCTGGCTGAAAGAAATAGAAGACAATGATGATACATGGTTATTCAGGTTCTGCAAAAAGTTTAGAGATGCAAGCATTTAAATTTGTCTTAATTTGTTTTCCTATAACTCAAGCATTCTGTATGAAATATAGACTAAATAAAATCTTTGACAGATATTACATCTTGTATATTTGTGTTTTTATATTGGTACATTATATCTTGGTAACTTTATTGAGTATTTTAGTTTTTCTAGATCTCAGTCCCTTCGTATCCATAATTCCAAGTGTAGCAGAAATACATGTGTAGTGACACGTGTGTTACAAAACTGTCTGCACAGTTAAGGCTGCGAGCCAGAAGACTGTGTTTCATTTCAGTTTCTATAAAAAACCTGGAATACCAACACCCAAATCCTAAAGCCCTGGCCTCCCTATGTGGGCACACATCCTTTTTGATGCCATCAGCAATCATGATAGCAACTTGTTCCTATTCCAGTTTGGTGTCTCTGCCAGGCTGCAGGGCTGGCAGTTTGATCCATATTCTTGTTTTCAGTATATATGTTTTTTTTCCATATTTACTATTTTATGGAATAATGCAGCATGCTAGTTAAATAATAATAATACTATCTTTTGGAGTTTTCTTTTTCAGCTTGCCTAAAAAGGTACAAGCAGATTCTCATATTTCTAGAAGCAGACTGCATAAATGTGTGACAATACAGGGGGAAGCCATCAGTAAGTCTCTGAATCTTAAAGGGTATATAAGACAGTATTTATTGTATGTGATAATGTTGAGCTGATTCCACTAAGCTAGCCTGATTCCATGGCCGGGTTGACAGATATGAGCTTATTTTGCTTACCAGTAGCTGTGAGCCTGACTAACTCAGACAACTTCCTTATTTAGTTGTCTGGGCAGAGAATAAATTGGAAAAAGAAGCCAAAAAAAGAAAAGTTGTTATAAACTTTGTGGTGCTGGACAGAATGTCTCAAGAACCATCAAAGATGCTGACAGTTCTGACAGTTCGGACAGAGGATAAAATAGTAATCAGGCTGGATATCATTATTGCTAATAACTGTGCAGTATTAGGAGCAGTGGCTTACAAATTCTGCCTATTAATTTCTTGTTCAAAGGTATTGATCAGGCAGAACAAAAGATTTGTATTCAACTAATTTGCCAGATCCACACCAGCCTGACCCCATGGGCAAGAAACATAATAGCAGTTACAAGGTCCTCTAGCTTTCCAGCCTTTGCTAAGAAGATGAGTAGCAGTGAAAGCTATTTTAGGACACTTGATCTTAGGACACAGTGACAGCTCTAGTAGGTCTGAAGCAGGAATTGTATTAATTTGATCAGCGTTCAAGAGAAAAGAAGGGAAATATTGTTGAAGACATCAAAAATACTATTTCTGGTAATATTCTTCAATTTCTGTAGAGAATTATTGCACTGTCAGAATTACAAGCAATGCATTATACTTGGAATAGATTATTATGCAGCTAGTTCATGAGTTATTCTTTCTGTAGTCCTTGTTTAGGTTCACATATGTTTATGTGTAGGCTCAAAAGAAATTACTACAGCGATGAGGAGTTTTTGAACTTTGAAAGATTAGACTCTGTAAGCAATAGTGGAAAACAGCTTATGAACCAGTTACAGGCCAGTTAGTCTGAAAATCAAGGTGGACCAACTGAGGATAAGGCAGATGTTGCATATCAGGACCATAGATGGCCCCCTTCTGGAGAAGACAGCATGAAATACAGAACCAGACCCAGACCAGAAAAAGATGGGACTCTGAGGATTCATTTTAGAACATAACTTTCAAGATGCTGCTGGAAAAGATAAAGCAAAGATCTCAGACCAGACAATAACTAGCTACTGGTAGTTCCCTCTCACTTCTCATGGAATGACGTTTTTACTACACAGGAACATTTATGAAAGAAAACACCTAAAACTAGAAACACAAATCACAGTCTCCTAGAATTTGTTTGCGTTGGAAGGGACCTTTAAAGGTCATCTACTCCAACCTCCCCTGCAATAAGCAGGGACATCTTCAACTAGATCAGGTTGCTTAGAGTCCTGTCCAACCTGACCTTGAATGGTTCCAGGGATGGGGCATCTATCGCCTCTCTGGGCAACCTGCTCCAGGTTCACCACTCTCATCATGAAAAATTTCTTCCTTGTATCTAATCTAAATCTACTCCCTTTTAGTTTAAAACCATTACCCCTTGTCCTTGTTCCAAAAGGTCCATGTCTGTCTTGTACTGGGGACTCCAGAGCTGGACACAAGACTGCGGGTGGGTTCTCACCAGAGAGGAGTAGAGGGGCAGAGTGACCTCCCTCCACCTGCTGGCCACACTTCTTTTGATGCAGCCCAGGATACGGTTGGCTTTCTGGGCTGTGAGCACCCATTGCTGGGTCATGCCCAGTTTTGTCATCCACCAGTACCCCCAAGTCCTTCTCGGCAGGGCTGCTCTCAATCCCTTCATCCTCCGCAGTGGTACTTGGGGTTGCCCCGATTCAGGTGCAGGACCCTGCACTTGGCCTTGTTGAACCTCATGAGGTTCACATGGGCTTGCTTGTCGAGCCCATGGCATCCCATCCCTCAGGCGTGTCAGCCGCACCACTCAGCTTGGTGTCATCTGCAAACTTGCTCAGGGTGCAGTCAATACCATTGTCTATGTCACTGATGAAGACATTAAACAGTACTGGTGCCAGTACAGACCCCTGAGAGACACCAGTTGTCACTGATCTCCATCTGGGCATTGAGCCATTAACCATTACTCTCTGGGTGTGACCATCCAGCCAACTCATTATACCAAATAGTCCATCTGTGAAATGCGTATCTCTCCAATTTAGAGAGAAGTGTGTTGTGGGGGACCATGTCAAAGGCCTTACAGAAGTCCAGGTAGATGATATCAGTAGCTCTTCCTTTGTCCACTGATGGAGAAATAAGACTGTATACCACAGCATGACACACAGACTAAAATGCTTTGCATGACACAGAAATACAAATGAATTAATATTCTACAGGTACACTTAGCACAGGATCAGCTCCTTCCTATACATGCTAATGTAGCACCTGGTGTTCAGGCTTGAGGAATGTAACTGTGGAACTAAACACAAGTATTCAAATACAACGTCATATACCCTGCGGCCTTCTGTCTTCCAGATGCTGCTCTGGGAGAGGTTAGGTCTCCCTTCAGTCCTGTGTCATATTTTCCAACCCAATGTGGATGTTACTGACACACTAAGGCATCTAAAATGGCAGTACGAATGTCTGCAAATCCTCATTTTTTTGTCTCCTAGTAATAGTAGCCACAGAGAGGACTCCCTCAGAACAAGCTTCTGACAGAATTCTTCTGTTGTGCCCCTTTCCTCAGCCAAATCACCATCAAGTTTTCTACACAAAAGAATTGTAATCAGTGACTTTGTGAATGCCATATCACACAGCACTGATGTAGCTACTGCTGTACTGAGAGCACAGCTCCTTTTTTCTGGAGTATTCAGATACTTCTAAGTGCGTAGACGTAGAGGGAGATGAAAGCCTTATAAAACACTTATCATTTTAATGTTTGGGGTTGTTGTCATTTTGGGTTTGTTTTGTTTTGTTTTTTTAATTCAAGACTTCTGGTTAATTTATACCTCTATGAATTTGTCATTTAGAAATGAGAAAACAGTTTCCATAAAGGTTAATGCAGCAATAATAATCAGAGCCTTGAGTACGACCTGGTAACAGATGTGTACTGCTTTTATGGGTCACTTCCAGATTAGCTTTATAGATGACAGTTAACTCCTGTTAATATACTAATTACTGGAACCTTGAGGTTGACAGCAAAAATAATTTTGTCTTCCACTTCTTAATTACCTTTTAGATACAGAAACCATTAGAGCAAGCAGCTAGCAGACTTTAGAATCTATGTATCTCTGAATTATTCTTTGCTTATTGGTTATAGCTACAAAACTAAATTCTTACCCAAATAATTTTAACTGGGCCAGGCTTTTGGCCACCTGGAATAAATCACTACATAGTTCATATGCTAACTGGAGATGGATTTGGGGCAGTTCATGTAATGGGTTTGTTCTTTTTTATTTTATGTTCCTTGAAGATTATTTTTGTCTTTTTAGAATCATGGCCTGGGAATATAACCAGGAGGTAACCTAGAATTTAAACTCTGCAAAATATACACAAATATATAAATATATATATACACACAAACACACATGCTACAAAAATGTGTGTACGTATATGTATATGGACATATATAAACACACACATACATATATGAACACTATGAACAGGGATAAAAATGTATGTATGAAAATATATGTGTATATTTGATGTAAAACTGCCAACAATATGTGCATTTATACATTTTTAAACATTTAAAACAACTTCTTAAGAAATTCTAACCATATGAATCTGACTAGGTCAGTCTTCTTATTTTACAACTCTTGGGTATCCATGTCAATTGTACACTAAGCACATTTCCACCTCTATTCATTTTTTATTTATGAGTGCATGCGCACAAGATCAGTCAGTCAAAACAGCATTTTGGAAACTGATTCATTCAAACTTATTCTGGCTATTCTTGGTAACAACTGCTTCCTGTTTCTAGGAGAAAAAAATAGTCAGTTTGGGGATTGCTTCTGTTTGTTTTAGCATGTCACACTAAATGTTAGCCAAGAAAAAATCCCATTCAAAACAGTACCATTCAGTAAAACAATATTAAAAAAAAAAATCAGAAGAAAAAGAGTAGAAACAAAGGAAAACCCTAAACAATTCCACCCTCAAACAAATATCAAATTTAAAGCTGCTCTTATTATCTTAGTTTAAAAAAAAAAACTCACTTGAGAAGTAGTAACAATGTGAAAGTTTTCCGACTTAAAGTAAGGTGAGTCCTAAAAAGCTAAACCTAAAATACAGAAGACTTTCCATTATCTTGGCATGAATTCCCAAAGCATTAAGCTTTGGCAGAGGTAATGTTTTTGACATAACATAAAATCACTTCTTAGATTCAAGGTAAAGACAGTATTTACTACTTAGCTTCATATTCTTTGAGTGCAGTTCACCAGATAAAATAAGGAAAGATAGGTTGTGCTTTTTATTTGTGTTATTTAACAGAGATTACAATGGAAAATCGTATCACAAAGATAATTCAATTAAGATTTTCAAATAGCGTATAGCTAAAGGGAGCCCATTGATTATCTCATCTATTAATATATTGGACATATATATTTGCCTTGCTCTTGTCCTCATCAGGCTCTTACCTTGTGTAAATTACCATGTGTTTTCTGGCACAAGATAAAACCACTTTTTTTTTAGAAAAAGAATTCAGGAGACATTGACCAATAAGGTGATCTTTTAGGCACAGTAATGTACCCTGAAAAGTTTAACTTACTGTGTTTCAAGTGTGCTTGGCTCTCGATAGCATACAGATGCTAATCCTAATCCTCTGTAAAAATCTTGTGGTTTAACAGAAGCAAAGAAATAGAAACTATCTGTAAAACTTTCAAAAAAATTTATTTTGATTGTGCAGTTTAGCAGAATAAAGTCTAGTTATCTAGGAAGAAAAATGTCATATCTATTTGGCAATAACTGGCAGCAAAGATATGCAAATCTCTTAATGAAATGTAATTTATTTAGTATGCTACTTAGGACTGCAGGCATAGAGCCAGATTATGTACACAAAGCCACCCAGCTGAGTAAGACAGCATCAACAGCTGCTGCGATCTGCTATAACCATCGTGTTACAACACACTGGAGACAGCATCAATGCGATATTTTGAATTTAATTACTCTTAGTTGGATGGTCTTGAATAATTTCAGGATAACACTCCAAATGATATGCCCTCTCACCAGGGTGATAGCTGAAGATCATTTTCCTCTGCAGGTAGCACATATTGGACAAGTTTCTTTTTCTGCAGCAAACCAACACTGTGTAAAACAGTTTTCTATGGGAGATGTGGCCGGTCAGTACGTATGGCACCTGCATCACTGCACCTTTCATTCAGTCTGCCTAAGTTCTTCTTGTATGCAAACAGCCAGCTCTAAGAAGCTGATATGATACAAACAACTGATGAATTATTGAACTATCTTGGCTCAAAATTCCTAGGTCGGTGGGTGCTTATTCCTCTACATGGCCCAATAAACACACTGGGAGTGACCTAGGTGTGCATTTTATACAGATAACAAAATCATAGAAGATTCCTTCTAATGTGTTTCATACTCTGTATAAATTTATGGAATAAATCCTCCAGTTTATGACCCTCTGGACATCAAGTGAAGTAACCATAGAACATGGTTGCACTCCTAAATTTTAATTTGGGTAGGGACAGAATTTAGGGGAAAAGTACACTGAATAAATATGTTATATGCATAATAAAAGGGGAATGAAAGAGAGAGGCGGGGGAAAGGGTACTTCCCCCATCTCAAATACCTTTCATAGAATCGTAATGTCATTTAGGTTGGAAAAGACCCTTGGGATCATCGAGTCCAACCATCAACCCCACTCTACAAAGTTCTCCCTTACACCATATCCCCTAACACCACATCTAAACGACTCTCAAACACATTCACGGATGGTGACTCCACCACCTCCCTGGGCAGCCTATTCCAGTGTCTGACCAATCCATCACTCCATCACTCCATCTTTTTTCAGATACCTCTGCTTTCCCGTAGAATCCTTATCCCTTCTTCAGTGAAGCCTGTGCTCTTACTTCTACATCCTCCTCCCTTTCTGGCATGGAGTAGACATGGCACAAAACACAACTTTATACCAATTTGTGGAGTGGGGTCAGTGATCACTGCTGTAGTCATTCCTCTCAGAACAGGAGGGATGCAAGTTGGACAAAGTGAAGGAAGGGTGGGAATTGCGGAAACTCATGTGGGTCAGCCTGTCCAGCATCAAGTTGGAGCAGTGCTCTCAGCAGATCTGGATAGCAAGTGCCAGGCATTCCACGCCTGCCCTATACTGTATTTTAGAGGTGAGAAGATAAAAATGAATCATTCGGTATGGTACTGCAAACACAGGTCCTATTTTACAGTCAGTGATTGTTAGGCAAAAAAAAAAAAAAAAAAAAAATTCAGTTAAGAAGCAAATGGTTACAAGTGGTTGCTTTCCTAGTTACCCCTATTCACCATTAATTTCTTGCGGATGAAACATTTTGATTTCATACCACTGCTTATCAGCACTACAGACCACGTCACCAAAGTGTAGAGTCACCAGATCAGAACAGTAGCTTTTTACACAGGTGATGATATAAATGACCACATACACTGCAATGCTGCAGAGACCCAACCAGCAAGTACATCTTCCTTTCTGCCACTTTCCCCACCCTCTTCACCTTGTGCTCAGTGGTGTTTGTGGACAGAGATCCGGAGGCCTACAGCAGGACTGATAATTCTGCTAGGGCTCCCTTTTGGAGATAATGCTCTCTGCAATTAGAATCATAGAAACATTCAGGTTGGAAAAGAACTTTAAGATCATGGAGTCCAACCATTAGTGTAACACTGCTAAGTCTACTAAACCATGTCCCTAAGTACTACACACCTTTTAAATACCTCCAGGGATAGTGACTCAACCACTTCCCTGCGCAGCCTGTTGCAATGCTTGACAACTCTTTCAGTGAAGAAATTTTTCCTAATATCCAATTTAAATCTGCCCTGGTGCACCTTAAGGCCATTTCCTCTTGTCCTATTGCTTGTTACTTCGGAGAAGGGACCGCCCCACATCACACTTACAACCGCCTTTCAGGTAGCTGTAGGGAGTGATAGGGTCTCCTGTCAGCCTCCTTTTCTCCAGGCTAAACAACCCCAGCTCCCTCAGCCGCTCCTTATAAGACTTGTGCTCTGGACCCCACACCAGCTTTGTGGCTCTTCTTTGGATGTGCTCCAGCACCTCAATGTCTTTCTTGTAGTGAGGGACTCAAACCAGTATTCGAGGTGCAGCCTCACCAGGGGGACAATCACTTCCCTAGTCCTGCTGGCCACACTATTTCTAATACAAGCCAGGATGCTGTTGGCCTTCTTGGCCACCTGGGCACACTGCTGGCTCATATTCAGCCAGATGTTGACCAACACCTCCAGGTCCTTTTCTGTCACACTTTCCAGCCACTCTTCCCCAAGCCTGTAGCGCTGCATGGGGTTGTTGTGACCCAAGTGCAGGACCCGGCACTTGGCCATGTTGAACCTTATACCATTGGCCTGGGCCCATCAATCCAGCCTGTCCAGATCCCTCTGTAGAGTCTTCCTACCCTCAAGCAGATCAACACTCCCACCAAACTTGGTGTCATCTGCAAACTTACTGAACGTGCACTGAATCCCCTCATCCATATCATTGATAAAGATATTAAATGCGCCAGTTCAGACTTTTTTGGTATTCTTTCCCCAAACTGCATCTGTGAAATGATGACAAAAAAGCCTTTTCCCTAAACAGATTAATCTTTTTGTGCTTTAATAAATAAGGACTTATCACTTTAGACCACGGTATCACATGAGTTGGACTGACACAAGTGAGGGGCCGTTCTGACAGAGTGAAAAAGAGGGAAACAAATGATTGGTAAGAGGAGGGCATGAACCTATAAGATAAACTGCTACCAAAGGACTAAAAGGATGGAGGCAGAGTCTTAAAACTGCTTATCCTAGTCTCCCATGAGATAACTTATGTGTAGTATGCTGGAGGTTAAGTCAATACACAAGAACTGTACCTTTGATTTACAGTCATACACCTATCCGTGTGAAGTTGCTGGGCATGACACAACTTCTAGTCATAATGAATAGGGAAGCAATTAAATGTTCGTGTGTCTAACAGGTGCAATATTAAAAGACACCTCAGAAATCTAATGTCAAAGTCAGAAAATTAGGTAGGGCTTGTACTCTAGAAGACATTATTTGACATCGAAATGCAGGCAGTTATTGAGTAGGCATAAATAGTGAGAAGCAGACAGGGAAAGGAGCAGAAAACGAGGCAGGTAAAAAAAAAAGCGCTGGTAGAGTATACTTAAGAAAAAGTGAAAGGAGAGAGATTCTATGTATTGTATAATCTGGAAAAAAGCTTGGAATGATAACAAAGAAATTGCCCAGTAAATAAACAGAGCTGCAACAAAGATAGTCTCTGGTAATGGTATTTCCTCCTTGTGGAAACAAACATTAAATCTTAGCTAAGCACTCAGATCCTGGCCTGAAGAGTGGACTGCAGCAGGGTCCCAAAGGGTTTCCATCATCTGCTGCATTTGTTTCCCAAATCGCCGTGAGCTGTTGCGGCACGGGGAGTGCCCAGGAGATGGCAGTCTTGGATATAGCAAAACAAGTCCCAAACCTACAAAGTTAACTATGGAATTTTGTAGCTGTATGCTTTTGATGGCTGTTGGCACTATTGGGTTCCCATGGAAAACTGTTCTGAAAGAGATCATTTCTGTAAGATACCCAAATTGACATGGAGGTGTTTCATTCTAACATCAAGTTTTATTGGGATTTATAGTCCACTATGCTCAGGAGCTGTTTTATAGGCTGTCTTAAGAATACTAAATTAGCTAAAAATGATCAACCACTTCAGAACACCACAAAGGCACATGCTGGCAGGTTTTGAAGACTTAAGAAACTTCTGAAATAAGGAAATATTTTTTCTGTATGTCAAAAGTGAACATAATAATCAGGGGTAAGTTTAAAGTGTAGCAAGAAAACACTTTCTAACATAAGGATAGCAAATGATTAAAACGAACTGCGCAAGGAGACCATGGAATCTTCAGGACTGAGAGGTCTTTGAAATTTCACACATGAAATTCTTATAAATATGACAAGGTAAACACAGATGTAGTTGATTCTGCCATAGAACAAAGGTCTGGAGTAAATTATTACCTGGTAATTGCTTATCTTTTTCTATGATAACACTTGAAAAAGCCATTCAATTTAAACCGAGGTTTTGAAAAATAGAAAGCATTCAAAGGTGCTATATCTTTGACCACTTGAACAGTACAGCAGAACTAAAATAATATTCTGGGATGTAAAGAAAAAAGAATTGCAGCTTTTTCTTCTTTAAAGATATTCTGTGAATTTCCTGCCATAAAGACCATCAAGGACTCTATTGAATATTTAGTAACAGAGTGCTTATTCATGAGATGAAAGTATTAGTAAATGACGCTATCTAACAACTTATCTAACTTATTAAATGTAAGAGTAATTGAACAAACAAAGGAAAGATAACAGGTATTAAAAAAAATCCCACCCCTAAACCAGACAGATTTTGTTATGAAGTTATGTATACTCTACAATGTATACTCTAAATTAGAAATTAATTCTGTTACTGTCCCTCCACTTTGGTTTAATCACAGCCCATCCTGCTTGTCTGTGCAAGGAAGTAACTAACATCAACATTAGAGAAAAAAGGAGTATCAAGTAGACTCTAGAGGAACAATACCATCTCTTCAGCCTTACTGATAAAATGAAAGTAGACACAGAAATCCTGAGGTAACAGGTTGAGTTATTGTCATACTATAAATTAATAGGCTGTGGGGGAAAAAAAATTGTCAACTTCAGCTTTTAAGGGTTTCTCCTGTTACTCATCACAGAAAATTACTAGTCCGTATGTACCTGAAGATGATGCATACACTAAACTTCATAAACACAGAGAAATATCAGTATTTTCTTGGGAATTTACATCTCTTCATATTTATTCCACAGATATTTGAATGCCCTCTCATGAAAGTGAAAATACTTTTTGATTCTATTACCTTCACTGGCATTTGGTTGCTCATTCACTTAATCTGTGTACAAACTGTTTACGTTTTCCATGACATACCACTAGAAATTCACTCATGCTGAAGTCTTTTTGCTCACTTTGTGACCTATTTCAGCTGCTTGTTGCACAGTAAGAAGCACTCTAGTAATTAACTGAACGGTGCATTTTGGTTTTGTGTTACACAGAAATCAGCACCTTCCCCAGTTGGAGGTGCATGCTTCAAGGCACAACCCCTGCCAGCAACCCTACAGACCTAGAGCTGTAGCAGATTTAAGTACGTGTTGCTTGTGGTTTGTACCCTGTTTGCCCCTTTTTTTAAGGAAAGTTCCTTAACCGTAAGAGTTTTACATCATTTACTTAACGATAGATGATAACAGAATATTTTGCGTGGCTTCAGTCAAGGTGGCCTCTAAGGTATGCTGAGGTCTGTGCCATGCCAAATGGACACCAAAACCAGAGGCATGGAATTGGGACTCACAGCCCCAAGCTGCCAAGAAGCAAAGTAAATAATCTCACATTGCACTTCATGCTACAGTGTTCAGTCCACTTCCAATATCTGACTTAGCTCAGGTACCTCTGTAGTGTCAACATACAGTCACAACTGCCCTCATTTGAGTCAATAAATAAGCATCGATTATTTCCCTTTTCCACATTAGTTCAGCAAAACTGGCAAATGTTTTAGGCTGATATCCTGCATCTGTGGTTCATTCCATGCCCATTCATCTACGACATCAATATCTGCTCCAGAGAGCTGTTCCAAGCCTGCATTTCAACCATGCAGAGAAGTGTGCAGAGCAATAAAGAATCAAGTGGTCCATGCACATTAGTGCCTTCACATGTTCTGCATGGGCATTTTGTCAAGCAATAGCTTTCCCTGCTTATGGCTGCTTTCCTGCTTACAATTAAGAAAAAAAAAAAAGAAAACAAAAAAGAAAACAAACAGATGTATCAAATGGAAGTGGAAAGAAAAACTATCAACAGTAACATTTTTCAAGCATTCTCCCATAATCCTCAAAATGGAAAAATCCTTGATAAGTAACTCCAACATAATCCTGTTCCATAAGAACAAAATTACAGTACCAAATGAGACAGCAGTAACTCCACTACATGTAGGAACTGCCATGACATCCATGGAAGCACCTTGCCTTCCAGTGGATGAGCTCCATAGTTGGGCAAGAACAAGTTTAGAACTTTATTGCATGCTAAAGCACACACTGATGTTAGATTAGGACCAAAATCAATGTTTTATCAATCCTGCACAGGCTGAAGAACTTTAACATCTATAGACAGGTTCAACAGTTGGAGAGGAAACGCATCTTCCTGGGTTCCTCCCTGTTACTGTCAGTGAAATTTTCTCATGAAGAAAAAAAGCACGTTTTTAGGTTTAACATGCCTCCATAATTCTTGCCTACCCAAAGTTTAAGATTTGTTGTTTACTTGGAGCTGTAACTTAAAGTTTGGGATTCCTTTTATCAGTGCTTCTACATAACATGGCAAAAAAAAATCAAGGATCATTTATTATCTAATAGATTACCCTTTCAGGTATAAAGGGAATATAAATAAGAAGATAATTTGTCCCTGTATCACATTGCATCATTGTAAAGACGAAATGTCTCAAAAACATCACTTTTTCTCCTTTTCCCTTATGTAAAAATGTTGGCACTTTCTCTATTTTACAGATGAAAAACTAAAGTAAAATATTGTCAGAAATATCCCCTCATTTAGGGCACCTAAATTGAAATGTACAGGACCTGATTTTTTTACGTTAGAAAATTCACATCCACTGGGCAGGCAACTGATGTTTGAGTTGATGGGCTAACTGGTAGGAACAGATGACATTAGAGCTGCACAGGAAATTATTTCACTGGGTTTCATGGAAAGGTCCTCTATTTGACAGAGTTAGGACACTTGATTTGGGTTCCATTTTGAATAGAAAAGAGAATTGCAAGCAATTTCTGTACCTATTAGACTATAACAGAGTTTGATTTGCTAAAATATGAATATAAGAAAATGGGGACGCTGATAAAAGGAGACAGAATAACATCTTTTCATTTTTACTGCATATTTAAATTCAACCAGTCCCATTCTCTAAACTTCAAATCAGGCAGGAACAAGTTCTTCAGAAATTCTGTGAACAACTAGCTGTTATTTTTTTTTTTAACCAAGATATTAATTTAACTTATATATGACTCATATCCAAGTTGTGAGTCAGCAATTCTTCTTAAAAATCTATTGTTCTTTTCAGTAATTGCTGTACCAGAGTGGTAGCCAGGGAAAGTGATCCTACGGATAACACTTTTAACAAGAATAAGCAGGTAAAATGTTTTCACAATATGAACAGGATTGTTCAGCTTGTATATAGGCACTTTTACAAGAGCACATGACTCAAATTTCTCTACAAAAATAAATCACAAAGAGTTATTTTTTATGTAGACAACATTGAGTATTTGCAACTTCCTGACCTGACATATAATTTTGTTAGCAAGAAACATGGAAAAATCAGAAACTTTTTTTTAAAAACAAATCGGTACTTACTAAAGTAATTATTCTAATATACAGTGAAAAAAAAGTTGCTCAGCTCATTTTCTAAACCCATTTTATTTACCAGATAATTAAATTTTTCTTTTCATGCACTTAAAGGAGTAATGTTGGGCATAATAGAGCACTTTGAACGTAATAAGACATACCTTGTTTAGCTTTACAAAATATTCCAGTCCAGCTTCCAAGGGATTAGTGTCACAGTTCATCTGTTAAAAAAAAAATAAATTTGCCATCCTTACATGATGGACTATCATAGCTTTTGGGTTGGGGGGTATTTATTTAGTTATTCCATGCAGTCTTCTATTTACTCCTGCGTCAATGTCTTCCACATTGCATATGTGCAACTTCCCTTAGAATACACTGTATGCTTCCTATATGTGATTTCAACAGAATATCTACTGTTCTGCCTAATATAATGTCTAGCTACGTAAATCATTCATCTAAGTTTCAATATGCAAATTAAAAACACATTTCAGTAAGAAACAAGACTTTTCATCAAAGCAGAATGAAACCTGCAGAAGACTGAATAACAGGTATGCACATTAATTGCAACAGAGCAGAATGCCTTAGCCAGAGAGGAAAATAAAATACAAAGCAAATTTTATTTACCACCTTCCCATTAGAAGTAGGGGGAATGATTTGTTAGGCAGCATTTGAAGCAAGAATGAAAATAATTATCACTGGGCAAACGAAAAGGACCCCTAAATGCCCACCATTTCACCTTCCTGAGTTCTTTCCTTCCCAAAGGAATTAGGAAAAATTTCACGTAAGCAGAAATTTTATTGATTTTCCCAAAATCCCCTAGACCCCCCGAGTAGTTCCGTGTTGTGAGTGAGCAAATTTGGCAGAAACAAGCTAATGGGAAATGAAAAAGTTCCAAATACATTATGAAGCAAGAATAATCGGCCTCTCATGATAGTTATTACAGAAATAAAACATGTTCAGAATTTATAAGCCAAACCTTTGAATTCAAGTCACTAGAGCTCAGCAAAACCCTCATAATTTTGTTACACACAAGAGCGAAAAACATCAGTGAACCAAAATAAGTGTCTCTTTGCCAGCAGCCTAATGGAGTACACTAATTAGTTTTGTCTACAAAAGACACCGTTCAGAATTATAGCAGCTTTTCCTGCTCATGGTAAATTTTCATTCTAAATTGAGAAACTGGAACAAATACTATCTAAGTTAGCTCTGACTAAAAGCTGTCTAGTCATAATGAATTAAAGAAAATAAACAGAAAGAATAATACAGAAATTATATTTCCTGACCTCTGCCCCCCAGGCTCGGAAACCCTTTTCCAGCCTTAAGGCATTCAAAGCGTATGTTCCAAAGTTGTCAATTCCCTCTTTTTGGCCAGCTTCCATGATTGCACTGTAAAGAGCTACAGAATCTTCTTTTCTATGGTAGAGCTCCCAGCCCAATTCACCTGTTATACAAACAAGATTAATGGTTTAATCAGCTCAACAATAAAGCAATCCTAATAAATACAGTCCTATTCTTGGTAAAAAGTAGGGATCAATGCTGGAAGTGTTAATTCACATTCTGGGGTCAATTCTGCTATCATATATCAAGTCTAATTCCCTGCAAGAACCACCAGATGATTTATGCCCTAGATCTTAACAGTGGTACTATTATCCTAATTAAAACTGTTAACTGAAATCGGGGGGTGGTTGGGGGAGGTGGAAATGAGAATAACTGACAAGAAAAGGTCATGTAGCGAAGTCACAATGAGAGATGAAGCTTCAGGGCATTATAAACAGCTGACGACCTGGCAAGTGAACAGCAAATGTAACAGCGTAAATAAGCATAAAACGAGTATATTGTATCATATTTAGTACAATAGAAAGAAAAGGACTTCAGCTGCTTCAGAATGGTCTGAATTCAGTCCATTGCCATCGAGATAGACATAAAAATAAATAAAAATTAAAAGTAACTGAGAAAAACAAATAACCAGCATTACAGTGTTACATTTTCAAGGCATTTGACAAATGCTAATATACGGTAATCCAAAAACAATTCTTGACGTTGGTTTTGCAGCAAATACCACTGAGGTTATCAGAACTGGCCTTTTGTTCTGTAAAATAAATATTTACACTATAGTGTATTCTAGAGAAGAAGGTCTTGAAAAAATCAGCAGAGACCCTGACCAGATCACATTTGGAAAAAATCAATGTACTGCATTTCCTCACACATTTATATATAAAATGTGATGAACCCATTGCTTATGAATACATGAGGAAGGTTATCCTTCAACATAATTTTAGTTACACTTATTATCTTATTTACTGCCTCTTTCCTTAAGAGCCTATTTTCTCTATTGCTTACCTGTGTACGATATCCTAATGGCAGTAACTGCAATATCAGAGAGTTTCAAATGTTTGGACTGGAGAAACTTAAATGAACCATCACTCAGATCCTCTCTTGTCAACTTCTGGAGGATCTGCCGGGCATATGGACCTGCTACACCAAGCACTCCCATCTCATCTGTCACATTTTCTATTTCAACTTTATATCCACCTCTCATTACTTCCTCTTCTATCCATCTGCATGTAAAGCATAACAGCAATGTTAAATTTCTTATGAAAAATAACTGGTTTAGATAAAGATTTAAAAGGAATTATTTTTTGCTAGTGTTCATCTTCCCAGCAGCTACCAGTCCCACACCTGCTCAAAACCAATGGAAGTATGTCCTACACTAGATAGTCAAATCCGTCACTGATGTTAAACAGTGTTTTCTGGTGAGATACTGGTATAGGAACACAGGCATGTGGGATACAGCCAGGAAAGGAGAGAACTTAAATGGGTGGAATGGTATTTTCAAAATAAGAGAAAGAAGTGATCTCATAGAACGGAACAGAAGTTTGCCTTTGGATCCAGAATGTGTTAATAAAAAGTCAACATACAAAAAAAGTAAGCAATAAACACACCGAACATAAGAAATCTCAAAATAAATTCCTCTGTCAATAGAAAGGTACAACCAAGCTTGTTCTTTCCTGAATACAGTATTTAAAGTATTGGCAGGGAGTTCAGGTTTGAGTTTTTTTAATTTAATAACAAACATCAGGTGGGTATTGTCTTTCAGGAAGCTGACACAATAAATTAAAGGAGTATATTTAAAAATCTTATAAAGTACTACTTTGTTAAGCAGTGTTAAAAGATCTCAGGCACAGCGGAGTACCAAATAGGACTACTGAAATTCTATAGAAGTAAATGCATTAGGTCTGGTTCTGCCATTTGGTTTCTGAATGTGCCAATGGTCCTACTGATTCCCATGGGACTGTCACGAAACAGTACGTTATCCATTGTGTCTTGGGGTAGCAAATTTCAGTCTTTTATGTGTTGATTCAATTTGAATAACTGATTTGTCATCAATCTCTAGCAAAAAAAATTCTTTTTCTTAGTATGCGTGTACAGCCACTTACAGCACTAGAAATGTCACTTCCAATGCTCATCTATTAAAAGCATTTTATGAAGTCACCCTGCAACTGCTTCTACCTCCCTTCCTGCTGTTGTTTCACACTGCGACCCCAGAGCCCAAAGCAGAAGAGTATCAGGAAGACTGCACTACCCATCTGTATTGGCCAGGTCAGTGCCTGTGGGGTCACCCATGTTTAAAGCCAATTTTCTTTTTGCGTAAGAGAAAACACTGGAAAGGAACAACCGTGCTGTGTTCCAACATACAATGCCAAACACAAACAGGTTCAACAACAAAACAAGAACTACTCCATTAAGCTGTATTACATAACTGTCAGTAAATTCTCCATCTTTTTACATGGCCAATAATCCAATATGCAACTGCTTATGCTTCAGGATTCAACTCAACCAAGTTTCTAAGAAACCAAAATCAATAAATAAGTAGAATTCTCTTGAACCTAGCAAAAGGTCTGTTGAGTAATAATTAAGAATTTGGCACTTAGTAAAAAAGTTTCTATATTAATGTGACTGTATACCACTGTGTACTTACTGTATCAAAAATAAACAAACCTCAGATCATGGAGTTCTGATCCTGAGCCAGTTATAAGCATAAATTCTCCAGGATACAGTTGAGAGACTGTTAGCTCAGCATAAACTTTTCCTCTTGGTGTTAACATATGGCTTATATTTGTGGAACCCACCTACACAGTAAAATTTCTGATTATTAAGGATGCAAAATAAACCCTTTGAATTCTTAAATGTTATGAAATATATGGAAATATGTCTTTATTTAAAAGAACAATGTTTTTACGTTTGTACTGCTATGCCATAATAGGAGCACACAGATAAACAATTGGCCAAGCTTAAGCTTTATAGTGGAAATTTCACATTTTTCTTCATAGAAAAAATTGAAATTTTTGAAATGCGATTAATGAAGACCTTTATAAATATTTGTTAATTTTGTATTTCACAAGGTCTTGAGCTACGTTTGCTTTAAGAATCCATTTTCAATGGAAATTCAATTAATTTTAGTTTGTTCTCTGATCATCTGAATAAAAAATTCTGCATGTTATTGACATAAATATTCTTTTTCAATCAGAATCTTATCTGAAGAAGGCTTTCAGATCCCAAAAGGATAACATTACTTTGCCCCTTATGTTAAAGAAAGAAATATTGAGCTGGCTTAGGCTTTTGCGGCCCTGATTTATGTATGCTTTTGTATTTTACGTAGTTGCTGAGTATGAATCTACATCTCTGTACTTTTGCATCAGGTTCTGTGTAGAAACGTGATCTGTAAAGGCAAAATTTCAAATAGCAGTTATTTAGCTGTGACCATAAAACATATACATGATCATACAGATATCATCCATACAAACAGAAATCGTTTCTGGAACAGCTCATTCTGGGTGTCATCTCAAGGCACGTGGAGGAAAAGAAAGCTATCAGAAGTACTCAACATGGATTCACCAAGGGGGAATCATGTCTGACTAATCTGATAGCCTTCTGTGATGGCATGGCTGGATGGATAGATGAGGGGAGGGCAGTGGATGTCGTCTACCTTGACTTCAGCAAGGCGTTCGACACGGTCTCCCACAGCATCCTCATAGGGAAGCTTAGGAAGTGTGGGTTGGATGAATGGACAGTGGGGTGGATAGAAAACTGATTGAAAGACAGAGCTCAGAGGGTTGTGATTAGGGGCACAGTCTAGTTGGAGGTCAGTGACAAGTGGTGTTCCCCAGGGGTCAGTACTGTGCCCGGTCCTCTTCAATATATCCATCAATGACCTGGATGAAGGAATGGAGTGCACCCTCAGCAAGTTTGCCGACGCCACAAAGCTGGGGGGGGTGGCTGACACACCAGAAGGCTGTGCCACCATACAGAGAGACCTGGACAGGCTGGAGAGTTGGGCAGAGAGGAACCTTATGAAATTCAACAAGGACAAGTGTAGGGTGCTGCACCTGGGGAGGAATAACCCCATGCACCAGGACAGGTTGGGGGCTGACCTGCTGGAGAGCAGCTCGGTGGAAAGAGATCTGGGAGTCCTGGTGGACAACAGGATGACCATGAGCCAGCAATGTGCCCTTGTGGCCAAGAAGGCCAATGGCATCCTGGGGTGCATCAAAAAGAGTGTGGCCAGCAGGTCAAGGGAGGTCATCCTCCCCCTCTACTCTGCCTTGGTGAGGCCACACCTGGAGTACTGTGTCCAGTTCTGGGCTCCCCGGTTCCAGAAGGACAGAGAACTGCTGGAGAGGGTGCAGCAAAGGGCTACCAAGATGATTAGGGGACTGGAACACCTCTCTTATGAGGAAAGGCTGAGGGACTTGGGTCTTTTCAGTCTGGAAAAAAGACAGCTGAGGGGGGATCTTATCAACACTTATAAATACTTCAAGGGTGGGTGTCAGGAGGATGGGGCCAGGCTCTTTTCAGTGGTGCCCAGTGACAGGACAAGAGGTAATGGGCACAAACTTGAGCACAGGAAGTTCCACCTAAACATGAGGAGGAACTTCTTTACTTTGAGGGTGGCAGAGCACTGGCACAGGCTGCCCAGAGAGGTGGTGGAGTCTCCGACTCTGGAGACATTCAAAACCCTCCTGGACGCGTTCCTGTGCAACCTGCTCCAGGTGACCCTGCTCTGGCAGGGGGGTTGGACTAGATGATCTCCAGAGGCCCCTTCCAACGCTATGCTTCTATGATTCTATGAAATACGAATGTGCAATAGCTGTTATGCTGGTCTGGTTCCAGAGGCAGAATTTAATCTCTCTGATTTCATTCTGCTTTCATAAGAACCTTGTCAATCACCCAGTACATACCCAGATTCCAGACAATAAATGAAAAAGGGAAAATATTGCAGATATTGACATTCTTTTGAAGGTCATATTCCGTTAATATAATTACTAGCATGTTACAGGCACATAACTAACTTTTCAGGATCTGATGGTAGTCACACTCAAGCTGGTTATGATATATCTCCAGTAACTTCACTGAATTATTTTATGATGCAGACAAGCAAGAATGGTACCAAAAATCAGACAGCTTAAATAATCAACTGTTGTGAATGCTGGATTTTTAACTGGACCCATAAACTGTTTGTTCTATTTTGACATCTATCTTTCTTTTTCCCTTTAGCAACACTGATTAAACTCCATCTAAAGCACTCACTTTGTTCTCATAATTTCTTGTTTAATCTTGCTTTCCCCCACCACATAAACATACTCAGCAAGTGTTATCCATGCCCACTGATGACAGTTACCCCACTTCAACCCCCAGCTAGCACGAAGACAAACTTTTAATCTATATTGCTATCGCAAAATTAATACAACAATATGACTAGATGGCAATTCAGGTTCTTCTTTCTCCTAAACCGATAAGACACCATTCTTGTGTACAACCTTTCTATACAGTTGGTTCTGACTTCTCAGAAGAAGGTATCTACCTTCCTAACTATAGTCTCAGTACACCTACTGTTTCCCTATGCTTCCTCCCTCTGGTGTCTGAAGCAGCTAAAACCATCACTTATAGCAAAAACTTAATGAAATTCTGTGCTAAAATGAGCAAACCCCACAGCTGTAGCACTTTGGAAAGGAACAGTCTGCTTGCTGGAGATGAAATTAAATTTCTGAAATTAAAAGCACCAGATGAGAGGAATTGACAAAGCAGTAAGATAAAGGGACACATTGAGCGCTACCAGAAACTGAGGACCAAGAATAAGAAACCTGGGGTAGTTTGTCACAATGTGACATTTTTGAAAACAGGATCATATTTTGAGGATCTGTGAGCAGCCACACTTGTGGAGAAAGGACAGGTGTGAGCTGCAAGAAGAATATCCTGAATATTTGCAACCCTGCCTGCTTCAGGCAGCCAGCTGTAAAACAGAGTCAGTATGAGGGGGGTGGAAAATAAGTATGGGCCACATTTAAAAAAAACCAGCAAAATAATAAAACTGTTGCCTTGAGCATCCAGGAAGAATAAAATACCCAGCTGTGGTCAGGCAAGAGCACCTTCCACTGCTGTCCTCTGCTGCCTGGAGCTGCCACCGTACAGGCAGTTTTAGGCACGCAGCTGCCAAGTATTACTGTAAAAGAATTCCACGTGAGATTCACTTGTCTTTAGACAAAGATTTGAAACGTAGAAAGTTCTGTGTTTCTAGGAAATGCTTTTTTATTGTAAAGGCAACTGAGCAGAGGAACAGGTTGCTCAGAGAGTCTCCATCCTTGGAGATACTTGAAAGCCATTTGGACATAGTCCTGGGCAATGAGCTCCACGTGACCTGCTTGAACAAGGTGTTGGGCAAGGTGATCTCCAGAGATCCCTTCCAATCCCTTCCAACCTCAACCTTTCTACGATTCAATGATTTGTGCGAAAAGGTTCTTCTACCTGGGGCTACTTTAGTCTACCTGGGGCTACTCTAGTATAAACTCCACTGTCTGTGCTCTTAACTGAGTGAAATACATCTTCTCACACAGAAATGTATCCAAAGGATCTGAATGTTTGGAATCTGAAAGATATGGCAGTAACATTATGCTTAATTTTCCATTTCTGAAACAAAGCCTACATTAAACCAGGTATCACTATCCCATTTACCTTTGGAACAACATTTGCAAATAGATGATCCAGCAGCTTAACAGAATCTCTGCCTTTTACTTTAAACTTGCCAAAAGGTGACAGGTCAATCACACCGACTTTTTCCATAACCTGTTTATACTCACGACCCACAGGGTCAAACCAATTTGTGCGTCGAAAACTGGGTCTGAAACAGAGCATTTACACACATAAAACACAATTTGGAATTTTTGTGCTCTTTTCAGCAAAACGTAGTCTTCAGTTCCTTCAGTTTAGTAATAATTCAAAAGAGATAGACTTTCCTAATTGTAGGTAGCTTACCCTATATTTTCCTTGGTCTAACGTAGTTTAATTATTAAAATCCTTTAACAACAGAGAAAGATATGAGTTGATATTTTATCAACCATTTTGTACAATAAACTGTGAACTGTTCAAATGTTAAAAGAAGTAGTAGTCTGTGATGCAAATTTACAGCATACTTTGTTGCTGAATCATTTATTTGAGTTTAAGGTGTCAAAGGCTTTCTTTCTGAACAGCTGAGTGTGTCTCTTTATTCCTTTATGAGCCTAATTTAGATTGGGACTCCAGTATTCCCATGGAAAACATTTATTTGTTCCCTGATGCAAGCAAGTAACTAGGTAGGCAGGCACAGAAAAAAAAAAAGAAAAGGAGGATTGGGCTTCTCCTTTCCTAAAAATTATACAGAGAGGAATCAGCTTTTTCATGAAAACATTATACTGTGTTTCTGATCAAATAATAAGAAAGGGAGAAAAATACAAATTTATAATGATTGAATTGTTCTCTAATCTTTTCCTTGAGCTAGGCTGCTCCGTGATAGCCCATACCAAGAACAGTTACAGGATACCATGGTGTGTGTTTTGAGATGTCTGAGTTACCAGAATGAAAGGGATTGTAAACTATAGAAAAAACAATAGTGGAAGATCTACCTAATAGATACCTTTAGCTGAAGTGAATGATAAATATATGATTCTTATTAAATTTAACACAGCTGGCCTTTGCTATCATGACAATTTATCGGGATTTACTCTGGGGGAGAGGGGAAGGAGGTAATCTTTTATTTACTTGTATCCCGTCTCATCTCCAGGTTTGTAGAACCAATGAGGTTGCTCCCATCCTGCATGAAAGCCCATTGAACATTTTGATTTCAGCAAATCATACAGCCCACTGGTTCTCTCTGTTGGTCTCCCAGCAAATCTTTCTTCTTTAGGGTAACCAACTAGAGGGAGAAAAACACAAACCAAAACCCGTGGCACACTAATACTGTACATCACGAAGATAGTAAATATATTAACACATATATATATATAAACAGAGAAATCTAGAGGTAGGCTTTGTTGGAATCCATTTTCAGGATATAAATGCATTTTAAAAAAATACCTTCTTACCAATGTTATTAAAACCATAAGATTCTCTTGCTTTGGCTGCAGTGTATTTTGTGGTGGTCCACTTTCCATACCGGTTGGGATCTAATTCTATCAGGTCAAATGGAGGTTCCCCGTCAAGGATCCAGTCACTGAGGTACTTTCCTATGCCACCAGCGTGTATAATGCCATACCTTAAAAACAGGGAAAAGTCCTGTAGTGCCAAGTCTCTCTTTGTTTTTAAAAATCAGAACTAGCATATACTGCTAATACATGCCCTAAAATGTTATAAATGTTTCCCTCTTTTTTTTTTTGTTATAGTTTGTCTAGTTTTCCAAGATTACATGTTTTATTGACAGATATTTCTACAGCCCCACTGTCAGCAGCAAAACTCTGTTGCTAATGTCGAGCATTTCTGGTGCATGAGGTTACAGCAAGCTCGCTCTTTCTTTAAAGTTCAGAATTTAACAATCTTTTCAAGGGACATTAGAACTCTTCAAAAATTAATACTAAAGAAAGTTCTCAAACTTCTGATATCCATTAAATACACTGTCTAGTTATACAACAGCTCTTCTTTTTCAGTCAGATTTGATTAAACCAGACTCAGATTTGAAAATGAGACTGAGGCGTTCTAGCAGCTACAGCAAATATTTACATTACAGTGACATGAGCAACAGCAACAAAACACAGGAGACAACACTACTGAGAAAGCTTTAAAGAATCAGGGAACATAGAGGAACTGTAGATAAAACTAGAAAACTTATTTGCAGTGGTGCCAGAGTTGAAAGTGCTTTTTCTCACCTGATTTACCTTCTCAGTTCTCCACTAAAACTACAAAGAGAACTGGTTCCAGAAAGCTTATGCTAACAAAATAAACATGTAGAAATTTTCTGCTGCCAGCCCGTAGCAAAATCCTGTCCTGGTTCTACATAATGATTGTGTGAAGGAGAGGAGATCTCTTGTTAGAAACCTGCATTAAAGGAACCACACCAGGCAGCAAAGGCAGATGCTCAGAAGTTATGAAGTGATAGATGTAAGGTTTCCTTACTTAAACACTGTGTAAATAATTCTAACTTTCAAAATGCTTTACATCTTGACATCCGTAGGGAAAAAGCTCTGTGTGAAATGTGCTCCTGCGAGTACTTGAAGTGGACAACTACGGACAAGGATCTTCATTGCGTGGCAATATGTGTGTGTCACTACTCAGTCTACATATGACCAAACAGTCGTATGCCTGAACTACAGGCACCTTAGATTTGGCACCAAAACATTTAATGGAAAATCATTATTAATACTGAATCATTTCAACCTTTTTATTTTAAAACCTTGGTGAATTAGTTTGCTATGTCTAAAAAAAAATGTGTGAAAATAGCCTCCTCTCTAGGGAAGATATGAAAATAAATGCTTAGTTATTTGTGAAATGCTCTAATAAGCACAAGAGAAAAATCCATGAAGAAACAGTAAGTCTGTCCAAAACCAAGTTTAGATTAGCATGCAGCAATTAAATCACAGACAGTCACATTGAATAGTGAAGCTAGAGTAAAATTGAATTGCTGTTCATCAACTTTGCATTCTGAATTCTATGTCCTCAGTTAAATAGGCAAGGATCTTGCCCTATGTGGGGGAAAGAAAAAAAAAAAGAAGGATCTAATCATTTAATTCTAATGCATATGCAGAAGACGAATGAATTCAGATTACACAAACAACTTATTTCTGGCATTTCCTAACTGCAGAACGCCTGACAATAATATTCATGAGATTACTTTGATATAGTGGGGTTTTAGCTGTAATTTATTTACTTATTTAAATAATACAGAAATATCAAACAGTTGAGTACACGAAGTAATTCTGCCAAACACACTCCTTTAGGCTGTTCAGCATAAATATTCAGATTCTCAGCACAAACTTGTATTACAGCAGTTAATGCAGTAAGGATGAGCCCTTGTAAACTGCCACTCTTCAAGTACTACAGAAGAGCTAGCCATTGCTGGAGGCAATTTAATTAGGCAACTCTTAGTTATTCATGGGTATAAGTTTTGTGACCATGGCTACAATACCTTCAAGAACGGCTCCAGAAGAAGTTTTAGACAGCTTAAATGTCCTTGCACTGTTCACTGCAGGCAAAACCACAGGGGAACACAGCAGAGAGACCACTGCATGACTACGGGTAGCAAAAGACCAAATACAGTGAAGTTTTCCAGCCTCTGCTGAAGAATGCTGAGCTGATGGCAGGGCAATCCTGGGGCAAGACAGCCCTGTGGTGCAGAGTTGCTACTACAGGTACAGCACTGCATGTGGGCTCACTGGTCTCAGCAGAGCTCTGCAGCACTAACTGTGCAATCAGTTGATTTTGGTGCTCCTAGTAAGGCCTACATTATCAGAGATTTTAAATCATGCAGGGTGCCCAAATCCCTCCTTACCTCAGATAATGGGGAGCTGATTGTACTAATACACCACTGCAGTTCTGCTACACAAGCATGAAACACATGCTTTGCAAGGATGGGATGTTACAAGTAGTGTAGTAAAAGTGGTACAGTTTAGGAATCTCAATCTTCATATGAGGATTTAGAGAAAATTTCCTTAATGAATACAAACTCTTGTCTGTTTTTCTTCTCTCCTTCCAATACCCATCAGATTACCTTCCCCATTGTCCCTGTCCTGTTCTTGGTTTTACTTGTTTATGACTCTTTGCTTCTCACCTATTTCTGACTCATTCCACTCATTCTTCCTAGGAAATTTGAGTCCTTGCACACCATGGTCCCTTTTATAGTGTCTTTGTCCCAGCTTTAGCAATTTTTCTATCCAATTTCTGCATGAAAACTTCTGTCGAGTCTCTGGCTCTGGAATACTACTGTAGATAGAATGCAGGAATCCTAGTGCAAGATCTTGTTCCAGTATTTAAAGGGTGGCTACAAAGACGATGGAGACTCCCTTTTTACAAAGAGTCACATGGAAAGGATGAGGGGTAATGGGTATGAGTTACTCCTGGGGAGAATCCAATTGGACATAAGAAAAAAAATTCCACAATGAGCAAAATCAGCCATTGAAATAGTCTCCCCAAGGAAGTGGTGGATTCGCTGGCATTGGACACTGTTAACATTCAGCTGGACAGAGTGCTGGGGCATCTTGTCTGGACCATGTGGTTGCCAAGAAAGGTTGGACCAGATGCTCCTTGAGGTCCCTTCCAACCTGGTATTCTATGATTCTATGATTTATTGAGTCTCTATTAAGGGTTTATGAGCTGTAACATTTATAAAGGCTTGTGAATGGGCCTCATGGATAGATTTTGTGAAGAACAGCAGAAAGGCATATCTTCAGGAGAAAGGTCACTTCTGCCAAATGTGAAGTCCATTCTCAGAAAATGGGGAAATAAGAGCTTTTCAAAAGAAAGACTTCACCCCAAGACCCTTAACAGAGCAGAACAACATACCTTCCAAAATCTCATTCTTTGGAATGGTTACATTGCTTTCACTTAAAATTTTCCGAATAAAATTCTAGCCTACTCTTGTTAACATTTTCAAAGCTATAAGTAACTGAAAACAGTCTTAAATGGGAAGCATTGAGCAACCTTAGTAATAAATAGCGCTACAAGCTCTGCTAAATATACTTAACTTCTTTGCACATTAAAATGCCTAGCAAGCTGCCAATTTTAGGTAATAAAAATCCTCTAAACTAACAGCACTAAGTCCTCTGTCACAATGTCCCTGCTAGTTGACTATGAGATAAGGATTTGCTAATGCACACAAAAAATTACAACACTGGTAGAAACACTGCAGTGACCCAGATGCGTAGAACAGAGTCAAACGTCCCTGAAAAGCAGACAGAGCAATCCAATGACAGCAACACACTTGTGACCTGCCTCTAAACATTATGAGCATAATCAAACTCCTGAAATAAGTTTGTTTAAAGAAACTTTAATATATAACACCAGTCTTCAGTTACTCCTATATGGAACTTTGATTCTTCTCCTATTGACACCAACAAAAGAAAACAGGCTTCAAAGTCTGTCAGCACAGTAATGAACTTAAACAGTCTTTTTGGTGAACAAGGACTAGGCAAACCACTTTTGTAACTATAAGTTCTGCAAATGTTACTAAAAGATAACAATATTTTTTTTTTTAAATCCAAGCAGCAAAGGTGAATACCTTTCACAATGAATCATTGCAAAATTACCAAACCTTTTTATTTTGAGGGCCTTGGAAAGCACGTTAGCGGTACTGCCTTATCTTATGATCTGAGGGTTTGTTTGGTTTGGACTGAAGAAAACTGCAAAAAGCTGAGCTGGATTTTGAACAGCAAGTTAGGCAATTGGAAAAACAGTGTAAACAGAATCTGTTCAATAACATGTGCCTGGAATTGTATTCATCCATCTTGAATCAATGGTCAAACTAAGACAATTACAGAGAAGTCAGAAGAGTTTCAGCACTGACTTTAGTAGGGCCAGAGTATATAAGATGTAAATCCCATTCAAAGAAAATATAATGGGCAGGAAATGAGACCAGTAAAACACTGATTCCTGTTGTCACACTACCCTCTTCATTTGCTTTCCTACAACACCCAGCAACACAATTTTTCAGCTCAACCTCCAACAGTCAGAACCATTACTGTGTTTGTATCCCTAGTGCAGTCAGTCACCCAGTATGCCAGCAATGCCTTCTGCTTAGTATGCCTTCAACTCTTCACCCAAAAGTTAGTACTTCCTATTAAAAGTTCTCCCTGTACCACTCATTCTTGTCCAACTTCTGTGACACCAGTTTCTGGATATGCCAAACAACTGTTGAACACCATATAATTCAAAGCAATACACAAAATGAACTGGAAAGTGTATTATAAACTCCAGTACTTTTATGGCTTTAACTTGCTGCACACACAGTACCCAGTACCATCCATTTCTTGCTGCTTCATAAAGTGTCATAGATATTGGGCTCCAGAATAAAAGAAGGAAAGACATTGAAAAAATAGTGAGAGTTATGAAGAAGAAGTATGAGAGAAGGATGAGCTTCTATTATGTAGGCAGTGGTAATTAAGACTATTTCCAATTACATTTTAAATAAAATATGTGCAAAACAACCCCCAAACCTATAAAAATGTGCAAGTTTGAGCTGACTGCCATTTTAAAAATATGACAGGCAAAAGTTATCATGAAGAATTTACTCACCCAAAACCAATAGCTACCCAGTAATTTCTGACACCCTGATGTGGTCCCACCATGGGAAGAATGTCTGGAGAATAGGTGATAGGACCCGCAATTGTGTTTACGATGTCTGCTTTTTTCAGAACGGGTACCATTTCCATAGCAGCCTCAATATGCTCCATTATTCTGTCTAAATCAGACTCAAATAGTTCTTTTCCAAAACCTGCACAAATATTTGACTCTTATTAAATACTTAATTACACTGAAAATACTTACATTTTAAATACAGTTACACAATCTACATATATCAAAGTTCATGGAATTAATCAGTGAGTACGTTCAAGCCTTTGCCATCCTACATGAGAAAAATGGCATACATAAATCCCTAGTTACCTGCAGGATCAAGTTTATTGTCACTGCAGTTATACTGTCCTTTATACATATTTGTTTAACCCTAAGGTCATGCAAATTCAACAACGAAGTAGAAAGGAAATGGAGAAACACAGAAGCTTCCTTCTATGTTAATACAACCCACTTATTTTTCTCAATATGCCTGTAATTTGAGGAGGGGAAGAAAGCTACTGCCTGTGTCAGCTTATGATTATCGTGGTGTTTAGTGAATTCCTGGATATATTTCACGCTTCAGTCTGAGGTCTAAGCATTATTGAGCATAACTGTAGAGGGACTTGACACTACTGGAGACAATATGTTCAGGAAGCTATGGCAGCGTAACCCAAAACCCAACAATGATGATTGCTCCTCCTTAGAAAACACATTGTGTTTTTTTAAAACAGCAACGCCATTCACTTAATAAACTTTCTGTCTAGAAGTGAATGGAAAGCTGGAGCCTAGATATAACACACTAATTTATATACATATATATATTTAATAAGCAGCAGTATGACATAAGGATTTTTTTGTACAAAATTTCTATACAAATCTACAGCTTTCTTGCACTTATATCTGAGCATAGCATTTTGTCTAAGACATTCCTTTGCTATACCTGTGTTCCAATTTGACAACCACATTATCTCCGGGGGAAGAGGAAAATTCCAGAGCCCCTGTCAGTATGCTGGAGAGAACTGTAGCTTAGAAAAATCCCTATTCAGTTGCAAAACGCTACATAACACAGATTCAGTGGTTGTATCTAATTACAACACACAGGCACCTGTTCAGAGAGTAGGCTAAGACTATGTTGTAGATGTGTATTCTGTGCCTATTTCAAATAGGCTTTTTTATGGTACATTTTTATTTCTGTTCACTCTTGTCATTAGAGTTACAACTTTTTTGAAAAAAAATTTCTGCATTACAATCATGCATTGCAAATATTTTCTATTTTCCACCACATAAGGCAGCACAACAGGCTGGGATTTATACACATTAAAATCTGTGCTAGTGCTTATCAAGTTTAAAGATTTAATGTTCTTCATTACCTGGTGGGACTCCATTTGTTACCCATGAGTCCTGCAGCTTCATCTTCTCCTCACTTTCATATGGACCAAATAAAAGACCATCCCTTTCTTGCCTTAGATAGTATGATCCTTCTAAGTCACGAATCACAGGCAATTCTGTTTTTAGGGCTTTCACTTCAGGGATAGTTGATGTCACAACATACTGGTGATGAACAGGTATGAGAGGGTGCTGCAGACCAATCATCTTGCCTATTTCACGGGCCCAGAAGCCTAGAGAAGACAAAAACCAGAACAGAAATATTCAAGCACTAATTTCAGTGAATGGAAAACAATAGTAAAACATTTGCACGAAGCACTGTGCTTTGTGGAATGTGACAAAGAAATTTTTCTCCATACTTTAAATTTTCAAATTTTTTTTCATATTATCCAGCATAATTTTCTGTCCATAATTCCATGCCCTTGTTCCTAATTATACTACCATATATTATCCTAGTATACAGATATTAAAACAATATAATTGGTAAAATAGAAATTAGGCTTCTAAAAGTTCAGAAGATAATATAATTAACAGTCCCACAAACCCCTTGGTTTACTTCAGTAAAGTAAGCCTGCAATGCAGTCCTAGCAAAGTCAGAGACACTTAAAAATCAGAATTATTTAGCTCACACCACAGGTGTTAACCTAGCCTCTTACTATCAACCAAATGACATAGTATGCTTTCCCAACAGTAGTCAAGTCCTAAGACCCCAATACAGCAAGGCACTACTTTCAGCCAGCTACCCTTGAGAATTTTAGTTTCTCTCCTCTTTCACATGCATCATGTGACTCATATTAATATGTCTCTCACATAGCAATCAATTCATTATGATGTTTGTATCAGTCAGCAGTCAGTGTGCTCTCCAGTAGTTCCCCAGCTTCAAGTTCTGATAGAGACCGTGAACAGAAAATGCAAGCAACAATTTCCCTGCCCCTGAAGCCTGCTCAAGGTCCTTCATGTATACTACTAGGCATAAGTTAAAGAAGACCTAATTCTTCTCTGTTAAGGTTAAGCTGGTAAGACACAATCACTTAGTGAGGTACCTGTGTAAAAGGCAAGAAGTGAAAGCCACTTAACTGCCAAACTTGTTAGTTTGGGCTCTGCATCATGGCTCACATCTGCTGTGAGGCTGGAACATACAGACCTGGGAATCAGACAGGTACAATTGACTGGGATGTCAGCTGCTCTAAGAAGCTTGGAATATTCCTCAGCCCCACTCTCCTGACTCTTTTGATCAAGGAGCGCAGGTTCAGAAGTGGGAACGAAGGGGGAAAATCCAACGAAGCAGGAGTTTCAGAGGAGTCTGGGAGTAAGGGTTGGGGGAAGGCAAAATGGAAGAGGAGGAAGAAGTAGCAGGGCTTCCAAATAAAAGACTGTGTGATATATGGCGCCCAGGGAAAGAAGACAGGTCAGCCTGGTTCCTTTGTAACCACCTGATTCCAAACTGTTTATGAAAAACTATCTCCAGCAAGATTTGCTAGCTATCAGAGCTGCCACTTCTCTTGGGACTTATGCTTATGTTGCCCAGCTTAACATATAACTTTTCTCCCTTGTTGCTGCTTACTTGTCTAACCCAAATGCTTCTACCTCTCTCCTCAATTTCATACTCTCCAAGATCTGGTCAAAATTTAGCTCTCAGGGCCCTGAGGCCACTAAGAGGCATTAATGATCCTGAGCAGCCTCACCTGGGACTTTCACCCACACAGCTGCCCATGGGCCCAGAAGCCCCATTTCAGGTCAGCTCAGAGCCTTCAGAACCTGTCTGAGCTGGATCGATTGTAGGTGTACCTGTTTACAGCACAGGTCTGTCACAACCATGCCTGTGCCTGGCCATGGACCTCATTGATCCAGACCCTGATCCGTGGACTACTTCCCAGCTTGACCTCAGCCCAGTCTCGTCTCTATGCTCCTGCCTGTTGATCACTGGGCAGTATCTGACCCTGGTTACCGTCACCAGGCCTGTTCCTGACCTGTGGCTCAACCTCCTGGCTCGGCCTCAGCCTGGCATTGTCACCATGGATCTGCCTTGTGCCTCATCCCTGCAAGCTTGTCTGGAGATCTGGATGGTGGGCTGACCCCCGCTGCTGGACCTGGTCCTGCCCTGTAGGACAGAGCCCTTGCTGGCTCGTCCCCTGCCCTGCCAGCCTTGTTATCGTGCTTGGCTCCCTCTCCGGCAGGGAGCAGCCGGCCCGTGCTGCTTGCTGACATTAACTTGGGAATACATCCTCTCATCTCGGGCATGGCCTAAAGCCAGGGCAATTAGGAAAGTTGAGTTGGGCTCTGCTGGTCTTGTGCCATTCCCCCATGCCAGGAGGGCTGTCAGTCTCTTACTTAATATTACAAACCAGCCACAGGGTCTAACACCCACAGTTTTTAAAAATGCAAAGTTTCCGAGGAAAACGTTTTCTGTGGTGACTCACTTGACAATTGCTGACAGCCAGCTAAAGCAAGGGAGCAGGAAATCCAGGACCATGACAGATCTGTTCAATTAAAATCACCCTGCCCAGTAAATACTGAAAACCAGTATCTGTCGTTCTGCGTTTACCATATGTAAGGCTTTTGCTTCTTAATGGCATCCTGACCACTTGGAGGGGATGCACTGACAGAACACTTGCTAAGTCAGTTAAATTGTCTCAGGGAAGATCATGCCATAGTCATACAGTGAGTGATCCAAAACATCCTTTAAGGCTACTGAAGCCCGATTTATGCTCCCTTGTACAAAAAAAAAACAACCAAAAAATTCTAATAAAGTTGAATTTCTAGTACATCTGCAAGGGTTTGCTCCATTACACATAACAAATACAAATGTGGATTTAAGTGGAGGCTAACAATCTTTAGGGAACTTTTTTGATTTGGACGTTTCCATGTCACCTACAAAGAAAACTATTTTAAGGTGAGGTCAAGTAATTATCAACAGAGGAGAAGAAAAGGTGAAGTAGCAGAAAATTGTATTTCTAGTATTATGCTCTGTTTTCCTGCCAAAATTGTTTGGACTTAAAGAGATATCTGGAAAAAAAAATAATGTTCTGTGAATGTGCTTCTAATAAACTCACTATTTTGCCTACTCATTAAAACAGAATCAGTGGGAAAATATAGACAGCTTTGAAGCTCCTCAAAGAAAATAAGAATGGTAGACTTAATTTTAGGTCTTTGAAACTTAACTTTGTTTCTTTCAAAATTGTATTAAGTTTCTTAGCCATTAAGTTTGCAGAAGTACATTACAAACACAGCTGACTTTAAATTGCTTTTGAATTAAAGGCAAACAGTTTAGGTTTGCTCAAAATCAAATCTTAAATTTTGTATTTCTAAAAAAGTCATACTTATGATAAGTGCTTATTTAATTGCTTAGAATAACAACAGCTGATGTTTACTAAATGAAAAATATTAGTTTCTTTGTTTAAAGGTTTTGAACAATGGCAAAAGCTATTGCAAACACAAAAATGGCAAAAGGAAGAATATGGTCTCTGAAACAAATTCTAATTGGAAGCAGATGTCAAGTTCTGTCACACATAGTAGAGATAAATGGAGGCATAAATTATATCTCCAGGACATTTGTGAAGATTAAATTATAGAGATTGCAAACATCTGATGCTGAAATATTTAGTGGTGGTATTACTTAGCATATCTGCTGAACTATGTAATCTGACTATCTTGATTTTAAAAAAGAAAATCTTTCCTCACTACGTATATATAAATGGTTGTATATACAATGTGTGCATGTCTGCAAATATGTGCTTATATACACACATACATACTGTATATATAAACTAAATTCACTATTTTTGCAGACTTTAATCAAGCATTCCATTATAAATAGGATGCAAATCACTTCAGCAGGCTCAGTACCAGTTAGTTCATGTCAGGGATTATTTATTAGGCATCTGCTTTCTTCCTAAATGGAAATCTCACATAAGGAACAGCTAAAGATTGGTTGAAACTAGTTTGTTCCAGTTCCACAGCAGATGTCAGTTGGGGAGTGAGGGGGGACAAAGAATGTAGAGAACGTTCTGATATGTTTTTCTCTCCTCATATTGCAACATGAGCCTAAAATACGAGCTCTGAATTACACCAGTCCTGATCTGTAGTGGAATGAGGCAAGGCTGAGAAGAAGAATGAATGTTAGCTGAGAGAACATTTATAAGAGATGTGTGTTATACAGTATTGATTTCACATCCTTAGCCAGAATGTTAAGCAATATGTGCTTCAAATGTTCATTTTGGCTGAAAAGCTAACTACACAAGAGAACTAACCAAATACGTTGTTGGTTTAATAACTTATTACATAATAAAAAAAGACACGAACATTTCACAAGGGTGCATTCTAATTTTTGCAAATAAACTTTGAAAAGCATTTACTAGAAAACTCTGCCTAATGTCAACTTGATATATAAGTCAAAGAAAAATACGTACATTACAAAAATATAAGGAAATTACTACATCTGTGATACTTCATCCATATGATGCAGAGCCAATAGTTAGGAATAATGAGCCCCTAGAAGCTCGTGGCCTAAATAAGAACTCTGATTGCCGAAATAGCTGCCTTTCCATTCCATAATCTTGGACCACTCCCAGACAAATATATCCATACTGTGTAACAAATGACATAAGGATCCTGTTAGTAAGAGAGCTTGTGATTTTGTAACTGAATGCTGACCCATAATTCATGCCTGAAAGCCATGAACTGACAGTCCAAAGGCAATCAAATATTGATGCCTCTTATCTTCTAAGTGCTTGACTTTGCGGTCTAAGTAAAACTCTTTTAATTTGATTTCCCTGTTTGTGTGGTTGTTTGCTTTCTAAAAAGCACACTGATCTCTTTTAGTCCTCTTTCTCTCCAAAATGTCATTATTTGTCACTCATGAACATGCTTAGAACCTCAAGGTGAACTTTTTCAGATCCCTGCTATTTTAGCGAGGCTTATAGCAATTGCCTATGTATGGGAGGCATACGACGAGAAAGCACACTTTTCAATGGGTTTCCCAGTTAGTCTTTCCTGAAAGCCTGGAATGATCTAACACAGGTCACCTAGTAAAGGTCATCCTCTCAGAGGTTGGCCCTTTTATCCCACTACCTCCAAATTTCTCTCTGTCCTAATCTTCTCTCTTCCCCATTCCTGCTTGTACTGTACTTGCTCTTCTTTTCTGCTGTCTCAGACTCTGCTATTCTTACTTCAGTCCTTACATCCTTCTTCAACTCTTTTGTCTCTGTGTGCAAGCCAGTCTCCCTTGTTTGTCAAATCCTGTCCCACTTGCCTTCTCTTCCTTCCAATCTACACATGTCTACCTCTCCCTCACTATTCCACCAGTCTTTCATGCTCAGACAGCTCAGGCAGCCTCAGTTTTCCAGTATCAGTTTCACACGCAACCATTCCTCAAGTATTCTTCCTGATCTTTTTGTCCGAAAAGCTCCAGCTCTAGTTCACTTCAGATCGCTTTTCAACATTTCAGATTCATTTTCACTACCTCTCTCTGTGGTGTCATCCCCAAGTGGTGTCAACCCCTTCTGGTTTGAGCTTCCTTATTCAGCAACTCCTCAAGCACTTATATGTTCCACTTGCTGACAGTGCTCCCAACCACCCCCAGGAACCTTTCCCAAGCATTACACTCTCCCAAACTACTCCCCTTCCAGTCCACCTCACTCATAATTCCAATTGTCAGCCATGGTTATTCTGCCCATCAACAAGAAGAGTTCCTGTCTCACTCAACTTCTTCATTTTATCTGCTTTGCAGTAGAAATAGATGCTTTCTTCTTTTCCACTGCCCAGATATAGAAAGAAATTATAAGGACATATTCTTGCTCTCAGTTCACTTGTCCCATCTGAACAAGAAAAAAAAGTCCTCTTGAGCCATCACAGCTTCCTACTCAAGCCTCATTATTCACCAATGGGATGTATGAAAGACTCATGCCCTAAAAATGCAGATATAATTCGGTTTGAGACAGACAGAGTCTGAAAAAATTTCATACAAATGGTAAATATTCAGCATGTTTTCAAACAATTGAAAACAGAAATTCTTCTACTAGGAAGCAGAAAGCACGCTTCATGTAGGAGGTGCCAACAGTTTCACCAATAACGTATTTTTCTATAACTTGTATAAAGCAGCATAAAAATAAGTGAAGTTTAGATTGAATACAGGTTTTTAGACCTATCAACTCATTTAGGAAAACAAAGACTAATCCAAAGGACTCTTGCCCAAAAGCTCTTTGAAGCAGAAACATCAGTTTGGCTTCTTTAACACAATGAAAAATAAAAATTGCATACGTAAATACAAGCTCCTTTGAGTTAGGAAATTTTTATTACATGAAAAAATGTATTGTTAAGCCAAGTGCATGTTTAAAATGCTACTCAAAGGGCAACAAAAATCTTCTGTTTCAAGGATATGTGGGTAGAGTTAAATCTTAGAGAAAGATAATACTGAAACAGGCAGGGTTATCTTACCTGCTGCAAATCCTCAGTCTCTTTGAAAAAACAGCGAAGACATTTCTACTTCATTTGTATGTCCCATCTCCCTTCCTAAGTAGCTTTCATAAGATTTTAGAGAACAATACGCATAGACAGTAGCCTCTCTTCTACACAACTTACTATAGACCAGTAAAGGTCACTTCTGCTACTAAAATCTTTCAAGACAGTCTGACTAGTAACTGCTGGAGAATAACCAGAAAGAAATATTTTTAATGCCTAGTCAAGCACAATTAACATGAGAGCTAAATTTTCACAATACTGTAAGTAATAGCTGCAAATTACATTTTACCACAAACCAAGTGAATGTTCAAAAACATATAGTACATATTCTTGTAATCCACACAATTCATCACAGATGCTCCGTGTCAGCTAGTTTGTAAACCTGAAGAGTATTCAAATGCTTCTGTTAAATCCTACCTGCAGTATTCACAATTCTCTTTGCTTGAATTATTCCAAGTGGAGTTTCAACGTCCCATGTCCCATCTGATCGGGATTTCAGATTAGTCACTTGGACAGGGTAATTTAATTGGGCACCATATTTTCTGGCTCCTGCAGCCAAGGCCATAGTGAGAGAATAGGGATCAATATGACCATCTCCAGGGTTATACAGGCCAGCTAAAACCTAAGTGGAAGTAAAATCCCACAAAATGACAGAAATTAAAATTCATCAAAATTAACTAATTTTATAAAAAACAGTTTATTTCTAGAATTCTTCATAAGGGGTCAAATCAAAACAAATTTTCAAAGCATATAATAATAACAGGGTACAGCTATCCAACGTAACAATGGTCTAAGGAAGTAAAGCTGCTCAGTTCTCCAATGCAATCAAAGGCTGTAATTCTTCAATATTATAATATTATAGATATTATAGTAGTATGCACACTGACATACAGTATGCACTAAAATGCATGTCAGTCTGATGTTAGTTTACAATGCATCTTTTTTTCACTGAAAACCAAAAATTTCTTGTACAATTTATATAAAGGAAACACACCTTATGTCTACATATCTGATAGAGCAATATTTAATTTAAATGGAAGGTTTTTTTCATAAAATTAGGTTCTTTACCGTATCCATGTTTAATAAGGGAAATAACTCTTGTACTTTCTCAGGCGTGATTAGGTACTGCTCTGTTGAGTGCCAACCAGCGCGAGTCATTTGGTATTTGAATTCATCCACCCTAGTAGGGGTTGAAGCAATTCTGATGCTGCCAGGCTGATGAAACCCCACAGCCTAAAACAAAGAGCAGAAGTGAATTACTAAAAGAACCTTTACTTATCTCCATAAATGCATGTTCCTATGCTATGGTGAGTCTACAGGAATTTTGCCATTGACACTACTGAAAAGAGATTCAAATAAGTTAGATGCCCTTGAAGAAATACGACTCACATGTAAATTCCTAGAGAAAATAAAATTTTTAGAAAAGTTATCAAATTAACTTCCTAGGTTAATACATACTGTCTTCAAAACAATTGTAAAAAGCTTTTATTGAATGTTATGATACAATTATTTTTAAAATTTGATTATAATTTGAATTTATGCACTCATACACTTTGAAAAATAGATGTATCTCAAAAATAAAGATATAACAGTTTATATTAAAGTCTATCCCCTGCATAATTTTCTATTGAGAAGAATAAATTTAAATGACCTTTATTGACACAATGAATAACCACCCGTCTTTTTTTTGTCTTTTTAATAAAGTAGAAATGCTTATATAGCTGGACACTGAATGCTCACTTTCTGGTATACACTATTTACTTCACCTTTTCTATGTTCCCTCATAGGACATTAATATGACTGAATAAGTCTTTTAGTGGAACTCACAATGATAATCTGCTGGAGTATCTTATCTATCTGAGCAATAAAAAGACAAAAAAATCATTTTATTACAATTGTCAGGTTTGTAGATGAGTATAGTGAGGATCATGCAATTTTCGCTGCAGTCTGAAGCAAGCATGAGTTTAGTAAATGAAATCTATATGGCTGAGTGATGCTGGATAAAAAAGATGACTCCTGTGTTTCTCCGCATACCCATTCCTTAAGTCACTAAATAAAAACACATCTCTGAAACGGATGAGAAGAATTGCAGCAATCTTCTCAAGTAGAGACAGCATCATATCAGATGAATTTTTAAGGGGACATGTTTAAAGCAGGAATGTATCTTAATCAACCCGTTCATTCCAGGTCCTTGATGCTATTTTAGTTCCTATACAAAGCTAAAGTTGTAGACTCTCAGTCTCCTGAGTGTCTGAGATGTTTTATGGAAACCATTTTCTTAAACTTTAGAGGGATCTGGGAAGCCATCTGAAATATTTAGTGACTAAGCACCAGACTATAGCATAGATAAGCAGGCATATATTTCAATAAAAAGGAAGCCTTATGATAGTCATGAACGCACACATATACAACTTGTCAACTCCAAACTTTTTTTGTAAGACTATTAGTAAGGTTAGTGTTGATCTGAATTAATACTTAAAATGTTAAGGAGATTACCTGTCCAGTCTCTTCTTCCAGTTTTTCATAGAGTTTGATGCTGTAATAATGGATTTTCTTCAAGTTTATTCCAGGATGAAAATAAGTAGTCAAACCAGCCTCAAATAAGAAAAAGGAACAACAACATAGAGATATGATTAGAAATATGGTGTTTTCTTTCCCTTCTTCCAACTGTCATTCAAAAAGGAACTGTCAAGATACTGTAAAGAAAAGCAACACATGGATAGAGACAACTGCTACAAAATTAAAAATAAAATCCTTTCCCTACTTATGGCATTCTTGCTCTCTACAGTCGTGTTTTCCACCTGTCTTTTCTCGTCAAATTTGTCAACCAATGATACTGTTGCAGTTGTTCTCTCCTATGGTTTCCTTTCTTCCTTAAATTATTCAGTTGCCTGTTTCAAATTTTTTGGAAGAGACACACAGTTCCATTACTGATCAACTAAATCAACTGATTAGCTCTAAATATCCTGTAGTAGGATCTTTTCCTTCTTGCAAATGGACATGGGAGAGAAACCAAACCTTCACAAAGACCAGATCTAACAGGAGTTAGTACTTCCCTGGGGTGTGAACAGCAGGGTGGTGGAAGTCAAAATTCTTCTATTCTCAACAGTTGCCTCATATGTCAGTTAAAAAGCAATTACTGCATTTCAGAAGTAGGTTAAGAAATTACTATATGTATTTTGCACATTATTTTACCAGGTCTGACTTTAGAAAGCTGTCAAGCCCTTTTGGGTTCATGCAAAGGTAAAATCAAGAAGTTACTACAGCCTCTTCTGTATTTACAGAAAGTGTTCGCCTGCCTACAACAGAGACAGTTGCATCAATCTAATGACATTCATAACACAGACATTAATTCTGCTCTTAAAGAGCAGAATTAAAGTGTTACTGAAGTTTAGCATATGTCTTTGTATCTCCCGGATTTGACATCTCACTAAAACCCTTCTTCCAAGTGAGACAACAGAAATGCAAAATTACCTTAGGTTTTCAAGATAAGCAACTACACTGATTTAAATACTTTATATATATATAGTGCACATTTTGCTAACTGAAATAGAGTTTATTCATAGATTAAGGTTGCTGTAATTAAGGGAGCTAGACACCAGAGTCCACCTTTGACTTCTCTGCCATTCTGAGTAAAAAAAAGCTGGAAACATAAAAGTGAAAAGTAACACATATAGTAGAGTTTTGATAGTTTCCTTCTAAGTTGCCTAGTATGCATATACATTAACTACTCTTGATTTTAACCTGTCAACTCTGTTTTGTGCTACATATTTTAAGGCTTTAACGTTTAAAGCTAGTGGAATAACTTTATACATATGAATAAAAAAAAGCAAGATTTAGTGGTCTTTAAAGATATATTTTAATTCAAATTAATTTAATTACACTAAGAACCTATTAAACGTTGCACTTCTCTACAATTAATATCAACATCTATTGCGTGAATAGATCACATATCCTAATTTTTTTAAACTATGGCCTCTTCTGACCCATCTTGCTTGGTGCAAGTTCACACTGAAGACGAGTTTTCTTTGGAAACAATTAGCTTCGAATTGCTCTTAGCAAATGGCTTACACTCAGATGCCACTTCTGTCAAAAACATAAATCATACTCACTGCCTGAGATGACAGGTACTCAGTACCTTCAGAGCAAGAGTATGATAACTGTCTGGCATTAATGATTGCATGTCTTTATACTAGCCACAGTGTTAAAAGTTTCTCCTACATTTCTTTGTGAGGATTTTATCTTTCTGATATCTTAAACTTTATATATGATATTGTAGTGTATCACATGACTGAAATGCAAAAACAAACCAATAGTAAAAAGTGCAAAATGAATCATTTACCATTATTACGTTTTTGAGTTGTGCCTGTATCTTATTAATAAATTTGGCTCTAGTTCACTGAGTATATTTGGTATTGTTCATTACCTCAACAATCCGAGTTTAAAAAGTGATCACACAAAATCTGTAGGAGGGAGATAAATCTACCAAGAGCCACATAAAGCACAAAACAGGCATGTTTTCATGGATTCAGAAAGTTTCTGGGCTAACTTAATAGTCTGGAAAAATATTGCTTGTTCTTTTCTTATTATCATACTGGATCATCATCATGCTGGACACTGTTGGAGACTGGATATTTGACTCAATGCATTTTTGATCTCATTTGATACATGTGCTTTTATATTGTTATGAACACATTTATTTCAATCACCTCAGACTAAAACCCAGAGCTGTTTCACTGCAGAATTTGTAATTAAAACTTGTTTGTTTATTAAAAAATAAGTCCTAAGGGCCTTTTTTCTGTGTATAGAATAAAGAAATAAATTAGGGACTGAAAGGCTTACATTTCTTAGCCATGTACAATAACCTATGAGTAATTAATTTACTTTTACCTGCAAATTTTGTCATCTCATATTATTTTTACTGTCTTCTTTTATGTATGTAAACATTTTCTGGTCTTCTGTTATTTTTCCAAATGTAGTAATATATTTTCCAGATGTAGGGAAATTCCATTTTAGTGGTTACTGTTAGTTAGTAAAGTAATTTTGAACCAAATGAACCACAAATCACTTGCAAGTTAGCTATAAAACCATATACACTCAAAAGCACTTAATTGCAGGAATTAAATCAAAACTTCTCTCTCTGACATTTTTAAGTGAAGAAAAGAATTTTGAACACATTTGATGCCTTTTGGCTTCAGATAACAAATGTTTCTGATTCCAGGAGTGCAGCTGGGAGGCAACTATAACATGACTGGACTATCTAAAAATAAGATCATAGATTCATAAAACAATGAGAATAAAACAAACAGATTGAATGGGACCTCTCCAGGTCTCTATTCAACCTCATACTCAAAGCAGGGTCAGCTATGGGATCAGACCAGGTTGCTCAAGATTTTCTCCAACCTGGTCTTGAAAATCTCCAAGGTCAGAGACTACACTACTTCCCTGGCCAAGTACAGAACTTTGCATTTGTCCTTACTAAATTTCATAAAGTTCCTGTCCTTCCATCCTGTCTAGGTCCCTCAGCATGGCAGCCCTGCCCTTGAGAGCATTAACTCGTCCTCCCAGTTTGGTTTCAACTGCAAATTTGATGAGCATGTACTTCATCACGTACTCCAGATCATTGATAAAGATATTAGATAGGATGGGTCCCAGGACAGACCACTGTGACACTCTACTTATTTCCAGGCTTTGGGCAGAGTGTGACACATTAACCACTACTCTCTGAGCCCAACCATCCGAACAGTCTTTTAACTGTCCAGCCATACAGATCATAACAACTTCAGTTGAATACATGAATATTATGGGAGATGGTGTCTAAAGTCTTGCTAAAACCTAAATAAATGACATCAGCTGCTCTCCCATTGTCTACAAATTCATTCATTTTATCACAGAAAGCAATCAGGTTGATCAGGCATGATTTATACTTGGCAAATCTACGCTGACTGCTTCCAATCACCTTTTTTCTCCTTTATGGGCCCAGATCTGAGACTCACTACATGATCTCCCAAGAACCAAGTATGGCTAGCTGGCCTTTAGCTCCTCTGCTCATCCCTTTGGCTTTTTCTAAAGATGCATACATATGCCCTTCTTCAAATGTTGGGCACCTTCACCGATCTGCCCAGTCTTTCAAAGGTGATGTATCTGTGGCCTTGCAATGCCATCAGCAGCATTCTTGGATGCAGCCCATCTATTCCAATGTATGTGCATGAGTCAAGTTCTCCCGGTAATCCCTGGCTTGATACTCATCCACTGCTGGTAGTTTCTCTTCTTGAACCCTGCTCAGAGCACAGAGGCCTGAGAAACCTTGTCAGTGAAAACTCAGGCAAAGGCAGCATTGAGTACTTCAGCATTATCAGTGCACACTGTGACTAAATTACCCACCTCGTTCAGCAACAGTCCCGCGTTTTCCTTGTTCAGCCTTTTACTACTAATGCAGCAGTAGAAGCTCTTCTTTTTGCATTTAATGTTCCTTACAAGTCTTAACTCTAGTTGAGCTTTGGCTTTCCAAACATCCCTTTCACATGCCCAGGCAATTTTTCTATATTGCCCCTTTATAGCCTTTTCTTGCTTTGACCTCCTGTATACAGCGTTTTTACTCCAGAAGTGAGTCAAGAGCTCCCTGTCTGGCCCAGCTGCCCTCCCAATGTGTCTAATTGTCTTCCTGAGTTTCACGGGAGATCTGCTCTAGGTTTTGCTCTATTTTTATAAGCCAGAGGTTTTCTTATTGTAGGTGAACATGATCTGGGAAAATAATTTTAAGAATGGCCACTTTGCTATGAGAATTGACACAGAGATTTTAAAGCATTTTTATAGGTGAAAATGGTATTAACAATGTTATACCCTATATTCTCTCTTTTTGCAAGTTTGACCAAGTTGTAACAAGTTTTTATTTGTCTTGGCTGTGCTTTATTAACTGTCAGCAGCAAGATCAGTTGCATGTTGCAAGAAAAAGGATTGCAGGACAGAATGATACGTTAAGCACTTTCTTAGAAAATACCTTTTAAAAAAGTAACAACACAAAAAATCTATTTGCTGAGTGAGTTTATATCCCTTGTTCAGTCCCTAGGGTTCACTCCCTTCAGTGACACTGCAAATGATCTGGCCTGAAGAATAGTACAACTTCAAGGGTTCTTAAAGCCTAACCCTTGACCTAATTTACACACATATAACTACTACTTTGTCACTGTTAGATAGGTACAAAAATGAGCAGCACTTGCTCTGTTATTTATATCTACTTATTACTCATAATATAAAAATGTGCACACTTTCTGTGCTGTTTTAATAACACATATGAAATTTATCTCAGATCTGAGAAGTGGAAGAAAGTTTTGGCAGCAGCATTAGCAGGAGTAAGATTTATATGAAACACGATCCTGAGCTCTGGCAGGATTTACTGGACTGTGAAAGAGCATAAATGTGCTATGGTACAGCAATATCTGAACCAGGCTTTCAACATTTGTGGCTGCAGGCAGTATACTACATGCCATTTCATGTGCTAACTATATGTGTAATTTTTATCTGTATCTATTATTGTACCACAGTGAGGAAGCCACTGATGAATGCACAGTATCTAGTATAGCAAAGAACTCTCAGTCACAGTTTTGATCTTTCTCATCACCTGAACCAGACTTAAGATCAACTTTTTCATCTTCAGACAGAGCACTCCAATACTGAGTTCAATGAAAAGAGGCAGTGTACCATGTAGTTTACCTACTGGTTGTCCATTTTAACCGCTCCTATAACTAGGTGTTTTGCTAGTGAATCGCATCAAATTCTGTTGCAACAGGTGCCAACAAGGCAGCTCTCTCAGTAGTGGTAGCGCAGGCATTTTCTCTGTGGCGCTCCAGGTCCCTCCCTACCTTTGAAACAGCTCCTCACTGAGTGCTCCATTGTGGCATTCACTAAGAAGTAAGAGCAAAAATACTGAAGGAGAGGTTGCTTTTACATAGTTACGCGCAATAAGCTAAAGTGAGCAAGTGTAACACGAAGAATAAAGAAAACATTTAGTAACAACCCCTATTCATGATTTTGGTTTCTTATTCAATGAGGGGATTTTAATTTTCCTTACACAGATATTGTTCTGTATATGCCATTGCGTAAATAGAATTCAGTCTGTGCCTCACTCATGTACTTAACTCAAAGTATTTCTCTGAGCATTTCATAGTTATGATTCAATACACAAGATGCGTGATCTGACACTTTGCATGGTGTTGCTCTGTTCACTGAACTACATCAGCTGTGATATGACTCTGTCTAAGATGTAAATAGTGAATTTTGTTTTTCCTATCTCTATATGATGTGTTTTCTTTTGCTTTATTTGTTGAAAAATAAGTAAAATGAAGTATAAACCTATTTACATGTTCCAGGCAGTGATTTTTTTTAAATTTCCTTTCTTACTATTTTTCTCTCATAAGGCCCCAAAATACACAAAACATCTGCACTAAGATGAAGCTTTTCAAACTCCCCTGGGAGAAGTATGAGAATACAAATCAAATATTATCCATCTGAGTCATCCTCCTCAATTTGTTCTTGAAAGGCACTCACAATACTGTAAGTATTGCATAAAGCTCTATTGTATTAACAAAGTAGTTCTAGAGACAGCAACCTGTTCGGTTTTTACTCTTTTGTATTGCTACACACAGGGATAACCTCCCAGTTTCAGTTAAGGGTAGCTGGAAATGAATGGAAAAAGCATCTGTTATTGTGGCAAGCTTTATTTCATTTCGTTACACTGCCTATTCCAGACACTGACATAGAAAATATGTCATTACATACATTCATGCTGTGCATGAGTACGTCCATGTGATTAGCATTATTAAAGGACGTGTTCCCACTCTGTCATTATTACATGTATGTCTTTTTAGTTCTTTTCCTTAGAGTACAGACAAACACTCATCCTTAAAAAAACCCACAGTGTACAGTTGTTAGCTTTGCTCCTCCAAGATTTTGTGTAATATCAGCGGTGACAGGCAAGAAAGCTCTTCTCTCTAATCCTCTTTTTCAGGATGGCACATATATAAAAAATAGTTACACATACAATAATGCCAAATTTCACATTTCTGGTTTATGCATGCAAGTGCAACCACTTCCAGTTATAAAGTCTGAAGTATAAATCAGATTGCCTTAGAAATAAAACCTTAAATTTAAAAAGACCAAGTTAAAATAAAGTTTAAAGTCTAAACCCGGTTAACTGCCAAAAATGTGTAATAATATGTAATAATGTGCCAATAATGTGTAATAACAGTTAGCTTCCAGTAATTTCAAAATACAGTATTTGTCCCAAATTTTACAAATGAGAAAAGTGTACTATGGATAGCTGAACCAACTTTTAAAAACTCATACAGCCAATCTATAAAGTCCTCAGTGTTAAAGTTTGTATGTATAAAATAACCAAGACAGCTACTCTCTGGAAAACCAGGGAATATAACGGTAATGAAACTCCCTTCACCATTAGATACACAAATGGCTGTTAATCTGAGAGATTAACAAAATATTTCTTACTGCATGCCAAGTAGATCCTGCGGTGAGCTCGGATTTTTCTAGCAGAACAACATCCTTCAAGCCAGCCTTAGCCAAGTGGTAGGCTAGACTCACACCAACGCAACCACCTCCAATGATCACTGTGTCTGCTCTGTCCTTCCCCAAGGAAGGAGATGAGGTTTCTTTCCTGGGGGGAAAAAAAGCCACAGCAAATTACAGACAGTTACAAAAAGACAACTGCACTTTTGTCCATGTCTTTTGTTTACTGCTCCAATCATAATACAACTTTGTGCTTGCTTGGGAGTTTGCAGACACCTAACCTGTTCACTATTATCTTCTTTTAAAGTAAATAATCTAAAAGAGTCATATACATACACAGTAGTAACACCAAAACCAAAGCAAGTCTGCTTCCACTCACAACTTTAAATCTTTGCTATTTGTCCAATATATCCTTATACATAGATCCTATTTCTCAATAAGAAACTGCACCCCCAAAGTGACAGTGTCAAAACCAGAGTTTTCGAAAGTGCTATGGTATAGGCATCACAAAGGGAGTGTCTTTAAAAAATGCCTACTTAGTAAGGCTCCTTAATAAATTTCTAAAGCCAACATCAGCAGACTACATCAGTGTACGTGTTCATGAACAATGAAACAGTACTTATTTTCATGTTCTGTCTATTTTGACATGTTCTACTTTGATGACATCAAAACATTATAGAAACAGGCTTTTGTCAATGGCTCACACGTGCTACTACACCATGCTGCATTTCTGCAACCACTTTAATCCAGCATAAACCTGAACTGCTGTCATAGGCAGCCCCATTCTCCTCCATCTCATCTCACCCTCCTCTCTACTGCCCCATCCACAGACAGCCAAGCAGCAAACCAGATCAGGAGATGTATCCCAATTTAAAAAAAAGCCATTTTTTTGGATGTGAGACAAGGTAGGGCCTCTTAGTACAGTAGCAGCACAGACTGCTGTGAAATCGCGGTGCTCTCTCTCTTCAGGACAGTTAATCAATACTCAATTTTATCTCCGCCCCCCCTGCTCCTTGTACATTTGCTTTTGCAACTTCTCTGGCAAAAGGCTTTCTAATGGGTAACTGGTCTTCCATCCATCCTCCACTCAGAAATCAAAGCTATTAGTTGTATGTATTACGAATGGAGGTCTCATAAAATAATACGACATTTTAAATGCAAATGCAGGAGGAATATGCACCATGCTTATTCGCTGTGCGGCAATGAATGAAAAGCAAAATAAATGGGAGCACTGGACACCACAGGTTTTCTGTGTTTGGTGCACTACACACTTGCACGTGCTCTTTTTTGAGATTACATATTAATTTTTGCAAGTTAACTGTAAGCTGTTGAACAGCCAGATGTGAGACACTGACGTCAGCTCCTCTACTGAATTTTGAGGCACGTGGTAATCAAGGTGAAGCTCTGAGGCTCTTCTCGTGCCTCTTTAATGCCATGAGTTTGACATTTCCTCACCTGTCAGCTCTTTTCCTCCAAACCCAGGAGCCGGGTGAGAGCCGGGGGTTTACCTTCCCTGCCAACTACACGCTTCACCCCGACATTCACTCCCGCCGGTTGAAACAGCTCCGTTTCAGCTCGCCGATACGGCCCCGCACACAACGGCAGGGATCCCCGCACACTCACGCCGGGCTGGGCCGCGGACGCGCGGGGGGCAGATGCACCCCCTGCCCGCCCCTCGGCGGCCGGCAGCAGGAGCCCCATTCCCCTCACCACCTTCCCCTCACCGCCCCCGCTCGGCGCGGAGGCCAGGGGCCCACAGCCGCGACCGTTAACGGCTCCTCCGCCCGCGTCCCCCACCCCGCCCCGGCCCAGCCCTCACTCACCGCCCCTGGGCGCCCGCCGCGCCGCTGAGGGGCCGCAGGGCGGCCGCGGCGAGGGGTTCGGGCCGGCCGCCGCGGCGGGGGGCCGGCAGCCGCCGCAGAGCTCCTCGCAGCACCCCGCTCATCGCGCCGGCAGCCGAGATGGAGAGCGCTGGCTCCGCGCCTCTCCCGACGGCGTCGCGTCCCGTCCCCTGCCTGCCCCCGCCGAGGCCAGCCCTCACGGAGGAGGTCGCCGGCCCGCCCCTTGGCTGAGGAGGGCAGCCCGAGGGAGCAACCGGGCGCCTCCTGACCCCGAGCCAAGCGGGGGCGGCGGCGGGCGGGCGCGGGGCAGCCCCGGGCAGTGCCAGGGCGCCCCGCGGGGTCAGGGGCCGGACCGGGCGGGGGTGCCGCCTGCAGCGCTGCCCACCGCGGCCCGCCTCCTCCCCGCGCTATAAAGCTGCGGCCGGAGCGCCCCCGGGTATCTCCAGCTTCGAGCTGAACTGTCGGGGCTGACTCGGGAAGCCGGAGTGCCTGGGACGAGGAAGATGCTGCCCATCGGGAAGACCACGAAACAGGGCAAAAGGGTAAGTCTCCCGTCTCCCTCCCTCCCCCCCCTCGCTCAGCCCCGCTCCCCCGGGGGCCCGTCCCGCTCCGCTGCCCGCCGCCGTCCCCTTCGGGACCTGCCCCGTCGGGAGCGGGCGGCCGGAGCCTGGCAGTGGCACAGGGCAGAGCTCGGCCCTGGGCCGGGCCGTGGCCCCCCTGCGCCCGGCCGCCTCTCACGCCTCCCCGGCGTCCTGCCCCGGGACTCTTCTGGGGAGCTGCTGCTAAACTGGCACGACCCGCGAACCGCCCTTGTTAACCTCCGGTAAGGTACTCGGTGTTGCTGCAGGTAAGGTCGGATTGTGAAAAGCTAAAGTAAAGCCATAGTAATAACTATACCTATTCAGCATCGAGCCGTTACAGGCATTTGGACGCCATTATGAGACAGATAGGTTAATTGAACTTAATGCTCTACCGGCTCATAGAATTTTGATTTCTCTGAACACATCAACTGCGGTCACCAAAGTTCAGAACCATTTTGCTTAATGGTATTTGATATGCAAACTAAGCAGTGCTTGCAACACATTAAAATTGTCAATATTTTAGTCATAAACTGTCATTGGATGGGATTTCTTTTACCAGCATCTTGCCAACTCTATTTACAAGCCCCAAATTGCTCTTCCCTTGATGATTTATATGACCAAATACCAACAGCATTTCTAATATGAGCGCAGTCTCCAATATATGCATGCTCTTTGCACCCTCATTTAGCTAAAGAAATAAACTGGTATAAAAAGTTATTCAGGCATCAGCCATTCTGGCCGTTAATGCAAACATATGAACAATGTCCAAATCAACCTCTTTCACATATATCAGCACTGCTACCCTGCACTGCTGCTTGGAAAGGTCAGTGGAATCACGTACTCCGTCTTCTGTTCAGAAGGACACTATTAATAGGATATTTCTTACTCAGAACTGGTTTTACTCGTTTTTATGTTGGATGGTTGGACTTGGTGATCTTAAAAGTCTTTTCGAACCTAAATGGTTCTATGATTCTATCTATTGCCTGTAAGTGTATAGTCGAAGAACAGAAGGATATGGGAAGAAGGCTATGAGCTCTAGGCCTTTCAGGTAGATCAGTTATAAAGGAAGGAGGTGGGGAGGTACTTGTTCTGCTTTTTATTTTTTGGCCCGTGCTCATGCCACCTAACTTCAGATACCTAGCAGGAGGCAGTTGCCCTAAGTTCCTCCTACAGGCAATAGAGAGAGAGAAGCTTCTCTTGAGAGCTGACTTAAGGTCTGAATAGTTGTTTTGAGATGCATTTTTCTCTCTACTGATGCAAAGGTAGGATATAGGTAGAGCAAGCACGCGTTTCATTCGCATGGTTCAGTTACATTCCTAAAGGTGGTTGATGGAATATCTTCAGACTTATGCACTCTTTCCATGGATAGATGCATGGACTATGTGGTGCAACTTCATTCATTGCAAAAGAAAAGCAGTGAAAAGATGGCTCAAAAAAGCTTTGGTTAGCTTTTTACAGATACTATTTCTTGTTATTTTAATACCAGATCTGCATACTACCAGATCACCTGACAGTACAATTTTGATCTGGGTTGGGCACAAGCACACAGCTGTAGGTCTCTGGGGCAGAACAAACCAATGGTGATGCTGAGTTTATGCTAGCTGTATGCTGGTTGAACCAATGGTATTTTGCCCAGTATAGATAAAGTAAAAATGATGTGAAGAGATGATATCAGAGCTATAATAAAGTTTGCAAAAAAGTTATTTCTGTTTTAAGCTAATCTGAATTGACTAAGGAGGTTTGTATTAAGTACGTTGTGTTTTATGGTTATGTCACCTGCTATTAGATGCTAGGTTTGATGTAACACAATATATTATGTATTAAGATGCTATGGACTATTCAGTCATGGCTTATGTTGCTTCTGGGTGTCAAAAGTGAAGACTATTTTAAGTGCAGTTTAAAAAAGCTAGAACTGTGAAGAAAAACTGTTGTTAAATCCTAGAAGTGACTTTTTAAAAGAAAAAATTCTGTTAGTTGTAGTCCATTTAAATAGAATATCAATATATGATGTAAACATGTATCTATTACTTAATGTTCAGTTAACAAGCAATGACTGAGGCTGCTTGTACGTTAAAGATTTTTTTTCCTCTGCGCTCTTGTTCTCTGCATATGAAACTTCTGAAGCACACTCTGTCTATAAAAGATTTCTTGGCAGGCAGAGGAAGCAGGGACTCAGCCAGTGATCCCTTGGGTGCCCTTCTCTTGCTCCAGTTGAGGCATTCTATTACAACTGCAAATTAGTTAATTGCAAACACAATCTTTCCAAAGCCTCCTGACATTTACACTTAGAACACAATTGCCCTGATAGACAGACATGACTGGTAGACTCATTGAACATTACTGAGCCTTGGAGATTGAGTATTGGAGATTGAGTTTTGCCCTGGTCCTGCTGAAATAAAGATGAGAGCTTGCTCATTTTATTAAATTTATTCAGTTAATCGGGTCAATATTTTGGCAAATCCACAATCTGCCATGGAATGTGATGCAGGGATTTGCAAGCCAACACTTGGCCAAGCTCATATATCTGCACAGCAGATAGGTCTGTACAGAGAAGTGCTGCCACCTTGCTGCCATGAGAGTGCCTGACCCAAAAATGCTGATCCTCTCAGCCAGGCTTTGTAGGCTCCAAGTAGCCTTACACTGCTGTGCTTCATACTGAAACTGGCATAGTTGGCACAGTGCTCCTTCTTGTTGGAAAGACATACTCTCATCCACCTAAAGGGTGGTGCCGAGATGTCATAAATGTTTGTCTTTCCTGGATATATGGTGTAAGATATTGAATTAACGAAGGAGAAATTACCAAGAAAGATATGCTACTAAAGGTTGGAAGCTGATTGTTAAAAAAACTTTCCTCTCAGCATGAAAACCGCACTCAACTCTATGTCCACCAGGCTTTTCTTTTCTTCTCCCTCAAGTTTAATCTCCTGAAAAGCTAGTGTGCTATCAAGAAAAAATAACTATGGTGGAAAATTTCAATCTTACCTTTGATTAATTCTTTTCCTGTACCCACTACCATTGTTAATGTAATGGGTCTGCATTCATTCACTTTTAAAAGTAAATAGAATTATGGTTGTAATCCAATTGCAGAAATTAGTCCTTTTTAGAGTAATAGCAAGGTACTTTTTGGAAAATTTGAACATGACAATGAAGCAATGAAAGGAATAAAAAAATAATACATATTAGGTGCAACCAATATACATTGTTCTAATGTTTTTCAACTTTACAAATGAAATAATTACTACTTTCCTTGCATTAGCATGGAGTTCAAGGTGGAAGCAAGGTTAATCAGAGGGTGCTGTAAGTTTTGTGATCTGGCATCGTAAAACATTCTCTAGAATACAATAAAACTGACTAATGAAAAGTCTTATGTAATATATATGCACATATTAAAGCCTTATGTTGCAAAACAGACCATCTCCCATTCTTTAAAGAGAATTTCAGGAATGAAATTAATTACTTTTTATTATTATGGCAAAGATGTTTCTGGTAGCCCACAAATATTTGCGTCTGCTTTGCAAGTAGAGGAAATGGCAACAAAGACAAAGAAGTCCACAAAACTGAAGAACTGTAATTGTTAAGCTTTCCTCCTGCTTTCTTCAGGGTATTCTAGAGCGCTTGGACGCTGGAGAAATTGTCATTGGAGATGGAGGATTTGTCTTTGCTCTTGAAAAGAGGGGATATGTTAAAGCTGGACCTTGGACTCCTGAAGCGACAGTAGAACACCCGGAAGCAGGTCAGTTTTACTGGGAAACGTAAATGATGTAAATGTAACACTGTAAAACAATGTAAATGATTGGCTAAATAATAAATATATAGTAACATGTAGTCAGTTTTTAAATAGAAGTGTTCCTTGACACTGTAGAATTACACTATTAAGAACAGCCTAAGAATCTATAAACTGAATGCTCATCTTACCCCTTTTTGTTGCTCTAACACTGGCCAAAAGCAGTTGGCTGGGTAAGAATATGAGTAGTGCAAACATACAGTGATACCTCTCCAGAACACTCTCACAGTCTTTAATAATTTGCAGCGCAGGGGCTTTTTGACTCGGATGTGGTGTCTTTGTATTTAATAATATTCAGTGATTTCTCTCTCATGGATTTGTCCAGTCTGTCCTTGAGCTGATATAAATGTTATCATTTAAAACATCTTGTGAAAAAGAATTCTGCAGTTTTGGTGTGTTCTAGTCATGCTAGAACTTTTATATTGTTATAACTTAATATAGCTTGTTTATTAATTCTTTCAGGAAAATAGTGGCTTTTAATAAACAATGGAATTGAAGAGGAGTATTTAATGTATCTGGCTCCACTGTGATATGGGGAATGATAAACCTCATAAGAACCTAAGAATTGCAATAAACATTTAATGGAGTGAATGGAGTGAATTCACTTAAAGTGAATGGAGACAAAATAAGCAATCATTCCATGCCTTCCAGCATAAAGATTATAGTGTTTAGCATAAATAGTGCAAAAGCAGATACTATCATCTATTTACGTATGGTTCATTACAAGAAAGCATTTCCCTCAGTAATATGATGTGCAGTTAATTCTACAAGCCAATTCAGAATATCCGGGGGGGGGAAAAAATTACTCTTTTTTCCTCTATATAGAAGGAAGAGGAGGAGAAGGAGTAGATCTTAGCCCTCTGTATTATATTGCTTTATATACCTTGCCTATTTTTTCACTCTAATCCTTCTCAGCCTTAAAGTGTCACTTTATGTGTAGCATGCCTAATTTAGGGTCACAGACAGCCTTAGATAACGCAGAGCTCCAGCAAAGGTTTAAAGGGTGATGACCTAATCTGCTGTCTCTCATCTCCCAAAAAGACATTCCATCACTTCTCTCTCTGTTTCTCTCCACCTCTCCCTTTGTCTGTCCCTACACATTCCATCTTATCCATAGCACTTATCCCATGCTGTTTATTTCTCCTTTGCTTACTTATTTTGCATCTCAGAAGCTCTTGACCCTCTCCACATGTCCTTTCAGGAAGTGTAGGTCTCAGTCCATGGAAATGTAAGACACTGACTTACATAGAGGCAGATGGCTTAAACTGGCTAAACTGGCACACAGATTTGCTTTAAATAAGTGATCAGTGGTCATAGGTTAGAATCCATTCTTTGAAGAATTGCTCCTGATTTGCTAGAACATATTGCTCATCTGTAACGTAGTTATAACATTTTTGTAAGCCCCTTATTGGCTCTTTATAAACACACAAACACACCCTTCACTGGGCATGTATTCATTTCTTTTTGTGCAGTGTGCTGCCTCCCTCTGTTACTGCTTTTTGCTCCTGCATGCTCAAGGGTCACGTTACTTTGAAAGCAGGTGTAAAGAACAGAAGGAGCAACTGGCTGAGCCAGCTGCTGGTATAAAAACCATATGACCACCAGATCTTCTTGTCTTTGTAAGGAAGGAGGGGAAAGGAGGGAGTTTCTAAGAACGTACCAAGGAAAAGGAGGGAGGGGAAGAGTGAGTTCAAGGTCATTATCTCCATTACAAGAGAGGAGAAGTTTTGCCAGACTGACAAGTTTAGAAATGGCATATAAATATTTTTTTTCTGAGCCAGATCAGGTATTGCTCTGTAGTGAGCAATATGCATAATCACTTATTGCCCCCATCTCCTGTTAGCTTAAATCTGTGTCTTTTGTGAAATGTCCAACTCATGGCAGATTGAAATGAAAACTCAGTGTTATACATCTGACTCCTAAAATCCATCAAATTCTTAATAACTGTTTAGCCTCATATGTGGCTGTTATCCCCATTTCTCAAATGCTGGAGGAAAACATAGCTTCAGTAACATGCTGGAAGTCACGCAAGAAGTAAGTTACACAGTGGTTCTGGTTTTTGATAGTGCAGGCTGCTGTGGGCTTGATAATTGTTACAGTGTGTTCTACTGGTAAAAACAATTTGCCTAAGGTTGAATGAGATTCAGGCTGATACAACACTATTCTTTCCCTCAAAATGTAGACCCATTCAAGAGTCTCCTGTTCATGTACCTGATAGTTTGGGATATGATGTTCCTTAATGATATGTGTTATGTTACGTTTCATTTGCCTACCTATGCCACCACCCTTATTCACAAAAATTCCACACATTGTTCTAGGAATGCAAGAAGCTTACCTAAAGAGCACTAACCATGGGGGTAAACAAATCTGGTTTATTATGGAAATGTCATAGAGCATTTGAAAAAAGAATCTACAAATTTTTTCACCTTTTCCCATTTCCTATCTAGTTTTCATCAATGATTTTTCATGGGAGACAATAGAAAAAAACAAAGTACAGAACACTGGAAACATACAAAACAGCCCTTTTAGTTGGGGTCAGTAGCCTATTTTAATGCTGTAGGAAAAAGAATACTCCCTGCACTAGGAATGTTTTGACCCTGTGTAAAGTTTGTAAGACTGAAAATTGATCCTGGTAGTTCAGGCACATTCCAGGGACTGTTTGAACTGTAGCTCTGCTATAATCTATGTTCCTGGCTAGGTCATTGTAACTGCTGGGAAAAGAGGCATTGTGTTAAGTCACAGCGTGGTTACCCAAAGCTGTAATTAGAAATTAAATACTGTACTAGTAGAGAAAAGCAAGGGATGCTACACTGTTCCTTCAATGAAAGCAGATGTGCTTGCATGTATGCAGATTGACTCTAGCAACTCAAACTGCTGTTTGAGCTTTGCTGGCATAAAAGGCTGTGTTTGTTGCATCTGAAGGGAATAATTTTATTCTCATGACACATTAACACATTTCCATAATGACACAGATTGTCTGTAGACAATGAGGTATGATAAACCAGGACTTCAGAAAAACTTTTACAGGCATCTGCCACAGAAACTGTAGAGTTTTTGTGTCTGTGTACGGTATCTAGGGAATAAATTATTCCTGTATTTGCTATAAGCTGTTGAGCGTTTTAACTCTGTTTTACATTATCAGTAGTGTTCTAGAAATTATTATGATTGTTGTTCTGTGGGTATACATATAAAATTAGTTAAGAACTCCTGTTCTGTTCCTGCTGTGGTGATTGCAGTATACTGCTTACAGTGATGAAGGCAGAACTAGCATTACAGAGCCTGCTCCCGAAGTCTTAATGTAGGCAATTTGTCCATTAAAAGTAATACCAATGTTGGCTCTGTAGTGAAATCATCATGTGTTCACTTCTGGGAAGAATTAAGTCTGTGTTGCAAGTCACTTTTATGGAGCATCATCTTTAAATTAAGGATGTATTTAGCAAAATAGAGCATTGGATTTAGCTGACTAGAGTCAGCTAGAGTTTTGTTGGGGGGGGGGGGGGCGGAACAGAAAATACAAAATAGAGGTGGTAATGGAACACTATATTCTTCCATATAAGTATCATCTTGTCCCTTAATTTATTGCCATGATACTTTCTTCTATTTCCTTCTTCATAGTCTAGAAACTAAGAAAATACGTCTTTTTCGTTTGATGAACTTTTTGTCTGGTATTCCTTGTTACGCTTTCATGTTCTTACATCAGATGTTGGCTTTCGCTTCCTAAACCACTATACGGTTCTAAAAATAAAATTGGGAGGTCTGAAGGACTGCAGAAAGTAGAAGATAGGCAAAGTGCATGCAAAACTGAATCTACTGATACACTAAATAGAAATCTTCAGTTATTCTTAGCAGAGAATAACGAAGGAGGAAGTTTTCTATCTAATGTTCTGAGAGTGAGAAGAAAGAAATTCTACACAGATTGGGGTACTACTTCTACTCTCTCATAGTGGCTCTTCTAATAAACACAGCATCACTTATTTTACACTAACATTACTTCAATAAACATTTAATTTTGAGATAACAACAGTAAGAACCATGCCAAAAATCTATTTTTTTCTCTTTTGATTTTTTGCAGTTCGTCAGCTTCACCGGGAATTCCTCAGAGCTGGATCCAATGTTCTGCAGACATTCACCTTTTATGCCAGTGAGGACAAACTGGAGAACAGGGGCAATTATGTAGCTGAGAAAATAAGTGTGAGTAAAGCTCTGTTTTGATGGAGATATGAAATAAAAGAAGTGATTTCAAAAGGTTTAATAGAGAGATTATTGAGTACTTTCACACTTTGTCATAACAGGTTTTGGCTATATTTGAGGACCAAAAATGAGATGGTGCATTTCCAGAGTTTGGAATAGCACGAAAGACAAGGTTAAAGGACACAAAATAATAAAAATAACAAAATGGGGCAAGGATGAACAGAAGAAAGAGGATGCCCACATTGTATTTTTTCCATCTGAGGTGATTAGTTTACTGGAATTTTGATACAAAGAGTACAGGGAGGACTAAATGCACAGAGAGCAGAATTGGTGAAAAAAAGAAATGCTTTAACATTCAGAGAAGCAAATCAACGGCAAAAATGGTGAAGAATCCTAGAGAATAAAGACTAGCTAATGAGAATGGAACGTTTCTTAGAACCATGTCTTCAATAAAGTAGCAACTAACTTCTGGCACAAACATTTCTAGATAGTTCCTTTGAGAGTAGAAGGTTTGCCATTGAGTGTTTTCTCTGATCCTTTCCCCTTTGGTCCTATTGTCTATTTCAACCTCTGCGAAATAGAGAAGATTCTCCAGGGGACAGGGAGGAAGGAATATCTTTGTATCTGTGAAGATATTCCAAGTCAGAAATTAGAACCATCTGGATACTAGGGAAACAGTTGAGGCTTAATTAAGAGGTCATACCAAAATGTCATATGACCAAATTTATCTGAAATGCCGTACCTTTATATTCAATAGATGCAACATTGAAATGCCTGAATTGGTAGTCCCAGAATTACAGGACCTCTGCAACAAGCCATGCTGCAATGCTTGCTGCCATGCAAAATTATAAGAAGGGCTGGAAGAGCACTTGGTATTTGGAATTCATTGCAGCAAAGCTTTGAAGATTGATTTGCTGCCAGTTCTAGAAGCAGGTTCTTCCAGGCTTTAACTGGTTTATGGCTCCACCTCCTGGAGTTCCCAAACACGTACCTGAGCACAAATGCAAATGTAAGACAGTCTGTCAGCAATTAAAAATCAGCTGGGTCTTTTGAGGCAGCCATGGAAAACTTCAGCTGAGAAAAACCTAGATTCTAAGTAGTCCATGAGCTGCAGAGAAACGTGCTCTAATCTGTACCTATTATCTATCCCAAATAATGATTCTTTTTCCAAAATCTTTTTTTCCCAGCTTAACCTCTTTTTTTCACAAGCTGTTCTAGTCGTTCTGATTTAGGTATGGAGGGAATATATCTTTCAGTCTAGGTGATTAACTAATAGTGATAACTTTGCCTTGACTACTGTTTTTCAATTGGTAACTTTAACATCAGGTAATTAATGATTTTAAAATGCCTTAAATAACTCTATGTGAATATTATATCTTAAATTTTGAAAATTATCAAAATACTAAAATAAATTTAAAAAAATCAATTGAAATTACTACATATTTTGTATGTCAGAATAAAAGTATATACTTCAGTGTAACTAACTCATTTTCTAAGGGGCAAAGAAAATTCCATTTCACAACAAATATTTCCTTTTTATAGGCTATCTGTGTAAGATGTATTAAAGGTAATGTGTTTTGTAGTATTTGATAATGTGACAACATAAAGGTGTCAGGAAATGTGTTTCCTAATGTTTACTATTTTTTTGAAAGACACTGATCTTTCTAATCAATATTATTTAAAAAGACATTTAAGTTATAAAAGAATATGAATAAACCATTATGGCTTTTAACTTTTTTGTCCTTTTGTACTCTGAAATTACATGCTTATCTCTGACCAGGTAAAACTGACATAATCTATATCCATACAGTGCCAGAAAGTGAATGAAGCTGCTTGTGACATTGCAAGAGAAGTGGCTAATGAAGGCGATGCTTTAGTAGCTGGAGGAGTCAGTCAAACACCATCATACTTAAGCTGCAAGGATAAAGCAGAGGTTAAAGCAGCCTTTCGAAAGCAACTAGAAGTCTTTATGAAGAAGAAAGTGGACTTCCTAATTGCAGAGGTAAATCTGAAAAAAAAGTATATGCCTTTAACTGCCACAGTGCTAACTTTAAGATGTCTGGTCTACTTTAGGGAGTACAAGTATATATTGCTTCCTCCTTTAAAATCTTCTGTTATGCTTTTATTCCAGTAGTATTAGGTTATTTTTCTAAAGGCACAGCAGCATCTGCAAGCGTCCTAGAATAGGACCTTGAAACCTAAATTTCTACCTCAGTCAAGTTCTGTACTAGTACAAAGAGGATGGATTAATGTGCTCTTGACAAATTTTTATTTCCTCCCATACACTGTAAGCAATCAACCTAAGGTGACTTTTCTAGATGAAAATAGTTATTTGGGCATAAATCTCTGATTAACCTCCTGTATGGGCATTCCTATTCTGAAACCGTTATTTTTTATCTAGTTTTACTTACTGACTTTTTATAATCCTTTTCTAACTGTGTGGTCAGTGAACTTAATTGAATTCTGTTAGTGTAAATCGGAAAAGAATCAAGTCACTGCATTGATAGTGAATTTGAGGTCTAAATTAAGGTGTTCATGCTTCATCTCCAAGAAACAGAAGTAGTCCAGTTTAAATTTCTTTCAGTATTTTGAACATGTTGAAGAGGCTGTTTGGGCAGTTGAAGTTCTAAAAGAATCTGGAAAGCCAGTTGCAGCTTCAATGTGCATTGGTCCAGAAGGAGACATGCATGGTGTACCCCCTGGACAATGTGCTGTCCAACTGGTAAAGGCTGGTAAGAATTTATTTTAATATGCCCTTTAAAAGCATGGAACACAGTAAAGTCCTTAAGTATTGAGATAAATGGATGTGTATCTCAAGTAGGTAGCTTTCCAATTGTATCTGATAAAATTTTTGACCCTATAGAAAGGTTGTTATGTGTACTTTACTAGAGCAGTCTTGTAAAAAACATACAAAAATGCAGCTATGAAATCCTTGTTAACCAGGATGGTATTGGGAGCAATAGCCACAGGCAGCTGATACTGAATAGAGCAAAATCCTAAAGCTACTCAAATCTGGTTACAGAGACAACCTCAAATTCTGGAAACGTAAGCAGAATCCAAAGCCACCTTTGATTCTCTGCTTATGTTTTTAGACATGTATGTGGCACAGTTCAAACCCCGGATGAGATAGTAAGAGGATGAAAAAATTAATCTTTTTGCCTATCAAAGGCTGTGTTTTCTGCAGGACAAGGGGAAGGGCAGAAGAAATTAATCAGGGGCATAATGAATGATGGTACAGGGGTTTATTATATCCATTCTGAACTACTTTTTTCCTTTGGAGTTAAGAGTTGAAATCCAAAGGCAGAACCTGTGTTAGGAATCTGCTATTTGCATATGTAGCTGTACATAGTCAGTCTTTATTGATTAAGCAGTGATAAGAAAAGCAACTGTATGAGGGTGGGAGATGTGATTCTTCATCAGGAAAGTAAAGAGGAGTGCAACTGAGATGTAAATGGAACGATCAGCCTCAGGACAGTTGAGGCTGGCTCCAGCCCAGCTGCCTTGTTTTCATAATGCTGGTGTAAAGATGGACTGCTCTGCTTTTGGAGTGCTGTGGCTAAGAACTTTCACCTCCCACTTCCTAGAGAGATGTGACTTGAAGTTATTCTCCTCCTCCTAGGTGCTTCTATTATTGGAGTCAACTGCCATTTTGATCCAGAGACTTCCCTGGAAACTGTGAAACTGATGAAAGAGGGCTTGCAGGCTGCTAAACTGAAAGCCCACCTGATGTGCCAACCACTTGCTTTCCATACACCTGATTGTGGAAAGCAGGGTTTTATTGACCTTCCAGAATTTCCATTTGGTAAGATAAGGCTATCTTTTTTTTAAATCTTTTTTTCTCATTATTTTTATTGCCTGTTCCTTTTATTTTTTTCCCTAGCTTTTAGTAAAGCTGAAGCTGCAAGGTGTCCTTCTATATAGTAGGATGAGTCCAAATTATCCTGACTGGCATTTTCCTTAGAGGGATTGCAGTGTAATATTGGATTGAAGATCATCCACATAGTGAGAGTACTTCAGTACTATAACAGCATGTAACTGAAAGTGAAATTATATTGAAAAGAGTTAAAGTGCCACAACCTAAACTCAGTTAAAAAATGTAGCACTTCTTCATGCTGTAGAATCTTGTTCAGGACAACTGAAAACAGTCCACAGAAATTAACAAGAGCAAATACAGTAAAAAAACCCAGACTTAAATGCTTTCACATTGGAGCTCCCCAGGGTTGAGACATCGATCCAACAATCCCTATAATGTTTACCTGTATAGGGATTTAATGTACAATGCACATACACAACTGGATATAGGTGCATGATTATTGCACTCATAATGGTTCAGTCTTGCAAGTGTAACTGTCTAATACAAGTGAGATTAGAGAGAAACCAGAAGAGGGAATAAGTTCTTTGATGTTGCTAACAAATGGATTAGCAGCTTGGAGATGGATTCATCACATGTGTGCTCAGGAGAAATTCTACAAAGACTGAAAGATTCAGCCACTTTATGTGTATGTAAGGCTTGTGTATTTAGGGCTTATTTCCACCTGGGATGTAGAAGATCACATCCCTTTAAGATAAGAGGACAAAATCAGCCTAATAATTTTAAAAATTATTAGAAAAATGCTTTCATTTTCAAGTATCATACGCTCTTCATGATCACACTATAAAATAAGGTATTAAAATATTTGAAACCTGAATTTGTAGTAAGAAAAAAATTAGATTGATGTAACTTCCAGAAAGATTTTTTTTTTTAATTCCTCTCTTTATGTTCTTTACATAAATGAAGGAAAGTTAATAAAGCATGAGCGTGAGGCATTCATTAAACGATAATAACATGTCTGAGTTCTGAAAATATTCTTGGATGTTTAAAAGTGTTAGGAACTCATTTATCCTATTCATTCCTTCACATAACTCCTCTGATTGCAAGCAAAAAAAGACAGAACAGATACAGTACGTAATCAAGCGAATCGAGGGATTGACTCTTTGGTTTGTTATGGTTCTTGGCTTGTATGTTACAAGCAATCTATATGAGATGTCAGCTTTCAGAAATTTCATGAGTCACACAGGGATACCTTCCACTAGATCACATTGCTCAAAGCCTTATCCAGCCTGGCCTTGAACACTGCCAGCGATGGGGCATCCACAGCTTCTCTGGGCAACCTGTTCCAGTGTCTCACCACCTCATCATAAAAAATTTCTTCCTAATATCTAATCTAAACCTAACCTCTTTCAGTTTAAAACTGTTACCCCTTGTCCTATCACTACACTCGCTGATAGACTCCTTCCCCATCTTTCCTGCAGGCCCCTTTCAAGTATTGTAAGGCTGCTATAAGGTCTCCCCAGAGCTGCCTCCTCTTCTCCAGGCTGAACAACCCCAACTCTCTTAGCCTGTCTTCATAGGAGAGGTGCTCCAGCGCTCTAATCATCTTCATTGCCCTCCTCTGGACCTGCTCCAACAGGTTCATCGCTTTCCTATGCTGAGAGCTCCAGAGCTGGATGCGGTACTCCAGGTGGGGTCTCACCAGAGCAGAGTAGAGGGGCAGAATCACGTCCCTCAACCTGCTTGCCATACTTCTTTTGATGCAGCACAGGATGCAATTATCTTTCTGAGCTGCGAGTGCACATTTCTGGTAAATATTCAGTTTTTCATCCACCGATACCCCCCATCCTTGTCTACAGTGCTGCTCTCAACCCACTCATCCCCCAGCCTGTATCCATGTTTGGGATTGCCCTGACCTTTGCACTTGGCCTTGTTGAACTTCATGTGCAAACCTCTCTGGTCTGTCAAGGTCCCTCTGGATGGCATCCTGTCCCTCTAAAGTATCAACCAGGCCACTCAGCTTGGTTCATCCACAAACTTGCTGAGGGTGCACTCAGTCCCACTGTCCATGTCCCCAGCAAAGATGTTAAATAATACTGACTGGTCCCAATATAGACCCCTGAGGAACACCACTCGTCACCGGTCTCCACCCAAACATCGAGCCATTGACTGCAACTCTTTGAGTGCGACCATCCAGCCAATTCCTTATCCACCGACTGCTCTTCATGTCAAATACATGTCTTGTCCATTTTATATCCAAGGATGTTGTGTGGGACTGTATCAAATGCCTTGCACTAGTCCAGGTAGATGACATCAGTTGCTCTTTCATTATCCACCAATGCTGAACCCCATTGTAGAGGCCACCAAATCTGTCAGGCACAATTTTCCCGTAGTGAAGCTGTGATGGCTGTCACCAATCATGTTTCTTTTCCATGTGCCTTAGCATAGTTTCCAGAGGAAATGCTCCGTGATCTTGCCAGACACACAGGCAAGACTGACTGGCCTGTAGTTCTCTGGGTCTTCCTTTTTTCCCTTTTTAAAAATGGGGGTTATATTTTCCCTTTTCCAGTCATTGGGAACTTCACCAGTCTGCCACAACTTTTCAGATATGATGGACAGTGGCTTAGCAACTTCATCTGCCAGTTTCCTCAGGACTCTTGGATGCATCTCATCAGGTCACATATATTGTGACAGGGTGGGTGATGGAGAAGACAGGGAAACACTCTATACTGTTCCCCCAGCGTTTAGTTGCTTATACAGGTATAAATTGAGTGCAAGATGCTGCATTCTTACTGTTGATCATTTTGTATCAATTTTGCATTAGCTTTTTAATGATATAGGAGAGACAAGGAAATAATGAATTTGTGCTTCTGATGCCTTCTCTCACATCTGCAGCAGTGTTCACAAGCTTACTTTTATTTAAACAGCTTTCTAAGATAGCTTTATATGGTTTTCCTTCTGGTATTAGACCATTTACTTTTCCTTTGTCCAGTCTTTCCCTCTGAGACCAATAACTTTCTATTTAAGAACATTTCATTATTTTCCTCCTGCTTTTTATTTTCTGAACCTGTCTCTTAACTACCCACTGTACTTAGAGTAGATCTGCTTTGTATCACCTTCTTTCATGTTAGGTGTTTTTGGGAAAGGGTGTAGGGAAAAGAATCCTACCTCTCTGCTGTGTTACTGGAGCCCTACTACCTCATCACAGCTTCTTTGCCCAGCGGAGTGTTCAGTGCACAGACATCATGCCGAATTCACCTGATAACCATGCTGGTTCATCTCCTGCATATGTGCATAAAGAAGTGGGAGAAATTTTATTGCTTTATTCCTGTATTTTTATTCCTTAAAGTTTCTTCTTCAGTCCCTGGTCTTTTCTTTGAGTTCTGCCACTCTTGTGCCTCCTTCTCTTTGAGGTGCTCTTTTCCTTGTTCTTTTCACTTTCTGTTCCTTCCCTTCCACAAGTCCTTCCTCTCGGCTCTTTCATCCCTTCACTCTGCTCACCACAACCTGCAACAGGGAGTTCAAAATAAAGATCGCATCCTAACTTATCTACACACAGAACTTTCCACAAGGAATGAAGTAGTTGGAGGCAGCAAGCTGGTTATGGCTGGGATTATAACTAAATAAGGGATGGGCTAAAAAATAGCTACAGATCCCAGCTGTCAGTGAAACAACTGGCTGCCACTAGCTGAACGTGGAAAAAAGTGTAGTAAGCATTCCCAAGGAATAATGAGCAGGCTTATTCCTATTGCAGGTAGGCCGATATCTTCCCCTTTCACGAATTAGAGGACTGTAATCAGATTTTCCAGATACTGTTTATTAGGATCTCTGTGGAAATGTGGACATAACATTGAAAGTATTCCAATAATCTAGCTAAGAACTCTGGCAGAATGGCAAGCATGTGACTTAGGGCTTGATCAGTCTCAGAAGATGTTAGGTGCTGTTTTGCAAGACCAAAAAAACTTAAAACAAGCACAGCTCAGCAGAGCACAGCAGAATCTGAAAGGTAGACTTCTGAAAGTTTGCATCATTTATTCTAGCTCAGACAGTTCAAACATCTACATCTACAACCAGTTTTGCAAACAGTGTGCAAGTGTTTCAACGATGTGATTTCTTACCAAAAATTGTGCTGAAATGGAGCACGGTGGAAGCTTAATATATTTATGTCTTTGCAGGTCTGGAGCCAAGAATTGTAACCAGATGGGATATTCAAAAATATGCAAGAAAGGCCTATGACTTAGGAATTCGTTTCATTGGAGGTTGCTGTGGATTTGAGCCATATCATGTCCGAGCAATAGCTGAGGAGCTGGCTCCTGAAAGAGGATTTTTGCCAGAAGCTTCTGATAAACATGGCAGCTGGGGTGATAACCTAAGCATGCATACCAAACCCTGGGTCAGAGCAAGGTATGTATATCTGACCTGAAAAGCACACCAGCATACTCATTGCAAAGGCTTATATCTGTCCATGCAGCAGACTGGCTTAACTGATATGGAGGTCTAAATGTCACTGTAAACATTCTATGTGTTAATACTTTTGAAGAATTAAATCTGACCTGGGAGCAGAAAAAGAGGTGAAGGGGCAGTAGGAGAGGTCCAGGAATTCTCATCCCTCTTTAAAATAAAGATTTGGTCTGAACCTGACAAACTGTTGTAAAACAGCTCCTAATGGCATCCCTTTCAAGGATGAAAAGATACTTTTTGAACATGTAGCATTTAATTGCATGCTTTCGTTCATACTTATGTATCTAAATATGAAGTCTGTCTGTGGAAGTTAGATGACCCTTTGCAATTGTCATTTAAGCCACATTTCCTTTAGTATTGTGAGGTGCTTGAAAAAAAACTCTGAATTCCCTTTTCTTTCTTTAGGGCAAGAAAAGAATACTGGGAGAATCTGAAGCCTGCTTCAGGCAGGCCATATTGTCCTTCAATGTCAAAGCCAGATGGCTGGGGAGTGACCAAAGGAGCCAGGGAGCTGATGCAACAGAAAGAAGCAACAACCGAACAACAGCTGAAGGAACTCTTCCAGAAACAGAAGTTCTAATTCACTGCAGTTGTGTAAATGTTAGAATGATTTATCTAGAGGCCATCTCGTGCTTCATGAGCAAATCTATGAAGATGAGTACCCTGTTGATTTATCAGTTAACATAAAATGAAAGAGGCAAAATGCAGAGCGAATGTGATTACAGATTAAATATGTCAAACTGATACTTAAATTTTTCTCTGGACAAATAGTTTAGAGAATACACATTCAGAATCAGGTTTGGATTCTCATAATAACTGAGCTTCTGTCAGCTAGATGCCATTAATTGGGTGGACACAGAAATACATGGAAAGTACTAATTGGCTCAAATTACCTGTGAAAAGAAAAAAAGACATCTATAAATACAGTATCAATTGACTTCCACTTCTGAGTCTGTTTTCAGTTTGGGATTATGTAGGAGCTTCCTCAGATCTCAAGAGTTTTTGAGGACTTGTTCAGGGGCACACAAGCTGCCAATGCTTCAGATGGAGTTACCTATAATCACTTCCTTGACTTCAAGAGAAAAAAGTAAACTGGAAAATATATCTTTAAATTGGAATCAAAAGATAAGGAGAACGAGATCTTGCAGAAATTTCTTATACGGAGGAAAAAGGTTCAGAGAACTTTTAGGAAAGAAAAATGACAGGTAAATAATTCACTGTTTTTGTCTCAAAGTACCATGTACACAAGATTTACTTCTCTGGAGACTAAAAGGCTTGAAAGATTATTCTGAAATTTGAAAAAAAAATCAAATAAAAATAATATGATGGAATAGTACTGGATTATCTTCACATGTTAAAACATAAGAGCTTAAATAGAATAACATACCTCCAGTAAACAACTAATTTTCAAATTATCCAGCTGATTTCTCAATATCCCATTGGAAACACTTGGTTATCTCAAAATATCACTTAAACTGAAGCTTCCTAAAATATAATTCCTTTTTATAAGGGTAGTAGAACATTCCATGATTTTTTTTTTAAGGTGACTGATTCACTCTAGAATCTTAGCTATAAGAAGACATAAAAAACCCTGTTAGGAAATAGATCAATCCACCTAAGCTGGATTGGTCTCCACAAGCTCACTATGAGTGAGCAGTGTGCTGCTGTGGCAAAGAAAGCCAACAGGATGCTGGGTTGCATCAACAAGGGCATCACCAGCAGAGATAAAGGAGTCATTATCCCACTCTACCCAGCGCTTGTCAGGCTACACCTGGAATACTGTGTTCAGTTTTGATCCCCGCTATGCAAAAAAGATGCGGACAGGCTGGAGAGGGCCCAGAGAAGGGCCACAAAGATGCTCAAAGGACTGGGAAGCCTGCCATGAGAGGAAAGGCTGAGAGAACTGGCTTTGTTCAGCCTTAAGAAAAGAAGGCTTAGGGGAGGCCTTATCACCATGTTCCAGTTTTTAAAGGGTGGCTACAAAGACGATGGAGACTCCCTTTTTACAAGGAGTCCCATGGAAAAGACGAGGAGTAATGGGTACGAGTTACTCCTGGGGAGATTCTGATTGGACTTGAGAGAAAAAATTTCCACAATGAGAAGATTAAGCCATTGGAATAATCTCCCCAGGGAAGTGGTGGACTCCCCAACATTGGACATGGTTAAGATTCAGCTGCACAGGGTGCTGGGCCATCTTGTCTAGACTGTGCTTTTGCCAAGAAAGGTTGGACCAGATGATCCTTGAGGTCCCTTCCATCCTGGTATTCTATGAAGTTAAGAAAACCCATGGACATTTGTACACTGAATTTGTTGAGAAGGCTTTTCTTAGGAAGGGTATCACTGGGATCCCATAAAGGACATGTTTCCATAGTTTATTTTTGTGAAATACCACACAACTTAGATTTCTCTCTAGAATCTCATTCCCACCCATTCTGCATTAAAGCCACTACCTTTATGAAGATACCATTCTCAAAGTTAGTGTCGAAAGCTTTTGTTGGACTACTTTTTATGTGTAAGATTATTTCATTATTTCTATTCATGCTGATATTCTGCAGTTCAGGAAACATTTAAATATGCAACACTTTAATGGGAAACTTCAGGTATCCTTTTCAGACTGTTATTGGCAGGAAGTTTTTAGAAAAAGCCATCTGCCTTCACCAAGCTTGTAACAGATTCAAATAGTTACTAGCTGGAAGTTTTGCCTGAAAGCCAAGAGTAGACAAATCAAGAAAGTAGAGATTTTAAAATGTAGATTATTAAGCATCCATGTAAGTGTATACACACTACATTAAACTGCTTGCCTTCCTAAACCCTTCTGGATGTTGCCCCTGCAGAAAGTGGAATAATGCAAAATCTGTAAATCATAAAGGCCAGATCTTTGATCACCACCAAAATGTACGCAGTGTTGAAGACATACGCATGATAAAATGGCTTAAAATACAAGCTACAATTGATAAACAAGTGTTTTGAACAAAGATTGCCAGTTTAGGGACTTCCTGTGGCAAAGGATGCAGCTTGACCACCATACTCTGTATAAGCATCTGGATTGATTTTTTTGAAGCTGTCCAAACATGCCAACATCTGTATTGAAGTGAATGAGTTCACAACACAGAATATTGAAGAACCATGGTATTTAAGAAGATGCTCATGCATGATTTAAGCATTTATTTTTAGATACTCAGTTTAAAAAGAATGAATTTTAACAGACACTAACAATGACAAGAAATATTTGAAAGACTCTTTGAAGCCATTCAAAATGAGAGCTGACCCAAGGGGGAAGCTATATAATCCTTGTTTGATTCATATCACAGGCTGGCTTAGAAAGGAATTGACAGTGGGATGAAAACAAGTTGACAGGGTGCTTTACTGATCACTAGAGAAACCCAAACAATCACAAAAACTCCCAACACACACCCTGCTCAAAAAAACCCCCCACACCTCCCCACCCCCAAGCAGCAAAGCCAGGAAAGCCAACAAATCTTTATTTCCCATTTCTTTCTGTGTAACATCTTAGTCAGGGGGAAGGGAACTGTTGGATTTGTTAAAGCTTTCTAATGGTTTATTACATTACTTGTTAAAGAAATAAGACAGTCTGAAAGCACAATCCTAGGAAATTTGTTTCCTTAGAAAGCCTGCCTAAAAATTTAGATAGGAAGTAAAAGGGGCTTTAGAAAGTCAACTCCTGTATTTAGTACCCTAAGGCAGGATCAGCTATTCATAGGGGAAGACATTTTTTTAACCTGTTTGGAAACACATCTAATGATGGAGATTCCGTGCCAGCCTCAGTCCATCTGGTTACTTCACTCTTCTTCACAATTTTTTCCTAATATGAATATTCCTTGATGGAATTTAAATCAATTCTTTCTTTCCAGCTCATTACAGACTTGAAGAATGTATTCCCTTTGTCTTTGCTGAAGTCCTTTATACATTTGAAGATTTACATACATTCCATGTTTCTCTCTCAATTGAATATACCTTGTTCATTCATTTTTTCCCTGTGGTCTCTGAGTCTGTGATTCATCATAAACCCAGAGATCACCCCATCAGATCTTTTCCTAGAGTTTCCTACTCTATGTTGTTTTGGTTTTTTTACCTGGAAGCAGAAGAGAAGTGACCTCAACCTTGGAAGTTCAGATCCGGAAGAGAAAATCCAAATTCTTTGCTATCTAAAGAATAAGCCTTTACTCATGAAGCTGAATGTCAGTACAGGAGGGATCTGAACAAACCATAAACTTCAGAAACTACAAGTCTCTGTGCTGCACATGAGAAGATGGCTACATTTTTAGTCAGCTCTGAAGATTTCCAGAACCCCATGCAAAAAAAGGCCTAAAAACATGCTGTTTCATGATCAGGTGTTGTCCTGGTTTATCTGTAAACTGCAGGAAAGTAAGGAGGATTGTTTTGTAAAGAAGGAAATTTTGGAGTAAGGTACAAAATCACAGAAAAGCCATTTTTCCCCCTGCTCTTTTGAAAAGAGAGTTTTCTGCGAATCCTATCAAATCTGAAATCTCCATGTACCACAAATTTCTTCCTAAAGCAGTTTCTAACTTATGCCTTCTTTTTCAACTCTATACACAAATGCAGTGGCAGGTTCAGTGACATTTTTTAACCTAAGCATTGAAAGAAGGGGATTCATATGTCTGTCTTGTTCTATTCCATTGACGTGATAAATATTGAACATAGACTAATCTCATTTCATCCTGCAGTGCGTTAAATTATTTTAAGTATAGACACCATTGAAATAGGATGGGCAGAATATTATCATAAAATGTATTATTTCAGCATCTTGCTTTATTACAAAAATTCTTCATTACCTTTTCTTTATGTTCCACTTTATTGAGAGTGGAACTCTCACTCTTCACTTATTTATCTGGTGTAAGTTTTATATAAGATATCAACCTCTACAACATAGAATTTCATGGAATTATGATACTAAATTTGGTCAACTATGTATACCTCTGTATAGACACGACTCCTGAAATAGACAGCAATCAATTACATCCCATCTTTAGGAATCTGTAGATGGACTTTCCATATATTTTGGTCAACTTCACCTTGGAGCTTCTGTGTCCAGAAAAGTTGTAAATCTGAAAACAAAAGCAAATTTGAGTAACAGGTCTTGATGCATTCAGAGTGGAGAGCAGTTGCCAAGAAATGAATTTCAAAGCAGATTGAAGAAACATATGTCTGGAATAGGGAGAACCAGCATGATTCTGTATCATGACTAACAAAGCAACAGCAAATATGCATCGATCAAAAATGCTTTACAAGCATTACCAGTTATCAATGAGTGGTTTAAGGGTGTTTTGTAACATTCATTTGCAAACATTTGCATGTCATCATTTCAGTGCAATTGAAGAAAGAGATCAAGTGACAACTGAAACATGGGAGGGAAATGGTCAAAAGCAAATAAGCCCTGCTTTGCAATTTACCTGTTTGCAAATCAAGAGTGCTAGAAAGAGATCAAACTTGTTCAGCCCAGTAGTCTAGTCTTTGCCTTTTGGCAGACAGGGTAGCAAGCTTTACAGTAGGTGTTACGCAAAATCTCTTGATCAATTTTTATTTCTAGTCAAACAAAAAAAAATTAGGTCAATCACACCCAAGAAAAATCAAGAATAAAGACACTGTACTTGAAAGGGAAGTATTTTGCTGTAAAAGGAAAGGCTTGTATGCAGGAAAGTTTGTGTTTCTCAGTAGTATCACAGTACTACAGTTTCATGGAAAATCAAAGATGTGTCTTATTAAGGCAAAAGCTTTATAAAGATCTCATGTTTTACTATGTAATTTCTGCTCAGACTTTTTCTGTGCGATGAAATCTCATCAAATCGTACTTCAAATACGCAGGCTGGTAGTAACCTGTGCAAATACTGCCTCCTGGTGACTCTGTATGGCTATGGGACGTGGGAAGGTGGAACCCCAAATGGCTTCTCAGCTTTGTATCCACAGACAGAAATCAGAAAAGCAATTAATTTCTACTTAATTTCAGAACAGACTTAGTTACACCTGTATTTGTTACTTAACAAGGAAGTGTTTTCTTTACAAGAATTTTCAAAGCTAATTAAGTCTTCAATTATGCAATGTTTCAGTCTTATTTTACTGCCAGAATAAAAGGGTTGGACTGAAGTTTTCTTTGAATATGGCCAGGTCAGCTCTTATTTTAAAAAAATCACATGGCATACAATGTAGACAAACAAATTTTAAGTTACAAGGCACAGGACAGTGGAGAAAAAGTTGGAAGGTAGCTAACAAGCGTAAAACTTATATCTAAACACTGCTTTCTCTTGCCTCCCCTCTAACACTACTCCAAAGTCCCGACATTATTAGAATGCAAACTTCCAAAATTTATTTTTCAGTAGTTAAGAAATTCAACCAGATGTCCTTAAATCTGACTATTTGTGTGTTTGTCCTACACAGTGAGTAATACAGAGGCAAAGAGACACTGTGTGTAATATTAAATGTCGTACAATGCTGCATCTACCACACAACAGGGCAGAATTTAGCTGATTTGACAGGCATGCAGTGCTGCATCCACTGTAGCCACTGCTTTCTGCAGGGCTAGACCTTGCCAGGTTTCTGTCTGACATCCTTGGCAGGACTGCCCCATAACTAAACAGCAAATTAAGGCTATATTCTTTAAACCTTCTACTGCCTTTCCTGATGCTTTATTCATATTTATTCATATTCTTGTCTCAGACAAATCATTGTTATTCCACCCTACTTTCATACTGCTACACCTATGTCTAATGTGACTGGTTCTGCTGGTTCTGCTAGGCAGACAGGACTCTTAAAGATAATTAGTATTTGCACCATTGACCTGAAAGACAATTTGCTTTTGTTTTTTTGAACGTGAAGTCATATGTGCTCCATTCTATTCACACTGATACAGCAGCACAAAGGGACAGACACTGGATTAGCTCTGTTTGCCTGTAAATGAAGCAATCCTTGGGTAGCATAAAGCTGATACACCTGACTCTTACCCACTAGCTTCTTCCCACATGTGACAATGTGGAACATTGCAAAGGTGTAGCAGCATGGCCAGGGCAGCTCACACTCTGGTTGCCTTTGGCTAGAAAATTAAAATAGTTCATCAGTTTTGTTGTGTAAGCCTGTGGAAGGAAGGCTACATAGGAGTATGAAAGTAGTATGAATTATGATCTGTTCATGCTTCACATTTATGCTAGACAGAATTGTTACGAATTGCCCAAGGTGTAACAATGTAGCAACCCAGACCTTTGATTTTCACTTGTGATTTTTACCAGAATATTTAGCTTAAAATATGCTGAGGTGTTATGTTACTGAAAAGCTGTGTCGGGAAGTTGTCCTCAACTGAAGGCAGAAAGGAGAGAGGAGTATATCCAAATGGTAAGTGACAGCACTTTTCAAATTGTATGCAGAAAATTGTTTGTCCAAACAAGGATTTGGTCCTTGGTTCAAAGCTTCATGCATAAACCATGCCAAAATCCTCTGCAAACCTGATTAGTTATTCTCCTCTCACTAATACACGCAGAAAATCATGGATCTAAATCAATATTCCCTTAGGTTATTAATAGTCGGGAATATCACACAGGTGAGCATTCAACACTGACAGAACAAAGCGCTTCACTCCAGACCCCTGGGCCGGTGTGCTTCCCTGTGGTGTAGCCAAGTAGCCAGGATCAAGGCCAATAGATGGTCACACAGTGTAGCTAACTACAGCAGAGGCACTAAAAGTAAGGATACACTGCATTCACTATTAGGTATGTCTTTACTGTTCATGGCTCAGTTTAATAGTCTGGCTGGAACAGGATCTGTTTTAATAGGTGTCTGGTTAACCAACAGTTATTTATCTGAAGCATAAAGAGATTTCTGAGTAATATAGCCTATTCCATTATGGAACTACGGAATTTACAGAATTTTTCTTCAGAGTTGGAAGGGACCTCTAGAGATTACCCAGTCCAACTCCCCTGCTAAAGCAGGATTGCTTAGAGCACATTACTCAGGACTGCATCCAGGCGTGTCTTGAAAGTCTCCAGAGAGACTTATGGATGTCCAGTTTGGCCAAGTGGTCTCTAACCTGATCTTCCTCTACTGGGGAAAACTCTTCCTCTCTCCAGACCTTCCCCCTTGCCTCCAGGGCCTGGTATTCATGAGGGACAGCTTTAGCAGTGAAGACTGAAGCAAAGAAGGCATTCGGTAGCTCTGGCTTCTCTGTGTCTTCCACCACTAGGGCACCCATCTCATTCGTTAGTGGGCCTACATTTTCCCTAGTCTTCCTTTTTCTATTGATATACTGAAAGAACCTCTTCTTGTTACCTTTAACCGTGGTGGCCAAGATGAGTTCTGCTTGAGCTTTGGCCGTTCTAATTTTCGCCCTGCATAGCTTCACTACATCTTGGTATTTTTCATAAGTAGCCAACCCCCTTTTCCAAAGATCATAAACTTTCCTTTTTTTCCTGAGGCCAGCTAGTTGTTGCTAGTAAAGCAAAGCTCTTCTCATTCTTTTGTCCTAATGTCCTGGCCTCATTTATAAAAGTAGTGCCTAAATGTGTGCTGTCCATGTGATAGACTTACTTATGAATCCAATCCTACGGGCACCCTACAGCTATAAAAGGTGCTTTGCAGACACATCTGGTAGGACATTGTTCAGTTTTTTCTACTCATAAAGAACATATACATCAAGCTTCCATAAACCCGCAAAAATCACATTCATTTACAGGAGCACACTGTGACATTTTTGTTATAATTTTCAGTGACATGACACATGGAATTCATTGAAATAATAAAATGTGTGATACTCACAGCTCAAGATTTCCTCATACATGAAAGACAGTAATATTTTCCAAGTGACAACCTGCTGCCCCTCAGTGGTTTCTAAAGGAAACAAAAGAATAGTGCCATCAATCACTCAGAACAATAAGGACCTGCTTAGAATCTGGTTTGGCTTTTGGTTAATAATGAAATTGTTAATTATTACAGTTACTTATTTGGTTAATAATTGGGTTAATAATATTTGGTTAATAGTTTGCAAACAGTGAACTGGTGGTGATGCCAAGTTGATCTACTTATTTCCTGAGCCTACTACATGTACCTCCTTCTGTCCAAACAGTGTAGGGTCACAACGAACTTTGAGTTAGACGGCAGGTATAGGTCATAGTGGATCCTGGAAATGGCAAGGAAGGAGATGCTATAGAAAAGAAATTCTGAAATTCTTCAGAAAACTGGGCCTGATTGTTAGAAGCATTCAGTGTTTGCAACTACAGATGGAGCCAATGTGACTTGCAAGCAATTTGCATGACCAAAACAAAATTCTTCACTGAGTAAAGAAAATAAGACTGGGATTCCTCATCTGAAATAACATCTAGTCTCTGCAACCACTAATAGCATGAATAAACAAGGACGTAGCAGAAGGTTATGGTAATGAAAGTGCAATTCATCTGAAGAAGGTTATATAATTGGATTACATTTATGTAACCACCCTTCTTGCAATATCTCAGAGCTTCATAGTCTTTTAAGGTGTTTAATTTTACAGGAACCCAGTGAGGTAAATACCTACTGACCATCTATTTTACAGCTGGGAAGCCAAAGCAAAAGAATGAACAGGGACTACATTCGGACCAATTCAAGTTAACTTCACTATCATGAATACCTCCCTCCACTGGTGCCACAGGGAAGCTGTGTCTTCCAGTCTTGTACAAAGAGTGCTCTGAATTGCTGAGTGGCACGCTCTTAAACCTAAATGCCACACTTTTCGTTGTGAAGACAAAAGTTTGTACTGATAGCAAGTGGTCTGAATATGGCCCTAAAGAGTTTGTCCATGGTCATGCTGAGTTTGAAGTAGAAAAGAAAGTTGATGTTGGATGCTTCCCAAGTCCCACAGGTCAGGCATAAAAAATGTGGGTAAGGCAGGATTTCTGAAAGTAATCCTGTAATGTAATGGCAGTTTTAGGTGAGCCAGAGGAAAGCACAGTTCCCTCACGTAGTTTCATAAGGTCCTGTAGGAGCTTCTGGCAGATGTTCACAAACCCCCTTTGCCCTGGAATTCCTTTCTTCCCAACAGACAGCTAGCTCCCTCTGCTCTCTGTGACTTTTTTTTTCCATTTAAGAGACCAAGAGCCTCATTTCCAATTCAACTGAAGATGATTATAATTGATGTGAATTATGCAAAGCCTTTTGTTGCATTTTCCATTCTGGCTCGTTCAAAGCCCTGGATCTGAAACCCCACTCTTTACTGCTGTTCCAGGTCTGAATCTGTAGAGCAATCCCATTTCTAGTTTCAGAAATCTTTGTCTGGTTGATCTGTTTAGCAATTATGATTTGTATGAACAGAAGTCACTACATTTAGATTTGAGTTTGTGGATGAATACCATCAGATGAAATTGTCCTTTAGTAAGTCCTTTGCAATCCATAAATAACTCTGCTGAGGCCATAACAAAGGCCCTTTGTGTTATTGCACAGTGGAGCCAAAAATGTTCTCTAAGCAAAGTTTGTTTTCAATATAATTACATACAGCTCATACATAAAACAGCTTGTTGTGCTGTAGCCAAAAATGTAGTCCTTTAGATTCCATGAACATCTTCATCTATCTATATTAACAATAGAAACAAATGTATGGTAAGACCATTTATATTTCACTGGTTCCTTTCTTTTATTCTATTTGATACATTACTTCTTGTCTAAGCACATAGTCCTGCAAGAATCTTACTGCTGGCACAAATGTCTGCCTGTACAAATGGTCTTGCAGCATCGGGAGTTCAGTCAGTGAGTTCAGGACTGTTTCGATATCTTTTGGGATAATGCCTGTTACTGACCCTGACTGGAGGCTTAAAAATCTGCAGAAAATGTAGCAAATACATTTTCAAATATTGCAGAAAAGACTGGAAATAAAGACTTAGATTATTTTATTTTATTTTTTTATATTGGCTGTGCCAAGAACAGGAGGATGTATTCAAACTTTCCAGTGAAAGCTTAGATGCCTAAGATTTTATTTTAGGAAACTAATATATCCTCAGCCATCTGTATCAGCTGAAGCATCCTGTCAGGATGATCTGTTTGGAGACTTCTCAACAATTAAATAATCATTCTGCACTTGAAACGATGGAAACAATTTGGGATCCCCCAATATTGGAGGGAGAACGAAGTAATACTCCTTACAAGAAAGTACCATAATTCAGCTAGGAAATTTTGTTCCATAGTCATTTTGTCTTCAGATCCCTGTATCCTTCTGTTCCACAGTATAGTGACTATAGAGACAGATACTGATAATATCCCAATCCTCTATTGTGTTCTCTTCTATTTCAGCATTTAATATCTTTCTTTTTGAGAGCACTAGTGGGAAAGCAAATGTTGATAATCTACAGTGCCATCTCATTCCTCAGTAGTGTATGTTTCCCTGCCACTACAACATTTAGGTTTGCACAGTTCCAGGAAGAATCACCTTTTACAGTAATAATTTTCCCTGTCTAGAAATCTGTAGTCTGTAAAGTGATCCTTCTCATCCTCATCCTTACTCCTAGTGAAAAGATAGAATGGATGCGATGGCTATGCCACAGTGAGAAGTGGAACAGACCGAAGGACAGCTGGTAGCTGTAATACTTCAGAAATATATAAATGCTGCCCATCTCTGTTGGAGACGGGTCAAATCCCTGGAGGCCTCAGATCAAAATAGCCAAGATTTGTGCAGAACACAGTCTACTTTGCTAAGAAAACACGAATCAGATTGGAAATTTTCTCTTACTGTTGGGAAAAGTCCCTTTTCATCTCAGTTTCTGATTATTTTTTTTCCAAGAAGCAAAAGACAGTTCTGACCCTGACACAACCTACGCAATTGGAGCAGTATGTAGCTATTATTCCCAACAACAGGCTGGGAACCACACCATCAGAGATCCATAGCCCTCTGATTCCTCCTTTTCACATCCTTGCACTACTCTTAGAAAGAAAAAGTACTCTTGCAAGTATGCCACTTTACTGCTACATAGTCTGGCACCTAACCAGGGTAGAGCTAACACCTACCTGGCCCACCTAACACCACCTGGCCCACCTCTGTCAGGAGAAAAGCAGCTTGTACTAGAAAGCAGTGACTATCCAAGAGCTCTGCAGTAGGTTATAGTAGTAGTTTTGTCCCCTCCACTACTACCATCTGCATCTGCTTATGCTCCATGCTCTACTCACTCTACTGGTAGCAACGACTGGGAACAAGGAATGCATCAAAAACCCTTTTGCATTTCCCATACACACAAGTAGGCCAGACCAGTCCTGTCCTAAATCACAATCTATATAAACACAGCCTGGGAATCATACAATCATTTAGGTTGGAAAAGACCTTTAAGACAATTGAATTCAACCGTAAACCTAGTGCTGCCAAGTCCACCACTAAACCATGACCCTAAGCGCCACGTCTACATGTCTTTTAAATACCTCCAGGGACAGTGACTCAACCACTTCCCTGGGCAGCCTGTTCCAACGCTTCACAACCCTTTCGGTGAAGACATTTTTCCTAATATCCAATATAAACCTCGTATTGTCATGTTGTCATATTAACAATGACAACATAAAATTGTGACACAGGGCATGAAACAAATCCCTCACTGGCTCAGAGGCTGCTGTCTTTGATAGGACTAAGCAAAACTCTGGAATACCTTTTTCAGTGGCATTCAAAGACAGAACCCGGAAAGAAATAAGGTAAAAGAACACATATTACAACGGCACATCCAATCTAAAATCTAAAAATTGCCTGTTCATTACTTTGCAGAAGCTAAAATGTGAATTCTGTAAAAATAAGTGAGTAAGTACATAACACAGAATGTCCCTAACCATGATAGATGATATCATTGCATGGAAAGTATAACTTTGCCTGTTTCATGGTAAGGAACATCACAAGGTAACAGATGATTTTACTGGTATAAGTTAAATAGAGCTCTTCATGAAAAAGAAGTAAGACTTGCTCCAAGGATCAATATGCATTTCATATTTATTGATAAATCTCTGAAAATAGAACCATTTCAATGACTGCTTGTCTAAGCAGTTTCAAGCAAGCTGATAAGTTGCACTGACAAAAATAATTCTTCATCTGAGAGCCAGAGGAATAGGTAAACTCAGCCATGAGCAGTAGCCTGTGCTAGGGAAGGAAAACTCTATATACAATTCAGAAGTGTCACAAAAAAAGGATGGCAGATACGGGATTGAGCAGAGAAGAACCTAAAAAGACATCCCTTTTAAATTTAAAATTGCAGCAGAAAACAAAATTAAACAATTAACATGGGCATTTTGGACTCTAGAAACTTTAAACAATGTGAAGAGTCTGGACTACCTGTAGCAAACTTCAAGGTAAGGCTGCACTTCAGTTTCAACACACCATAAGCATCCGGAAACTAGGAACACGCTGGCAGCCTGCACCCTAAATTCTATCTTTAGGCACTATCTGCCTGCACGTCAATAAAAACTTCAGGCTTAAATAATGAAAGTAATGATCAAATTCACTAGACACTCAATGGGAAAAGAAAAACTAGAAAAGTTGACCTGAAATTTTTACTAAAAATTGTCATTAAATATGTGGCATTTATACAACTCAGTTGCTCACTGAAGAACAATTCCAGGAGAACTACACCCCTGTCTTTTACTCAGTTTCCTACTATAGAGACACCAAGGATATTCTGTAGTCCTCCATCAGCTAAGTTCCCAGTGAGTGAGTCTTTGATCTGTGGGCAATGGCAGCACTTCACTGAAGTTGCTGGCGTGATAATGATCTTCCACTCAGCCTATTTCAGGGAACAATTTCAAGGGACCCCTTTGCTCAGCGATGGCTAAAATCGCAGCAAATCAGTCACACAAGGACTAAGGCACGCTGAGGGGGGGGCAATAGTCGGGCTGTGGGGTCCCATGGCTTCTCCTCGAGTGTGGGAAACAGCACAGATGGCTGTGATTGATTTGAATGCAGAACAATGGGGGGGGGAGTGGGGGTGTGTGTGGGAGGGGGGTGCATTTCTATGTGTGCATGTTTTTAACAAACAGAGCAGTGCAGCTCCGCAGATGCAGACAAACAAGTCGGCAAAAAAGGCAAGAGACAACCAGTGAAACAGCAGCAGGAACATGACTGTCAGCAAAACTAAAGCAGCTTTTGGGCTGTCTGTGCTGAAAAAGGCTTAGAACTAAGTACAGAGAAACTTGTTCCTGTTACTTGAGTTCAAAAATACTTGAAGAAATTTGCTTAGCCTCTCTAAAAGCCCTGGATTGCATTATAAAATACCTAGCTGCATCTTCATTTTCTTCTTTTACTGGAAATACCCTGCAATTCCTTCCAAGCTGATGAATTATTCATGCCAAAATTGAGAAACAATATTAAGGTAGAAAATTTGGGAAGCTGTACAGGAACTGGAACTAAAATCTAAAACCAGAAGATTATCTGGAATGTATCTGCAACTAGTTTAATTTCTGGGGTTTGGGTGTGTGCTTTTGAAATTGAAATGAGCAATGTCTTCCACTATTTGATTTATGAAAGTTGCACAAAGCTATGTCTGTACTTTATGTCTATATAAAACTGTTGACCAAAAAAAAAAAAAAGCTAGGTTGCAATTCAATTTTGATGCAAACGGACCTCCTTAGTGCCTTTGCTGGCAGTCAAACTGCTACCTCCAGACTGCAGGCTGCCGTCTGTCTTAATCTCGCCTGCTCCTGCTCCTTCCTTGTCTCGCCTGTCTAGCAGGAAGCAAACTGAATGCACATACCAACAGCGTCAGTGAGAACAGCAGAAGTTGTTATGACCCAAATCACTATATTGGGAAAGAAAGTATACCACACATATGCTACAAATTAATTTACACAATTTGCTTGATTTCTGTTAACACCCCCCCAAAAGTTAAAAAGAATAAACAATGCGGTGATTTAAGCAGACCCATATATTACATTGTATTTCAGGGTACCTGTGCTGCTCCAGACACTGCTTTGGTTGAGGTACAAGCCTATGTACTTGCTGAACACTGGAATATACTCAGAATATTATTTTCCTCCTTGTTGTTACTGCAAGAGATTACAAGAGGTTGTAAATGATGTCCTGTTTATAGAGATGGCTACGCACTGGAATTAAAAGGCCATAAAATGCCTCACAGGAACTGGGAGTTGTAGCTAGAAATCATAAATAACCTCTGCAATTGGCAGTGCCAATTACAAAATGAAGGAAAATGGAAGTAAAAAGTGTGTAGAGAAGAGCTTTTCAAACATGAAGGCACAAAGACTATTGATTTAATTTTAGTGATTTTTAAAGGAAGAGTATAAGGAAACGAAATAACTTTACCCAAGTAATGTATATACTTGTGAGCAAGGGAGAAAACAACCTGGAACTTTAAAAAATATTATAGTGTTAAAATTTCAATTCAGTTTTGTCATCCACCACAAAAATTTTAAGTTAAGTTATGTTTTCAAAGAAAAATGTACTAGAGAAAAAACCTTTTTTAATCCAAAAGTGTAGTTAGATTTTAATTGGGGCACCCAAAGAAGGCCAAGCAACAAGAATACAAGTGATGGAATTAGAGAGGAAAGAGACAAGCAACAGCCAAATTAGGAAGAAAACAAAAGCAGGGAAAGTAGAACAGGAGGAAAGAGTGAAACATACTGCTTATGTCCTGCTGCAGTGCTCTGAAAGCTGTTCTGTTGCACATCTCTTTCACACTCACCGTATCTTCCCCAAGGATCTCAGTGTTTCACAACTGTAGAGATCCATCATCGTGAAAATGCATTTGCATCACAGCATATCCTGCATCTTCTCAGCCTTCCTTTTTCTTGACTTGTTTTACACCTCCATCACTGACTACAGTCCATTAAAATTACTAAGGAGTACATTTCTGAGCCATCAGCCTGTCTCCAACAAACTCATCACTGCAGATTCCCACACAGCAGTTTCCTGCCCCTCTACAGACGCACCTTTCACTTCCCTCCAGGCTGCAGCTCCTCTCGTGGACAGAGTTCATAGATGGTAAAATGTAATTGGAGAAACTGCTTCTTTCAGGGCAGTGGAAGACCTAATTACAAAACAGTCCTTAGCCCTTATTCCGGCACCAATTAATTCCTCCTGGGCCCCAAAACCCTTTTGTCTTGTAGACTGATGGCACAATAACTCCCGTTCTTCTTTGCCCCTTACAAGCCACAGTATTCCAGCAAAATAAATTTGAAACTGCTCAGTATTTCACAAGGAAAATAAATACTCATATTATTTAAAAGGTTCCCAAAGTTTCACTTTCATAACTAAATAAAAATGTTTCCCTCTGACCTTTGAGAAGGAAAACAAAAAAAAAAAATTTTTTTTTCCCTTGTATTTATATCTAATGTCACTGAAACACTTTTTATTTCCAGTCAAAGTGAAGAAGAAATTTGAACAAAATTGAAAAAAGTCTTTGGCTTTCTTCAAATCTTTTCACACAAAATCAGCTGGTTTTACCTACAAGCCCAAAAGAGTGAAGGGGCTTGGCCTCCCACCAAGGCCCTGGCCTGAAGGGCAGAAATTCATGTCCCAAGTTGTCCGAAGTACAAAAGTCCAGCTCAGTTCGTATGAAGAAGATATGTAGTTAATATGAAATTGTGAGGTAAAGATGGGAACTACTGAGTAGACTGTAGGGTGGGAAATATCATTAAATGTAGCCTAAGAGAACATTTGCTGTTGGCTGAAGAGAAACACAGGGCTTGGGCTCCTGTGTGGAAACCCAGACAGACCAACTGTTTTGAACACGAGGGAACAAAGAAAGGCAGAGAGGTCATTCAGTCCTAAAAGAGGCACGGCAAAATAAACATGATATAAACTTTCATGAAATTTTTTATGATGAGGGTGGTGACATTGGAACAGGTTGCCCAAAGAAGTTCTGGATGCCCCATCATTGGAAGAGTTCAAAGTCAGGTTGGATGGGGCTTTGAGCAACCTGACCTACTGAAAGGCATGGCGGGGAGGGGGAGGGGTTGGACTAGATGATCTTTAGAGGTCACCTCCAACCCAAACCATTCTATGATTGTCTTACAAAATTAGGTTTTCCTCCCAAGGTAAGGAAGAAAATGGTTAATGGGGGCTAGTCAATGTTTACCCTGTATCCATTACAGCTCAAATAAGAGTGTAATGGTTCTTTAAAGAAAACACAGGCAGTAACATGGTAAATCATGGTATTTGAAGAGTTATGTATGGTGCTCAAACTATAATAGTGGCTCAGATTATCTGATTTTCTGATATTCAAAGGCACATGCCCTGAGAGAAGCTCAGACAGGGAAAAGACAGCCAGGAAACATCAGTGTTGAGCAGAGGTAGCAGTCTGTAAAACAACATTACCTATAAAAGGCTGAAAAGATTAAAGCTAGAACAGTGTTGAGGTACCTACCCAAGAACCATGAAAAGATTGTGTGGCAAACAAGTAGATCCACTGTGACCTCTCTGGGTCTCCTCCTCAGTCCAAGGAAACACCCTGACTGGAGCAGTGCCACAGGGCTGTGCGCATGACGCCGCCTCTTCCTCCAGATTAAGCAAATGCGGCTGCTGGAAGATAACTTGCATTCCTGCTGTCACGTCTTTTCACTTGTGCTCATTTTCTTCCCCAACACCTTCTTCTTTCTGCTCCTCTTCCTGTGCCTTCATTTTATGTCTTAGCTGGCTAGATCACTCTTTTTGGCAGCACCGATGCCAAGCCTAAAACAGGGAGGCAGAGTAAAGCAATGCCTTTAAACAGCTCAATGCTCATAAAAGCCAAATCTTGGAGTTACCATGTGCTATGCTCAGTCTCTTCTAGCAACAATGCTGTAAATTAAAGTCAAGAGCAGAAACAGAAGGTGCATTTTCTAGCTTGGCTTTTTTTCCCTTTCCCCTTTTGTGTATACTTGTCTTAATTTATCATTTAGGAGGCAGATTCAGGCTTTTACCACAACAGTAATAACAGCAGCTCTGGCTCATCATCTTAACTTCTTCTTCATCCAAAAAGAACGGTTATTACTATCTTTAATACCACCTAAAATGCTGCCAAATACAACAGTTTCCCTTATAAGATACAAAACAAAACCAACAACCACTACTGCAGCTATGAAGAAAGGAAGTAAAAGATGTGGTTAAAATCTCCCTCGACCACTTTCCCTAATTTTTTCTTTTCTTTGTGGCTAATAAAGTTTTAAACTTCTGGTGGTGTTTTTTTTTTTTTTAAGACGTGGGTGTTTGTTGAAGGACATTTGTGTGTCTCTGAATGGACAGACTTTAACTGTTCAGTATTGTACAGTGGGTCATATAAATAAATACCTTTGACCCTCCTGACTCATTTGTTCCAGTAAAACAGGCTTAAAGCTTCTAATTAATACAGGATGCCACTATTGTCTCTCTATCCCCCACAGATGACTCTATAAACACTGTGCCATTGTTTTTTCATTATGTTCTTCTTCCCAGTGCTCTTCCTCTCACTGCTTAGCTGCCATTCCTTACTGACTTAGGAGCCCCAACCATCTCTGCCCTCCTCAGGAAAGAGCTGTTCTTACCCTGATATCCTTTACTGAAATGAAAGGCAGTCCTATATGGTAATACTCAGAGTCTTTACTTTTGGTTATATAAACCTGAGAAAATGTAGTTCTTCCAATGATGATGGAAGATAAGTGCCTTTTTATAATTCAGATCATTCATATCCTTGCCTTCAAGATTCTGGCCTACAACAATGGTATAGTCTGTTACCCCATTGCAGCTCACCCCTCTCTTCTGGCCTCTGCAGCCACAGCATCATTCTGCACTGTCTTCTGTGTAGCCAGTTTTCTTGGAAAGACTCTATATGCATGCCAGGCTCCTAGGCATCCATCCTCTCACAATCTATTATGCCCTGCTAACATCACAGATTCTAGCCAATACAGAGCCAAAGGGCTTCACCAATATTGAAACTGCAGAAGGCAACTAAGTTAGAAACAAGGAAACATCTTCCCATCACAAAGAAAACTTGACAGTCTAATAGTTTGTACAAACAAAACTGAGGAATCTCTGTTGTTGGACACATTGGCAAAGAGACAGCATGGACATCTGGCAGGAATGGGTTACCTGCAACGGATTATGTTGTGGTAGAATGGATGTTCTGCCTGATCTGTTGAGGTCCTTCCCAGACATAATTCCTGATTCTGTAATGAAAGCAGCAATATCTGACTCCACCTAAACCAGGTAAGCCTACCCTGAATTCTGTTCAAGCAGCCACTTAAAAGCTGTGGTCAAATTACACTGAAGCCAGGCTCTTGGTAACTGTTTAACAGTTGCCACCACTTACGGCCCCATTGCAGGTTGCCCTTTTTATACCAGCCTTTTCCCAGATCCCTTCTCCTGCTTCTTATTGCCTGCTCTGACTGTAAACATGTCAAGAGAAATAGCTTGTGTGAAATATTGGCCGTACTACTTGGAATGGAAGATGATCCTTTCAAGTCAGTGAGACAATTCAGGGTAGTAAAACTAAGCACATATTCATCTGTAAAATATTAGTGTAATAACAATGCAGATTTGAGGGACTGTTGACACTCACATTCAGAGAGCTGTAATACGGAATTACAAATCAACTACACTGAAGTTGCACTTTCGATGACTGAAATTGAAGCTTTTGCAGTTCTACAAATTAAAAATAGGGTCCCACAGTAAAAAATATTTTTCATTGTCATATAAAATACATTTGGTAACACTCAGAATCCTCAGGAAAATTTCAAATGCAATTTGTGAAATTAAAATGAAAGGGTGCTACACAAAGGCACCAAATGGGAGTCTTGTTGTTAATGAGGTCACCAGTGAAATCCCCATTCCCAGGAGGGAATGATCAGTATCTCACTGGAGCAAAGGTAAATAAGAGATGAGGTGATACAAATTTTTGATTCAAGACATTGAACTCCTGGCATATCCAATAAAATCAGAATGCATTGAAGCTGACTTGAATTAGTTGCAACAGGTGAAGATCTTCAGTAGATCTGTTTCTGTCAGCAAACATATTCAAAACTTTGGCTAAAAATGATCAAAAGACAGAATAGATAAGGTCCATCAAGCCTTACAGAAAGCAGGAAGACGCTAAAAAGAATGCAGCTGTCAATTAGAGAAGAACTAGTGATATTTTAAATAAGCAGAAGCAGAGTGATTAGTGCATAAATGAGTTTTCTGTGTTGGTAAACAAACAAGGAATTACCAAGCAAAAGAAACAGGGCTATCTTTCAGCATTCAACAAATAGAAAATGACTTAACCGTTAAGAAAACAAACCTTATACTACAAAAAAGGATTCTGTAAACAGTGTAAAGGAAAAAGAATAAAATTTAACAGCTACTTATAGTCTCAATTAACAATATTTAAAGAAGAGCACATTTTTCCCCAACTATGTTTGTATAATAAAAGACATCTCTCCCTTATTTTAAACATTGTTAGTCTTATATTTTTTATAGCTATAACAGCCTGAATATCTCCAAGAGGAGTAAACATACAGAATACAGCTTTGATACAATTAAACAGAAAGGATTTGCCACAGTATGATGACAAGAAATTACCAACAGGAACTTGAATAATAACTAAGAATTCTTTAGATCTTGCATCAACAGCAAAGGATGTTAAGATGTGTTTGTCATATGATGCAATTCTAGGAATAAAGACTGGCTGGAAAAGGTGTCAGCTGGTAATTAATGACAAGCACATGAGAAATCATTAATAAAAATTATTCCTATGGATGACGAGCTTCTCTGCAATACTATAACAAAAATTGGTTTGTTTTATGTATGCTATATTATACTCAAACCAAATAGTTGATTGTTAAAATATATGATAATAGCTTACAGTGTCATTAGGTTTCATTTCAGTAATGTCAGGTACGGAGCAAATGTATTGAACAGATGCTGAAAGTAACCTTGGTAATATGAGACGCGGAGCCTGAGCTAGCAACACTGAAGTGGTGGTCTCAGAGCCCACTGCTGGGTATGCTATGCTAGCCTGATCTTCTGAGAAAACAAGCCTTACACAATCACCACCCATCAGTCCATGTCCCTGACACTCCCCACCTTTGCCACCTCCCCATATTTGAATGTGCTGGCCAATTTTAGCACTGAATTGCAAAATAATTGAGGTTGGATGAGTCCAACTCCTGAAGTATCCAAAGCTAAATTAATTTTAACAATGTTGAATCACAAAATGATTCAGATTGGACGAGACCTCAAGAAGTCATCTGGTGAACTGTCAATTGCTTAATGCACTTTTTACAACTTTCAAACAAATCTGCCATTAACATACACATATACACACTGCTTATGCTTTGTATCAGCTGACTGACCAACTAAGACGCACATACCTGTATTAACATAGCTTTAGATGAGTCACGGCACATACTGACGCTTACACAGATGGGGTGGCACCTTGGGGGGGTGCAGGGTGAGTTAGGACATTGAATTGAGGATATAGAACATAATTCTGTACAAAAATAGTTTTGATTATTCTATTGCTCATAGAATAAATTGTTTGCCTAAGGCATAAATGTAAGAATTGAAAACATAAGACTCATTAAATGGGCTAGGGAATCATAGCATAAAATCTGACGCAAATAACCTTCTAATTTCAGTTTAAAAGGCCATATTTCATTTCTACCTACAAACAACTTTATAATGATGTGGACTTTTTTTCTGTTCTGAAGGGCCTGCAATCAGAAGGTGAATTTCTGTGCAAAGGGTTTGAGACACTGCATGAGGGGAAAAATATCTAAAATAAAAGCAGTTCTTTTTTACAAGCCTGATTTTCTTTCAGCCCAGCTATTCATCAGCAACCACATAACAGTAATAAAGAATCAGAGAAACAACTACTTTTTACAAATCCTGAACATCATTTGGATACAGAAGTGTGCACTATTTCTAACACTATGCCCTCTCCCCTACCACATCCTTGAACTTCACTGCTTCACTGCAGAATGCCTACTTAGAGGCTTGCCAAACAATAATACCCAGTGATGTTACAAAAAAACTCATCTGCCCTTCATCACTATCATTTAAACTACAAATTATAGCTCTGTATGATCTCTCTTGGACTTTGCCACTCTTCAAAATTTGACCATCTGGACTTAAGGAGGGATTTTATTCATCCACTGGGAAGAATGGAGGCCCCTCAACAGAAGATTTGGACTTCGTTTTACCAGGACTGTTTCCCTTCCTTGGTGCTGGCAGTGGGATCACATGGCGATTCAGCTGAAGATGTAACCAGATGAAGATACCATCTGTTTCTCCTGTACTGAGTAACTGGATCAGACTCAAGTATGTAGCAGCTTCGGGTGTAGCTATGTCTACAGACAGTAGCTGATGCTATCCGGTATTTCTCCAGAATGCTTTAATCAGCACGAAAATGTCTTTCGTAAGTGAAGCTAAATGTCAGGTCTTCTACTGATGTGTAGAGGAGAACACCTCAGATCTCCTAGATGCAGGGGTCTCTTGACATGCTTTGATATAAATGCTCAGGTTGAAGGCTTGCCTGTGCCATCAGTAGCATTATGGTGACCTTTCATTCCATAAGCTGATTTTGTGCCGTTGTGTGGAGTGTTCCCATAGTGCTCTGGAGAATTTTGTTGCAAGACTTTCTCACTAGTGTGCATTTCTTTGCCCAGCAGGGTGTCCTCCATCTTGAACTGTCTCCAACCTCATTGGATCCCAAAATGCTGGAACATGTACCTGCCAAACTATCGCTACTGTCAGTAGTTATTTCTGCTCAAAAGCTGGTAAGACTTAAATTTCACTCTAGTCTGCTGACTTGTGCTTTACTAGGAGACAGAATTTCAAAATACCTAGGAAAATACTCCATGCTTAGTAAACATCATACAAGTCCAATATTTTTTATATTCCAAAGTCTGTTAATACTGGTGTTAGTCTGCCTTGTGTTTTAGCTTCTGCCCCAACTCTGCCTCTGTCTTAGCATACTTTGTTGCTGTTGTGCCAACCAAAAATGAATTTTCTAAGGTGTTGCTCTTCAAAGGCTTTAGGTATGTCTACACTGCAGCCAGAGCTGTGACTGAATCCTGCAGAAATGTATTCAAGGCAGCTTTACATAAGCAGGTTGGGTATTTAGAAGAGTATAGCTGAAATAGCAGGGAGATTACATACAGGCTGGAGATACACTAGTTTTTGTGGTGAGGCTAGCAAGTGACTCAAAACACACTGGGCATCCTTGAGACAGGGAGTGAATAATAAAGAAAATAGTAAGTATACATGGGCTTCCCTGACCTGTATGAATAATAAACACTGAAATATTTTGGTGAAAAAAAAAAATCATGCCAGTATTTTTGTGATTTTATAAATCATAGATGCTTAATTTGATAATTGATCATGCTTAGTATCTTAAGCAATACAGAGAAAGCAATGAGGATTAACTGGACAGCAAAAGACAAATTTCCTGTCACTCCCTGAAGGTGTTGCCTTGATTGGAGAGCACGCTCCTTGTCTGGTAGGACAGCTTTGAAAGTCACGACCAATGCAAAGAAATCCTGATGCTTTCTTGGCTGAGTGCAGATTTTTGTCACCCTAATAGAGGAAATTTATCAGATTCAAGCTAAGACCTCTTGGGTATTGGCTAGAAATGGCACAGTTACCCTTTAATCACATAATTGAGTAATTTAGGTCCATTACTCAATCTATTCTTAGCCTTTTAGGAAACGTATTTAGAAATTTTACCATCCAAATTGTGACCCAAGGACAGCATTGGCCATGCTTACAGTAGTCTGTTATGCTTACCTCAGCTGGCATATAATGCAGTGACATAAGCCCTGCAGAATCTTGCAGGGGTCAGATGGCCTGGAAACGTACTGGAAATACGAATGACTCATCCAGCGTTCAAAGTTTTCCTCCCTCGGACCAAAGGAACAACAGCTTTATATATTTATGGGAGATGCCAGGATCACACACTAAAAGTATAAGTGGTTGCCGTGGGATGATCTTGGCTGCCAGTTGCTCACCAAGCCCCTCTATCCTTTCCCCTCCTCAGCTGGACAAGAGGAAAATATAACAAAAGGCTCATGGGTCAAGATAAGGACAAGCAATTACCGTCACATGCAAACAGATTTAACTTGGGGAAATTAACTGAATTTATTGCTAATCAAATCAGAGTAGGATGGATAGTGAGAAATAAAAACCAGTCTAAAGGCACCTTCCACTGACCCCTCCCTTCTTCCCGGGCTCAACTTCAATCCCAATTTTCTCTACCTCTTTTCCCCTCAGCGGAGCAGGGGGGTGGAGAACGGGGGTTGAGGTCAGTTCATCACGCATTGTCTCTGCCCCTCCCTCTCACACTCTTCCCCTGCAGGGCGACAACCTGCTTCACCATGGTCTTCGCTACAGGCTGCAGGGCAATCTCTGCTCTGGCACCTGGAACACCTCCTCCCCTTCCTTCTTCACTGACTTTGGTGTTTGCAGGGTTGTTTCTCCCACTTATTCTCACCCCTCTCTCTCACTGCAGTTGCTGTTGTGCAGCAGTTTTTTTCCCCCTGCTTAAATACATTATCACAGAGGTGCTACCACTGTTCCTGATGGGCTCGGCTTTGACAATTGGTGGGACCTTCTTGGAGCTGACTGGAACCGGCTCTATCAGACACGGGGGAAGCTTCTGGCATCTTCTGACATACGCCACCCTTGCAGCCCCGCTGCTATCAAAACCCACATAAACCAATACAGTGGTCAAAAGCAAAGTGGTCTTCAACCCACTCTTTTCACCCAAAAGGCAGTCCAGATTTCTTCAGATAAATCTTCTTCCATGCATTCAAATTATTTTAGTATAGGCCTGATGTGATCTTGCAGACAGACCAGGACTGTCAGGCTATCAATCTCTCCATCACTACATCAGGGACAGAGAGGATGGAACCTCTAAGACTACTGAAAAACATCTAAACTGTTTTCTTGTTCCAGTGACTAAACAGAAGGCAGGCTGTATTCACTAACACAGGAACCATAATTTCCTTTTTTTAGATTCATGTAGGTATTTCATCTGTTATAACTCGATTCTTGTTCTGTGGTTTGCGGCTTCCCTGCCTAGTTACAAATGTTCTTGATTGAGTTGAATTGTGGATGTGGCTAAACTTATTGCTTCCTCTTGCCTTGAATAATAGCTTCCAATGTTCCACTACAGTCTTGATATTGCTGCACAGCTCAGTACACTGGATTCAGAGCCAAGTAGGCATTTTCTTTATAGATCAATATTTTGAGGAATCTCAAAATACGACTGGAGTTTTTCACTCTTGTCCTCAAAGAAAATATGACTTTTGGGGAACTGTTTTATAAAATTATCTTTGTTTAATTATGAGATCTTAAGCATGACAAAGAGGGTTTTTTTTAATGTTCGAAATATTTCTTGCAATTTTGCACTTAAGACAAAATGAAGTCATTTTAAAAAGCTTTATATTTCTCAAAGCTATAAATTGTTCCTTCTGTCATCAGGATCATTTTCCCTATTCCCATGCACTTGGGTGGAGCACGTAAGAATATGGTTTCTGTAAACAAACAAGTTGATGAATTGCTTTGTCAACCACTAAAGAGAGCTGCAAGCACCATCACTCCCAGCTCATCCAGCCTGCAAGACAGGACTGCTCCAATTCTCTCTCTTTTTGCAAACTGTTTTTTATCTACCAGTGAGACTACTGATGACTTTCATTCAATTTAGTAAAATTCTTATTAGTTAAACTTAGAATTTTTCCCACTACAATGGCAAGTTTAAATTGGAAACTTAGGGTTTTGTATCATTTGAGCTTTCAAAGAGGGATTCTTGAGTATTACCAACATACTTTTTACTCCATTAAGTTCATTCTGCCTTTCACTTAAACAGACAGAATAACTTTGCTAGTGTACTTGTTTGGTTAAAAGGGAGAAGATTATCTTTTATGAATGATTCCTTTCAAGGAAAGATTGATTTATACTTAAACTACTGGGTCCTCTCAGCAGTAAGCAAGAGATTACATTACATGTTCAGTTTATCACACATTCATAAAGCTTACCACACAGTAATACTCCACATGTTCTACAACTGCAATAATATTTAGTTGCAGAAAATTCTTCAGTTTAGAGCCAGCATAAATATCCAAAGTATACAGTTTTCCTCCATAAAATAGATGGGCTATCACATGCGCTGCAGCTATACTGGTTCTGCTGCACAATGCAATTCCTTGTCCTTGGAAACTATCCTAAATCTCTAACATCAAAACTGTTATGGGTAGGTATTTCCAGAATTTCAAGTGCAGATACAACTATTACTAGAAAGTATGCTTTTGGGTGGATATTTCATTGCTACTAAACCATCACAAAGCCAACAGTGCTTTCGAGCAGCCAGCTTCTTGTCTCACTTCACACAGACATACTCTCAGAAACACTCTTAAAACTTGTGCCAGAAAGAAGACTCCCACTAACAACAAACAGATGCTGCTATTTGGCTTGCCCACATTAAAATTTGAATAATGTGATCAACAGAAACCTATTAAAAATGCTTGTCCAGCATAGCAGTGTTAAGCACAATACTTAATAGCAATTTCAGGACACCTAAAAATACTGACAATGCTACAGTACTTTGAGGTATGCTATTTAATATCCTCCCCCCTTCATCTCAACTACTGTAAGGAGTACGTTAACTGAGAAAACAATAGCCTTTGGAAAGACATAATCTTGCAACAGCATTTGTTGGGAATTGGCCAAACTTTAAATCAGGTTTCCCAGATGAGACCTGGTTTTCTCAAAAATGCTTTGTACTAAAGCTAGTTTATCCAAGGCATTCAAAGATTCGGATCCAGAAGGGTATAATTAGAGTTCAGCCTGCAGCACATTGTAGGAGTTACACACTAGATGCTGGAATGTTTGTTCAAACACTTAGAGGAGTATTTCTGTTCTTGTTCACAACATCAGCGTGCAAAAGAAAATTTAGGCAGCACTGGGTGAGATCACTTCGCAGTGGTTCAGGTTATTCAATCCGCAGAGGACCCAACCTTTTATACCTGGCAATTGCTAATCCACCCCACACATGTACAAGCAAGGGCATATGTGCAGTTCCATAGGGTTTCATCCCATCACCAGCCCGATTCTGCATTTTTTATGTACACATCTGCCTAGACAGGCTACCTTTTGTGCTGAATTTGGATTCTGTAGTTTCCTTGTTCTCCCAACACTGACGTGAACCGAGATCATGTCTGAGAACCAGCAGATACAAGCTCAGGGAAATGATATTGCAGATTAAACAAAGCACAGAGTAACTCCTGGAAGTTTGCAAACCTACTCTTTGCTGGTTTATTAATTCAAGGTCTTATTAAATATCACTACTTGGAGACTGCCCAGGGATAGCAATGACTCAAAGCACTCCCTGCTTTAAAAGGTCTGGTGCTTGACCCAGTTCTTACAAAAAAAAAATATAGGACATCAATTTAATTCCTAACCTTACATTTCAGCTCACTAGCGACAGGACACTTGTGGCTCTCAAAAAGCTTTGGCTCTATAAAATGTAATAATCCAGCTTGTCAGCTGAGTAACTGCTACTTTGAACAGCCCTGTTGGTAAGGTTAACTAGGCCTCTCACGTGTGCCGTTTCCATGATAGCGATGGGATCCTCAGGTGCTAAGGGGCCATGTCCTTGGCACCAGTTCCCTTCTCTGCAGACAGCTCGTTTTCTTTTTCAGAGACACTCCCCAGTAGTTCTTTCAGTTGCCACAAACTTGGCACCTTTTTAAAGTGTGGGAATCAACCCCAGGTCAGGCTGATTGGGCACTACCTAACCCACTTCTGATTAGTGATGAAGAGTACACCCCACCACAAGCCCTGCTCAGAAGGCAATTTAGGCATTTAAGAATGTAATTTTAACTTTTTGCTTGTTTATTGGGTAGAAACCAGTGATAAGTATTTCATTTAAGCACCCTTAAGAACAATTCACCATCTGAAAAGCCTGCCTTTTATACTGACAAGTTATGCATGTCGCCCCACACAGAAGTTCCTATGAAGGATACTCAGTGCTCCTTGGTAATATGTTTTGAAAAATTGCTATTTCCTTACAGCTTTTTCTGTAATGGCAAATTTTGGAAAAATATAATAGCTCTTGAGAGCTGATGGCACAACTTTTCTGCTACATGAAAAGAGGCCTATCAGAAACTTGATTGTAGCCAAGTGATTTTCAGACTAGTTCTCAGCCAGGTCCCATTTACCCAGTTTCTGCTTTAAGTCATACTGGCTTGCCCCTCTGCTACCTGACAACAGCCACGCCAATGCTGCTTCAAAGACCTTGGCCTCTACAGTAACGTACCTGAAATACACTCTGATCCTTTGGCTGATGAGAAATTTTTAAATCCACGTTTAATTTTCTTAAGCCTGGAGATACAGATATACTGTCACATCTTCATTGTTTTAATTTTTTTTTTAATGCATTACTAAAGGCAAAATTGGACTGCTGCTTACATTCATTTATGGAAAATTTGTTTCTAAATACTTAACAGAAAGAGACTGTACTTCCTCCACCAATGTACTCATTTCTTGCTTGCTTGGCCAGTTCACATGGGGTATAATCACATCTTCCAGATCATTTCACAGGTGCTTTGATCTGTTGCCTAAATTTACGGTAACAGAAAAGAATGCTGCTAAGATGAACAGCACACATCACTCAGCTTTAGAATGCAGATATGGTCCTTTGCCTGCTGAGCCACGACTTCCTCCTTTTTCCTAACAGCTGCCACTGCAGGTATTCGAGACATAACCTTGATTCTCCTGCATGCACGAGGTGCCTTTGTTAATGAGCAGAGAATGTTTGGCTCGCTAGTGGCCCTCCTCAAATACTTTAGGACAGGATGCTAGTCAATACAGTAACTTTAGAAAAAAGCTGTGACTCACTCTGGCTTCCCTGGCAAACTCAATTGAGAATGTTTTATTTCCCCAGTGCTTCCTCTGATTTGGAGCAGGACAACAATATCACAGACGGGCCAACGCATATTGTCGACTGATCTTATTTTTCATCCAAGTATTTTGGAATTGTTACAGTAAGAAATATTTTTTTCTTCATTTATAAAGGGGAAAAATGGAATATCCCAAAGGGCACCAGGAAACCAGCACTTGGCCTTGGAATTGCAGGTGATTAATCATTCCTTTCAGACATGCTTATGAGAGTTGTCTGTGCTGCCTTACTGTAACCTACGTGCTCTGCGATACACTTGGAGAACTTGGAGAGCGCTGCAGGCACTGCCAATTTTTAAGTAGGACTTGCCAACATGAACACAAAACGCCGTGTCTTCGTGCAGCTAGCTTCAGTTATAGAAGTATACAATTGTCCAAGGCAGCTATTTCAGAGCATGCCCTTTGTCTCCAGGTCTCGTCACAGATGCTGCACGCTCTCTTTTGCAGCCTAACCACAAGGCCAAACTTCTGCTGCATGGCGTGCCGTTAGGCGCTCTTGATAATGGATCTTTGAAGTATTTTGATTCAACCTCTGGAAAGAATTAAGCCATACAACTACAACAAGCTGCTGAAGCACCACATCCTTTCCATGCAGAAAACAACTTTGCAGGAAGAGCAGAAACAAATCCTCTGCTGTTATCACTTCCCTGCGAGGGCTCTGTCGCCTGGACGGACATCCATTCTTAAAAGCCTCCTGCCAGCGTGGGGGCAGAGGCCCTGGGGGGGACAGGACAGTGGAGATCGGCTAGGGGAGCGGCAGCGCCGGGCCACTAAGGCTCGTGTGCCCCACCGCGCTGACAGGGAGTTAACCGCCAGGCCGGAACCGCGCAGGGCAGAGCCCCGCGCTGCCTCGGGGGCTGCCCACAGCAAAGGCCGTTGCCCCCTGGCCCGTCCCCGGGAGGCGGCACACGCCGCCCCGAAGCCGACCCCACGCCCCGCCGTCCCTGCCTCCCGCCCAACGGCCGGGCTCAGCCCCACCCCCTCGCGGCCGCCGCCCGGCACGTGCCCTTCCCAGCATGCCGCGCGCGGCGCCCGAACGGCCGCGTCGTGCGTCCGCGGGAAGGGGCGGGGCACCACCCTCCCCCCCGCCCACCACCGGGAGACCGCGAGCGTGGCCGGCGGGGAAGGGGCGGGGCCTCCTCGCCCCGCCCACCTCCCTCCGCCGGAGACGCCGGGGCGACAGCCAATGGGGAAGGCGGTCGGCGAGGTGGGGGCGGGGCTTGTGGAGGCGGTGAAGGGGCGGGGCCGAGTTGCCGCAGCGCCGCCGCCGCCGCCGCCGCTTGTAAACAGATCCCGCCCCACGTGACGCGGCGCGCGGAGTACCTGTGCGGGGGCAGCGGGCAGCGACCGCCGTGGCGGCGGGTCCATGAGCAGAAGCGGCGGCGGGGCGATCTCTCGGCCGCGGGCTCCGAGCGGACAGGAGGTGATACCGCTCTGTCCTCCCTCCCTATCCCTCGCCGCCTCCCTGGCCGCTCCGCTGGGCACCCAGCACATCCCCCGGCCTCGGCGCCTTACCCGTCCCCCCGCCGCGAAGATGGCCGGTGGTGGGCGGTGAGGCGGGGCTGCCGGGAAGCCGTTGCCGGCCGGCGGGGCGGGCGGGGGGCGGCTGACGGGACGGGAGCGGGGGGGTGCGTGTGAGTAGGGGGGGGAAGCCGCGCAGCGCCATGTCCGCCTTCGCCCTGGAGGAGACGCTGGAGGCCGACTGGGTGGCCGTCAGGCCTCACGCCTTCCAGGAGCGGGAGAAGCACAAGTTTGTCTTCATCGTGGCCTGGAACGAGATCGAGGGCAAGTTCGCCATCACCTGCCACAACCGCACGGCCCAGCGCCAGCGCAGCGGCTCCCGGGAGCTCCGCCGTGGCGGCACCGCCGCCCCCGAGGCTAGAGCCGCCCCTAAGGCGGGCAGCCCCACGGCGCGCAGGGGCCCGGCCTGGGGCGCCGAGTCCGGCCTGCCGCGGGGCTCCCCGCATCCCCGCGCCGAGGCGCTGCCCAAGAGCCCGCTGCGCGCCAGGGGCAGCCCGGCTCGGAGGCCGCAGCGGGGCCCGGAGGCGGCAGGTGCCGCCGAAGAGATAGAAGTGCTGGAGCTGGGGAAGGAGGAGGCCTCGCCGCTGCAGGCAGCCGAGCCGGCCGCTCCCGACGCGGAGCCCGCGGGGGAGGAGTGCAGCTGGGCCGGCCTCTTCTCCTTCCAAGACTTGCGAGCTGTGCACCAGCAGCTGTGCTCGGTGAACTCGGAGCTGGAGCCCTACCTGCCTGCCTTCCCCGAGGAGCCCTCGGGCATGTGGACGGTGCTGTTCGGAGCCCCGGAGCTATCCGAGCAGGAGATGGATGCCCTCTGCTACAAACTGCAAGTTTACTTGGTTCACAGCTTGGATACCTGCGGCTGGAAGATCCTTTCGCAGGTGCTTTTCACTGAGACCGATGACCCCGAGGAGTATTACGAGAGCCTGAGTGAGCTGCGACAGAAGGGGTATGAGGAGGTGCTGCAGCGGGCCCGCAGGCGAATCCAGGAGGTGAGGATACTGCATGGTCCAGATATCTCCACCTTACTGTTACCTTGTCCCTTACTCTGTGACTTCTTCTTTAGCTATTCTCTCCAGCTGCTCCCCTCTGCCTTTGCAGAGTTGACCAAACCACAGGACAAAAAAAAAGACGGAAAACTAGTTTTAAAAGAAAAAAGTTTTGAAAATCAAAGTAAGAAAATGAAGCTTAACATTTCCAAGGTCTCTAGGGCCAGGGTTTAAGAAGGTGCAGAGTTCCCTAGTCATCTAAGCGTGGCTCAGTACTTTTTTCAGTGCAATAGAATGTAGATCTTTTTGAACAAGGATCTGATGGATTTTGCAAGGTCTTGCTCCCAGAGTTTTGTTCTTTTGTGGCTTTGCACCAGGATGTGTTGGAGGCTGAGTTTTTCTATTTAATGGGAGCAGCAACATATGGTGTTTATTTTGACAGTACAGTTTTGGCACTTGAGGCCAAAAAATTTTAGGTTTCTACAGGCTCTGGGTGCTGAATCTGGTATTTCAAGTGGGATGATGTTTTCCAGTGAAATTGCAGGACCTACAACCTTTGTTCAGCTGGTAAGTTGGGATTTTAAAAAGCAGGCTGTCTGGTCCTAATGAGTATTTACTGTGTTGCCATTGCTAGTGTCTGACAAGACTTGCGTGTTTCAGGACTCTCCATCTCTTTCTCATACCATACTATTTAGAGGAAAGTAATTGAGGAGGTTCTACTAACTTCTTGCATCAGTGTGTGAGAATTTTTTGATGTCTTTGTGGACTGAGGTATATGAGGATCCACACTTTTCTAGCGAAAAAGGAGAATATTACACTTGTTTTTATGTTTTCAGTGGCCTTGATCCAGAATGTACAAGGATCTATCTAGGTGCAACTATGTGTAATAATCAGGGTATGGAATTCTGTATTTTTGCAAAACCATCTAAATTCTGTTGGGTGCAAATGGGTCAAGTTTGGCTGCTTCTGCTGCCACATATATCCTACCGATGTTGTGTGTTCAAAAATGTGTGGTGGTGAATGTTTTTCCTTGATGGAGTATGAGCATATCTGCTTGCTGTCTGTTTTGATGGCAGTTTTGCATCTTTGTAGGATTTGTGCCGAGCTTTTCTGTAGTGACTGGAGTTACAGAGTGAGAAGATTGTTTCATCAGTGATGAAATCATGATAAGGGCATCCAAGTGTAGCGTTGTCAGACACAAGTTTATTTCCAAACTGTTGTGTTAGAATATATTACTATGATTTTTTTTTATGGCTATTTAAAGGGCTGAATTAATCCTCACTAGTTTTGATGTGCAACTACGAATTAGTCTAATAGTCTTCCACAGTAATTTTTAGTCCAGAGAATATGAAAGCCTATTGTCTTCCACTGTTCTCTCTTAGACTGCATGAATGCTTGAGACTTTGTACTTATATTCACTTATCCTTCAGCTCAGCTGTTTTTATTAGGAGCTGAACAGGACAAGAGTCCTGTTAAACATGTGGAGTTTGGGAACTGGATACCTAACTCAAAGCATGTGGTGTTTTTGAGGAAACACGAATTTGGAATTACTGTGCAAGAACTATTTGTTTCTTGGAGGATCTCAACTTCTATTTTGTTAGCACCAGTAGTGTCGGCAAAAAATAAATTGGTTATCAAAAGGCAAAGCAAGCTTTATCCATCAAGATGTCTAAACTGAAACATCTTGCTCTCTGTTAAGGTTCAGAACTTGGTGTCGACAAAATGGTAAAGCTTATTTATGTATTTGACAACCTTCCTTTCCCATAGTAACCAATTCAGTAGTGTACCTAAAGTCAGTAAAGCTGTACTTCTGTCACTGTCAGTTGTGTAAATTGATCCTTCCTTAATTAAAGGTAGTTCATGTTTAAGAAAAGAAACTAACAGAATGACCTGCTCTTTCCCTTTTGGCTCTCAAGTTTCTCTTTTCCTTACTTGTTAGTAGTTTACTTGGTCCACAGGAAATGTCTTTCTTTTAGGCAAATACTGGTATTGTTTGTCATTGCAATTCTAGGCAAAGGAAGCAATGGATGATGGGTACTGTTTGGTATTTCTGAAGTAAAGGTTTTTCATACTTTCGAGAGAACCTACTGAATCAATGTTTCATCTCTCACTTCAATTTACTTTTCCACCTGTGCTTGAAGCCAGTCTGTTGCCTGATTGCAGGAGTGTTCGATTCCTGCAATTTTAAATGATTTTACCTCTTACAAGAACTTTTTGGGAAAAGGGGAAGTGATTGAGCAGCACTGGCAACTGAAATGATATCAAGGAGCATAATGAATGTGAAGGGTCTTCATTAGTGTAGAATTGTGAAAAAAAGCAAGTTTAGAACTCCAAGACTTTGGCTTAACATTTTAGAATGTGCCTCTGCGGTTTACAATTATTTCATAGATCTCTCTTCCAGGACAAATTCCTCTCTGCAGGTAGATACTACTTGAAAAATGCTTGCAGTTTCTGTTGATTACATTCTTCGGAGTGGAGAAGCAAAGTGAGCAGCAAAACCTCTCATGTTCTTTTTTTCGGCATCCCCTACTTGGCCATCTGTTGCTTTCCATAAGTTACACGCAAGCCAGTTTATTTTTGCAGCAGTTAGTAATTGTTGCTCTTTGTAATGGGCATTTTTATCTCTGTCTTAATTATAAGCCTTTAATAAGCCAGAAGAATGTTGCAAGTAGAAACAGATCCAAGATGAAGAAGAAAAATAGTTGTAGGGGAACTGCATGACCTGGAATTAATTTCTTCTACATAATTTTGCAGTTTTGAAATAGCACATCTTTTATTTTGTCAAATAAAACTATTAATTCTGGAATAGCTTAGGAATTTAACTTATCTTAATTTGTGCTAAAGTGAAAGTTGTATCTAAAGGAGTAAATATGGTTCTATCTCATCTTTCAAAATGAATAAACACTTGTTTAGAGCCGTTGTTCATTAAGCTTATGCCTGTTTAAAAAATTCCTTGGGTGCTCAGCTACAGGTCTGAGCTCCCAAATGGAGACATGATACAGAATCAGCTAATGACAAGATAAAAAGATGCTGTTTCAACAGAGAGGATGACACTGAATCCTTACTTAGGATTCCAGCTTCTTGGCCAGTATTTCCAAAATCTTAAACTTGGCGCCTACAAGGCAGAAAAAGTATTCCTCTGTACTCTCATTCCTGCCAGTTTCCGGTATATATTCCTCCCCATATAACAGGGGAGGAGTTTTTCTAGGCTGAGTGTAAATTTTTGTGAGTAAAGTAATATGAACGGTGGTGTCATTACCTCTTCATCAATGCTGTGTTGGCAAAAGGTTGAATGTAGTCACAGTTTTGCTGAATAAAAAGCGGTGTTAGTATAAACTATGATTAAAAGGGCTTGGTGGCTTACTCACACCAACAAACGTATTCCACTGTATGCTTATCCTTTTACTTGCTGTTGCATGGCGAGTTATGAGTTTTGGAAGCCTATCTTTACATGCCTATTTCAGCATCTTTGAGTTTATGGTACTTGTGAATCTCTCTGTTTCTTATATCTCTTAATTGCCATGGCAGTCTGAAATTTGGCAGATGATAGCCAATAGGATCTTGAATGCCCGTTACAAAAGTAGTCAGAGTCTTGTTTTGTTGTTGCCCTGTAAAATCTATGAACAGTCTGCAGGCAGACTGTTAAAGACCATTTTGCATCTCTGTTCTCTGTGTGTTCTTTGGAATTGCTTTAATAGAAAAGTTCAGAAACACTTTTTAGTGATGATTAAATTCTGAAGAAATTCTGAGGGCATCTTATTTTCTGTGGCTAACTTAAGACTGCCTCGGGTGTGAGGACCTATTGATATTTTAGTCTCCTTCCCCTGTGTAGTGGAATATTTTACTAAGCACCAGAACAGCCCTGGGAACTTTTATCTTATGTTGGTTGGCTTAATTTTCTTTTGATTCAAAGGGCTAGAAAGGTTAAGAAAAAATTAAATAAAAATCTTTTATCTGTTTTGTTATAGTAACAAGTTGTATGAGAAGAAAATGTAGGTTTTTTGGACAGAAATCTGTAGTCACTTTTTTCTTAAATCAGTGTGCATACAGTTTTTTAAAATGGCTTGCACAGTTTTAGTATGGAAGTATTTTTTGTTTTCAATGAATGAAATATGATTGTTAAATCACACAAATTGGGAAGTAATTGATTTGGTTATAGATCATGGAATTTCACATTTGTTGCTTTCCAAAGGTGCTGGCACACATTTCTGTTTACATCAAAAGAGGTAAATAATATCCATAGGTTATTCTTTTCTTTTGTTGAACCTGTTCTAATAGTTTAGAGAAAATGAATATTCAGGATCATCTCCGTAACTAGGAGAATTTAATTTCCTTGCTTTTGACCATGTGCATTCAGTTCTAAAGTAAATATGCGTATGGTAGGTAGTGGGGCACTGTACCAAAAATGCAAGTTTTCCAGAGGTAAGGTGACCTGTTTCTACTCAGTGCTCTACTGCTAGGCACAGTGTGATTTGAAGAGAGATTTCAATGTCAAACTTGTAAATAATGCAAAAGTAAATAATATTAAACACTACAAAGAAGTATTCAGTGTTTCAGTAATACAAAAAAAAAAAAAAGAGCTAGTGGTCATGTTTCCATCAAAACCACTGTAATATCTTTGTATGCAAGAAGCAAAGAAAACTGGATCCTGTATGTTAATTGCAGTCGCTAAGATTTATGATGTGTCTCAGCAGAAAAGAGAAGAACACTGGTTCAGATTTAACTTTGGAGCAGAGAGGATTAAAATAAGATATACTGTGGGTTTTTTTTATTGATATGAATGGAGCAGAGTTAAGACTAAAGCTGAGCATTCTGGAAATCCAGCCCAACCAATGAAATTTTTGTTTGAAAGAGTTGTTTTACATACTTGTTATTTGTAGTGTTAACACTTGTTTCCAGTAAAACAGTTTTGATTCACTTCTAAATGCTTTTTAAATAGGCTATTCAAGTATTGTACTAGTACTATAAGTTAGTACTAACCAAAACACAGTATGTCAGCAGCTGTAGTGCGTTCTCTGTAGAACAGGGGAGTAGCCTCCAGGATCTAAGGAGACACATGATAATAGTACTCTGGTTTGTGCTTCTGTTAGTGTCCAACCAAAGATATTTTCTTCCTTGTCAGCCGTCATCTTTTTATTAATCTAATTTGCAGCTGAAGTCATTAGCAATTATTTCTAGTTGTTACAAACAAGTCTTAAGTTACTAAATAATTTGAAGGCTTGGCATTTTAGGCATTGGAAGTTCACACCTGACTCATTCTGCACGGATCAAGCCCAATAGCAAGGACACCACAATACGTTTTCAGATAAGCAGAATTAAATGTGGAGTAGTTCCCCTTTTCTGCAAATAACGAAAATCTAAGTCACACGGATATTTTGTTTTCAGTGAGTTTCTGAAATGTGTTCTGTATGCATAAATCCATGTTACAAGTTAAACACTTGATAATGGCATGTGATACCGCTGGAAGATGCGGAAGTGAGGGAGAGAGGGCTATATCACTTGGGATTCTTGGACCCTTACAGTAGCAAGGATAATTAAATTTGCAATAGTTTAATCATACAGTGGACTCACTGTTGCTAAAAGCCTAATATACAATTACTTACCCTTTAAAAATACATACTTTAAAATGGCTTCTAGGAATCCTGTATTTAGAGGACATTGTACCACATTACTGTAGTACTTGCTTGTCTCTTTAGTCTGTGTCTAAGTCCAAAGCAAAATGACAACTTACTTTTTAATTGAAAAATCTTATCTTTTATCCTTTGTCCGTTTGATATCTTCTTGAGTAAATGCTTATTTTTTTTTCTACTGCCCTTCCCTTTTACTTCTGTTTTATACGTAGCAGCAAATTGTTTCAGATATTTATAGACTTGTGATCGTAGGGTGATTAGATTTTCTGTTTGTTTTTTTCTGCAATCTTTTTCTCTTGTCTCTTTTCCGGTCCCAATAGGATAGTAGTTTTGAGTTTGAAGTTTCGTGGTTTTTTTCTTTCCCCCTGCTTTCTACAGTGCATTTATGGCATATATGTATACGTTGATAGACTTCATGCATTGTTTTATTAATATCTTGTTAAGTTTGACAAGAGCTAGATGAAGATGATGAATACTACTGCTGTATCTGAAAATAGCAGAATGCTTAAAATAATGTACCTTTCTTCAAAACACGTACAAATTATATGTACACAAAGAAAAGGACATCTGCGTGAAAAATCATCACAGAATCATCACAGAATGTGTTGGGTTGGAAGGGACCTTTAAAGGTCATCTAGTCCAAACCCCCTGCAGTAAGCAGGGGAAAAAATTAGGTCTTCCTTGATGAAACTTAAGTTTTACATGAAAAATAAGAGTACACTCTGTAGAATATAGCAATACTGTTCAGTATGATCCTTAGTCAGCAAGTTTAGACTTAATTTTTAGAAACTGAAGACAGCGGCTTGCAAGTCTCGTAGTTCATTTCCTTTTCCAAGTACCTGGGAGAAAAAAAGGAAATAAAATGTAGCATATCCTCTGTTTAACTGTCTGAACTGGGAATGGGGAACCATTTATGCCTTGTAGTTGGGAGAGTATTCTGTTGATTATTTTATTCGATATTCCCCTTTGAAATTTTGATTGTTTTGTTTCCCTAGATGTAGAGATAGACCTTCCTCTATTTTTTTGTTTAAAGTTGTTCTAGTTGGTATGCAGTTGCAGCATTTTCATATGCCAGAATATTTTGAAGTGTGTACCACCTATGTAATAAACACCTTGTAATCTATTATGCTTCTCAGGATTCACAGCTCACTTTATATTTTAGCTTTTAGAGGTGGGGTTGGATTGCTCTCTTCTTTGTGTTTGCCTTCGTCTTCTTGCATGTTTTTTCTCAATTTTTCCAGCATTTTCTTTCTCTTGAGTTGAATGTCGTGCCTTCAAGTTGATGACTTTTAAAACTGCTTTTTTAATCCAGTAAATTTTTATTCCCCCTCTGTTTCTGGCTAAGATGGTATTACACAGGCAAGTTTAGAATTTGAAAGCAGATTCTTTCTAATAATTTCATCTTTTACGTTTCTTGCTGTAATATGACAAGACACTGCTTACAGATGATCAGTGAGGTTTATGTTGTTCTTTACGTATGTAACTATTCCTACCGCAGAGGTAAAGAAGTGACTCTAAAGCAGAGTTCTTCAGAAATGGCTGCACCTACCATTTTTCCTCTTTGGGGAGGTGCTTTTAAGGATCCCTTTTTAATGTTAGTAGAAACATACCATTGCAGTCCACCAGGAAATTGCTGTTGCTGGTAAGAGCTTCAATCAAAGTGGGGACTCAGTCCAACTAAAGATACATCTGCAAAACTTCTTTATCTTCTCAAGAGGTGAAAACTTAACCATAAGGAATATGGTAGGGAAAGAAAGACGATTGGATAGTAGGAGAGGGAAGGACGATGATGATGCTCTTAAGATAAGTATTGACTAACTCAGTGATGTTACATATATATATCTGAGCTGTTACTTGCAGTGCTATGTGCTAAATAGGGGTTGGCAGTGGAGTAAGGTGGGATTGTGGGATGTCGAGCCTGTTGCTTTAGCAGTAGAGAGTATCTTCTAAATAGGCTCAATCGTTATCCTCTATTTTCTCCAGAGAAGAATCAAGTATTAACGTTTGGTGATACTATAAATCTACTGTGTGTGAGTCTATAATGCCACAATGTATTTTTTTTTTGTACCATACAAAAACAAGAGAAGCAAATGAACATGAATTAACTCCATAGAGGAACCTGCACCTAAAACATGTTTTTCAATTTTGGGCAACTGGAGTACTCAGGAGTTGCCAGTAATATAACAGTTACATTGTTTCTTCTCTCTTTCCCAGAAAACAAACACAAAACCCCCTAGTTAAAATAAATTAGCTTTATTTCTAAAATATGCCACAAGTTATTGCTAATTTACTATGTAGTAAAAGCTTGTAAATAAGACATTATGCTGTTGTAAACATTTTCTTGTGTTAAAAATTGAGTGTCCAAAGTGTTGTCCTGCCGCTGGCATTCAGCATGATAGTGCTCTGGGGAAGGGGCGTATGAGACTAACAGCAACTGTAGGTTTAACCATGTAGTGTATGCTGATCTAGATCAGGAAGATTGAGAGCTTTTGAGGAAGGGAGCCAAAGTTAATACACAGTGGAACAATTTATTTGAATTTCTCATATATCTTGTATAGTACTAACATTACTGTACCCATTCAGGACAAAGATCTTGGATAGTTCACTGAAAATCCCTGCTTCAAGTACAGTGTTATTTAGTAGCAAATATGCAAGAATATTTTAAGAATGTGGAAAAAAGGATTATTGTGCCCTTACAGGAAGTAATAGTATGATCTCATTGGAAATCTGGTGGTGCTATTTGCTACAATACAGGTTAGCCTGTAGTTGTTGGAGCCTTTGCATAACTTGAAACAGGATTATTAAAAAAAAAAAAAGGCAAATAGTCCAAATTCATTGCGCAGGAGATTGGATGATCTCATAGTATCTTCCAGTTATAAGCTGTATAAATTAATAAGGGAAATGTGTTTTTGTTTTAATTAGTTTGTTGTTGCAGCTTGCCCAGTTTCCATTTTCTGAGGAATTTGGTCCTGAAATATAAACCAAACCATGATTAGTTTGTCTGAAAACTTCATGAAGAATTTTAACACGCAGTGGTAGACGTTAACTTGAAAAGTCTCCATAAATGTCTCCTTGTTTACTAGCCTTTGCTTGTTAACTGTGTCCATTATTAATAATAACCTTATTAGAGGCTCATTTCATAGAATTTGTACAGTTTGGATTTTACTTTTGGACTAACTCTTCTGGTCATAGGCAGAAAAGTGTTTTGATGTGCACAGAGCTTCCCTGGCAAGCTAGTCTTTGAAAATCTTCATCTGGGGCCATTCAGAGTAGGTGTAAATGGAATGCTGGTGGTGTGTCTGCCTATGAACCTGTTCACCAGATGCAAACATTTTGTCAGAGGTTCTTTTCAGTTAAAAAAAAAAACCCAACCCTTTTACTGGTAAGACCCTATCTCTGGTTTCCTTTCTGTCTATTCTTTTCTGTTTGTGGTATTTATATAGTAAAAGTTACCAGGTGTGTGGGCGGTTTTTTTTGTTATGTATGGGGCAGACAAACATTACCCATTCAGAAAAATTTGAATGCTTACTGGACTTTTTTTGTCACTGAGTTGCTCCTGGAAAGGTGTTATAAAACACTTCCAATCATTCAGCAACCTTTTTTATGTTTTCTGAAAGTAAATTGAGTACCTCTGCTTTCTTAAATGATAATAGAAATTTTTGTTTGTTTTATGCTACTGTTGTAATACTTTCCAAAATGTATTTGTAGACAAATGTTTATATGACCTTCTTTTGGAAAAAATGCTGTTATGTTGGTGTGAAGGAACTGGGTGATTTTTTTTTTCTTTGAAAAATGTTGTTTAAATAATCAATTAGCATTTGTTTGTGATGACTCGCAGACAATTTATGTGGGTTATCTAAAATTAGTAGTAGCACAACTTTTCACATAACAGTATTGCATCATGATTTGTTTCGAGCTACTTTGGGGAAAGGGTATTATAAAAGGTTTTTGAATAACTTAGAATCGGAGATTATCACGTTAGAAGGAACCTCTCTGGGTTTCTTAGTTGAACCCCATGCTTAAAATAGAACTAATTTTGATTAGGGCTTTTTTTTTTTTTTTACCCCAAACTTTAAATAGCACTGTGTGCTTTGTATCTGTTTTAAGGAAATTTTAAAAAGAAATAAACGTTTGAGGGAGAAAATCTGTAGATCAATTTTAGAAGTTTGTGAAAGCTTATCATTTTTTTACAAATAGCACTGTGGCTTCAGAGCTCAGATTCTTCAGCCTTTGGTAATGTGATATTTGTTCATAACCATCATATGTCAGAGTTTTAAATTGTACTATTTTGTCACTTGAGAGTAGTATAATTCGGCAAAATCCATATGTGGGGGGGAGTTTAAAAAATCCTAAACTACTTGCAATATTGGATCTGTGAAAGAATTGAATAAATAGGTAAATGTATTATTTCAACTGTGTTTTATCATGCTCCTTTATCACACGTGGTTTTTATTTCATTTAGACGGTTATCATGAAAACAGGAAAAAAACCAACCCAAACAGGTAACATCACAGAATAGAAGTCTGTGTTTACTTGATAGGAATATAAATTGCTTTTGTCTGAAACATTGTACTGTTATGAAAGTGATTTAATAGTTACTTACATGATGCTTGTTGTTAGAGTAAGTGGAAAAATAGTGTGCGTGATACGGTATTTCAGGAGTTTCTTGATATCTTATTTAGCCTTTTGTAAGTAATAGTGGGCTGTAAATGTGTTCTTTCTATTGGGCTTTTTTGGATGTTCTATTGAACTTTTAAATAGAAACCCCCATTACGTTAGCTTAGAAACTTTAAAAATTGCATTTCGTCAGGTGTAATGCTATTTCCTTCTTAGATCTGCCTTTCCATGATTTCATCATTGTCTGAGGTGCTGTAGAGGTAGAAACAGTGTTGAACTATACCAGCCTTGAGAAATCACACAGAGGGCCATTTGAGTTTAACTGTCTGCTGTCATCCAGGGTTTAAAGGCTGTTCATCAGCTGTGTTGTTGAAGGGAGCTGAAGAACTGGATCGTCAGCCTGCTGGTGCTGAAAGGCAGGGATCCTATTGCTTTCTGTCCTCCCCACTTCAGCTTTGAGTTCCTTCCTGTTGTGCTTCTCTGTCCTTGCGGTTTGCTGATTCAACTCAGTAAACTTCAGTAAATTAATCCAAGAGAAAGTACAGAAATAGCTTTCTGCCAGATGCTTAGTTATATTTTTGAAGGGTCTGAGAAATACCAAAGCCGATCGCAGTAGAGGAAGAGGGCACCTGAGAGCAGAAGGAACAGGGAACTGGTGTGAAATTGGAAGGAGAGGGAAGAGGGGATGGGAAGTGTGATCTCCTTTTGATAGGAGTAAGCCATTAGCTTAGTTCAGCTTTAAAAAGTGAATTCATGCCAACCAGTGCTTTGAATCTGGTATTGCCGCAATGCTTGAACTGCTTTGAATTAAATTTTTTTAAAGTCTAACATTAGCTTTATCAGACGTTTGAGAATATCTTCTACCATACCAAGTGCATTGTGAAATTGGTAAGAGTACTAATTCAGTGTGTCTGATATAATTTCCATCAGCTGAATTCAGAGTGAAATTGATTATACCTCTTAAATATATTTTTTTTTCTTCCCATCAGATTTTCATCTTTGTTTTCATAAAAGAATGTCTGCTCTTTAGCAGAGTGGGTATTAGGCTGGGCCTGTGTCCTGGCATTGCGAACATTACACAAAGAAGGGTTTTAAGAGTAGCGTTGTAATGACTGCTAACTAAATGTATTCATTGTGTGCAAATATTAGTTTGTTTCAACAGTTGTCAGTTTTGAGGCTCTTAAATATGTTTTGCTGACTGATAGAATAGTTCAGAAGCACAGAAGAAGAGGGTCTGTGGACCAGAAGTTTGTGTATTTCATGGCACAGCATGAACACTTACATAATGTATGTTCTCAGTCTTCTGGCTTTAGGTTTTATTTTTGGTAGGACTCCTGCAGGAAAAAAAAATACTTAGAACTCATTAGGACATGTGTAAAATAAGCTCTTTGCCAAGCCTTCAGGGTGAGGTGTTGCCTAGAAGTCTTTTTGTTCAGAGTTACCATGTTCCAACTGATCAGTGATTCATTAGTGACTTTACCTTTTAGTTATTTTGCCACTTCCCAAAGGGAAGGAGTCCCAGAGTGCCATAAGAATGTTGAAACACAGTAAATGGATCTATTTTGTTAATCGAATTACATTACAATGTAAATACTTTTTTCTGTGTTACTAACAGCAGAAAAAAAGCCTAGCACTGCTGTACAATGAGCACTCCTATGCACTTAGCCCTTGTTTGCTATGATTTCTGTAGCTTATTTGTGGCTGTGCCCTTCTAAGGAATACACTGAATTCAAACAAATACCTGTTTTTTACATGCGCTCATTTAGCATGAGAGTGTAATTCAGGAGTAGCACAGTCAGGTAAGGTGATGAGATGAGTGCTATCTTAAAATAAAAGCAGCTTTACCACGGTGTTACACCTTTGTCTTGCTTACAGTAAAGGAGATGCATAACTTTTAATTATTGACATCTCTCTCTTGAGCTTTCAGAAGCGATCTGGTGTGCCATACATTGTTGTCAGAGTTGGCAGCTTAAAGCCTGAGCCTTGTGATGTTCCAGCAAGTTATATATATACATAAAGTTCTGCTGAGATTTCTATTTAGAATTTCGGGTGGGAGGAGAGAAGTTGCATTATTCAGTAATGATGCATACATGGAAATAATGTTTTGGCTCACTTGGCTACATTAAAATACTACTTCAATTTTTCTTATACAGTTCAGTTCTTTTCCTTTTCTATGGACTTGTATTACAGGCAGTGTGTTGAAATGAGGTGTATTTTGGTAGGCTGTGTAAATGAACTTGGCAAAAGTAATTGGTAATCTCCTAGGAGCAACCTAGTGTAAATGACGGTAACTAATATGAGTGAAAAGACGCCAAGCAATCTGCAATGTGCTGGTCTTAGCCTTCTGGTGTGCTCTGATGTAGTGAGGTGACCTTGGCCACCAGGTGCCCACCAAGCTGCTCTATCACTCCACTGTTTCAGCTGGAGATGTGTGAGAAGATGTGACAAAAGGATTGTGGGTTGGGATAAGGACAAGGAGATCACTTAGAAATTACTGTCACAGGCAAAACAGACTCAACTTGGGAAATTAAGTTAATTTATTGCCATTCAAGTCAGAGCAGGATAATAAGCAATGAAACCAAATCTTTAAACACCTTCCCCCCACCCCTTCCTTCTTCCCAGGCTCAACGTTACTTCCAGTTTCTCTACCGCCTCACCCCCCGTGGCACAGTGGGACAGGGAATTGGGTTGTAGTCAGTCTGTAACACGTTCTCTGCCACTCCTTCCTCCTCACGCTCTTCCCTACTCCAGCGTGTGGTCTGTCCCTCCCACAGGAAACAGATCTCCACGAACTTATCCAATGTAGATCCTTTCCACCGCGTGCAGTCCTTCAGGAATGGACTACTCCAGCATGAGTCCTTTCCACACAGTGTTGTCCTTCAAGAACAGACTGCATGAGCGTGGCTCCCCCATGGAGTCTCAGGTTGTGCCAGCAAACCTGCTCCAGTGTAGGCTCTTCTCTCTCTGGGGCCGGAGGTCCTGCCAGGAGCCTGTTCCAGCACATGCTCTCCATGGGGTCACAGCTTCTTTCAGGGCACATCCACCTGCTCTGGTGTGGGTTCTTCCATGGGCTGCCAGATAGATATCTGCTTCACTGTGGACCTGCATGGGCTGCAGAAGGACAACCTGCTTCACCATGGTCTTTGCCACAGGCTGCAGTGCAATCTCTGCTCTGGCACCTGGAACGCCTCCTCCCTTCTTCAGACCTTGGTGTCTGCACGGTTGTTTCTCCCATGTATTCTCATTCCTCTCTCCCGGCTGCTGTTGTGCAGCAGTTTTTTCCCCTTCTTAAATACGTTATGGCAGAGGTGCTGCGACTGTTGCTGCTGGTCTCAACCTTGGCCATTGGCGTGTCCTTGGATCTGGCTGGAACTGGCTCTTTCGGGCATGGTGGAAGCTTCTGGCATTTTCTCATAGAAGCCAGCCCTGTAGACACATGCTTCAAAAGCCTTGCCACCTACACCCAATACACTTCTGCACACATGTCCTGAGGTACACAGGTTCTCTGCGTGGTAAAGGATTGTTTTAAACAGGGTTTAAAGAGGAATAATGTGGCTTGCTTGGTAGGAGAAGCTTTTCAGAGGCTAGAAGACACATCTTACAGAAGTGTTCTTTACCCTGTGGTTTACTTCCTGGCATCTTTTTTTGGGTTTTATTTTGTGTGCATGCGTGTTTGCTGTTTGTTTCTTAGAAAAACTGCAAACATTGAACTTTGTTATGTGTGTTTTATGTATGTGTTTGGTTTGATTATTTTAATTAGCTCAGTCCTTCTGTAAACAGCCCTTCAGAAAATCCCCCCCCAAAATCCAGACAATAACCTTTGCAATGTGTCAGCATTCCCCATCTTCAGAAGCCTGGCTGAAAAAATTAGGGTTTTTTTGTCCACTCATTAGGTATACGATTGCTTTATGTACTAATTATAAACTGTGTTGTTTCCAAATAAGTTTAATATGTAAGTCACTTGTTTGTATCTTCTTTTAATCTTAAGAAGTTAGACAGATGCAGTGCTGGTTCCAGCACTTCTCATGCTGGGCAGTATTACCTTATTTGTTTATGCTATCCCAACTCTGTATCTGTCTTCTGTATTCTCTTAGATGATTTCTGCCCCAAGAGTAAAATAGATTTTAGATCTATAATGGAGAGTCAGGCTTTGGGTCTGTTACTGGGGCCGTCACCTGCTCAATATGCAAATGGTCTTTTTATACTACAAAGATACATATTGTTGATGGCAATGCAGTCATGCAAACAGAAAGCTAAATTTCCTGTCAAGGCTTGATTATTTTTTTTTTAAACCAGAACAGGTGACATTTTAATTCAGGACCATGTGTGTAAGAGAAAAGCAGTTTGCCTATAGTACAGTTTTCACGTACTTGAGACTCCTGCTCATTACCAGGCTATGTGGGAGTGTGTTTGCTTTTAACAGGATTTTTTGTTTGTTTGTTTAAAGATAGCTTAAAAAGAGAACAGAAACCATTTTAAGCATGTTCTGATATAAGAAATTGCAGTAAGTTCATTTGCTAAGATTTTGTGTACAAATCTTATGTTCTCTGGGACTTTATTTCTTTTGAACTTTTTTGTCTAGAGCTCTCGACAAAACTCTTTGTCTAGAGCTAATGGGAGGCTAATGCAAGTGTATCAGCAGGAGGATTTGGTATTTTACACTCAGTATTCCTGTTTAGTAGAAAGAATGGAATATGTAAAAACTACTCTATCTGCAGAACTGTACTCTCTGAAAACAACTATCCTTAGTTTTATCTGTAATCTTAAATACGCTGCTTCAATTAAAAATCTTTAGAATTTGTCCTGGAAATCACAAGTAATACTATAAGGCTTCTGAGAACATAAATTCATAGGAAAATAGGGCATTCTGTAATTCCAAAAATATGAAGAAGCTTAGGAAGAGACTGAAAAATATCTTTATGGTCTGTTTTAGCTGAAAATGGGTATGTGTCATATTGCAGTCATTTTATAAAATACACAAAATAAAATAGGGGTAACAGGGAAGGCTGTGGGAATAATAGAAAGGAAATGTAAGACTTGACTCTTCACTGATTAAACCAAACTTTGGATTATGTTCCCAGCTGAGGTCAACATAATTGCACTGTCTGCTGTAATGCTTTTAAATCTTTACGGACAAAATATATTTTTTAAAAATAACAAAGACAGAAATAATCTTTGTTATATAGTTCAAATTTATGTGCTGTTAAATAGAAAAAAAAAAAAAGTGTTTCCTGCTGGTTAGAGTCTTATCTGCATAATAGTTCCCTAAAATATATGGATTCATTTAGATGTGAACAATGTAATGTCTGTGAAACATGATTCTTAAAATAAATGCAGTATTCAATGGATGTAGCTCTAGTCAGGCCTGTACAGGATATTGCTCTACCCTCCTCCACCCACTTCTTGAAATAATATAATTAAAAAACTGTGAAAGTGAAAAATTCATACTGAGGCTGTTGAAGTAAATGAACAGTAACAGTGAATGTCTGTGCTGAGAATTACTAATGAGTGAGGCATAAAACATGCCACAAAAATTGTTCGTGTTTTTTATGCTAACAGCTTGAAAATTGCGTGGTATTAAGGTACCAGGTTGGCTTACGCATTTGGCCAGCTTAGCCAATGTCACCATTTTACTAAAAGGTTTTAGCTGAGTTTTCATGTTTCTAATATAGTGTATCGTCTAGGTGTTGCCTGTGTGCAAATTGGAACATACACAGTTAAACTACCTGTGAGTCTATGGCAGGCCTGCTTTGCCTTAATGACATTATTAATTCAGTGGATTCTGTGCTAGACCTGATGTTATTGTTATCTGATAGTCTGAATACTGTCTGGATGGCAGCCAGGTAAAAAATGCTTCAGCTGACTGGTCCAGAACAGGAAAGCTTCCATCAGACTGCTTTATTGAGCAAAGTGGGAGAGGTCCTCTACACGGACAGCGTAGCACCATCTATCTCCTATGTCAGTGCCTTGAGGATGGGCACCAATCTTCTATTCATACCACTCTGTATCGGTGAAGACTTGGTGATTGGTAATCACATCAGTTCCAAAAAGTGAGGGAATAGTCTGACCCTTTTATATTTCTTTAAACCATGTTTATAGAATTGTAGAGTTGTTTAGATTGGAAAGGACCTTTAAGATCAAGTCCAACTGTTAACCTAGTACTGCCAAATCCACCACTAAACCATGTCCCTAAGTACCACATCTACATGGCTTTTAAATACCTCCAGGGATGGTAACTCCAGCACTTCCCTGGCAGCCTGTTCCAATGCTTGAACACTCTTTTCAGAGAAGAAATTTTTCCTAATGACCAATATAAACCTCCCATGGCCATTTCCTCTTGTGTTATTGGTTTTTACCTGGGGGAAGAGACTGACCCCCACCTCACTACAACCTCCTCTCAGGTAGTTGTAGAGAGCGAGAAGGTCTCCCCTCAGCCTCCTTTTCTCCAGGCTGAACAACCCTACCTCCCTCAGCCGCGTCTCATAAGAGTTGTACTGTAGACCCTTCACCAGCTTCGTTGCCCTTCTCTGGACACACTCCAGCACCTCAATGCCTGTCTTGCGGTGAAGGGCCCAAAACTGAGCACAGTATTCGAGGTGCAGCCTCACCAGTGGTCACTCCCCTAGTCCTGCTGACCATGCTGTTTCTCATACAAGCCAGGATGCTGTTGGCCTTCTTGGCCACCTGGCCACGCATCATAACTATAATTCCAAATACATGTCATAATTTCTCTGTGTTGTTTTTTCAAAACTGGATTTTTTCACACTTCTTTGGTTTCTTCTTTCTCTCATGTAGCTTTTAACCCAAGTGAAATTTGAGGCAGCAATTTATGGTGTTGATCTGACAGGAAAAAATACTTTCAATGTGCTTTTGAGCTATTTGCAATCTTTGTAGAAAAGGTTAATGTTTGGATCTCTTTCCCCAAAAGGCTGTCTGAATGATCCTGTAAGAGAACATGTTAATAGGTTGATCAGTGTAATGAGTCTGTGTGTAGGCAGTGCTTGCAGGTGGTAACCTTCCTACCCGTTTTGAGCAATGTGCTTATTCAGTAGCTCTTTGGTCTTTGCTCCAAACCAAATAAGGTGATACTCCTTGATTTACAAATCAGTTTTCATGTTTTGTTACATCTTTTCTGGCAACTGTGGTTTAAATGAAATTTCATCACCATTTGCATTCAGGAAGGTCTTCATTAGGCACAGGAAATGGATTCTGTATGCATCATTGCCTTAGGAAGGAAGAATGGTTGCTTACTTGGTGTTAACAGTTGAAGAATACATATATTTTGTATGAATAACCTACCCTCACTTGTTTTTTTTTTTTTTTTTCTCTTAATTGGGGGTTTGGTATTTCTGAAGGAGTTGAGGATTAGGTTTAGGTTTGGGGTAACCCCAGCAGCAGACCAAATAGAACTGGACATGGACAAGACCTTGAAACTATGCCCATTTATGTGCAGGAATGTAATGATAATTGATTACTTTATTCCATAGTTTTCCTAATCCTTGTTGTTTAAATAAACTTGGACAATGAATATATGCTTTTGAGATGATAATATATAGGACAAGAGACTTTGACTTTGAAAATACATAAGGGGGGATTAATTTTACGTAACCTTGTCTTTGTAAATACATCAAGTACCCCACATGTCTGTATGAGATTAGTTTTTGTTAAATAGTTGAATATTTTTTTTAGAAATGGTGAAAGATTTCCAGCACCATGTGACTTGTGCCCAGGCAAATGCCCCAAATAGATGCAAAACAAGCATATAAATTAAAAACATACATTGTAGCAAACTTGTACAAACAGATGAATTTTCAGCTTCTTAAAAACTAAAGGAAGGAATGCAGACTTGGATATTATATTTTCTTATATGAATTAAAACAGGAAGTATTATATTTTAAGTATTTTTTAAAATAAAATCTAATGGAAACTTTGTGTTGAAATGTCATACATTTGAAAATTTTCAATTTCATGCCTACACTGTCTAGGCTAAAATTGTAAACCTGAAGGCAAAATTACCAGAAAGGCAGATCACTGTTTTGTTTCACATAGATTCTTGTCTGTGTCTGGAGCTGATATAAGGACGCTGTGTGGGTCCAAAGTACAGAGAGACAAAAAAATCCCCGAAGACCAAAAAAACAAGAGAGATCAAAATGTGGCTTGTCTTCTTTTGGGAAATGTGTGAAGTAGCATAGCTGATTCCTACATTATAGATTCTTGTATTAAGTTGCTTTTTGTGCTGTCTTTATGCTCATATTCATTACCTTCCATTGATTTTTTTTTTTTTTTGAAAGAAAAAATCAACAGGATTGCTGCACATTTTGGTTTAAGATTATCAGAAACGTGGTCATACCTGACTGGCTAAAATCAAGATGTGGGTGGGGATTAAGATTTTTTTGTTTGTTTATTTGTACATTTCTCTGAGCGATGATTTTGTGGGAGAGGGAAGATAATACAAAGGATGGGTTAAAAAATGTTTTCTAAATGACTGTCACTTTTAGCAGGAGCGTTTGAACTAAAATTGGCACTTTTTCTACAGCTTCTGGAAAAACATAAGAACACGGAAAGCATGGTAGAGCTGCTTGAACTGTATCAAATGGAAGATGAAGCTTACAGTAGTCTTGCAGAAGCTACTACAGAACTCTACCAGTACTTACTGCAGCCATTCAGAGATATGAGGGAACTTGCGATGCTTAGAAGACAGCAGATAAAGGTACGGTAAAGGTAACTGAACTTCTTATTAATGTGGAAATCATGCTTTTTAGTTACTATTTACTGCTTTTATTATGCAGTATATACTTGGAAACTATGGTTTCTCCATTAGTTGACCCTATTTTTCTGGTTCCTCCACTCAGAGGAGTGCTTTTGAAGAGTGAGAACATCTCTGACACATATAGCTAACCATCAGCTGTTTAACTTACTGTGTTTGACTGTTCAAATTCATTGCTGAATTTAATAGGTGAAAATTTAACAATTTTGTGATTACTGGGAATACTGACTAATATATAAAATAGGTACTGTACCAATGTCTCTTTCTGTGCTATTAATTCTTTTAAAAGATTATACAGGAAGTTAATTTTAACTTTAGTTTTCTGAGATAATCTGATAAACCACAAGAAGTCAGTAGCTTCTCATCTAATCTTGTGAAACACTTAAACATGGAAGCGTATTAGATGTATATAATTTTTTGTGACACTTTAACAGTGTATTTTCCAGAGCTAAAAAAACAGTCAGCTGAATAATACTCCACTTTGTTAAAACTGTTTTATAATGTATATGTCTGATTTATTTTAAAATAATTCCCATTTTAAATACTCAACCAAAAATAATGAATGTCATCTTTATTGCATCTCAGAAGCACTTTTGATAAAATCATTGATTCCTATGCAGATTATTAGGACTGTAGTCTTCTGATTCTTCTAATATATGTGTTGTAACATAGCAGCTAAAACGGGTTTGTTTCATTTAATCTGTATTGCAAATGTCAGTTTATCTCAGCTTGGCACCTTGTTCAGTTAGCCAACATTGTTTTTACTGGTTTCAGTTTAAAACTACAGTGTTTTTCTCTGGTTTTGACTGTAGAAAGAGAGAGGTAGGCAAGAGGATTTACAATTCAAAAACTATTTTTATTTTGAGCTATTGCTGTGTCCATGAAGTAATGTTTCAGAAAGTTCAGCAATCTGAAACTAACTCAGTGAGATAATGTGATGATATTTGAACTAAAAGTGCTTTTTTTTTTTCCTGCCATGTTGCTGCATAGAGAATTGGGATGAATATTTTTTTTCAGATCACTGAAGATTATGAACACTAAATTTAATATGAGGCTTTATTCAAAGTGTGATGCAATAGTTCCCATTTTATTTGAATTTGTAGGAGAGGAAAAGATTATTTTTTTTGTTCTTTTGTCAAACAAGAAAAGATAAATATCTTGAGTAGGGAGTATGATTTAAGAGTTGTATCTTGGGTTTTTTCTTTTTCTTAACCTCAATGATCACTTGAATTCCAGCTTTAAAATACCTCATTTTCTATTTTTCCTGAAAGAACAACCTTCGTAAACTTCAGAGGAGTGTTCTGTCGTTGTTTTTTTTTTTTTTTTTTAGTTGTACATAGTTGCATCTAATGTACGTTAAGTTCTCTTCCTAACTTGGCAATTTTCGAGTTATGAAGCTTGGTCATCTGTATTATGTGGTACAGAAAGATGCCATCTCTTGTTTTTATTTCATTGTTTGAGAGAAAGCAGTACTTGTATCTATGATGACAAAATATATATTACGCTGGGTATCTAGGGTGGAAGAATTGCTTTATAAATAGAACTTGTGCATGAAATGGTTTGTGTTAACTTGCTGAGTATGTTTTTCTGGCAGGCTTAATAATGGAACAAAGATCCTTAGGTTTCTATAAACTCTGATGGCTGGGGTTAGCTCCCTTTTTGTAGAGTATTTCTGGAATGGAAGTATTTCTGATGCTTGCTACCTCAGTGAAATGGGAGCTGTGAACATATAATACTGTTTACATATGAAGGGTGACAAGGAGGAAGGTAAAGGTTGGATGTAGGGCAGGGTACGGAAGGAATAACCTGCAGCATGTGTTATTAAAATGAAAAAATAAGTTACAAGGACAATTAAGCTTGAATACAAATATCAGTAGTTAGTCAAAATTGCATATGCCTTCTGTAATTATTTTATTTAATGCTTTTAGAACTTTTCTGTATTAGGTATCTGTTTTTGATTTGTTGTGAAGTTTTAGTTTGTTTTTTTAAGAATTTGGGGTTTTTAATAAGTATTTTAATCCGTTTCATTTTGTCAGTTTTCAGAATGAACTTAGGAGGAAATTAATTCTGTTGCCTTTAATCTTTGAGAATAGTGTCTTCTTTTTGGAGCAAGACGTAAAAATTGGAAGATATGTCATCTGAGTGTTAAATTTCTGCTGCTGCTGTGAAACTTTTAGCAAAAGCAAAGCCTATGGGAGGGAAGGGAGAAACAACCACAAAATTCTGTCTGCTCAGTGGAGGCTTATTGAAGTAGGATAGCTGTATTCTCTGCAGATTCTTCAGGCAAAAAACCAACACCAAGACAACCCAGAACAAAAGTTCATAGCAAAACTTGAAAATGCAGATTAGTGGTGTCCATGATAGAAGTGGGAGTTTTGTTTGTTTGGTTCCGTTTTTATGTTTTTTAACTTTGTCATGCTGGTTTTTCAGTTGTATTTTTCCTTATTTAGTGCCCCATTAGAGGATGGATCGCTTAGCATGGTTGAGGACTAGAAAGATACCTGTGCTCTGGTGCCTTTGATTTCAGATAGTTAAATGTTAATTTTGTCAGATCCCCTATATATAGTGCAGTCGTCTTCTGAAAGTATGGAGCAGAGGGACCAGTTAGCATTGATATTTGGCTATAGAACTTACTGACAGTTTCATGTGATGAAGCTCTAAGCCTTTTAAGATCAAGATATAAAATGTTCTTTGATACAGGGTACCAAATCTGGTTATTTAAAAATAAAATAAAAAAAATTCAAAAGAATAACTTCATGGTTATAACCCAATAACCACAAGTCTTTTGTGTACGTACAGTTGTGTTCACCAGTATTCACAGAGAGAAGGAGTCTACCTTGCTACTTTGAATTGTTGTGGTCTTATAGCTGTGGACTGTACTTCACAGTCATGTTGAGTAGGTGCTGTTCCATCAAACCCCAGGTGAAATCACTGAGAGGCTTTCTTTTTCGTGCGTTTTTTTTCACTTTTTTTTTAATGTGCTTGGGATTAGACTAAAGATAAAATGTAAGATAAATTGTTTCATAACCTACATGTAGATGCCAGCAAAACTTTGACATGAGCATTCTTGAAGGTCTGAGCTGGACTGGATTGTTACTTAACTGAGAACTGATAGTATCTTGATACAGGCGAGAGCCTACAGTCATCATTACCTCTCAATTGATCTCCAGGAAATGAGAACATTAAAATATATTTAACATTAAAATATATTTAAAAGCACTCTTAGTTTCATTGCATACATATTCATTATTTTCACAGACATGTTAATTCACTTAAACGTAAGGGGATTTTAAGGTCTAGTGTTGAAGTCTAGAACTGGAAATAAGAGATTAGAACAGCATGTACGTTGGTAATTCATCAAACTCAGGGTTTTTTAAATTGTAGAATGCTTTATTAGTCTGTTGTGCTTTCCTTTCAAGCTCCTTTAAGCAGGTACTCATATAGTTGAAAATATAACTGTGTCAACTGAATGCAGATTTATTTGTTGGTTTAATACTTGATGGTGAATTGCAGTAGTGAACCTTATAACTAATTTGACTTTGATTTATGTAAAATGAAATACTTAGAAATAAATTATGTTGCGTTGAACACTTTAACTTTTGGTTTAAAAAAAAAAGTATTTTCACAAAGTACGAAACAACTTCAAAGAAGATAAGTTTAATGATGGGGACAGATAGCAAAATAGAACTACTTAAAAAAGAATACTTCTAAAAAAAAAATCTCACAGTCAACTGAAGATATTTTGGGGAAGGGCATGTATATCATAGAATCATAGAATGGTTCAGGTTAGAAGGGACCTTAAAGATCATGTAGTTCCAACCCCCCTGCCACGGGCAGGGAGACCTCCTACTAGACCAGGTTGCTCAAAACCCCATCCAGCCTGGTCTTGAACGCTTCCAGGGATGGGGCATCCACAACTTCTCTGGACAAGCTTTTCCAGTGTCTCACCACCCTCACAGTAAAGAATTTCTTCCTGATACCCAATCTAAATCTACCGTCTTTCAGTTTAAAACTGTTACCCCTTGTCCTATTGCTTCACTCCCTGATAAAGAGTCCCTCCCCATCTTTCCTGTAGGCCCCCTTTAGGTACTGGAATGCTGCTATAAGGTCTCCCCGGAGCCTCCTCTTCTCCAGGCTGAACAACCCCAACTCTCTCAGTCTGTCTTCATAGGAGAGGTGCTCCAGCCCTCTGATCATCTCTGTGGCCCTCTGCCAGACCCGTTCCAACAGGTCCATATCCTTCTTGTGCTGAGGACTCCAGAGCTGGACACAGTACTCCAGGTGGGGTCTCAGCAGAGCAGAGTAGAGGGGGAGAATCACCTCCCTTGACCTGCTGGCCATACTTCTTTTGATGCAGCCCAGGATGTGGTTGGCTTTCTGGGCTGCAAGTGCGCATTGCCTGCTCATGTTGAGCTTCTCATCCACCAGCATCCCCAAGTCCTTCTCCTCAGGGCTGCTCTCAAGCCATTCTTTGCCCAGCCTGTATTTGTGTCTGGGATTGCCATGACCCAGGTGCAGGACCTTACACTTGGCCTGGTTGAACTTTGAGGTTCGCACGGGCCCACCTGTCAAGCCTGTCAGGATGCCTCTGGATGGCGTCCCTTCCCTCCAGCGTGTCAACCACACCACACAGCTTGATGTCATCGGCAAACTTGCTGAGGGTGCACTCAATCCCACTGTCCATGTCTTCAAGAAAGATGTTAAACAGCACTTGTCTCAGTACTGACCCCTGAGGAATGCCACTCGTCACTGATTTCCACTTGGACATTGAGCCATTGACTGCAACTCTTTGAGTGCGGCCATCTAGCTGGTTCCATATCCGCTGAGTGGTCCATCCATCATATCCATGCCTTTCCAATTTAGAGACCAGGATATCATGCGGGACAGTGTCATATGCTTTGCGTAAGTCCAGGTAGATGACGTCGGTTGCTCTCCCCTTATCAACCAATGCTGTGGCAACATTGTAGAACGCCACCAGATTTGTCAGGCATGACTTGCCCTTGGTGAAGCCATGTTGGCCATCACCAGTCACCTCCTTATTTTCTATGTGCCTTACCAGAGATTCCAGGAGGATTTGCTCCATGATCTTGCTGGGCACAGAGGTGAAACTGACTGGTCTGTAGTTCCCTGGGTCTTCCGCTTTTCCCTTTTTGAAAATGGGCATTACGTTTCCCCTTTTCCAGTCAGCAGGAACTTCACCAGACTGCCACAACTTTTCAAATATAATGGAAAGTGGCTTAACAACTTCAACCACCAGTTCCCTCAGGACCCATGGATGAATTTCATCAGGTCCCATGGACTTGTGTACCTTCAGGTTCCTCATACAGTCTCAAACCTGACCTACCCCTACAGTGGGTGGTTCTTCATTCTCATAGACCCTGTTTTTGCCTTCTGCAACTTGGCTGGTGTGGTTGGAGCCTTGCCAGTGAAGACCAAGGTGAAAAAGTCATTCAGTACCTCAGCCTTTTCCATATCCTGGGTGACCAGGTCTCCTGTCTCCTTCCAGAGAGGGTCCACATCTTCCCTAGTCTTCCCTGTATCCCTGATGTACTTATAGAAGTTTTTCTTGTTATCCTTGATGTCCGTAGCCAGATTTAATTCTATCTGGGCTTAATATCAATGCTTCATGCTATTAATTTGTAGTGTTGCTCCCATGTATCAAATGGATGAGTTCTGTATTACTAAATCCATGTTTTTTCATTGGCTCTTAAATAACTGATGTCTTAGTGAGCTGGTTTTTGAACTGTGCATTTTATTTTTTTTAAGTCTCGTAAAATTTTTGAGTGCATGTTGGTCTTGCAGTGAAAAACATGAATACAAAGCTACACAAGCCACATTGGAGGACACTAAAGCAGCACTGATTAAAATGTGTGATTACTTGGATAGCAATCAACTCAATTTCATTCTTCTTAGTTTGTGAACCACACCCTCCAGTAGTTACAGAATAGTGACTTGCTGCCAACAAGTTGATGAAGAATGTCTGATAAAAACAGCAGTACTTGGTGGAGGGACTGAAACACTTCAAAGAATTTTTAAGTCTCTTTTAGTATATATGTAGTTGAAGATATATCCTCGCGTAATCAGAAATCGTAGACAAATAAACTTGGCTTTTGAAAAACCTGTCGTAGAGTAGGGAAGAAACAGTAATCTAAGTTTAGGCAAAATGGCTGGATTTGCAAATGAGGTCATGCACTTCATTGAAAATATGGCTTTCTTGTTTGAGAAACTGGTGTAATATGCTGAATTATGCTGTGATAGCCTTTATAGTCTCTATTTCAGAAGGGTTGTATGCCAGTCTCTGTTTACATTCTGAACTACAGATCCTCTAGATTTATTATATGAACTCACAGAAAAATGTTTTGCTGACTTAAAATCAGGGTTTTATGGGCTTTCTGAAAAAACAATGCTCTGAACAGGTGATCTGATGGAAGGCAAGCTGGTGGTCTGATTAAGTGCGAAAACTGAACTCTTAATAAGAGGTTGCTGACGACAGAACCACGATGTGTGTCTGGTCACTTAAATCTGCTTGTCTGCAAGGTGAATAGAGCACAAAACTGCTCTGGATAGTCAACTGTAAAACTGCTTAGTAAGACTTGTAGAAAAATCTGATTATGTTTGAATGCCAAAAGATAGGATTGGGTGTGCTTTTTTAGTTTTTTTTTAAAGTTCCCTTACTTTATGCTGGATAATAAAATGGTAGGTGAAATTGTCAATAAAAAGTAATGCATGTGCAGAAGGATGATGACAACCTCCAAAAGTGTGCATGCACATTTGTATGCACTTAATTAACTATTACTCCTGAGGGAAAAGGTATGAGAATTATCTTGAGGAATTCTCTGAAGATAGCTTGCCATTCAGCATTTTGGAAGAGGAAAGAAAGGTTTTGAATTACTAGGGATTTCCCCCCCTCAATGAAATAGAAAACAACATCAACCCTTTGTATATATTCACAGTATACTTGGATCTTAAATGCTGCTGGTTTAGTTTCTCCCTCTCAAAAACATACTGTAGGATCGGAATAGTTACAGGATGTCAGTGAAGATATTAAGGGTATTTCCCTGCAAACAGCCTCAGAGCAGGGACAGAGTAAATGAACCAGATTACCTTAGTTTGGAAAGCGTATGACTGATGTAAGTTACGAAAGAGATCTATAAATCATTGATGATACAGGGAAGAAAATATTGAATTATTTCTTTCAGTCTTTCTCATACTAAAAAAAAAATAGGGGCCCTTCAATGTACTCATGGTGCTTTAAAACAGCCTTCAAATAAAGGAAAAAGAATTAAACTCTTATTAAACACACCTTACATGCTCTGTGGCAATAATTTTCAAATTTTAACTATGGACAGTAAGTGTATATGCGTTACAGGAAGAGACAGACCCATCAGTGGCTATTAACAATGATTCAGATTGGCCGTCAGCTCAGGAAGCCTCTAAGCCATTTAGTAACAGAAGTTAGGAGTTACCAATGTATCCATACCTTGCATCTTAATTTTTTTTTCTCCAAGTGCTAGTAATAATTCCTTTTGGAGGCAAAGACCAGCACAGCTTTAGATCTGACCTAAGATTGGATTATGAGGGGAAATGGTGTGAAAAGATGCATCATCAGAATGTCCATTCAAAAAGGCGTCTTGATGAAACTCTGAAAGGATGTTAAACATGCAGAAAATACTAAATTGTGTGTCCCTGGAAGGAATAAAGGAGTGAAAACTGGATATGTATGATTTTCTATTTTGCAGTGTTGGAGACGGGGAAGGAGGAAGAAAGAAGGAAGATACTTTGATGTAATGTTATGCAGGCTGGGAAGGGGGTTTAAGGTCTTCAAAGGCAGAAAAACTAAATCATGAGGGTGTAAATTTTTCAAGTCCATGTTTACCTAAATCTGTAGATAGATTGAAATCTAATAGGTGTTTTGGTTTTTTTTTTCAGTAGTGGTCTGAAAAAAACAATTTTTGTAAGCTTTCATGATATTTGCTGTCTTTATACTGGATCTTGTAGGGCTTTATTTGCAGTTGTTAGAGTTGTTATCAGTATCTCTATTCATGGGTATTTATATGTGTTTAATCTGATCTTTCGTCTAATGCTTGTGTCCTTATTATTTTCCTTTTTTTCTGTATATAAAAATTGTCAACCATATTTTGATTAATTCTTGATGTACGTGGTTAACATTTTGTCTATTGTATATATTAAGGTATTTTTAACTGAAGATTTAAAAATCCATCCAATCTGTTTGGTCCACAAACAGAATCTAGAACATCCAGAAACATTTAAGCCCACTTGCTTTAACAGTTGAGCTCACTTGTTTAAACAAAGTTTTCATATAATTAGTAGACTACGTCTTATTTAAAAATACATATTCTTTTAAAAAGAAAACTTTCTTTTTGAAGATGAACTATTTTTTAGAATCAGTACAGTCAATGAAGTGGAAATCTAGATAAAGGTTTTGTGCTATACACATGGATAAATAAGGAAGGCGTAACTTAAAATGCACAATTTAGCCTCAATTCTGTCAATAGCCAATACAAAATACTTAGTGGATTTAATGCTCCGTTATATATGCTCTTATGTACCCGTGGAAAAAAATGGTTGAATAATCGCAGTCATTCCTCTTACTCTTGCTATAACCGTAATCTTCCATGATTTTTCTCTTCCGAATACTTCCTAATTTTTCAGCATTCTCCATAGTTTTGTAAAAACATTCCTCACTGCGTTTTACAGTACAATAACATTATTTAGTCTTCTTTCTGTATGTCCCAACATCTTGCTTGCTTTTATCTTATTTCCTTTATAGTCTTTATTGAATTGCTTGTGTTGTTTGCCTATATCTTGATAATCAAAACCTCTGTAGTTTGTATTGCTAATCCCAGGCTCCAGATATTTTAAGGACTCTAAGTTACTTTGCATATGTTAACACTAATTTGTTTTACTTCAGAAACATATCCATACAGAGCAGAAATGTGTTCTTTTATCTTCCATTATTCCAAAGCAATAGCTGATGGAAATAGGTGTTTACATGATGCATTGAAGTTAACAGCTTCTGCTATTTCTTCCTCTTCTTGTATGCTTTCTGACAACCACTTTTGTCAGTGTGTCATAATTTTCCTAGTTTCAAAGCATTATCTGAAGTAAAGCTTGAAAAACATGAAAGTCGCCAAAAGTGAGTTTCATCATCAGGAAAAGGAAAAAAAAGTCTTAGCCAGTTTTACCATGAGGCTTGGCTGCTTCTCCAAGAGATTACATGGGTTTTAGGAAGAGTAGCTGGAATAGTCTTTTTGAGAAAGTGATTACTAGGAAAGAAACTGTAAATTTGGCCATGTGATCCAGTGATAAGATAAGAGGTTTTTCTGTTAGATCACACTTTCTCCAGAACTTTGAGTCCAAATGACGAACTTCCAGACCATAAAGTGAGTTTGAGAAAATGTCAGGGAACTGAAAAGCCTTTTAGGTCAGAAAAAACTTCAACTATATCAGAGTTTCTTAATCTTTAACTAAAATAAATTTTTAACTAAAATAATTTTTTACTGAATCTAAAATAGATACCTATGTTTAAAAGAAGTGTCAATTAGATGACAGCACTTCTTAGTTTTTCTTTCCTCACTCTGTCCATTGCAATTCTTTGATGCCTTCTCTTAGTCATATCTAGCATGGACAATAGTAATTTAAAAAAATTTTTTTCTCTTTAGTCTAGAAAATGAGCTGTGCTCTTTTATGGACTATAAAACCAAAAGATGCTGGCATCATAAAGGTGTGCAGTGAGCAAAATGAAGCATAAACATGTTGTGCATGCATTGCAAATAGTAATGGAATGCAGAAGCACGTAAGAGCTTCCATTAATTCCATAATGAGAGTTATTGTCTTGCATCAAGGTGATTAATTATTGAAGACAATATAGCAAACAAAGTCTTCAAAACTCATGAGCCTGTTCGTGTTGCTATGTAATGGTCCACATCTGTTTCCCTTTTCCTTTTTAAATAGGATAGGATAAACAGAAAGAGTGGTCACTTATACCATGAAGGTGCTGTAGGTAAGAAGGAAAGCTGCCATATATTGTTCATAAGCTGCAGCGTCCAGAGGCAGGTTCCCTGTTTTTCCTCCCCAACTTTTCTCCCTATCACAGCTGTGGCCTTCCCTTAAACTACCTTTTTTTTTTCTCATGGGCTTACTTTGTTTCCTATGATAACATACAACTCTAAATAATTTCTATCTTCTATATAAATGTACCCAAATTATATTATTTAAATTGAATATTATGATTTAATATATATTTGCTGTTGTGGCGCTTTACCCGACTGGAATGTAATGCTCAGATAGCCATTTGGCAAGGGGCACCATGTGTATTTTACCACTATGTCTCAATAGTTCATCTCTGTTTTTCTCTGGTGATTGTCTGTCCTGCCCTGAAAGCATGACAAACATAAATTTCATTAATAACTGGGAGATTATAATAATTTTCTAGGTAGGTTGCAGTTGAAAACTGATAGTTCTTCTCTCAAGTGATTGGTGCTTGTTAGTATTTACACGCACAATATGACTGTCTGTTTTTTACGTTTCCTCAGGTACATGGCCAAAAGTGGCTGTTCACATGCCCTCTATATTTTAGTGTGTCACAGTCATTTGGTTTTAATTATAAAGAATGACAGTAACAACCTTTGGAAAGGTTGCTAGCAGTATTTTACGCTGGTATTTTTTTTTATAACTCCATTTTTCTTTGCTACATTTCTTAATGGAAAAATTGCATCAGGCGGAATGCACTGGCTGGATGGGGAGAGATTGCATTTCCCATAGGGAGCACTGGAACACATTCAGATTAATGGAGAGGTTGTCAGAGGCCACAGGGTGTGTATGTCAGGCAAGCCCAGAGCAGTAAGCTTGGTCAAGAAGACTGCAAGCCTGCTGGGAGAAGCAGGGAGCAGCAGACAGCTAGACCCCAGAGACTGCAACTTCCAAGGTACCAAAGGAGTCTTTTAAAGTTTGCTGCTCAGAAAGTCATTGACCTAAAAGAAACAAAGCTTGGAAGCAAAGGCCTGTCTTCAAGGACAGTGTGGACTTTGTTCTTGACTTTTGCTCTTTCTGGAGTCTCCTTCTGACAGGTCTGCTTTTCCCAAAATTAGGTCCTCTCATGAAGTGAAATATTAAAGCAACTTGATTGCTTTCCTTCTCCCTTGCATGAGAATATCTCCGGTTGCTCTAGGTAAAAGTATGTTTGTAATATGCAATGCTAAGCTCCTGATATGCTGCTAGGTAGTTAACTTCCCTGAATTTTGTTTGGTTCATGTGACTCCTACTGCCCAGTGAAAGGCCTGAGATGCCTTCTGCTGGCAGCAAGTGGCCACAGTATGTTATCCTGAACTTAACTAGACTGTCTAAAGAGTAGCAAACATATCTGTGGCTGAGGACTGTTACTCCAGCCCGAGAGCCTGGATCTTCTGAGCCTTTGCAGCTCTTGCTTGTTCTTGAACTTTCTCATTTAGAATTTGTCACCTTGAACTTCAGTTGCCTCTGTCTGGCATAGCTGTTGAATGGTTGTTAGAACAAGCAGTGGACTGTGATCCAACAGCTTGGGACGTGAAGGGAACACCTTTTCAGTTTATGGTTCATCCTCAGCACCTAGCTAGCCACCTTTCTTAAGGAAGCAGCTGTGGTTTTTCACCTGTCAAAGACTGTTTTCCACTGGCACCTAGATTCTGTCTTCGCCTGTTGATTGGTTGTGTCCTTTGAAACACAGAGAGTCTCCTCCCTTGTTGTAGGTTAACCCCAGTGGGTGGCTAAGCCCCATGCAGTCACTTGCTCACTCCTCCTGGTGGGATGGGGGAGAGAATCATAAGGGTAAAAGTGAGAAAACTTGTGGATTGAGTTAAAGACAGATTAATAGGTAGAGCAAAGCCATGCACACAAGTAAAGCAAAACAAGGAATTCATTCACTGCTTCCCATTGGCAGGCAGGTGTTCAGCCATCTCCAGGAAAGCAGGGTTCCATCATGTGTAACAGTTACTTGGGAAGACAAACACCATCACTTCAAACGTCCACCCCTTCCTTCTGCTTCCTGCTGCTTTTCTTGCTGAGCATGATGCTGTATGGTATGGAATATCCCTGTGGTCAGTTGGGGTCAGCTGTGCTGGCTGTGTCTCCTCCCAGCTTCTTGTGCACCCCCAGCCTATTTGCTGGTGCGGTGGTGTGAGGATCAGAAAAGGCCTTGACGCTGTGTAAGCACTGCTCAGCAACAGCTAAAACATCACTGTATTATCAACGCTGTTTGCAGCACAAATCCAAAACATAGTGCCATCCCAGCAGCTGTGAAGGAAATTATCTGAGCCAAAACCAGCATGTCCCTTCTCCATCATTTCATGGCTTCAGTGCCAGGAAGTTAACACTCTGCATGTGTCCCTTATCCAAGCTGCAGAATGCAAAGTCCAAACATGAACATCAGCTGTACCTTGGTCTTTTGATTGTACTACAAGACACTTCAAGAAGAATCTTCATCTATTCGTGTTCGTGGTTAATAACTCTAAGAGTTCGACTGTCTTGCTAGATAACAAGTTGTGTAGGTATAGGCCGTAAGACTGCTAAGAATAAGGGCAGGTCAGCTCAAGCAGCAGAGATACTTCTGTCCTATGTATCTGTGGGGCTTGTTTCAGAACTTTTCCACCCCTTATTCCATATCATTAGCATCATGCTCAGATCTCTAATACTTCTTATCCATCAAATATGTATTCAGATATACATATATACACACAAAAGTTCATTAAGTCCATTTAGTTCATAATTGCAGACTCTTACCTATTATAGCAGACTCAGGATTGAGTATTCTCACTGAGGGTCAAATTTCCTTGAGGCACACATTGAACTTCTCCATTCTCCAGCATGACCCACCAAGTACATCCAGGTTCTTGAGCAAACACAGTTCCAAACACAAACCCCAAAGGTTTGCCTTTGCCCGAGGCAGGAAAAACCCAAACAGTTTTCCCTAGCATATCCTTTTCATGCACCACAGGGACTTTATCCCCTTCTACAGTATGTAAAATGTCTGATTGAGCAGGACCAGCTTGATTGATGGATCCCCTGGTGTTAACTAACCAGGCAGCTTATGCTAAATGCTTGTCCCAGTTTTTAAAGGTTCCACCTCCCATTGCTTTCAGGATAGGTTTTAGTAGTCCATTGCTCAATTTTCCCTGAAGCTGGTGCATGATAGGGGATATGATACACCCACTCAGTGCCATGTGCTTTTGCCCAAGTACTTATAAGATCATTTTTGAATTGAGTCCCATTGTCTGACTCAATTATTTCTGGAGTACCATGTCGACAAAAGACTTGCCTTTCAAGGCCCAGGATGGTATGTATTCTGGGCGATGGCATGGGACATGGCATAGGTTTCCAGCCATCCAGTGCTTCCTTGCACCATTGTAAGCACACAGCTCTTTCCCTGGCGGTTTTGAGGGAGTGTGATGTAGTCAGTTTGCCAAGGCTCCCCATACTTATATTTTAACCATTGTCCCTCATACCACAATGTTTTTAACCTTTTAGCTTGCTTGATTTCAGTGCATGTTTCACAATTATGGATAACTTGCGCAATACCGTCCATGGTTAAATTCACCCCTCGGTCATGGGCCCATTTATATATCGCGTCCCTTCCTTGATGACCTGAAGTGTCATTGGCCCACTGAGCTAGAAATAGTTCACCTTTATGTTCCTAGTCCAAATCTGTCTGGAAAATTTTAGCAGCCTGATCCACTTGCTGATTGTTTCGATGTTCTTCAGTGGCCCGACTCCTGGGTACGTGGGCATCTATGTGGTGTAACTTTACGAATAGTTTCCCTAGCTGGTCAGCAATATTTTGCCATAATTCAGCAGCCCAGATGGGGTTTACCTTTGTGCTGCCAGTTGCTCTGCTTCCACTGCTTTAACCATCCCCACAGAGCATTTGCCACCATCCATGAGTCAGTATAGAGTATTGCCCAGTTTTCTCATTCAGCAATGTCTAAGGCCAGTTGGATGGCTTTTACCTCCGCAAATTGACTTGATTAACCTTCTCCTTCAGTTGCTTCTGCAACTCATCATGTAGGACTCTACACAGCAGTTTTCCACCTTCAATTCTTTCGATACAATACGACAAGATCCATCAGTGAACAGAGCATACTGTTTTTCATTATCTGAGAGTTCAGTATATGGTGGGGCTTCCTCAGCATGAGTCACCACCTTCTTGGTAGCATTCCAAAGTCTTTGCCTTTAGGCCAGTTTGTGATCACTTTTACAATTCCTGGACGATTTGAGTTTCCTATTTGAGCTCGCTGTGTGATTAAGGCAACCCACTTACTTCAGGTAGCATCGGTGACATGGTGAGTAGAAGGAACTTTATGCTTGAACATCCAGCCTAGTACTGGTGATGGGGGTGCCAGGAGGAGCTGCGCTTTAGCACCAGTTACCTCCGAAGCAGCTCTAACTCCTTCATATGCTGCCAAGATTTCTTTCTCAGTTGGGGTATAGTTGGCCTCAGAGCCTTTATATCCTCAACTCCAGAATCCTAGGGGTCAACCTCGAGTCTCCCCTGGTGCTTTCTGCCAGAGGCTCCAGGTAGGGCCATTGTTTCCAGCTGCAGTATAGAGCACATTTTTAATGTCCTGTCCTGTTTGGACTGGTGCAGGTGCTACTGCATGCACAGTCTCTTGTTTAATTTGGTCAAAGGCCTGTCGTTGCTCAGGACCCCATGTAAACTCATTTTTCTTTCGAGTTGCTTCATAGAGAGGTTTCACAATCTGACTGTAACCCTGGTATATGCATTCTCCAGAAATCTACAATACCAAAAAAGGGTTGTGTTTCCTTTTTGTTAGTAGGTGGGGACATACTGTTATTTTGTTAATCACATCCATTGGGATCTGGCAACCACTGTCTTGCCATTTAATTCCCAAGAACTGGATGTCTCATGCAGGTCCCTTGAACTTATTTTTTTTTACAGCAAAACCCGCTTTAAGAAGAGTCTTAATTACCTTACCTTTCTTCAAAACTTCTTGTGCTGTATTGCCCCATACGATGATATCATTGATGTATTGCAGGTGTTCTGGAGCTCCACCCTTCTCCAGTGCAGTCTGGATCAGCCCATGGCAAATAGCAGGGCTGTGTTTCCACCCCTGGGGCAGTCGATTCCAGGTGTACTGGATGCCTCTCTAGGGGAAAGCAAACTGTGGCCTGCACTCTGCTGCGCAAGGAATAGAGAAAATGCATTAACAGTGTCAATTGTAGCGTACCAGTTGTCTGCCTTTGACTCCAGTTCATACTGAAGTTCCAGAATATCCGGCACAGCAGCACTCAGTGGTGGTGTGACCTCATTCAATCTCCAGTCTCCATCAGACTTTTGCACTGGCCATATGGGGCTGTTAAAGGATGAGCAAGTCTTGCTGATCACTCCTTGGGTCTCCAGCCAACGAATCAGGTTCTGGATGGGAACCAGGGGGTCTCAGTTAGTGCGATACTGTCATCGATGCACTGTGGCAGTGGCAGTTGGCACCTGCTGTTCTTTAACCTCCCAGCAGTCCCACAAAAGAAGGATCATCTGAAAGGCCAGGTAAGGTAGACAGCTGTGTAATACCCTCAGTCTCTACAGCTGCTATACCAAATGCCCACCTATACCATTTCAGGTCTTTGAAATACCCTTTCTTGAGGCAGTCTATGCCAAGGATGCATGGAGCATCCTGGCCAGTCACAATAGGGTGCTTCTCCCATTTAGTCCCAGTTAGGCTCACTTCAGCATCCAGTACAGTCAGGTCTTGAGACTCGCCTGTCACACCACAAATAGTGACAGGTTTTGCCCGTTTATGATTCAATGGCAATAAGGTACACTGTGCACCAGTGTCCACTAGGGCTTTATTGTGCCAGGGCATTGAATACTCACAGTCCAATAAACTGGGTTATCCCTTTCCTCCTCCTGGCTGGAGGCAGTGCACCTCTGGTGTTGAGGACACCATCTATGATGAAGATGAGCTCCTAAGCAGACCAGAGAACTACTTACCATGGACTGGAACAGCCATCCTGCTGGAATAATTCTTTTGTCCATCTGCTTTACCTTGCAGCTCAAGCACTCATGCTTGTAGGATCAGAGTAGGTTTTTATGCCATTTACTCATATGCTCTCCATAGTTGCAGAGGCAAAGCTGCAGGAAATCCAAGTGGGTCCTGTTTCTTTTGAATGGGTTTTGAGGAGGGTGTTTTTTCTTAATGACTGAGACATGGGTCTGTTGAGAGGACGAGTGGGATTCTTTTCCCCTTCTCAGACAGTTTTTCAAGAAGTTAATGAAAAAGTTTATCATTTTTCTCATTTTGCTCGGCTGTTGTCTTAGTTTGCTCAGCCATTTTTTCCACGGCTGCTACAGCGAGGAGATGAGAGAGGCTGTCTTCATGCTGGCGTACCCACCTGGAGCTGGCGTACATCTGCTCCACCCCAAACCAGGACAGTTAAGCATGCCACTGTTGCTGCAGCCTTAAGGCATGATGTTGGTCGTGCACAGCATGGCAGGCTTTGCTGACCTGAACCTCCCATAGGAGCTGGAGAAGGAATCACTGCAGAGCCTGCTGGAGGCTGCGGTGCACCAGGGATATTCTGCAATTGCTTTTAATCATGTCATTGATTCTCTGATTCTATGTTGGTCCGTTCTTGTTCATGCAACTACTTGGGGACATCCTTCCAGACAGTAGTCGCTTCTGGAGTATGCTGCTTCGCGTCTTTTAGATGTGAACGAGTATATGAACATACACATAAAGGGGAAGTTACGCAACAGTAACTGTACCGGATTGAACTGGTCCATCCTCATGAACGTTTACAATGCCATCTTCTTCCTTGTTCCCCCAGTTTCTAAAGCTTTACAGGATGGTGACCATCTGCTTATGACCACACGTGAATGTGCGTACTTGTATGTGTATTGATTGCTAAAGCAAAGGCTGCTTGGGTTTTCTCTGCCTTGCTGTATGAACACCCTCAGTGTGAATGATGGCATGGCTGATATACTTGGGATTGCAGTTAATGAAAAGGTGCTTCCTATTTTCAGTACTTGTAAATGTTTCCTTTAGGGAACAAAGATACAATTGCATTATGCTGTCATAAATCTCTTTAGTTTGCACCATGTTTTGGCAGGCGAAGCTTTATGAAGAAATGCTACTTCGAGGCTTCTTACTCTCTTAGAAATGATGCCTAATAAGCATGTTACTCACATTACGCAGTGATCCTATGTCAATTCCAGTATCAAATTACCTCATCTTTACCGAGGAATAGAAAAGGAAGACTTTCAACTGTACTGGGTTTTTTTATCCTGCTTCTCAAAGGAACTTGCTGTTTCAGAGTTCTTCATAAATGGAAAGCATTGACATCACCAGTCATCATTTGCAGTTATATACATACAGTTCGACATTTATTTGGAAATTCTTGTCTGTCCACTCATAAGTATTCCCTGTGGGAATCATGGTACATGTGTGCTGCATCAAATTACATGTTACAACCTATTTAGTTAAATTATTCACTTATCATTTGTCCACATTTTTATTTTGCCTATTGCCTTTCTAAGGGTTTTGGAAATATGAGAGGTAGATTAAAATATCTTATTAAACTACTTTATACATTTTTCAAGAAATAACAATTACTTAGTCAGCATCTGTGTATTTTTACTTGTAAAAATCATCCCTCTAAGAGATGGGATAAGTGGATATGTGGAGGTAGATCCTGAACAGTCACTTAAAAACCTATTGTTTGCAGTTCAACTATAGAGTGGAATGGCTTTTTGAGACCAGATTGAAGCGTTGTGAAATCAAGAATAATACCTGAAGCGTTAGAAATTCAGGTTAAAATTTCTGGGGGCAAATAAGGTTATGAACACTTTTTTGTTTGGGGGGTTTTGTCTATCCTCGTGAGGTGTCTTCTTGACTGATGTAAATGAAAAATACTCAAAATTCAGGCTTTCGTGTTGCAGGAGCAGGCTTAAATATTTAATTACTTAGGTATGTAGTCTGTTGTCTGCAGTGAGACTACTTAATAGATTAACTTTTAAAAAAGCATGTAAAAATTTCTGGTTTGGGGACAGAAAGCTATATTTTTATTAATTTTAAAAGAAACTCCAAATCTTTTACTGGCTTCAGATTATTGTCCCTTCAAAATAAAATTGAATTAATATTGTCAATGAAAAGATACTTGAACTACCAGTCACTAGGAAAATATGTTTTTAAGTCCTCTATGACAAAGAAAAACTAAAATATTGATGATTACTTACCAGTACCCAAACACATACCCTGTTTCCAGCTTCATTCTTACTCAAGACCATTAATTTACTTCAGAATGAAATATTCTAGGCTGGAAGAAAGCCTTGATGAAGCATGCTTGTTATCTGAAGGCAATAAGATATTTAAGAAAAAGATAGTGACAAATCAAATCTACATTGGATTTTTTTGTGCTTCTGGTAAGAATAGTAACGAAGCCGTGGATATACTTTTCCAACAGAAAGGAGTACTTCAAAGAGGTGTTAAATAAAAGCCATGGTGATTCGCTGGTAGTTTTCTCTCCTTTTTGTTTTTCTTTCTTTCTTAGCCACCCTGAAACTGGCTGCTGTTGACAAAATAACAACAATTAATTGTGTTGTTAATTATGGACTGATTTTTTTTTTTCAGATCTCGATAGAAAATGACTACCTAGGCCCCAGAAGAATTGAGAGTCTGCAAAAAGAAGATGCTGATTGGCAGCGGAAAGCCCACATGGCTGTGCTTTCTATTCAAGATCTTACAGTTAAATACTTTGAAATCACAGCTAAAACACAGAAAGGTAATTATTTTCTACTGTCCTGTCCATCAAATAAAAGATCTTAAAAAATTTATATAATGTTTACCATGTTCTATATTGCACTGTGACTTATTTATTTTTTATCAAACCTCCATGAGTTGGAGGATCAAATGCAGCTGTCGTTCCCATTTGTTTTTTCTTCTTTGTCTATTTGAATCTTTCACCAATAAGCCTTTTCAGAACATCAGCAGAAGTGAGCAGAATAGAAATTTTAGGTAAAAGTTTCACAGCCTCTTTCTCAATGTGACTGTACTATCTGCAGTGTACATTTGCAAATGACTTATGGAGCATAGAGTCCCTGATGGATTCTGTCACCTGTACTGGATATGGCAGACCACCATATTTAAGTGTTCATTACCTTTCAGTTCATTTCCTTTTCCTGTCTCACCTGACTTTCAGTAATCTTTTTCATAGCTCTAAGTATTAAGCAACAGCTCAGTTTAACTACTCAGTGAAAGCTGCTGTGTTGTTCAGAAATCTTCATGGATACAGCCTTCGCATTTCTACGCTTGAAGAATGTGGCAGTTTTACTGAAGAGCTGGTGCAGTAAAACCAGGTCATACAACTTGCCGTGTATATCTGTGCTCTCATCCTTGTACCATTTTAACTTAAATAACCAGTTTATTAGGGCAAACTCACATGAGGATGTGGTTTCATGTCACCTCTTTTAGTTTGACAGTGGGCTCCTAGTGACAGAGTTTATGTCCCACTGTTTTCCCTGCCTGACTGTGGGTTCCTGTTCCTTTTTTTGCCTTGGTGATAGTGATTGTGCAACCAGATGAATGAGCTGTACCTTTAGGAGGAAATCTTTTTTGATGGGTAGGTTTCCCGTCATCTTCCTGCATGACTGCTAGATCTGCCTCAAAAGAAGCAGTGACTGCAAAATGATTCCTTTTGGTGACAACCCAAGTTAAGGGTAACGTGAAACTCCACCTTATTTCGAAAAAGTGACTAAACCAGTTCAGGCATGTTGGAATGAATTTAATTAGAGGAAATTCTAAATGTATCTAATCAGTTTGGTTCCTTTTCTAGTATGGCAAAAGCAGCAAATAAAATACCCTGTTAGTTGATAAAGAACATAAATTTACAGTTACTTTTTGTTCTGTTCACATGCTTTTTTTATGTACAGCAGTCAGGATTGTGGGGAAAAACACTGGGAAATGAAATGCCTGGAGACTGTTTACAACCCTAGACCTTTGGTGTACAGGTTGCTTGCCTGTTTTGTTATGTTTTGGGCTTTTTTTGCCCTCCTGTTGATCACACTGTGGTCTTATATAGCAAAATACTAACAGATGGCAGAGGAAAAACACATGAGAACATAAAGGTATTTTTTATTACCAAACCACGGCATGTAATGTCTTCTAGCACCTGGGGGCTGAATGCTGGCCGTTTGATTGTGTTACTCGCATGCTTTGCAAAGCTGAGTGTACAGTATCATGTGATTGTTCTATGTATTAGAAATGGTGAAAATCTCATGTATGTCAGCCCGGATGTTGTCTGGGGCTCTAGAATAGAAAATCTGAATCAGGCAAGGGACTCCTGCTACTCTGAAGTCTTCCTGAAAAGATTCTCATTTGTCTCTGCATGTTAAACTCAGATTATAATTTGTTTAGTTAATTTGAATTAATTTAGTGAAGCAGCCTGCATTTTGAGTTTAAAAGATAGATGTTATTTAAATTTAATTCACTGTTCTTACAGAATTACACTTGAGGTCAAGCTGAAATTTTTGGTTTAAATCGTAATTTTTTTTTCACTCTGCAGATGTCTTTAAACTGAATACCGCATTATAGAAGTTACTAAGGGAAACTGGAGGCATTAGTAGCTAATAATTGGTGCTTTCAGAAATGGGGAAAACTTGGGATGCAGTTTAAGACCACATGGTAGCATTAATGAGATATTTTTGTTAAATCAAGAATTCTGAACCAGTGGTTCAACTGTTCAGGTACTGTATATTCAGAATGGTCCCTCTGTGGATAACAAAAATTGGAATTATAATGATAAACTGATCAACAAATAGCTAATTGCATATTTATGGAATCCTAAGAGTACTTACATCCTGGATTTGAATGTTAGTACTTTGTAGAATGACTGCTCCCTGCTAAGAGAACTTTGTATATTTTTGCTTACAAATGTCTCCCTTGTGTCTGCAGTAGAATCACTAGTGATCTGAAGAGTAGACTGGTAAGCTGTCTGCCTTTTCTTCCCTTCTATAGCTGTGTACGATCGAATGCGAGCAGACCAGAAAAAATTTGGTAAGGCAGCATGGGCAGCAGCAGTGGAACGTATGGAAAAGCTTCAGTATGCAGTTTCTAAGGAGACTTTGCAGTTGATGCGTGCTAAAGAAATCTGTTTGGAGCAGAAGAAACATGCGCTGAAAGAGGAGGTAATTTTTCATACCAATACATAGGAAAATAAAACATGCATAAAACCCCCAAACCTTAAAGACTGTTGATGTACTTTAAAAAAAAACAAACCAAAAAAACTCCCAGACTTGAAAGTCATTATTTTTCAGCTTTTAATAATAAACTTCTGTATTTAAACTTTCACTACACTCTACCGTGTTACACAAATGGAGTTGCAATGTAGGTGTGGTGGGTTTTTGTGCCACTTATGTTTTCTGTTCAACTTTTCCTGGTTAGTCAACCAAGAAGACAGTTTTTACTGTTAACGTTTACAGCTATCCAATGAGATGAATAAAATGAAGAGAAGGGATAGGACAGAAACCTGCTGCTATGTAATCTCCACACTAGCTCTCAGAGGTGTGACCACTTTTTCAGAATATTCTGACATTCCAGATGGAAGGTGTCTGAACATTAGTAAATACACAAATGACTAGCCTGTTCTACTGCACACTTTTTATCTCTGCTTATCCTATTAAGACAGTCTTCCAGAGGGGGTTGTGCTAGCTACAACTTTCCTGAAGAAGAGTGTTTAAACTGTGTTTAAATGTCTTCGCAGAAATATCCCACACTTATTTGGTTTTATGACACTTCCTCAAAAGCAAAAATGCTATAAATACTCTTTTAAAATTTTTTATCATATGGATATTCAGTACTAAGAACTTTCTATCATACTAATGTTAATTTACATTCTGTCCAATTGGTTGCTTGTTTTTAGAGCACTTTTCAAATGTTTCAGCAAAATTTGACTAAAGGCTGTTATGAAAAGCTTATACAGAGAACTCACGACTTTAGCACTGTATAGATTGGTAGGTTTGTAAGCCTGATAGACCATGTTGCCTATTTTAGGAGCTTCTGTACAAGACAGCTTGATCTGCAAGGAAGAGAGCGTACATGCAAGACCCAGAGCACAAAAATAGTTTGCTCCATTTCAACACTCTTTTTATATTTAGAAAACCAAGAGCTGTCTGGAAACATAAGTTTATCAGGCTGTTGCCATCCTTAGCTAAGAGTTGATGAGAGAATCCAGCAGTACTGATTGGAAATATTATATTGAACATGTTCACATATTTAGAGTAGCCACGCATCATCTCTTCCATAGCACATCTTATTTTTCTTGCAGTGGAGACCTTCCATGAATTTTGTTGAATGAGATCTCAGTCTGGTAAATGAGTTCTGACTTGCATAAGCATTAGGGGCTGCATAGGAAAAGGAGAGATTCATTGCAGTATATAGGGGCTTGAAGGACTCTGAACTGAGAGTTTGGGGCTTTTGGGGAGGGAGAAATGAGGAACATCTGATGGGTGTGCATGGGCATAGTGCTTTGGGCTGATGTATTACAAGGTACAGAGAGCTCTGGGTTAAAACATGGTGATGGGGAGATATGAGAACCAGCTTCTGTTCTGAAACATCTCTTTTTGCTTTGAGAATGTAAAAGCCCTAAGTATGCAAAGTTGGATGTGACAAATGTGAGTGGGAATCCCATATTTGAGAAGGGTTGCAGTCTTATCGTAAAGAAAATATTTGGTAATTACATTAGCTGGTGTGTTTGGAAGAGATGACAGTAAAAGGAGAAAACAACAACAATAAAAAAATGAAAAGGTGATACATTTTCTCCTTTAAGCTTAAGTGAAGACCTTCCTGCTGTGCTTGGATATATAAATTTACTCTCACTGAGTAGGAAAAGGAGACACATGGGAAATAGTATACTTGTTTCTCTTGCTCTTAATTCCCTCTTCTCCAAATCTAAACCAACCTTGCTGATTTGATTTTTAAGAGGGACAGTAAAAATGTCCTTGTTTGTGTAGTTTTCATTTAGTTTTAATCAAGTACTTTTTTGTTTCCTAAAATGTGTTCACACTGTAAATATCTAAAAACCTACTACATTTTCCAAATTACGGTATGAAAATCACCTGGTTAGGTGCTTAGGCTAGTTACAAATTTCTTCTATTTGACAGCTAGAAATGTTAGGCTACAACTATCTGTATTACAAAATAATAATAAAAAAAACCTCTACGCAGATTGCATATTGAGCTTTTTTATTTTCCTGATTTGTACCTCTTAAGTTCCATCTGTTGTTCTGAATTTTGTTTGAGGAAAATGATGAAAACTTTCCTCTTGAGGTAGACCGGAGTCTGCTTTTGTGAACTGGTTGCCAAGTCTTGTCCTTGTAACAGTAAACAGAAACATAAAATCAGAGTGAGGATCCTTTGTAATTCTCTAAGTATGTAAAATAGTTTGGACAAATGGAAGTGAGCAACTGGAGACATAAATTCCAACAAGTCCTGTCTTGCATAGATATGATTCAGTAACTACTCTGCTCTTTTTTTCCTTTTAGAAGCGTACAGTTCAGTTCTAAAGATACAGTTCAAAAACTATTTTTAATTTACATGATAAATTTTCTGTCATGTCTTCATAAACAAGATCATATTCCAATGAAGTACTGCTTAGGTTTTTAAATAATTTTTTTCATAGTTTCATAACTCTAAGAGTACTCTTCTTTCTTGTACATTGAGCCTGAATCAACGATATTTTTGATTACAGTGACTTTAAGTATTTAAGCATATCTTGCATTCCATGACTCATTTTACTTTTGCCTGAGATGTATGCATTGGCAAAAATTCTATTCAAGAATGCATAAATAGCTATTTCTGGAAAATTAATCTTATTTCTGTAAGAAATGGACAGTGATTTTCATACAGATACAACATCATACTTTTCAGAAAAGTGTATTTCACCTTGGTAGCTTTCATTGTATCTTTTGCAACCTTTTTCTTTCTGTGACAACTTTTTGGAAAGGCTAAGAAGCTAAAATTGAGAAATCTTTGAAGATTTATTTAAACCTACTTGAATTATTATTTTTAATAACAGATTAGGAATGCTTTTGCCTTCTTCACTTTCAGTGTTTAAATTGGCAAACTAAAGTTTGTCGTAAAAATGTCAATTTTATTTTTTTCTTCAATGTTACATGAAATATTTGTGTAATACTCACCAGTTCAATCAAAAATTCAAAAAGACTTTGAAATATAAACTATTTTAAGTGGTCACTGTGTTTGAAGAAAATAGAAAACAGAAAGCTCTAAGCACCTCAGGTGAAGTTATGGGTGCATTCTATAAACAAAACTTGAAGTCATGGTTAGGCTTTTAATAATGCAGTGAGACATTATTAGAAAATTTCTCATTAACAATGATAACCTACTTTGTACTTAATAGTTAACAAAATCCCACATAAGTTCTTTTGAAATAACATTATTAGAACATAATTTATTTTCGTGCCTTTTTTTTTCCCCAGAGTATGACTGGGTAAAGAGTATTAAAGAGGGCAAATCCCAGCGTTTGAACAGACTTTTTTTGTTTGAAGGATTTTGTGCATCTCTGATGTTTAGTCCCCATTTGCCAAGAGAAATAAAGAGGTCAGGTATTTATGGTCACTTAAAACAGACTCACAGAAGGAGTCACTTCACAGAAAATCTGAACTGAAATACCTTATTTGGCAAACCATTTAGCTACTGTTTTCTAGGCATAGAAGATAAAAACAGGATATTCCTTTAAAAAGACTAAAATGCTAGCGAAACTAATTTTTCAGGGTTTGAGTTGGGGTTTAAGACAGAAAGGGTGATAAATCAGAACAAAACCCAGATCTTACTGTTTATAAGAAAACAGTTGGTGCTCAGCATGTTTTCTATGGATTTTGAACATTTAGTCTTGGAAAAGAAAACTATAAAACCAGTGGTACATCCTTTTCAAGGGGAAAAGGTGCTGCTTTTAGTGTCTAAATTTTTTCTGGTTGCTCGGGATACTAATTGTAAGTGATCACCTTAAGCTCATTTTTTAAATAATATTGTATCCTGTAGTATCATGACCTAACTATAATTGACTCCTGATACTTGATTGGTTGGAGGAATACTTTTGTTCCACAAGTTGCTAGGTATGAGCGAGAACCTGCCTTTTATCAGTGGTTGGAGTGCCCCATGTTTCCCTTATAATCATTTAGAAATACTTATTAAAACGACTTTCTGTTGGTTTTGAGTATGAGCTTCCATATTCGCGCTTAAAGACCTGAGGTTTTTTTCTGAATTTTACTCCCTTCTTCTGAGACTTCTCAGACAGCACCAGTGATGAACTGAAATGAATACTCTAGAGAACAGTCCAGATTCACGTGACACTGTATTCTATTTGAACGCTAAGAGATTACTTAAAAGACTGGATAATAGAAAATTTAAGAATAGCTATTAATATGTATTGCTAGGGAAAAGTAATAAAAATTTTTACTGTGAACTGCAGGTTAATTACTATTTAAATGACAGCAGATGACAATGACCGTGGTCTTATAATCTAGTAGCAACGCAATTGAGCCATCAGTGCAACAGGGTGGTAGCAAGAGGTGCTTCTGGGTCTGTCAAATCAAGTATTTTCAGCAAAGGGAGAAGTGTTAGTGTCACTGCATGTGGGCTTGTGAAACTTCTTCTACACCTTTCTTCCATGTGTTTCTGATCACCCAAGAAAGATTAGTTCTAACTGGAGCAGTTACAGGGAGGTCTGCCACAATGATGCCAGGAATAGCAAGTCTGTTTTACAAGAGGAGGTAAAGTTGTTTTGATAAATAAAATGAAGGCTGAGATGATACAAAATTGCTCTCCACAAAAACATTAATGTGAATAAATATTAGCCACAACCAATGTGTGTTGCTGTTCAGAACTGGTGTAAGAGCAAATGGTGTTATCTGATCACGAATATATTGGAAATAAGGAAAAAGTTTTCTGGCAGTTAAGGAGTATCTGGAACAGACTTCCAGTGGGAGTAACAAACACAGTTTTGTGGAAGCTTTTTGGTTTGTTTTTGTTTTTACAAAAGCAGAATAAGAACAACAATAACAACATGGAAATTATTTTTAAGAACTCAGATTATGAAAACAGTTAATTTTAGGTTTATCTGAAAGCATTCCATGGTGGTGGAAGGCTGGATTTGATGGCAGTCACATCTGTATTCTGTGTTTGACTACTTTTCTATTAATTTTGTTATCTATCCCTTTAGTATGTGTGTTCATAGTTCTTGTCAGAGGCTTTCTGTTTTAACTGTTACATCTTTATTACCAATGTGTGGGTTTACAGATGATACATTTCTGCCCTGCAGCTAATAAGAAACCCAAGTTCCTGCTCAAGTTCTTCACTTAGTATGAATGAGACAACAAAGACCGTAAGGGCCAGAGAGATTAAATTAAATGTTTTGCTTGAGTTAACGCAAGAAGCTGTGGCATAGGAGATTGAACTCAGATCTCCTCAGTTCTAGTTCTTTGTCCAACTGCCAGATGTTTCTTTCTGGTAACATCCTCATGTTAAAGTGATTTGCGTTTGTTTCACTATATTGATCAGCCTGAGACCTACCAAGGATGCAGCAAACTAATTGTACAGATTAGATAGCAATTTGTATCGTTAAGAATTGAACCACTCTTAAATTTTTAACAAAAATGATGACATTTTCCCATAAGTGTGGATATTGTTTTGAATTATCACACATATACAGCATATCACGTAAAGTTTTAACATAAATGGTTGAAATTAAAGGTCCCCATTTTTCATGAGGGGCTATTGTGTAGATAGCATATCTGCCTGAGAACCACATAACAATATTAATTTCCCATTGCCGTTACACCTGAAAACTGAATATAGTTGTATTGTACCCCTAAAAAGACCAGGTAGCTGTCAGCATCTCTAATGTATGCTTGTAGGGCTAAGACTCAGTTGTCAGATAGGTCCTTTATCAGGCAGACACCACTGTAGCTGAATGAAATACTGAGCTGCTATAACTTGATTACCTGATACTTTTGAAGATGGCTCATTTATGTCTCTAAGCAGTCTTTATGCAGAGTCTATGGACTTAAATTAGGGAACATCTTTTTTTTAAAGAAAAAAAAAAAGTATAAGTTTGAGTGAATTTCACAGTTTAATGACAAAGCAAAAGTTCTCAGTTGTGGTAGAGGTTTGAATGACCTGACTTAATTTGGGGGGAATCTCCCCCCCCCCGCCCCCCAAACTAAACCAAAAATCCCCCACCACGTTTTGTTGCTGTGGTATATTTTTTTACAATGAGAAAATCCTTTGAAAATGCCAAAACCCAGGATACCCTGCGTGACCAGTAAACTTTATACCTCTTATGGAAAAACTGGAATGTTCAAGAGAATCAGTCTGTTTGTCTTGAAAACTAGCCTCTAATTCACTTCAAAAAAACTAGCTTCTCATTCACTCCAAATATGCCATCATTATGTCATTTACTGTTCTGATCACAATTAGTAATTTAATGTGGAGGCAGAGTAATGGCGTGGTGTAACAAGACATCTTGTCACATTGGACTGAAACATAAATTATACATCATTGATTGTAAGATTTATGATATTCACTTAAGGACTTAGCCTTTCATGCTAATAGTTGACATACAAAAAATGCACTCAGTAAATATACAATATAGCAGCAGAAATTTTTAAAATAGGTGTTACAAGAATTGATTCTCAGGTCTCCAGTCTATCAATCTTATATAGAAAGTGGCATAATATAGAGAATTGTTTCCTTAGTGTTTAACTGAGCTATGAAATCCATGTCAGTGAGTAATAATGCAGGTGATAAAAGCACATAAGCTATAAAAAAAGGGATAGGACAAATTTATGGAGTAAAATCCAGTAAGTCTATTTCATATAAAAGGCAGCACTGGGACTTAAGCTGTGCTGCAAGCTGTGCTAGAGGCTGGTGAAAAATTTTAGGGAGGTATCACTGCACTGCCTACTATGTTTCATCTTCCTGGGTATTTGTGGTTAACCTTTGTCTAAAACAGGATGTTGAGTAAAATAGATCTTTGGTTTAATTCAGTACAGGTATCTTTCTGTTTTAGTATAATTATGTTTAGACATACCTATCTTCTCCTCTTGATGTGTTCAATATTAACATATTACATTTAATGTACCAGACTGTATCTAGCTGTAATAGTGAAGTCTGTGGTTTTGTTCTTGTTATTCTGGAGTCATCTGTTTTTTTGGTTTTGTTATTTTTTCTCTCTTTTCCCTCTTTCCATTTAGATGCAGAGCCTGAAAGGTGGTACAGAAGCCATAGCCCATTTGGACCAGTTAGAAGCTGATTATTATGATCTACAGCTTCAATTATATGAAGTGCAGTTTGAGATCTTGAAATGTGAAGAGCTGCTGCTGACTGCACAACTTGAAAGCATCAGAAGACTGATGTCAGGTGCTTTATGCATTTTAATTAAGACATAATCTGTAAAAGATAATTCTCTTCCTAAGAGCCTAGTAAAGCCTGCGGGAATGAAATGAGAACACATTCTTTACCATGAGAACCGCATCTTCTAACATAAGTACTGTTAAATGAAAATTTACACCTGTTCATAAGGCATATAAATACATGTACAGAAGTTTTGGTCTGGTTCTCATTGCCTGTGTTTGGAAATAAGCATATAAGTTACTATGTAAGTTTTGGAAAACTAAACTCAGGGAGGAGGAAATGCCTTAATTATTGGACTTGTCTCATTAAAAATTTGCATTGGTTATTATTCATTTCTTTGAAGTGATTGGTTTTCAGAAGGTATTCCTGCAAGTCAGAGTCCTTCAGCTAAAATTTGAAGCTTGTTGTATTGCATTCTCACTGATTCAGAGCAGTGATGCAGACTGTATGTTTCCAGAACCTGCTATACTTTGTGTAGTTGCAAACTATGGAAATGGCACAGGTAAATCATACAGTGTTTTTGGATCTGGTTCTGTCCTTTGGGCCTTTCTATAGTTAATGTTTTTATTCACACAAGCTCTGTTTTATTGTTTAGTGCAAAGAGCTTGCATAGCAAATTTTGTTACGGATAGGAGGGTCACTTAAGAGAGATCTGAAGCTGAATTGTATTGTGAGTTGCCCCTGGAAAAAGAGAAAACATAGGTCTCATGGATTCTTGCTGTTATGTTAATCTCCTCCTTTTAGGCTTGTGATGGCAACAACTGTAACTGCATGTATGGAAGATGAGGATTGAAAACTCTGTAAATGACTTGAAGAAATGTGGCAGCTTTGACAGGGTGCCTCTGTGGAGAGCTAGTTAGTGCTTTAGAGACAGACAGTTTTTGTACTTGGGAAACCAGATATTTAATTTTAGTACTGAAGACATGGTATGGTTTGCTTACCTGTGAACCGAAGGAAATCCCTTGAACGGGAGGCTCAGGAGGACTGTGTATCAAAATACTTTCTCTTTGATTACGGCTTGTCACTAATGTTTTCTCCAGAAATCTCAAAAAAACCCCCAAAACACCAACCTCACAACCTGACCCAAAATAAAACAAAAGCCCCAGTCAGCTAACCAGCCAACCCTCTCCTTCCCCAATGGCAGCAAAGGAGTTCACTGTTCTGGCTTTCTTTGCTGTTTTATATCTGTGTCGTTTTTTGGTTGGCTTTTTTTTTTTTCTCTATTAAAGACAGCTGTCTATATTAGAAGGGATTACTGCTTTTTAACAACACTCAGTTAATATCCCATAGGACAGAAAATGAAAAATATAGTTCTTAACGTGTGAGAATTTTGTTCAAAGGATGAGGTTTCCTCTTCGGGCTTTACTTAGGTAGATAGAACAATAAATGTGAAGAATGTGACACGGAAGTGGCTACATCTCTCCAAGACTGTAAAGCACCTAATCTGAATGAAAGTATCTAGAACATTTAGTAGTCTTTTAGTATGTGTTGTTTCCTATGCAGTCAGAGAGAAAAGAATGGTCTGTTGCATCTTCTGTTACGCTTCCCTTTTAAACTGTACTTACTCAGTAAAGTAATAGCCTTTTAATTGTGCACATCTGTATGATTTGAAATACATGTGTCTAACTGATGTGTAGAGGGTGTTGCTATTCTTTACTCTTTGACTGTATTTGGCTCTGTAGGAGTCTTTCAGAGAGTTTTGGATTATGTTTTGATTTGAGGGATGTCAGCAGTACTGCTAACGAAGTCCCAACAGAATTCTTTGAGAGCGTGATTTGATTTGACTGCCAGTTGTTTGTTTTGATTTGGTTTGGTTGTAAGACAGAAGAAAGACATTTTCTTTTGCAAATTTAGCTCATTGGATCTGAAAAGTATTGAATGATAATAGATTGTCATATTATAAATAACAGTAGGAGGTTTTTACTGTCATTAACGAAATACCTGTACTGAAGTTCACAAACTGAATTTATTACGTTACAATTTTAAAGGGTGTTTCCTAGCCATACAAACTATTTGTACACCGTTGTGAGATGGTTTTGTGGTGGATGCATTGCAGTCAACAGAGAATATGATAGTAGGTTCCTGCTTCAGTTGGAGGGCAGGTTGAGTGAGTGAAAATGGTGTGGATTGTATCTACAAACAAATAATTCTGAATGTTTTATTTTAAGTGGCTGAGTTGTTAGAATCTTAAGTACTTACCAAATTTGTAGGCATTTCAAAAGCTCAAAAGCTGTTTGTAGAAGTGTCTTGGAATGTTTGATAGAGGTTGCAATAGAGTTGCCAAGGTTGTTTGGTTTTTTTTCCAAACAGTAAAATGTAATTTAACATTGTGTTTTAGAACTGGTAGATTTGACTGGTTTGCAGCTGAGCTATTGGGTTTCACTTGTAAATTCCTGCTTTTAACTCTACATGAAAGTGTTCTAATACAAAATTTGTGTGTAAATCCTCCCATGGCGTGTGAATGCATAGACAAATACCATTGTTGTTAACCATGAGTCTTACTTTTACTCATTGATGTCTCAAAGCAGTTTCTACTGACTTTGCAGTTTTACATATGGATGAAACTTTGTGTGTGTGTTTTGTTGGGGTTTTTTGTTTTTGTTTTTGTGTGGTTTTTTTTTAACAGAGCACTGAAGTAAAGAATCTAGTAGGTCTGGGTTTATTGGTTTTCATGTTAAGGTTACTTTAGTGCTGTGCTTTATTCTCTGGTCCTGCCATGTGTTCTGCTAAGCTGAAATTAGCGTGGCAGTCAGAATTTTGATTGCAGCAGAGAGTGTACACACAAGCAACATGAAGTAATAACAGCTTTTAAAATGGACAATGTACTGAAGAAAACCCTGCCCCTCTCCCCAGATAATCTAGTAGCAGAAGTAGGAGGTCTTGCTGAAAGTAGCTGGTGAAGTTGAGAAGGTTTGGTAGTGCTGCAGAGAAGACCCTTGACAGTCATTCCAGCTGTATCTGCTTGTTTCAGCCAGCAGTAATTCATATCCCTCTTGGTGTATCACAAAAATATACTACTTGCTAGGCCAGTGAAATACGGAACAAGAGGCCTTTGCTGCTGCTTCATCCCCACATTCTGTAAGGGCTTATAATCATCACTCTTTCCTTCTTGGCAAGAGATGAGAAGGCAGCATTCAGAGATGAGCTCAATGTTACGCTGAATTCTTCACTCGGGAGGCTAAAAATCATGAGTGTTGATAAAAGTATTAGTAATGACCTCCTTTCAGGCCTGTAATGCTTTGAAGAATTGCCTTGAAGTTACCCTCCCTCTGCTGCCTCTGAGCAGAAGCAGTGCCTGGGAGGTCAAAAACAACCTCCGAAGAGAGGATTTTTGGTGTCTTGTTGTCTTATTCGCCTCTCATGAAATTAATAGTTGGTTGTGGTAGAAGAATCTCATGCCAAAGACTTCAGAAAGAGTCCGTATATTCTGAAGTTTGTAGAGGAGACCAGAGGATATTACTGCACATCGTGGGTCCCTTGCATTAGTTAAGATACCCAAAGGCATGAGTAGACGTTGTGATGAAGTTAGCCTACAGACACAGGCGTACATTTACAGATTTATTTGTTTTTTAATGTTCTGAGCTTATCTGAATACCGGGCTGTGCTTTGTTGCTATTGATTTCTGTTCTTCATATAAACTTTAGAGCCCTCAGTGCTTTGCTACGTAGTGCTTTTCCTCTGACCTTTTGATTTTTGATAGTCCTCTGAAAGCACTATGACATTCTTCTATATTAAATCTTGCGACTCAGTGGGAGGGTTATCGTTGAACAAAACAAAATGTTGATCAAATACAACCTATTGATTTGACTTTTTCATTACTGACATTTTTAAAACAGAGAAGAGAGATGAAGTGGTATATTATGACACTTTCGAAAGTATGGAAGCTATGCTTGAAAAAGAGGATATGACAACATCTATACACTTGCAAAAAGAAGAGCTGCAAAAGTTACAACAAAAAATCCGCCAGCTGGAAGCAAGGCGTGGACGTATTTCAGCCAAGAAAGCCTACCTCAGAAACAAGAAGGTATTATTAAATTGCAAATTTCTAGCATAATTAGCAAATTTAATAAAACTTCAAAAGGTTTAATTTCAGATACAACTCCCAAGTCTCCCAGAATTTTTGTGGATTATATTTACTAGTTACTAAAAGTTGTTCTACAGAGTACCAAATAGAATAGCATGTCTTATTAAATTGATATATTGAAGATTTTGTTTAGCTTTAAAGGAACTTTTAATTACTTTGAAGTCAACAAATAAACTTGTTTCTATTAACTAATCAGAATACTTTCATGTGGAAAGTACATGGTAGAATGCATGTTTCTACAGAGAGTAGTGTTGTATATATTTGTAGAAGAGAATTCTCAAGGATGTTTTCCCACTGAGGAGTTCTATTTTCAATCTCTTACCTCATGCTTTTCAACTTATGTCATGTGTCACTGATACTTTGTATTCAACAGATGTATATGAAGTCCAGTATATATTCTTCATTTGTAAAACTAGGTGTGCTGTTTAGGGCCACTTGCCTTTTTCACGTGTTACATGATTGGGATGTTGTGCAGAAAATTGTTTTAATATAGGTGATGTTTTGAAATTGTGTATCAGGTGTATGTAAATATGTTCATTCCCTTTTTCCAGAATGACTTGTTTATTGTTCTGTAGCAGTTTGCGGTTACATCAGTATGCATTATTAATGACTGAGATACCTCAGAAGAGAACAGATAAAAGTTTTCAGAGAGCATTGTAATAATTATAAAATAGGTTTGCACCCCATACTATATACTCTAAGGCTATGCAGAAGTCTCAGTTGAGACCTCATTCTAGATTGGGTTCAGGGGTTGGTGCGGTTGCATGTTCCCAGCTGTGTCCCTTGATGTGAGAGATGACTCCTTTATGTAAGAAGTTCTAGTAGATTGAGGGTAGAGCCTTCAGGTCTTTCCTCCTCTTCACAACTAAAATATCTATTTCTGTACCTGAATCTGAAGCATAACAGAGCAAACAAAAGAGCAGTAGTTTTGTAGATACGTTTTATATTTCGGATTTTTTTTTATATTTCTTCAATCACTGTCCTGGCTTGGATGAACACTATATGGAGAAGACTGCAAATAAATTATTATTAAAGAAATGCCTATTGTTATTCGGTTGTGAGAAGTAGTTAGTTCAGAGTCATTGAGTTTGTTTTAGGTGAGTTTGTAAAAAGAAAAAGTATCAAGAAACTGGGCTTTTTAGTACTTTAAGGAATAGATACAATCTGTCATGTTATGCTAATTAATATAGACTACCTTATAATAGTTACGCTGTTTCCTCCTGAATACGAAAAGACTCTGCTGGCATCTTGTAGTAGACAAACCTGTTTAAAAGTGATGGCCTGGCTGCTGTTCCTTCCTTAACTTACAGGAGTTAGCAAGTCGAGAAGCAACCCTGAAGCAGGAGTAGAGATTTTTTTAGCATGCCTTCTTATCTGTATAATGAACTAGTCACTTCAATTGGCTTATTTGTTTCAAAGGTATGCTATGATAAAATACCTTTGTTTAAGCTGAAGGAATTAGTTCTAGGTTGTAACACTAGTGGCAGTATGCCTACTTGTGCACTGAGGCACGATGCAGAGTTGTCTCTGGTACTGTTGCTCATCTGGGTCTGTGTACAGGAGTAGTGTAGTCATGTCTGCTCAACATTGTGCTGGAGGAATGTGACTGTACTGCTTCCGGACCTGAGGTAATGTCTCCATGTGGAACATCACAGCATGGACATCACAGGATGGACATCGCAGCACTCTCAGAACTAGTTCCATCTCTCTACTAATTTCATTGCCCAGTGTAGCATTATCTGCCACTGAGTGCTGCAGTGAGATGCCTAGCTTCCAGCTTCTAAAGAAATCACAGAGTAAAATAACACGTATTTAAACTTGCAGCATGAAATCCTACATTTTTATCTGAGCAAAAGGATAAGCAGAATCAGTTGTTGTGTGCCATTTTGTGGCATTGGGCAGTAAAGGACATAGCCATTGTGATGGATGTTTATGTTAGAGGTATTTTCTATAGCTGTTCTTATTACTGCTGAATAACGCAGAGGTCTATTAAGCTTACTAGTAATTACCTGAAAATCAAGACTTGTGGCTTTGATTCAGAAATAAAAAAGCTTTGTGTCTTGTGACCATTCTAGTGATACTGCAAAACAATGTTAATGAACGCTATTTATGGTGCCTGGTGTGGGTAGTTGTACTTTACAAAACTGAGAGGAAGAAAGGGTTCTTGCTCTCAAGAGTTGAAGTTAAGCATGCAGAACAAAGATACAGATGAGATGCAGAAGCGGACTAGATGGTGAGAATGAGTGCAGTGACGATTGTGTACTAAGTGGAGCAAAGAATGAGTTTTTCAGGGTGCATTTGGAAAGTACATACTATGTGGTAAATCTTTCTCAAAGTCTGTCTTGCTCAATTAAGAAACATTTATTGTTGAACTGAGATGAGAGTCTACTTAATGCTTTTCAGATTGTGTTCCTGACCATGCTTGTTTCAGCAAAGTATCTCAGAACTGTAAACAAGTGTTCTAGTTTGGATTGCGTTGGTGAGATTTTGGTGTTTTGTTTTTCTTTTTCTTTTTTTTTACCTTGTTGTTTCTGTAGTTGAAAACAAAAAGCAAGCTGTGCATTAAGTGGTGTATATCACAGTCTTGTGATACATAGAATCATAGAATCACAGGGTTGGAAGGGACCTCTGGAGATCATCTAGTCCAATCCCCCTGCCAGAGCAGGGTCACCTAGAGCATGTTGCACAGGAACGCGTCCAGGAGGGTTTTGAATGTCTCCAGAGATGGAGACTCCACCACCTCTCTGGGCAGCCTGTTCCTGTGCTCTGCCACCCTCAGAGTAAAAAAGTTCCTCCTCATGTTTAGGTGGAACTTCCTGTGCTCAAGTTGGTGCCTGTTACCTCTTGTCCTGTCGCTGGGCACCACTGAAAAGAGCCTGGCCCCATCCTCCTGACACTCACCCTTTAAGTATTTATAAGTGTTAATAAGGTCCCCCCTCAGCCGTCTTTTTTCCAGACTGAAGAGACCCAAGTCCCTCAGCCTTTCCTCATAAGAGAGGTGTTCCAGTCCCCTGATCATCTTGGTAGCCCTTTGCTGCACCCTCTCCAGCAGTTCCCTGTCCTTCTGGAACCGGGGAGCCCAGAACTGGACACAGTACTCCAGGTGCGGCCTCACCAAGGCAGAGTAGAGGGGCAGGATGACCTCCCTTGACCTGCTGGCCACACTCTTCTTGATGCACCCCAGGATGCCATTGGCCTTCTTGGCCACAAGGGCACATTGCTGGCTCATGGTTGTCCTGTTGTCCACCGGGTCTCCCAGATCTCTTTCCACCGAGTTGCTCTCCAGCAGGTCAGCCCCCAACCTGTCCTGGTGCATGGGGTGATTCCTCCCCAGGTGCAGCACCCTACACTTGCCCTTGTTGACTTTCATAAGGTTCCTCTCTGCCCAAATCTCCAATATGTCTAGGTACCTCTGTATGATGGCACAGCCTTCTGGTGCGTCAGCCACACCACCCTGCCCACCCCCCCCAGCTTTGTGTCCTCGGCAAACTTGCTGAGGGTGCACTCTATCCCCTCATCCAGGTCATTGATGGATATATTGAAGAGGACTGGACCCAGTACTGACCCCTGGGGAACACCACTCATTCCCGTCCATGTTCATTATGAGGTTTTTGGCAACTGAAGATTCCCTTAGAAGAATGCCTCCTTTGTAGCAGCAAATATCATGATTAAGAAAACAATAGGAAATGATTCTCTATTATCAGTTCTTATTTTTTGGAGGAAGTCATTTCATCATCTGGGTATTTGAAAGTCTTTTATGTTTAGGAAGTAACACAGTGAAAGGGAATCAGTCACTCTATGTACAATAAGACTATATGTAATATAAATATAAACTTCTGTAACTATAGTCTCTATTCATTTTGTTTTGCAGAAATTCCTTCCCTCTTTTGGCATTTGATGCCTTTATTTTTTAATGATGTTGTTAAATACTTGTAACAAACCTTTATTTAGAAAGTTTTGCTAAAGGTTTGTTAGAAACTTCATCAGTTGTGATTCTGAATAACTGAGCTAGCGTTTTTTAAATCTGTGGTTTCAGTGGTTGATGTTCTTTCACTGTATGTACTACCATGATTATAAACTCTTTATTCTCATATTTTTTATACAAACCTATTTGCATTTATTAGGCAATCATTTCTTGATGTTTCTTTTTGTAGATGACAGCGAGTTAGTTATACAAAAATAAGATTTTAATAGTGGTCTTGTTATTTTTATTTCTTCAAAGCTAGTTACAGACTTTTCATGTAGATTATTGCTATTGTTATCCCAGTCTACCCCCTGCTGGCTGCACAGCAGTATTAATTAGGTTATCATATGGAACAAGCCACTGTTTTATTAGGGAGCTAGATTAATAGCAAAGAGTCAAGGTCAAAAAGATGGTGTAGAAGGCCTTTTTTAGAAAAATATCTTTGGAAAAAATAGAATTGTGAAGAAATGGAATTATTTTACATCCAGGAAGAGTATTCCCTATCATGAGCGGACTGGGAGAAGCACCTGGTAGGTGAAGCAGTTTGGGGTGTGTTCATAATGTGTGTTTTGATCTTAGGAACCTTCCTCAAATGCTGCTGTGTCCATTTAATAGGACACTTTTACTGCTTTGCAAGCCCACAGTTTAAAAGCATAGCCCACACCAAAACAGGTCTTATGTAGATTCAGTGACAGCTGGCATTGGGTTACTTGTATGTTTTCTTATTATTACTAACATAAGGGCATAACTACACAGAATGCTTACAGTAAAATACGTTTTCTGTACATACTGAGCTTATTAAATGAGAAGCTAACCTTTTAATTGGGATGCTTTTCAATCTGAAAGCAAGGATCACTGGAATGTTAAATATAATACTAATGCAGATCTCTTTTACATATATTCTAGTCTTAAACATGGTAGTTTATATAATGATGAGGGTTGAAATGGTTCCTCAGCTCTCTCTTTTTGTCTCTTTAATAAACTACAATTTGATACTGTGAAATCAGTCAGGTGATTAAAAGGGAAATGCATTACTTCTTGATGCTCTCAGTTCCGTACAGTTAAGTCAACATCTTTCTTGACATGTTGCTCTCACTGGAAATAATGCTTCTGCTTTCCCAGGGCTGAGAAGGAAGAACTATTTCACATGTGCAGCAGGCTGTATTCCTGCTCATACAACCACTTAATGTTTTCTTTTTTTGCCAGAGATTGTTTGTTTATGTTCAACTTGTAATCTGCCATAATCATCCAGATAATTTTCTTTAATGTTGCCACCTGGCTGGTTTTTTTTCTTCATCCTTTGTTTGCAGTCACTTAATCTTGTCAACAACTAGAACCCTACATTTGTCCCTATGAAATTGCAACCTTGGTTTTTTTTTTATTTAGACCATTTTTGTAATCGGTTAAAATGATTCAGATATCTAATCCTGTGCTGCAGCATGTTTTCAGTCTCTCCGAGTCTTGTTTATTATTTCAAGTCATAGAGATCTAATTACATTAACATAGGTTGTTTGTTAGTACAAAGTCAACACCAAATATGTTTTAGTCTGGTTTATCCTCTTTACATGCTTAGAATATCTTCCATTGTCGCTCCTAATCAGAAAGATTTAAATAGTAGTGCTGAAGAGAAAATGTTCCATGTTTCATGTGCCTCCCTAGTATTTGAGACATGTCAAAAAAAAAACCCCAAACCAAATATACATTTTCTTATTATTTTAGAATACTTTTTTATATATTGTAACATATATTCGTCATTATTTTGGAAGACCTTTAATTGAACTTAACACATAAATAGGGAATAAACTATAAAGGTAAATCAGTAGTATTATAAAAAGTGTTTCAGATTCTCTAATAATATTCTGAAGCTATTGTGTCTCTGAAATGCAGAAATGAGGTAGTTTATACCTTTGCAGTGACAAATTAAATGGATTAACTTTGCCAGCTGTATTAATTAAACTCTTTTCATCAGGGAAAAAAAATGCACAAATGTAAAACCCAGCAGTGTTTAGCTATATATATACACCTCTGATGAAGCTGGGACAGCTTTTGTCAGAATGTTACATATATACAGTGGGAACGTTGATGGTCTTACTGTTTAGAAACTTCCAAGACAGCATGGTAGTTCTGTCCTATACTGGAACACTGGCTACCTTTTTGTGTGATCACAGTATGTCTATAGGCAGCTTGTAGAAGAATGTAGCTTTTTCTGCATTTCCAAGTGTCCAAAATTGTGGGCTTTTTTTAGCCCTTCCCTTCTTTTTATGTCTTTCTGCCCGTATCTGTAGTATCTTACTTGATGGCTGATAACTCCATCAGCTGCCCCAAGTAATGGCAAAGCTCCTGTCTGGCTCCACTCAATTTTAAGTCAAACTGAGTGATGCCTGGGAACCCCATCGCTTTGGTGTTCTGGCTGCAGTCACACTCCTGCCTGCTTCCTAACGCTGCCTTCTCTTACACAGCCATGAGATCAGTTTCTAGTTGCAAATATGACTTTGTGCTTGTACTGGGCCTAAATTCATTGCCCACAGTGTCTGATTTCTGTCCTATGAACTTACCCGTCTTGTCACTACTCTAAATTCCTGCACATCCTCTTGAAGGTAGGAAGACTCTACAGAGGGATCTGGACAGGCTGGATCGATGGGATGAGGCCAATGGTATGAGATTCAACAAGGCCAAGTGCCAGGTCCTGCCCCTGTGTCACAGCAACCCCATGCAACGCTACAGGCTTGGGGAAGAGCGGCTAGAAAGCTGCCTGGCAGAAAAGGACCTGGGGGTGGTGGTCAACAGCTGGCTGAGTATGAGCCAGCAGTGTGCCCAAGTGGCCAAGAAGGCCAACAGCATCCTGGCTTGTATTAGAAACAGTGTGGCCAACAGGACTAGGGAAGTGATTGTCCCCCTGTACTCAGCACTGGTGAGGCCGCATCTCCAATACTGTGTTCAGTTTTGGGCCCCTCACTACAAGAAAGACATTGAGGTGCTGGAGTGTGTCCAGAGAAGGGCAACGAAGCTGGTGAAGGGTCTCAAGAACAAGTCTTACGAGGAGCGGCTGAGGGAGCTGGGGTTGTTCAGCCTGGAGAAAAGGAAGCTGAGGGGAGACCCTATCGCTCTCTACAACTACCCAAAAGGAGGTTGTAGCGAGGTGGGGATCGGTCTCTTCTCCCAAGTAACAAGCGACAGGACAAGAGGAAATGGCCTCAAGTTGTGCCATGGGAGGTTTAGAGTGGGTATTAGGAAAAATTTCTTCACTGAAAGGGTTGTTGAGCATTGGGACAGACTGCCCAGGGACGGGGTGGAGTCACCATCACTGGAGGTATTTAAAAGACGCGTAGACATAGTACTTAGGGACGTGGTTTGTGGTACCTTGGCAGTGCTAGGTTAACAGTTGGACTCGATGATCTTAAAGGTCTCTTCCAACTGAAATGTTTCTATGATTTTATGCGTTTTGTTTGTAACTGATACTTAATTCAGTTCTTTTTATATTATCTCACTGAAGTTTGTCTCATCTTGTTTCTGGTCATCTGATGTAACATGGACTGTTTTTTTTTTTTTTTTAACCTGTTCTTATTTGCAAGTAATGTAATAGATGCTTGTTTTTGAACCAGATGTTACAGATGTGAACCTGCTTGTATAATTAGTGAACTTGCTTATGGATGCATAAAATTGCAACAACTTTATTAATGTTTGTCCTTGCAGATTGTATGTGCAAAAGATGAACTGACACTTTTAAATGGGAAGCTGCCTAGTTGCATGAAGAGAAAGATGTAATACATTTGAGAGTTAGTTGTTATCCTGGTATACAAATACATGGAGTTACACTTAGGTTTTATGAAGTATTTGACAAGTCAGTGTTTGTTGCTGCTTTTGTACTGGTATTGTAGAACAGACTTTTCAAGCAGCTGTTACTGGTCTGTATTCTTCAGACAGTTAAAAGTAATAGCTTTGGGTTTGTCTTGGTTTTGTTTCCATTTTGTGCTTTTATTGTAAGTTAAATTGGCTTGGTTAAATTAGCTTGTCTGAGATAGGCTTTGTAATTTTTATTTTTAAGATTCTTAATGCTATTTGCTAAATATGATATTATACCCTGTAAATTGATATTTGAAATTCGTATTTTATAGATAACATTTTATGTCTCTACAGGAGATTTGTATCGCAAAGCATAATGAAAAGATCCAGCAGCGTCACCAGAGTGAGGAGGAATACAAAACGCACCATACTGTTCAGCTAGTAAGTTTGAGTTTCCTGCTGTTGAGTTTAGCCTTTAGTTAATAGCTTGCATTGCTTATTATACATTTGGTGTAATAGCTGTTTTAAAAGGATGGTGTGTATCCCTGACCTTTGTACCATGGATTTCTGTGTCATATTATGCTGGTAAAAGGGAGACTATTGCTGTGTTAGGATGACATTGAACCCAAGCAAATAAAGGAGTTCTTTAATGCTAGGTTCACAGTCTAATGACAAAGTGATTACTGCTAGGGTTAGTCTGCATGCAGTGTGTTATCATGTGCACATAGATAATTCCGGACATCTCAGAGTACAGCATCAGATATGCTGAGATAAGAAAACCATACATCTATTCTTGAATCTTAATAAGCTTGTCTGTTATTTTTCTTCTTTCTACAAAAGAAATCACTTGAATTGTATATAGTTCCAGCTGTATGCTCTATGATCCTCTGCACAGTCTCATTGCAGAGAATAGGCGAGCTAGTCTGACTCTTGTGCTGAATATAATTGACTTTATCTTAAAGAATATTCAAATTGTGGGCTAGATCTTGGGAGCTGATATAGTACCAATATTTAATAAAGATCACTGACAAAGATGCATTGAAATCCAAGTCCCTTTAATTCAGGCTTCAATTAGATTAGTGAAAGTGATTCTATTTCATCCTTATACATTTTTAACATTGATACATTTGTCCAGGAAGTCAGCTGCATAATTTATTTTATGAAAAGGCTATTTGTGAAAGGCAGTACATGTTGGCGTACTCTTTTAGGAACTTAGAAAAAAATTTTTTTTTTTTGGTGCTTACAATAAGGCAAAGCAATTTGCTATGTGGATTGTAGCCCATTTATCACTCTTAAAAATAAGCCTTGAAAAAGCTGAAGGACTTTCTTGTCTCTCAAACCCTACAGGGCTTTTTTTGTTATTTATTTCATGGAGTTGCCTGCTTGCTTTATGTAAAGAACTTGCTTTATATATATATACTTAAAGTATGCTAATTTTTTTTGGTCTTTTTTTTCTATTAATAATGTCACTGAAAATTTCTGCTATTATTGTAAAATAGGTTGTCAGCCGCCAGTTTTCATGAAGAATTCTGAAAAGATAAGCTCAAGCGTGTCCAAATCCGAAACCAAATAAGAATTGCATTTTCACTATTCTTATTTAAAAACAAAAAAAAACCCCTAAACAATAAAACCCCTTGAGTTTGAGACTGCTTCAGGAAAAGTTTGATCTGATTGTGTATATGACATGCAGGTTTGGTGGTAGAACTATCCTTTCTTCTTGCTATAATCTTTTCTTTATGCTTCTGTTTTAACTTCTTTGCCCTAACTTGCTTTGGTTTGTTATTTTCTTTTCAGCACATGCTTCTATTCCTCTTCACCTTTTCCTGTTCCCTATCCTTACTGTTTTTCAGACATGTTCTCCTCTTCCTCTCCTTAATGCATCTATACTTCCTTATTTCCAAATCACAGGAGTTGGCTCTTTATGAAGGACGCCAGGCCACTAGCTGACATCTGAAAATGGCAGGCAGGCAGACACTGCTTTTGTATTGACTGAATGACAATAAAAGTTCACAAAAGTGATCAGAATTCTTAATTCTGATGATGATGAGCTTTTTAAAGTAATACTAAATGCTGTGAGTCATTTAAGAATTAAAGCTGCTGTTTCTGCTCACAGGTTTTTCTTTAGTCACCTATTCTATCACTTTTCCTGGTAACTTCTGAACTCGCATACAGTGACTTTTGCTATATGGTAACTAGCATCCATTTTCAATAAATTTGACTGAAGAGTAGTGTTTTGTTTCAAAGATGTAGTAACTTTGCTGAAATTTTGTGAAAATGGATCACTAGTTAAAGGAGGTGGATCCAAATGTGTGTTTTCACTGAGGTAAGATCCCCAAATAAGAAAAAATACAACTGTCTTAGCTGCAAGGAAGAGCTGCAGACCTTTATTGAAGTAAGCTTACAGAAAATCAAGCTGCGTTAAATAATGACAGCTTAAGTTACTTAAATACAAAACTTCCATTTATTGTTGTAAATGAGAATGAAAATGTTGACTTAATTTGCTTAGTATTGGATTCAAAACTTTGTGGCACTGAGTTCTGTGATTTCTTGCACTCTGGAAAGACTAATATGACTTGTTTTAAGTGGACAACCTTGCAAGTTCGACTGTCATTTTGTTTATGGAATGAGAGAAAATGGATACTGTTTTGCTGTCTGGCTAGTTTATGCCATTTTTAATTTAAGGGGGCTTTTTCAGTATAAAATACTGTCACATCTCTAGTTATTTCTTCATTTCTCATCCTTCAAGATAACAAGTCTTCAACTGTTCCTATTCCAGATTGAAATCTTTCTTTACTGAGCTCTACATTTCTTCAAGATTATAAAATGTGAAATGCATAATATTTTTTTAAGGGGAAGACAAAGGCCAATTTTTGAAATTCAGAAGTGTGTTTATTTGAGAGGTAGATTGCTAAGTAATTCTTAACAATTAGTAAAAGAGTTATTTTAATTCATTTTTTTTAAATGGTGCTAAACATAGCATTGGATGTAATATTTACATGTTTTCCGTATATTTTCTCAGAAGCGAGATCAATTACAAGATGAAGAGGAAAGAAAGAGCTCCTGGGTTAGTCAGGAACGACAGAAAACACTGGACAGACTTCGCACGTTTAAACAGGTAACAGAAGAAGAGGTGTTCTTTTCCATAAGAAATTTTCACTCATTCCAGGACTACACTATGCTATTAGCTATTCTCTTTCATTGTGCAGTTAACTATTCTTTAAAAAATTTAAAACAAAGCGCAGCATTGGTAGTAACAAATTCCTCTGACCATTGCATTCTCAGTAATAAGGGCCATAATAAGCTTCTGCTCACTCTTATATCTACATCTTGTGACAAGACACTTAGCAAACGTTCTTTGAAGAAGTGTAACCTAAATGGTACTTTCCACAAAGAGCATTACCATCTGACATACCCCCACTACCACTGATTGCTAGAACACCTGCCAATACCTTCCTCTTCCTATTACAACGTAAGTATCAGAAAATGGATAGAAGATGGAATGAAGGGGAGAGAATAAGGAAAAGGGTGAAAGTGCAAGAAAACAGAGACGACTGTATTAATAGGTGAAGACTTTCTTTGGTTTTGCTGAATACATTAAAAAAATATAAATATGAGAATTTTCTTTACTGGAAAGCTGTCTTGCTCAGCAGTACACTCTTCATATCCTTATTGTTTGCAAGGCTTTTGAATTGCATAGCTTCTGTAAATTAAAGCAAACTTACTTATTTTAACTAGCAACTGTTAATGAACTGACTTTATGTATGAGCATGTTTGTATTGTTATGCTCTCTTTTGTTTTAGGCCTACCATAAGTGTGTAAAATTAAATTTTTTCATAAGAATGGCTGTCAATAAAACTAATACGAAAAGACAGATATTGAAGCAGCAAATTTAAGAACTGTTAAAAAATATTTTGAAAAGTCTCAAAATGTTTGATGTTTTCAAGAGATACCTTTTTAAGCAGTACGATTCACATCTAGGGCTGGTGTATCTGGTCAGAGAGGACTTCGTGCAGAGGGAGCCATTGACCATTTTCAGAAAAGGAAAGCAAGAGGAAATTTTGAATTTTAGTTTCCAGGAAAAACAATCTGGTTCTTAGTGAAATCCTAATTTTAACCTATATGTATCCCTGACTAGACCAATCACACATAAATTGTGGCTTAACCAAGAATAAAAATTAAGCAAACAGATCATTTTTGCAAAAAGGTGAGGATATATTTGCTTTGTGTTTACATTCAGAGCAAAATGAATGAAAATAGCAGATGAATTCTACTTGTCAGAAAGGCAAACCCTAACAACAGGTACTTAGAATCTAGAATAGTGTGGTGCACTAACTTAACTAATTGTCAATAATTTACTCACTTTAGCGGTACCCTGGGCAAGTAATACTTAAATCAACCAGACTACGGCTGGCTCATGCAAGAAGAAAATGTGCAGCCAGCTCAGTGTCCTGTGTCGATCAGCCTCAGTCTTTGCCAGCAACCATAGGAATCCAAGAGAAAAGTGAAGAGGTGGAATTGGAAAATGCAGTTCAGCCTTTGCAAGTGCAGGAAGCCACAAGCTTAGAACAACTTCAAGATATCTCGTTACCTCCCAATGGTGTTACCTCTGAACTGCCTCCTGTTAGTATTTCTCCGCTCACCAGTAAGGAGCTTCAGCCAGAGATTGTTACTGTAGTACCGCTTCCACCTCCTTTGCCTCCACCACCTCCGCCTCCACCTTTGCCCTCCAAGGAAGATGCCACCAAATCCTTAGAGAAAAGCGACAGCTTTGTTAAACGTCAGAGTGAGGAGAAGGGAGTCCAGCACTCTTCTGGTCTCCCACCAGCACATCTTTTCGACAGCAGTCAGCTAGTCAGTGCCAAGAAGAAGCTTAAGAAGACTGGTGATCTAGGGGGTTTACAGCGGAGGAGAGGTAATTTTTTAATTTCTGTGTATTTAATTGTAGTGCACATCAGTTCCTCTTTTGAGTGCTCTGTAGTAAAGTGTATGCTGTGATTCATATATAATTATGAGAAAGTTGTTAAATCCTTTTCAGTTGACAAATGTTGGCAACTCAAATCTTAGGACCTTTACAACAACGTGCCCTATACTTGTTCAGTTAGACAGAAAACACTCGTGAAGCTGAATCTACAATATACCACATTAGACTAGCTAAAAAATGGAGCTAAACCTTGTCTAAAAGAATCTTTTACTCTTTTACAGCCAGTATTGCAAATATTATATGCTTCACCTGAGGGTGCAGTGTTTTTAATAATAAAATTTTACATGATTTATGACCTAGTAAAATGAATCCTTGTCTTGTGACATAGGAAACCTCGAGAATGCTTTTTTCAAGTGTTTTTTTCAAGTTTTTATAATAAAATTCACAAACGCGGAAGCATCCTTGAGAGCCAAGTAAGAAAATTCTATATTCTGAGTTAGAATATAGACATTTAACTACAATTGTAAATTAAATCTGTAATCATTCAGCAAAGTATGTTAGTAAATAGTGAAAAGATGAAAAAGGTCTTTGGAAACTGAGGAGAATGAATAGAGCACAGAGCTGAGCTGGGAGATCTGTTACAACTTGTTGATTCTGTGCTACTTGGTTTTGACTGTTTATCCTTTATCCCATATATAAAATGGGGAGAATGGCAGCCATGTTTGAACAACATAATCCTGGTGTTTCGGTGAAATGTGCTATGTTGGAGCGAAGTTTTTATTTGAAAATCAGAGATGGGTTTTTCAAAAGCACTCAGCTGAACTATTTTGCTGGAAGCCACTGAGAAGAAGTACCTCAAGTGGGCCTTAATTAGCACTGCTGTAATATGGCTGTAATAGCATTTTATTAAAAATCCTATCTGGCTCTGCCAAGTACAACTATGGAAAAGATCCCTCCATTGACATTTTCCCTCATCTTCATCAATCAGACAGCAAAGAGTGTTTCCTCTAGAATTGTCCTTAAATGACTGAAAGCCCTTGAAGCAACTGCCTGGTTCTAGAATTCTTAAACTCTTATGAACCTTGCAGGTCTCAGGTACTGTGTCATAAGTTCATTATCAATTTTGATGCTTCTGTGCTCCATTTGTCTTTGTAGTCCTATTGTTTATTTTTTCTGATACCCATATTATCTTGCAATTTTAGATAAAGCACATATTGTATATGCAATTTGATATACATCATAAAGCGACAGATATAAAATAAAATTATATCCTCCCTGTTAAGAGTATTGTTAATATCTGCAGCAGCACTCCACCTGCTGCTCTGTGTCCCTGAGATGTTCCAAGTCTCTAAGTGGCTTTGGAAATTCGTCTGTGTATGACAGACGAGTGTTTTACAGTCCTTCCTTCCTCCTTCAAATGTGCAGTCCTGTATTCTTCTTTTATTTCTCTTTTCCTCGTGTCTGTTCCAACTGTCTGGACCATTAGTGTGATGGACAAAGCCCCCTCATAAATGCAAAACCGGTTTTAAAAATGTATTCTACAATATACAAAGAAGAATGGGAGATGCATATTCATATATTGATTGATATGTGCTGCACATTGTATGTACTGGTGTATGTGATCTAGTTCAAAGTGCTATACTTTATTATAATGCATTCTCTAGGATAGAGAATTGCCTACTTGTAGCTCTTCAAAGAGGCAAAGCCTGATTTTTATTTCTGCAGAGAACTCATTTCAAAGTGGTGATAAAGGAAGGATTTGTGATAAAGTATTAACTCTTCTCTGTTTTCATTAATTATAAAGGAAGGGAATTTATATAGGCATGTGGTGCTAATGCATACATGAATCCAGAGAAGCAGGAAAATGCATGCTGCTGCAGTTGACTATCGTGCTGCTTCCCTCACTGGCATGTAGTAATAGTCATACAGTAGGTAAAATTCGCCACAGAATGCAAATGCTGGGAATGGATTGCACAGTCCAATACTTGATACGTACTCATTACCTGAGTTTCAAAGTCAAGAAAGATTAATGTAATAAACACTTTCATTTTGGCTACTTTGATTTTCCTGACTGCAAACAGGAAAGCCATCTTGTTCAAAAAGTTTTACTACCTGCCTGACAGAAACTATAATTGTCTGTGTAAACCAGTTTTTACCTGGTAATAGGAAAGATAAATTTGGAGGCTAAAACATTATACTTATGGTATGGGACTATTACATTAATGTATGCCGCTACTTGTTGGTCTGTGTGAAAAATAAATGAAGACTGATAAAACTTAGTAAAAATAACACTGAAGGTCTTTTGATTTACTGCAGTGAGTTCCCCAATGGATGAAGTGCTGGCTTCCTTGAAACGTGGCAGCTTTCACTTAAGAAAAGTTGAGCAGAGAAGTCTCCCTCCTTTTCCTGATGAAGATGATAGCAATAACATCTTGGCACAGATCAGGAAAGGGGTGAAACTGAAGAAAGTGCAGAAAGATGTTTTGAGAGAATCCTTTACAATTCTGCCTGATACTGACCCTCTCACAAGGAGCATCCATGAAGCATTGCGACGAATTAAGGAAGCATCACCTGAATCAGAGGATGAAGAGGAGAGTTTGCCTTGCACAGACTGGGAAAATTAACCTGTAATTAACCTACATTTAAAAAAAAAATATTTCTTCAACACTTTTTGTATAACAGTAGTGGCTAAGCCTCAGGTTCTGCATTCTAGGAGACTTAGTATGAATGTGACTAAACAGTCTGATGTCCAGCGTGGTAAAACATGCACATAGGAATTTAGTATTACTGACTTTTCAAAAAATTTAAGGTTTATAGTAAGGAAAACTTTTTTTAGGCAACATCTTAGCCTTTTATTGTTGGAATACTTTTGCTGAATATTGACGGGACTGATCCTATAAAAAGCTCTATTTTATTTAGTAACTTTGAAGGGACTGTTTGCAGCTTACCAAAAAGCTTTAAAAAGCTTTTAAGTAACAAAGCAGCACAATCACTCTTGGACACACCTTCTACTTATTTTCTAATTACTTCTGGCCTTGTAAAAATTTAGCATGTTTATCACTTCAGGCTGAATAGCTCCAAGTGAAGGACAATTAGATTTGACTGCTGAACACATTGAAATTTCATTGGTTACCCTGTGTGACTGACTCTTTGATAGCTGGGTTTCAATCTGTAAAGTCTCTGACTTAATTGAATTTACAGACTATAAACAGTAAATATACAAATATAATTTATACTTCTGCTATTCATATGAATCCCATGAACTTGCATTATACTAAGCTATGGTGCCTGAAAGTACAGGTATTAGACATCAGCAGATGAAATTAGTGATTTCAGGAAAAAAACAGAAATTGGCAAGAGGTTAGTTTTCAAAATTATGGCTGCATCAGTAGCACAAAGAGATTATTGATTACAATAACGGCATACAGCACTTTTCTTCTGTGGTGGTTCTTCTGCTACTGGCTTGTGGATGAACTTAGGTCTCAGTGAAAGCTCCCACTAAACTTAAAATTTGGACAAGAGATATGACAATCTGTAAAGAATTTAAAAATCTGTTTAGAAATCAAAGGTTATTTCAAGAGTATGGAAGATAAATATTTATAATCCTTGAAAGACAGCTAGCAGTATGAAAAAGATAACCTTTGGGATGTCTACAATCAGGCATTTCTATCCTGGTTAGTTATTACCATAGCTGGGGAGTGACTATTGATAAAGTGCTACAGCCGTTTAAAAAGTGATGGTGACTTAGTACATCATCTGCTGAATGTTGTTGTGATTATGAAATACTGTGTCTCAAACTGTTCCATTGGTATGCTATTTTCAAATAATATTTAAAGTTTTGAAAAAGGAAAATAAAAGTTGCCTTTATTTCCTCACGGACTAGCTATTGGCCACACTAATGATTTAATACTGTTTAATTATGGCGTGCTCCTTCTATTCCATACCAAAAGTACTGCTAGTTTTGGAGCTGAAAATCCATGAGTGGAGGTGTACTTAACTCTTGCTGAAACTCAAAGTGAAAATAATTTTGCTTGGATATAACTTTTTTGTGTAGTTGCATACTGAGAACTCCCACTACCAGAGCCCCTCAGAAGTGAAGTGACAGCTATAACAAAAGACATGCCTTGCAATTGACTTGGCTTTTTCAGTGCAATTATTCTCTTTTCATTTCCTAGATAACTGAGCAAATTTAAACTTTGTGATTTTGACTAAGTTGGTAAATCTAACTTAGTCATGGGGATCTTGTTTGCATTTTTTAGCAAGAATACTTTTTAATGATATGGATCATTTAGAAGAAAAGAAAGAAAAAGGAAGGAATTTTCCAAGGATGACTTTGAATTTTTTAAATCTAGTTGGTGGACCTCCTAAACACTTTCCATTCGAAGGTGTATCCTCTTAAAGTCTTATACACATAAGTACACATTTTCCTCTGCTATCTTTTGCAGCCCCATACAAGCAGTTCAGAGTGCAGGTTGAAAATCACTGCTGTGCAGTACCTGTAGTGCGCTGGTTGTTGTCTCCTTTTTACCAATCTACAGTTCCCCTTGTAAGGATGGGGTCCGGCCAAATGCTGAGGTCCTGTGAAATCACTTGGACCAAAAGCAGGATGCAGTGTCAGATTTCTGACTGTGTGGTCACACCTCTGGGACCTCTTTCTCTTACCAGTGTCATATTTTATTATGAATATAATCCTGTTTTTATGAGATGAGACTATTTAACAGATAGCACAGATTTGATTGAAAAATGATTGTACAAAATAGCTAACAGCTCAGAAAAGAAAAATGGACCGCTGCTACGGAAGTGCATAAAAGAGTCTGGGAGAACAGAAGTTGAGACTTAGTGAAACTCAGCTAAATAAATATTTTTCATATAGATGAGTATGCTTGCTTAAATATATTGGCTGGTTACCCAGAATTTATTACACAAGAGTCAAATCTAATGAAAGTCTGTTGTAGAAATTGCAGAATAGTATTTTTTACTGTAATTTAATTTAACTTTAAAAGCAAAATCTTAAAGCATTTAATACCATGCTTTAAGATTGACCTACTGATTTTTAACTGTAAGCTCTGCACATACAAAAAACAGTTGCATAGGATTTTAGTTCTAAAACAGTTACACAAAAGTATATTGGCCACATAGGTTATGAATCATGCTTAATACACATACATCTTTATAGGCTAAATGGAATGCAATTATTTGCCTTAGGAATGAAGGCAAATATACAAGGAGGCAAAAATACATCTGATATAATGATGAACATTTATCAAGTGACAAAAAGTGTCCCAATGTATATGCAAGGATGCCCACTAAAGTGCTTTAATTATTGAAGTTTGAAGACAAACTAATAGTAACTAATTCCTCCAGGAGATCTGGTTATCTGTTGTATTACCTGCTTTGAGTTGACTGCTACATAAAGTTATGACTAATGTTTGTAAGAGCAGTTCCTCTCCTACGGACCATGTATGAAAATGTTGAGGTGTTCTATGTATTGGAAGTACAGCTGAACAAGCAGTACAAAGATGCAGTAGCTTCTGTATGAAAAATCAGAAGATTACTGGTTATCAAAAGTATCCCAAGCCTATCTCTGTGTGTGTGTGTACATAATGGTACGCATAAATCACTACAGTACATTAAGTACATTCGCATTACATAAGTAATGCGAAACCTGGGTTCCTGGGAGTGACAGACAAAATAACAAATAAGAAGTGAATTTTTGCTCTCCCTTGTTTTTTAATCCAGTATTTTGGGCCTTTTCAAATTCTGTGTTCACTTTCAATAATACCAGAAAGCAAAAAAAAAAAAAAAAGATCTGATCAAATTCTGTGTGTCCTCCTGGCTCCAGAGTTAGTGTGTCGTTACCCTGGGAGCAAAGAGAATCAAGGCTTTTGAAGACACTGCTCAGTGTTGCATGTTGGAATTGCCTAATACATTGATCACAGAGTATTTGTCCAGCCGTTTAGCTTTTCAGATGTTCCTTTTTTTTTTTTCCCCAAACAGGTGATTCACAGCTACTGATGTGAGAAAAGAAACCCCTGTTGAAGATCACTTTTCCTCTTCATTTCTGAAAATTTAAAGCCAGCAGTTATGACCATCAATTCCGCAGGCTTTCTTTGGCAAAGAAATAGACTTTCTTTGGCAAATGATTCAGTATATGAAAAAATTGCCTGAAATGTTAATTTTTAGGGTCACTTTTTTTCTTAAATTCGTTCAAAAAAAAAATATGGTTTGAGCAGAAAGCTAAACTGTTTAGATGTGTATTTTATATAATCAAGAATGTCCAATTCTTAAGCACTTCTTATATTTGCGTTAGTAATGTGTGGCCAGTTAAGTGAGGGGGGCATTTTGAGTTGAGAGAATACTTGCTGTTAGAAGTACTTTGGGTTTCGGCCAAGACATCAAACCAGCTATAAAACATTCCCTTCACTGCACTGAATATATCATCTGCTTGAAAATCCAACTGAATAGCTCCTTGCAGAGAAGCTTGCTGTGTCGCAGTGTGATATTCCAGAAAGAGCAGAATTCCTAGTTGCGCTGCAGTAGCTGAAATTCAGTAATGTGCAACTATGACTTTTTTTCTTCTTAGTTTGAAGAACTTTACATCAGTATGAAAAGTAACAGGTGACTACAGCACACTGAGAAATAAGAGCTGAATTCAGTACATATTCAATAATGTGTTTTGTTTCCAACATGGTACATTTAGCAAGACATACTGCAGCACCTTTTTAGAAGGTCATTTGTAGTCTGTCACCTTTATAAGTAGACATTTTCATGCTTTTTTAAAATAATATTTAGCTATGCTGAACCAAGTTAGTTATACTTTTATCATTTGTTATAAGAAGCAATATTTTGTAATTTCATACTTAAGATTATTTTTCTCTTTTGGTTTAAAATGGCTTTTGATTACTCTAAGCAGCCTTCTTTAAAAAAGCTCAAAGCACTTAAACACACTGATAATTCAGTTGTGAAGATCATGCTTCTCTTGATGGTTTTCATTATTCACTGTAGTGGCTGCAAAAATGTTTGTATTCCATAACCAAAATCTTACTGGCTGGAAAAAAAAAAAGTTCTCTTTTCATCCTGACTGTTGTTTTTTTTTTTTAAAGGGGATTTACAACTTCCTCTGCTGTGAATACTTAGAAGTAATCCTAAACTTCATGACTAATGGCTGCAGGCAGCTACTGTTACGAACCACAGTACTAAGAGGTATGTCAGTACAGAGATCCAAGTAGCCTTGTACCATCTAGAAACTCCATCTGATATGAAAGTCAGACCGTTACAAGAAGACTGAATATTCACTAGCATTTGATTTTTACTAGCACGACAGACACTGTGTTTGAGAAATACACAGTCGCTGTCCTTTGTGTACTGTGGTCCATTCGCTGTTCCTCTCGTGACAGACAAACTACTATGCGTATTTAGGTGTTTTTGAGTGGAGTTCTGCATTGCTGCTGTCTTGTAATGGAACACGTACTGTGTTCACATTTGTAACAGGAGATTGCACGTCTTGCCATTTACTTATAGAAAGAGGAACAGGAGAACTTACCTTAGCAATAGGCTATGTAACCTAAAGGAATCTTGGCTCTCGGACTCTTCAGTTGTTTTGCTGTGACTGTCCTGAAATTAAAGCTCTGTCAAACATCTCAAAAGGATGTAACTTTACCCTTGCTATCAACAGGCATTTTCTTAACCTTGTTGCCTTATTTATAAAGTTAGCAAACATTCATTTTCAAAGCACCTATGAGCAGTGTTACTGTAGAGTTCTATTCTTTTTTGCTGTATTAGTCGTCAGGTCTGTATTCTGTTCAGAGATCAGCTCTATGTCCTTTCCAAGGACCTAAAATGAGGGGATGTTTTTTTCTTAAGCAACTTCTCTGAACCCTAAGTTACACGGTGTGGTTGTAAGCTGTCAAATACTGTGTTCTTGCAGCAATAACAGCAATTTCAAAGCGTAATCATTTGACATTGCCTGTACTGTGGTGTATTTTTTCTCTACATTTGTCTGTACTTCCAGTCACACTACATGTTAAAACTGAGGTAGTCAAATAAAGTTTTGGCTGTAGCACAAAGCAGAACTATGATGTAGAACGGTGATCCAGATCATACAGTTAATCTGAAACTCAGTGCTAAATTAACAGTGGTGACTGAGCATCTTTTATGTCCATTTTTTTCCCTATTTTCCAGCCTGCAGTTTTATTCCTTAGAGTATGCATATAGGACACTAGCAAAATTGCAAGCTGCAGAAAAATAGTGAGATATTAAAGCATAGGTGCAGTGGTCCCCTTGCACAATATTTGTGTCTACAGTTTACCACGTGTTGTGATTTGTCGAAATAGCTCCATGCTGTACTGTAATACAGTTCTCAGATTCATTTGCCACGTGATCTGTCATCTTTGCCTTGAAAAATGTGTGCATGATTGAGGAAAAAATACTGTCCTTAATGTGTTTTATATTTATCTGAAATCTTAGATTCCTGTAATAGCTTAGTTTATAGAAATGGAGTTCTCATACCAACATGTATTTTATGCGCACACAAAAAGTAGTTGTTATGCTGAGCATAGCAGTTTATATCAGTTCAAAACTGCCATCTTCAACGTGGCAATTAAATGTCTTTTTTTCCACATACTGCTAAAAAAAAAAGCAGCCTGGATTTTAATCCTTCTTGAGTCACTAGATGTCACAATTTCACATAATTCTCCACTTTGATATAAAAACTGTGCATATGTAGTGTACAGGCTAATGCATAAAATTCCCATCCTCTGTAACATGAAATTTTGCAGTAGGATGGCTACAGCAGCAAATGGGCAAAGTTTAAGTATATTCACAAGAAATTTACAGAAATTATGGCGGTCCTACAATGAGATCGGTTCCTCCATAGCTGAGAAAAGCTCTAATAATTGTGTTGGTCCTTGAGAAATCGTGGCAAGCATTACTACAGAAAAAAACACTTAAACATATGCAAGGAAAGAGAGCCTCCATAAAAATACCTTTCTACCTATTGGTACTTTTCATTTGTGGCTGGACTTCATTGTTGTGGCTGTGTTGTTCTGCTGCTACTCATTTATCTTAAGCAGTTTGTCAGCTTTCAGGCTTTTTCCATTTTTAGGAACTTCTTTCTTTGTTCAAATTGAAACTGTTTTAGTATAGTGTAACTGATTCAGTGAGGTAAAGAGTTGGAATGCATAATGCTTATTCTACAAATGCTTATGTGAGGACTGAAAAATCTTTTGAGTGGGAACAAGAAATGAAATACTCAATTTTTACTGAAATAACCAAAACGTAAGGTAAACAACAATAGTCTTTTGATCAGAAATGGAATTTGCATCAATGTGTATTTCATGCTGTCATTCACAGAGGTTCCAGATCCTTTACAAATGACTAATAGTCTTATTTTATTCACTGTACTGTGTTTTCATATGTTAGTGAAATTATCTGTCTAGGGTAGATGAAGGCTTTTTTAATTTTATTATGCATCACTTTTGTTTTTGTTTTTTAAAAATCTGCCAGTCTGCATCCTACACCAGACACCTATAAAATAAATAGTATGATTATATATTGTGTTCTTTTGTGGCTGCATTGGGGATAGGACTCAACGTTCTTCACTACATTATTTGTAAAGAATCATTTTGAGTATAAGCACTATATTCTGTAATGTTTAATATTAAAGTAATGACAGGTGCATTATTGAAGATGCAACTTAATGAGAAGAGGAGGCAGAAACTTCTATTTGTTAATGTTACCCTTATTCTGTTTGTTGCACTGAATTTCAAGAGTGTAATTTGTAAATCAAGTTTGCTCACGTATGTAATCAGATTTTATTTTCATTGTAATGCTTACGTAATTAAATCACCTTAATGTATTTTGGGTAATGATTCCATAAGCATGGACAATACATTGTTATGTTTAGCACTACAGAATTAATGTTAAGAACAAGTGAAAGCTTCTTGCAGAGAAAAGGAGTAAACAGAAGCACCTTACTGGGAGAGCACGTTGCATGATTTCAGTGCTACTGGAGCTGGCAGACATAGGTCATCCTAAACTCGACTGCAGATTGCTCTGTGGTGTAATAAGCACATTGACATATTGCTATCAATGCTGTAAAAAGTACAGCAGTGGCTATTTTTAACCTATAAATATACTGTAATTTAAAATTTTTTCCTACAAAATGAATTTATATTTAATTGCTGCCTAATACATAAATACTTAGAATTTTTAGGAGGGTCAAGGGTGGGTGGGCATGCCAATATATTTTTGGGAGGGGCTGTTGTATATACAGTTCTTTGCACTTCCCATTCAGTTTGACTGTTCATCCAAAACTCCCAGCTGTGACTGTGGTGAATCTGCAACCTGACATTTATGTATTTTTATTATGATTCAGGTAATCTATATTCTGTGGCCCAGAGCTTCAGAATTTGACAGAAAAGGTCATCTTTCCGTTCTCAAATGTGAATGCTGTCACATGGAAAATGACCACGCAACAAGTTTTACTCTGCAGAGTTTCTAACATTAATGTAGAGTATTATTTAAAGCTGATGTCTAAGGCTATTAACCAGTAGTGTGTCGATTTAGAACGAGTAAAAAGGACGATGCCCGTTTTGGTGAGTATAGTCCAAACTCTGCAGAGATTTTATTCCAGAGACTGCCACCTATTCAGTAATTAGTTTGCCGCAGACCAGCTTGATTTTCAGATTCAGAAACATATTTTTGATTTCTGAATTGGGAAATAGGTGTTGGGGATTAGGGATACTCACTTAACATCTCCCAGTGTGTTACTGTGCTTGCTATATGTTTTGAATTTTGACTTAAATATATACAAATACATCATCATAAGATGAAAGCTTGAGAAATACAGATGGATGCAGGTTGTCTTGCATGAATGAAGTCAGTGAAGTTTAATGAAATTAACTTCTTTGTTAAGCCTGTTGAATAAATAAGAAATAATCGAAAGAAAACCAGTTTGCTGTTGATTAGCTTTGTGCAATATTATCTGTAGACTCAAACACTACTAGCACATTGTGCTTGGCTTTAAGAAAGTTCTTTAACTCCCATTGTATTCAAAAGGACATATTAAATGCATATTTTATTGTAAACGACTCTGCAAATTTACTATGCCTAAAAATGCTCAATGTTACAAAGTATTAAGCAACAAGTGTTTAAAAAAAAGGGTAAAAAACTAAACATTTCTAGCAATATCTAAAAACTAAAAAAAAGTTTTAACTGTCTGCTTTTTGCTCTTTTTTCTTTAGTGCAGCTTTTCTGCAGTGCAAGTTTATTGCTGTGTATTTCATGTTTTTTTATTATCATGACTCAGAAATTTAAACCTGTACACAAAGTACTGCACTCACCTTCTTGTACATGCGATGTAACATCATACTCACAGTTTTGGTGCTTTAAATGATTCCTTTTTTCTTTATTAAAGGATATTTATTTGACCACTGTCTGATTTTAACTTTGACTATGTACCAACATTAAAAAAATTTTTTTAGTATAGTTTGGTTCCTACAAAAAAAAAATCCTATCTCGTTCATTTAGGTTTCCATTGTTACTCCATTGTTACATGCAACTCCTCAAGCTGTCTGCTATGCCTTCGTGGCAGGTGGTTGGGCAGTAGCGAATATTTAGGTAACATATTGTTAAACATAAGTCACATAAACAATTTAGGTATTATAAAAGAATCTTGCTCTTAAATAATGCAGGATAGTTGTGCTTAAATACAAATCACAGACGTGCCATCTATTAATCAGAAGACAAAAACGCTCTATGAAAAAAGGTTAAAAATTGAAACCCAGAAACATCAAGAGCTTAGCTCCCTTCTTACACTCCCTTACTAAACATGCAACTTCTCCCCAGTTTGCTTTTTTTGTATATGTACAATATAATATTTCAAAAGCAAACTAGATTGTATATGAAGAACTTGGATACTTTAGAAGTACCTTTATGAGTGTTTTGAAGAGTTTAACCTTTTTTTTTTCCAGGGGAGGGGAAATATCCCAAAATAGATGAGTGGTCATCTCCCAGGCTAGAGTTGCCAGCTGTTTGGGGTTTTTTTGTTGGTTTTGTTTTTCCTATAGCCTTTTTGTGTTCTTATTTATCTAGATGTAGATCTTAAGAAAGAGGTATGTTTCCATTGTGCATCTTTTTCCTTTCACTCCTGCGTTTCTGGTACAAGAACTACAGGTGAGTCAGTGCAGGTTGGTTCTATGTCCCTTAACATGAGAAAAAAAGAAATTATCAGTGTGTTTCTGGAATGCGGACTTTTTAGTGCAATTACAAGCCTGAGAAAACAAGAAAAAGGTATGACATTTCCAATAACAAAGTGAAACAAAGGTTGCATCTGCAGTACAAATCTACACTGCAAAGTGTCTTAACCCAAATCCAAGGCCTGTCTGGCTCTGTTTTCTAGCGGTGTTTTTCACTTCTGCTGATGATGGCGTATGCTGCTAATTTTGGGTTGTGGCAGAACATGTAGAATGAGCAAGAACCTTGTTTTGAAATAAGCAAGTCTTTCGTCATCGCTGACTTTTCTTGTGAAGGAAGTATTTGTAGCCCAGGTGTGTTCCCGGCGCTGTGGCTGTGCCCTTGGCAGCGCGTGTGACCCTGCGGCGGGTGCTGTCACACCCTCTGCCCCGCGGGACTGACTCCTGTGTAAGGGTATTTGCTACCGTCAGCTGGCGTCTGCTTTGGCATTGGCTTCAGTAGATAACTAGCTGCTTTTTTATGCCTCTCATGGGTATTACTACAGCTTTTTAATTTTAAATTTAACGCATGCATCAGAATTGCAAATTAGTGAGTATATCTGTAGGCACACTTGGAAGGCGATGGTACGTTACTGGGAATAAGACCTGAATGTTTGTACAACACATAAAAGATGGCAGATGGGTAGAACCATCGTTTATTATTTTTTTTCATGTTAGTTACACGTCAGATTTAAAGGAAAGGTACATTGTAAATAAATAGCCACTGGGCCACAGTCCTCAAACTTGTAGAAATAAACCACCACCCTCGTTCTCACAGAAACCATTGGTATGTGTAGGGTTTGCGTCTGTTACACCACTTAATACTCATCTGAGGGGATGGGGAGAAGGCAGACAAGCACAAATGGTAAGGGAGTTGGTCAGATCTCTTTTCCCAAAACCGATGCACTGTTCTTTCTCTCAGCAGTTCTTACTGCTGCTTCCCACGGCAGGGAGAAGCCCCTTTCACGGGCGTTACTCTTCCTGCCGTGGGAGGGAGCTTACAGGAATCCTGGACTGGTGCACTATCTGAATCACCAAACCACCAGCGTCTCACCGCTGCCACCAGAGCCGCAGCTTTGTGCTCGTGTCACAGATCACTTATCTAGATCTAGTGCTATGGAATCTTGCCACTGTGTTTTTACCTTTTAGGAGGAGGGAGGGATGTAATTAACCGAATGATAAAATAGCCTCTGTAAACTTTAGATGTGTTGTGTCAGCCATTTAACTGTTCTGAGCACCGCTTTGCTGACACAAACTGTGCTACAGCAGCAGAAGATTCCAGAGGTTTTGCCAGGAAGCCGTAGCAGCATCACCACGTAACCTGCCTTGCTCCTCCCAGTGGTGCTACAAGCTTCTGTCCCACTCCCCATCCTGCAGAGCTGCAGACCTGCCTTCTTCCCACAGAGGTGCCTTCTGCCCTTTCCCCCTTTGCACCGAGGCTCTGGGTCCCTCCTGCCTTCTCTTAACCGTATGCAAATCTCCACCACTCTCATGCTGACTGTCCAGGCTTTCCCCGGACCAAAGACGGCACATCTCCCTTGAAACCTTGCCTCAGCAGGAAGGGATGGTGGATAAAAACAGGCAGAGATTCTCATCTGTGGTGTGACAGCTGCTGCCTGCCTGCGTTAGTGCTGGGGTTCACGCTCCCCTCTTTAATCAACCAAAACTCTTGAGGGGAAAAAAATGCAAATCAAAATGAAAATTACATTCAAGATCACTCCCTGTATCTGCTGCCTTATCCCTTTGTTCCTGCCGTGTTTGTGTGCTGTCTGTGGGATGTTTGTTGGGGATGCTTGTGTCACAGACAAATCGCCTGTATCACCTTCTTTTCACTCTTTCTCCTCACCGTGGAAGACAATAGACTTGACTTCTTTGAGACATCTCACTATGCCCCATATTGCTTATACAAGGCCAAGCACATTCATAGTCTTTCAAACAAAATTCACTGTTTACTTCATTCTTTTATCTTAAACAATGTCTCTAATTTGCATCACACTCCCTCTGTATATTGCTGCTTAAAAGTCACAGGAATAAGAAAAAAAGATTCATGCAATTCATACAAAATGTATATTAACTGCACTTTTTCTTCCTCAGTACTTTATTTTAATCCCATTAAATTTCAGTAGGAATGTAACTGAGCTCTTACCATACAAAATCATCAATGCATGCTCAAACTGCCATGCGTGTTAACTGCACAATTCAAACAACACAAATGTTTTATGAATCAACTTCATATAAAGCATCATGAAGTGATGGCCTTTTTCTCCCCCGCACTCACTGCCTGTGAGTGAAGTGACTGTTGGAGCGGACAGAGTCCTGCAAAAACAATTTGACAAAGAAGCCGTTGCACACTGCTCTTGGTTTATAGTCACGTGTTAAAAAACCAATCAAGCAAAAAGTTGTCTTGAATTGGCATTAAAAAATAAGAATATTTAAAAAAAAAAAAAAAATCGCACGTCCTATCCTTTTGTTGCTGGAGCACATACACCTGTGTTATTCCTGTAATAGTTTCCTGAAGGTTTCTACTGATGGAAGGTCGCAGCCTCTCCAAGTGATGCACTGCAGTGCCTGCTGGTTGAAGGCTTCTCTTAATATCAAAGCTGAAACATAAGGTCGTTCATTACTTGTTCTCCTGCCCACTACCACTGTACGAATTTTATGTGTCCCATCACCTCACCCCCTCGCCTTGCTCTGTCATCGGCTCGGTGGGTCAGCCTGCTGGCCTTTGCGAGGTCTGGCCGTTCACGGGCCGTTCCTCCGGTGCCCGTGGCCAGCAGACAGGATCAAGAAAAGCCGCAGACCAGCGAGTTGACACTTGGAGCATGTCTGCTCTCATTTAATCCGTTCTGGGAAAAGATGGGAGGAGCGCAGGACTCGCCCTCAGTAAAAGGTAGCGTTAGTTAACCATGCTTGATTGATAGAGCAAATCTCTGTTCAAGACATGAAGTTTGTCACTTTTCTTTAAAAAAGAAAAAAAAAAGTAGTTTCTATTCAGGCTATGTTTTCAGGGAGAACATGAGCTGCAGGCTGCCTACCAGGACATGCTTTGTTTAGATTTGTATGCAAACTAACACATATTACATCTGAAGCACATTTAAATACTCAAAAGCAGTTACAGTTGCAAGTCAGTGCTATGTCCCATTTCACAGAAAAAAAACCCACCTCAACCTTCAAGTCTTCAACTTTTAAACTCAATTTGCAATAAGAAGCTTTGAACAGAAACTCTGCGTCCCAACCAGCATTTGTCAAGACTGCGTTATCAGCCACCTGGCAAAAGCCTGGCTCCTGCTCCCAGCCAGCAGAACTCAAGTCTTCCTGCCTTTCCAGGCCCTGGGATGCCAATCTCCTGCAGTCCTTAGTGGATGCTCACCGTTTCAGGGATGCTTCTGAACAAGAGAGCGTTTGGCACTGTCAGTACCAGCTTGGTTAAGTGACGGAATGCAAAATTTATCTCCTGCCCTCTTTGGAGCTCACCCAGTGGAAGGAGCCTGGCTGACTCCCAACAGGACACCGAGATGTTTTCCGTGAGCCCATCAACATGTCATCGCAACAGCAAGTCATGGGCTTTCCTTAAAAAAAATATTCTAATATACTGAAATACTGGAAATTAGAATTTCTTCTCTTATACCTCAAGAACTTCCAGCTGGTGAAGGCCTGACCCCTTGACATACCCCTGTCACCAGGTGGCTGTTTTCCAAGTAGCTACGCCCCAGCTTTTACCCAATATAAGGCACAGAGCTATGCTTACTGGGGTCATGGACGTCAGCTTCCATCCTCCTGAAGTGGCGGCTCCCTTTTGTGGTGCAGTACATCGAAAGAGACACTTAAAAGGTCACAGTAAATTCCACAGCCGCCTGGTAGCTACTCCTGAGCTGTAAAACCTGCCTCAGTGGCTGGTTAACCACTTTGCTTTTATCCCCTAAGCAAACCCTCCTTTCTGCCAGGGTCACAGGGGAAATCACACGTTTGGACACTCGGAGAGCCCCCAGCGTGGTTTCTCAGCCACAGCACCGACTGCTGCTGCGCTCCGTGAGGCCCTAATTCCTTCTGCGTTTTGTTTTTAGATACATATATCCTTTTTACAGGTTCATTACCATGATTTGGCCAAAGTGTCACAAGTCCCTGAAAAAACCTTTGGACCTACAGCACAGTTCACTGCCTGCCCGTCCGGCCAGTCCAGACGGTAAGTCTTGCAGCTGGATGTCCCAGTCTGACTCAGGCAATTTGCGGAGCGATCTGCTCTCCTCTTGGTACTGCTTCTCTCAGGGAAGTTGCAAAACGTTGCTTTAATTCCTTTGCAAAACATCTGTCTCCTACCCTAGCTGACAGAAATCCTCAGGCTTGATGGCAATTTTTGCTGCCTGGTATAGGATTCCTTTGTTTTAGCAGAAAAAAAATCAGCTCTGAATCTGTTCTGAAAACGGCCTGCCAATCCTGACACACTACTGCATTTTGACTTGAGGAGTTAAACATGCCTTATAGGAATTTTCTATTTCTGCAATGCAGTCATCCTCAATAAAGAGTACAGTGTCTCCTGTTTTCTGAAAACGCTTGCACTGCTCTCTTTTTAGCCAGCTTTGATTCCAAATGCTCCCTCGTGGCATGCTTCAGTAACGCTCGTTTCGAACATCCCCGGTGCTTCCCCACTGCCTCTTCTCTTGGCTTCTTTGCCTGGCCGACGCCTTCGCCGAGGCTAAGGGATGTTCACGCACATCAAGACAGCACCCCATACCTACGCATACCCTTTGTGTGGTTTTTTTTTTGTTTGGGCTGCTGATGTGCCTGCCTGGTGAGCAGCACACTGGATGTTCATGTATCTCATTCCATAAGCAGTTTAGGACTTTCTTAACATTTATCGTAAACATGTGCTTGGTGCCCCAAGTTACGCAGGAGAAAAGAGCACACAGAGACAAAAGGAAAAATAAGAAATATAGGATGACAAAGTTTTGACTTCCCAGCTTTTCAAATGGTAACAATAACCACCCCAAATAAAGTTTTCATAACTTCTTTTTCTTTCAAAGAGGTGGGGAAAAGGTGCTTATACCAAAGCAGCGCATTACTCTGCTCCTTTTGGATCTGCAGAATGAAATTTCCCCTGTTTGCTCTGGATGCTCTGGAGCAGAAGGGCTCAACCAGTGACGATGGGGGCTACAGTTTGAACCAGCAGCTTCTGAACAAAGGGCGACAAACCCTCCGGGGCTGCTCCCGGGACAGGGGGCGAGTGCAGCCAGGCCTGGTCCCGCTGCCACACATGTAGCAGGGAGCAGCAGGGAGCTGGGGCAGCGGGGGCTCCGCGCGATGCTCACGCTAGATACGACCTGAGTCCCTCAACTGCGCATCACTGTCCTGCCTCCTCTCGCCAAGCGAAAGTCAAAGACAGCGCCGTGCCTTCCACTGATACATTTCTGGTTCCCATTGCTGCAGATTCCTGAGAAACAACACTGCTGGAGTTACAGAAATAATAGTGTTTTCTGATGCGGAGAAAGCAGATTTAATCTTTGCTTTTCCATCCACAGGTAAGGCCTGTGATGTTTCTCTTGCAGGGAAGTACCAGATCATTTTGCTTCCCATTTCGTTTTGTTTATAGAAAATTCCTGTCATCATTTAACAATCCAGACTTGGAGAACTTCAAAAGCCTTGTTCCCTCTCTGAAAATCTTAAAGTTTGCAAACATCTGCATGACCGTATTTAACTCAAAAAGGGGAAATCCATACAGGCAGATTATACTTCAACATACCTTGTCAGTGCAGCTTTTCCTCTCCCCTTAGCACCTGGATGCAGGTATTGTTTGTGGAGGTCCTGGACTCTGCCTCCTTCTTGATCTACTGGGAAAAAAATTCTTCCTCTTCAAGAATTGTCACAGCCACAGAAATGCAAGTTGTCTTCCACGAAAACTTCTAGGTTGCTATTCTCAATCTAGTGGAAGCAAGAGCGGCTGACACACTGTTGGATGAGAGCAGATGAGAATCCCCAAAGCAGGGACAGACAAGGTCTGAAACTACTCTGAAGTTAAAAGAAAAGAAAGAAAAACCCCAAAACCCAGCTCAAAGCTTTGTTACGCGAACACCATGGGTGATAGGAACTGATGGCAGGAAAAAATAGGGCATGTCGTCGATCAGCCACTACCGATGACTAATACCGATACCAAACCTCTAGAGCTGTGAAGATGGAAAGGACACGGGGTTTGCAGACCACCAGAACTTCGGCTGTGTTCACGGAACACACACCTGATGCTGACCTTGAGAAGCCTACAGCAACCGGAGCAGAGTTCTGGGGCAAGCCAGGCGCGCTCAATAGTAGCACGATGTGCATACCTAAGGGAAAGCAAGATCCTCTCCAACGGACCTTTAGTCGCTGCCGGCAGCAGCTCGGGTGGTCTGTCCTTTGCTATGCAGACCATTCTCCCTACCGGTTCCGTGTAACGGAATCGTTTCGACAGCTCTTCTGTTTCCCCCCACCCCAAATCTAAAACACCTTTGATGGCTACTCCTCCTTCCCACGCCTGTATCTGAAAATGGCACAAACTGCCAGACGCACTGTCGCAGCTGAGCTTTGCTTGGGCAAGACCCGGCAACGGGGGGAGAAAGTGGGTATAAATTAGGCTTGTGTTTCTTTGGTCCGAGGATGAGCTGCCAGCAGTGTGGAGGCAGAACTGGCAGCTACAGGTCCCTGAGAGGTTGTGGCGGGCCGGCTACGAGACCCCACACGGTGTGAAAACCCACTTCCATCTGCAGTGTCTAGAGGTACTGCAAGTATCGTGATAAAAGCAGCTGCAGCCGCTTTCTGGCTGCCTTGCGCGGCCAGAAGAGCGGACACGAGCCGAACTCACTCCAGGATCTAACACAAAACTCTGCTCCCTGTTCCCAAACGTTCAACATCATGGGTAAAATTAATCCTACTTTTCTGAAGCAACTGGAGTAAAGCAAGGAACTAATGCTGCTAAGCCAAAAAAAAAAAAAAAAAAAAAAAAAAAAAAGATTTTAAAAAGTATCTGTTATTCCAGTGATATGTTCTCTGCTTAGCACCATTCAGAGGTAGTGCACATATGCAGCATTACTAAGAAAATGTAAACAAGACAATTTGAACACTGCTTTGCAGAGTCAGGTCCATTTCCTGAAAAAAATCAGTGTATAGCTGTGCACTTAACCGGCATGTCCAGTTTATTGAGACTGAACTACACTCGTTGGATGGGGGGTCTTGATGATCCTTCTTTTTTTAATTGTCTTTCAACACGCAGACCTAATCTCTAATCATATTTATCTTTGGCCTCAAGATCCAAGGTTTCCGCAATCAACCAAATTAAGTGCTTTTACTGACATCCACACTTCTGCAGAGAATTAAGATCTGCAACAGTTTTCCATTCCTCCCTCCATGTGGTATTTCTGAAAAAAATTTTGATTTTTGAATGTGGTGTTCACAGAGTGATGTTCAGTAGCCACTTCAGTACAGAATATAAAAGATGTTAGAACAAATTGAGGTTTACCCTCTTGTTGAAGGTAAACTCGAAATTAGTCCCTAACTGGTAGAAAAATGAGCAGAAATCAGAAACCTTTCACAATGGACAACTGAAAAGACACATCCCAAAATATTAATCTTTAATTGATGCATTGTTCATTCTTGCAGGGTTTTCTTTAAAGGAATTATCCTGGGAATGCTACCAATAGCATTAAACGATACTTATTTGTGTTACATCTGGTTTAGCCCTTTATTTATTTATATTTTACCTGAAAATGTATTTTCTTAGAGACCTTATAACAGCATTTCTGCATTATCAGTTCATTTTGTTCTCCTCTTTCCTGGATGTGTTAGCCAGGAAAAGGAATTCCCAGTCTGTAACAGACAGATTAATTCACATGTTTTACTTCACCCACATAGAAAAATGCAGTTTCTGGATCATTGAGGCATATGGATTATGAACAAGACACTCCAAAAACTAACTATCCAGACAGGGATATACTTACAAAAATCTTTTATGTCAAAGTCAGGATTTCACAACATAACACACTAATGCAAAATCCAGTAGCACCTGAAAGAATAAGGTAGCTGCTGCTATCACTTGCACATACTTGAAAAAGATTTAAGAAAAAAAAAAAAAGAGTAAAAGTACATTCTCCAGAGAACAGCAAGTGTATTTCAAAATAAAAACCTGTATTTTTTCTTTTTCTTTTTTTTTTTTTTTGTTTGTTTGTTGTTGTGTATTTCTGTTAGGTTTTTTGGTAATTCTTTTTGCTTTTTTTTTCTCTTACAAGACTGTAGTTGCCATATAACGAGTTATATGCGATGTGACTGCCCTCCCCTCCAGTGCAAGTTCATGGTCATATATTCATGCTATAGTACTCAACACTGTTTTCTCATATACATATATATCCCCATAGTTTCCTCAAAGATAGATACAATGGATGATACCTGTCTCTGGGAAAGTAATGTTTCAAACAGGCAAGCTTTTACCTTAAAATAGAAGTGGAGAGGCTATAGTAGGTATAGCCACCTAAGTATGAACTTTAGATCACAATTTCTAAACACTCATCTACTGTACATAAACATTAAAAATAGTCTTAGCAATAGGATTTTATTTATATGTGCACGTATGTCCACCTTATCCCATATTTCTGTTTGGCAGCTATTTGGGAATTCAAAGGTGCAGCCCTCCGTAACTGTATTATTAAAACAAAAAGAAAAAAAGAAAAGAAATGAAGCGTATCTACTCTATGAGAAAAGAAATTCTCAAATATCAATTTCCAATTTTAAATTTAATTTCAATAGGAAAATATTAAAAATGTGCACATCTAAATTGTTCCATGTTCTGTATATACATATGTGTGTGTACGTATACATAGAAATACTCATGTACCACACATATTCACAAAATTTAAGTGGAAATATTTCTGTCCACTATTTCCCCACATGTAAATGACATCATAGCTTTAAAAATGTCAATAATAATATCATTAAAAATAATATTACATTTACTCCATCATCAGCTTTCTGTGTTTTTATTCTTTTTCTTCATCTTTATTATGTCCACTGAGCATTAGCGGGCCAGATTCTCCTTGCACTTCCACAGATGCTATGCCAATTGAATGATGCTGGCATCACATCAAGGACACATGTGGTTTACAGCAGCTCAAGTGACAGGAGAATCAGGCCCAAACATCCCCAAGTAAATTAAAAACTAGTTATATATGCTCATCTGGACCTGATGAAGATATACACACCACCGCCTAAAATCCACCGAATGAAGAACATGTAGCTCACCACAAAGTTTTCAACCAGTAGCACGCTGAACGAAGCTCCCCCCATCCCTTCAATAAATAAAACAGGTGAGAAAATACCCTAAAAATATGGAGGAAACTTAAACATTGTATACATTACATACAGTATAATACATGACGGTTTAGCATTTGACCTAAACCATTTTCCTGACTAGTCAGGGGAAACCTGATAAATCACTAGGAAAGAAAAAAAAACAGTATCTTAGAAATAAAGCATGTATTTCTAATATAAATGAGCACCTGTGTGTATTATATGGTATATACACACAGTACACACATGAAAACAAACTTATCTTTTCTAGTTTTGAATAGCAGTCTCTCAGTGGAGAATATTGTGTTGTACAAATTTAATAAGCAGCTAGATTTCATGTTTAACATCCAAATTAATTTGGGGAGCAAACAAAGATCCGTGCATCTTTCGACTCTGAAGTCTGACACTCATTCATACATTTTAAAAAAGCCCTCTTCAACATTACAAGCAATTTATGGTAACAATGTACTTTGATGCAAGACACATGACGCTTGGCTTACCTTTCAAAGAGGTTCTTTTTGTTTAAATAAATCTATTATATAAAGAAATGTGTGTTTGCCAAAAGTCTGTTAAAATTACATCAAAACAACTTTAAAACCTGCTCACTGAGGATAATTGAATTCAATTTCCTGTTTTTAAACATTTAGTTAACAGTTCAGAATATTGCCTGGTGTAGTTTCAATAAAGATGTGATATGAAGACCCATAAAAGAGTAAACGTCTCCATTCCAATTTGCTATGACAACAAAACTTCTAGAAACAGCTTTCTTGGCTGGACAAGTTCAGTGTACAAGTAATCTCTTGCAATAGCTCTATGCCCTTAATGCAATCTGTAATAAAACAATGCTCCCCATAAGCCATTATTCACAAAACCTGAACTGCACGTGACATTCTGAAAGGTCTCCTGCAGAACAGGTTAGCAGTTAATTGAACATACATATTCGATATATGTATCAAGGCCAGAAAACAAATGACTGGCTATTCCTTGTTATCTGTGCATGTCAAATTTTACATTTAAAATTCTCAGAGGTTTTTTGCCTTTTTTTTTTTTTTTTTTTTTTTTTCCTGGGGGACTCACCTTCTATCATTGGTTGGCTTCAAAATATAGTTAAGTGGAAGATAGTATCTCACTGTAATTACATGGAATTCATATGAAAAAGTAAACCTTACATTGGACAATATTGTAGAACACCAGAGTAAGCTCCATAAAGAAATACGGTATCTTCCATTAGATATATATATAAAAAAAAACAAAAACCAACCAACCAACCAAACAAAAAAAAAAAACCCCAAAAGGAAGAACTTTATACAAGCAGTTATAGTAACTTTGTTTCAATTAAAGATGCAACTCTCTCTCACTCCTGGAAAGAATAAATTGGTAATGGCACTGCTTCTCTGCAGTGCAAAGTATCCTGAGAAATTATTAAGAACAACAAAATACAGGGCTGTCATCACTAAGTTCTTGCACAAAACAGAGCAATTAAATACCTTTAATAAATAAAACAGCAGATAACCTATATTGTGTCTATCAGAAAAAAGGGGATGTGACCTGGGACACTGCTAATTCCTCCATCACTGATAATTAGAAAAGGATTGCATTCAATTACTGTTAATATCTTTCAAGTTATCTATGGCCAATAATGTACAAGGAGGTAATTTGTAATTCAAGTTTTTTTGTTTGTTTGTTTGCTTGTTTTTCCAACTAGGTAAAAGCTGAGTTCTAAATTTTACATTGAAATACGACTCAAATTTAAAACAAGCCCTCTCAGAGGAGCATTTTCTAATTTTGTGCAACTTTGATGCAGAGCCCAACACAGTCCTATGAAGAGAGACAGTGCATCTTTAAGCTGATTGGCACTGGAATCCCATTTTCTTTAGCTGCATTCTATTAGCTTGGCCAAGTTATCTCGCAACTCTGTTAGTTCAAATATTTTTCCATCAAGAATTTCTAAAAGTGTCTTCAAGTTATTGCGAAAAGCTTCTTGCTCATTCTGACTTTTCTCCAGACGTTGCTCTAGATCAGACAGCTGGCCTTCCAGGTCTTTGTTTCGAATTTCTACTTCCTTCAGAGAAAATACATAATATGTTAATGCGTTGTTCTGCAAACAGAAAGCAGTCTAACCTCCTGCTGGTATTCGTGTGCTATTCTTGTCAACTGGATTTCAAAGCAATCTGTGACCCTTTGCAGTTTCCACTACACCAAAACCAGCACCCAAATTGTTATTACGGTTGCGTATGTACTGCCGCTTCCTCCGTTTTCGCAGCAATTCGTCTGAAGGACAGAAACTTTTTGGAGAGGGATAAAATTCAGCCAGTGAACAAATGATGAGATATACACTTATTCAGGGTAGTTATTGCTTCAGAAATGTGCCACCTACTGAAAACAGCTTCTCAAAGGTTTACCCAAGTTCAGCTGTTCCCTGATTTAGACTACACGAATTGCTCAAGGACACCGTCCCCACTGAATGGTCTCACACAGAAACCCGTCCAGACTACAGCTTTGTGGATGGAGGAGTACTGCCTCACTCCCGCACCACATTATGGGCCTTTTCGCCCTGGAAGTTAAGACAGAAACAGGAACTAGCAAGACTGGCGCTCCCACCCGCAAGCCCCACGGCAGCCCCGCGGCGGGAGCAGCCCAAGTGCCGCAGGGACAAAGCTGTTGCCACAGGGCGGGTGGAACCACGAAGAAGCGGCATGTCACCCAGAGCTGGGGGGAGGTGGCGCTGAGCGAGCCCAGCTCCGGCTCAGGAGGAGGAGAAGCACCCCCCGTGCCAGCCTGCGGGCAGGGGGAGGGAGGTGACGCCGCTCGGCTTCGCTTCCTGCAAAGCGTGTGCCCCGCTCTCCTGTCACCTGGGCCTGGAAGAGCACACGGGTTCTTGCCGCGCTCGTTGCACGTCTTGGAAATTCACGCAGAATTTTGTAATTTCAGTTATGAAAAACACTTTCCACAGCAGCGCCGGGGCAGCATGTTTAGTGCACCACGCGCCCTGTGCAGCCATCCTCCGGAGAAGTCCATAGTGAATTTGTGTTTACACACACTTAACATTTTTTCACCACCTCTTCCCTTTACAGTGGCTTTGTGTCACAAAGCCTTAATGGGCCTGCTCTGAGTTTTTACAAAAACTGGTTTCTCACAGCCATTTGGCAGCAGTCGCTGGTCCCGGCAGGAGCGACTCCTCCTTCTGCCCTTCCACTGTTTTTGTTACGGTTGTTCATGGGAGAGATCTCAGCTAAGAAACAGCCTGACCCACACACAATATGTATTTGGGCAGTCAAGAGTAACAGGTATGAGACCTGTGTCAAAGTCCGTGGCCCAGGAAACACGTTTCCCCCCATGAAGGGTCTGATGGCAGCGCCGATCGTCCGCTGCATCCCTGGCCCGAGGAGGGATGGGGTGATGTGGCCGGTGCTCAGTGTCGGCTCCCAGCCTCCACAGCCGGGGAGAGCCCTGGCACCCCCAGCAGTGGCGCGGGTGGAGAAGGCAGCGCCTCGGGAACCTCATCTCCTCATAACTGCGGCTGCTCGCGCAGCCAAGGGTGATGTCCCAGCTGAAGTGGAGAACCTCCCTTACCTCTTGTTTGTAAATGGGCAAGTTAAGAGTTTTGGGCACTGGTCTTGAACAGCACAACTGAGAGAAGGAATTACTCTTTGCCGCCAGGAGCAAGCGAAGAATTAATCTGTTTAACACTGAACAATACAGATGCCAAAGCACTAAAGGAAGCAACTGAAAAGAGTATTTGTAGAAACAACAGAAATTAAAATACATACATGCTTATGTAGCGATTAGCTACCCCACTGCTGCTATGAACGAACAAGCTAACTGATCATCACCCTCTGAAGGCTCTCCTTCGTCGAGCCCACTCCTGCCCTCCAAAGCAGGTACTGACAAGTACCACCTGCTGTAGTGACTGCTCTGAGGCCAAGTGACTGCAGCATGGGACAAAAAGGGAAATTCAAGGTCCCCTCAGCTCTGCAGGAATGACAGTGTCTTATCTTTATCTGACACAAAACCGACGGCTGTTTCTCCATGTTTGCTCATGCATCCCGCTTCTCCTGTCACTGCTCCTCTTCTACGCACCAAATCTGTGTGCCCTAGGAAGTCTCCTTGCCACTGCTCTTACTCCAGAGATAATTAACTTCTATAAGAAGGCAAGCCAGTGATGAAAGGGACCACTCTGGAACAAATCCATAGATACATACATGGTTTTATTTTGTGATATCTGGCCCTGAGGAGCATCCCATTGGCCTGTATCTAGCACTGAAGATCATGTTTCAGGCCCTCCTCAGACGCTCTTAAACTGAGGAATTGCTCTGCTGTGAGCTGTTAGAGTGGGAGCACCCAGGTAAAACCAAAACCTTTCTGTGAGATGTAGGAACTTCACCCATATTCAGCAAAAGGCTAACTCTCCGTTGGTAGTCCTTGCCCTCTGTCTCTTCAAATCAGAAGAGCTCCCTTGTGTTTAAACTTCCAGCTTCCATATTTTATTTATATCCCACTCTTGACATCTCTTTCCTAATCCATATACATTTAGCTTCGCAAACATTTCCTCAGATATACCTTCTCCCACCCTTCCTCCTGTTTTATTTTCCCTACCTTGTGCTTAAAATATTTAATGACGTATGGTAAGTAGAACAAACTGAAATATGCCAGGAGCTGTTGCTTTTCATTTCTGGAAAATGCTTCTTCCCAAATTTTACATTTGATCCTTACACATATGTACCCTAGATTAGTATTAATGATTTTTACAATAGTACTGCATTACAAGTTCATGTCCAGCTCATGTGCAGCTTCCTATTACAAATCAGTCTGCCTCAAAACTGCTGCTTCTTGATGGGAAGAAGTGGAGATTACATGTAATGTAATCTGTTCCCCTAGTTGTGTCATTTCATTTTATTTGTAGTTAACCTCATCTAACAACAAACTGACTTTTCTGATACATTCAGGCCCTTTGCAAGGTCTATTTTACCCTGTTTTTTTCAAGCTCTTTTTACAGCAGACACAATCATTTCTCCTATATTGTTTTATTTCAGAAAAGAAATAAATTATTAACAAGTTATGTTGTTCGTACTGTAATAATCTTTTGTAGAATTCAGTGCAAAGATCAGAAGAAAATATTCAAACCACACACAACAGCTATATTTAGGAATCAGCCATAGTAATGAAGATACCCTGACTTACTGTGAGAGTCACACTGATCATGACTCACTGATATGTCCTCTCTACATTGCTAATGAAATTAGTAAGTAACAAGGGCCCCAATACTTACCCTTCACAGTGGTAACATATTGCTCTTCACTGGAATTTGCCAGTGCTGGATTCCTAATGCATTCCCTGACATGAGTGTGTCAGAAACATAACACACCTTGAAACAGTCATTTCTCTGTATAGCATTTTTCATACAGGCTATATTCCAAAATGTTTTAGAGTTACATAATCCATTTGCAAGCTCAAGAGGGAAAAAAAATAAAGCAGAAGAAAAAAGAGAGAGACGAACAGATACGGACCCTGGAGACAAACACCCTGAAAACAGATGATGAGTCAATGAAGGGAACAGATGCGAGATGGTTAGTCTGGAGCTAGAGGAGAAAACACCATTTCACGGACGTCACAGATGCAGGGTGAAGTGGCTCCGAGAAGGCCAGTATAATCACAGCAGGACGGCTACAGCAAAGCAAAGACTCAAGGTCTTTTAGATGGGCTGCATCAGGTCATCAATAAGCTTAATGCTTAAGAAAGGCACCTTTCAACTCAGATCCTAAGTGAGCTTTAAATTTACTTGAATAGAACCATATAGAGCTATTTTCAGAAACCGATCACCTACAACGTGACGTATGGACATATATACACAATATATCCATTTGGTTACTAAAGATATCAATATACCAAAAGGAAGCTACTGACTTTATACAAATTTTAATAAAAACTTAGCATTTTCTCATCTTTCATCTCTTTCTAGTCTCTCATAATTCTGCTTGCTAAGGATAGCTAATTTCTGGCTCATTATTACTTTTCATATGATCTCACACTGAAATTGTGGCATATGCTATTGCTAGAACAATTTCCAACTTTCATTATAATCTCCCTTTTGAGTCTCTCAGATAAGCTCGTTTTCAGCTGAAAACTCCCCTTTTTTAGCCTAAAGCCAGCAACAATTCTTGAAATAGTGGAACAGGCAAGCTCAGGTGTATTCAAAACAATCTTTAAAGATTGTTTAAAGTAATAACATACTTTTCCCAAATAATTTGACTTACGAATGGGGGGAAATGAATAAACTCATTTTGTCCTTATAATGTGGTTTTATTCTGTAGGTTAAAGGGAGATTCAAGGAAGTTCCAGTTCCTGTAATGCACTTCAAAGAACACCTGCTTAACGATTTTTAAGCTGTGGCTAGTCTGATGGGGCTTGCTTTCAGCGTGATTTAGGTCAAGCCACAGAAGAGCGAGGGTCACCTTTCAGCACTTCGGGCTTGGAGCCATTTAAAGCTTGCGTTTCCAGTCCTATCAAAACTCTGAAGTCTGAATTCAGAGTTGAACCCGCCGAAGCTTTGGGTCAGCCTCATTCAGAAGGCAGGTTTCACAAGGGAGGTGCGTATGTGCTGGCTGGTCAGCCCAGCGACAGAAAGACAGGAGCTCAGAGGTAGCAAGGAAGGGTTCACTGAGGGCACGCCGATTCCAGTCGGCTGAGGTATCTGGCTTTACACACAGTAAAGAAACAACCCAGAAAAAAAAAAAAAAAACCCCACAATAAAAACACAATGATCCTAAATAATTCCAAGAAAATGACAAAGTGTGGTTTTAAAGTCTGTAGTACACAAGAGCGCTTTAACATTTACTTTCTCACGGCATGTTTAAAAGCCGAATACAAACTCATCCCAACCTGATGATACGCAGCCTGACAGTTTTGGTGGCACACAAGATCTGTGGGAAGACACTGTAATGAAAATGAGACAGAACTGCCCAGAACATGTATCAATGAAGGACATCTGCTATCCTGAGAGTGCTCTGTGGACTTGTAAATGAAATCTGGGTCTGTTCCCTCGGGTAAAAATAGCAGCTTACAGCAGGTGGAAACTGATACAAATTCCTAAGGATCATCCCAACCCACCACTTTGCAATGCAGTCTAACTTACATATTTATCTGGCACCTTCGGTGAATACAGCACAAGTTGCTGATGTGAGCTGCTCGCTTGATGATTGTTTTTCCCTTCTCTCTAAATGAAGATGATGCACTATAGCTCACCTGTAACTTCTGGGTCAGAGAATCCCTCTGTGCCTGGAGCTCTCTGGCATTTTCGATTTCTTGTTTCAATCCTTCTATTTCCTAAGGGAGAAGAAAGAGCCTTGCTAGCAACACGTTACCTGGCTTGGCCGCAGTGCAGGTAAGCTGGCTACTGCTTCTTCTCCTGCGCAAGCCATTGCAGTGATACCAAAATCCAGCTACTGCCCATCAGAGCATACGAAATTTAAGCCCTGCTTTCAACGCTCCTGAATCACAGTCCCAAACCAGCAATTCCATTGCAAATAAACAACAATACGGATAGGCATTTTCTTTTATAAAAGTCCAAGTTTCCGCTCCCACACAAAAGGCCTGAAGTATTTTTTGCCTGGAAAATTAAGGGTCCTTGTAATTAGAGAAACAGTTTTATAATTTGAATTCTATTAGAATCTATCTTTCTCCATTTTTTCAAGAGAAAAATCCAATTTTCACCTGTGAGCTGCTTATTATGTCACTAGCAGCAGGGCTGAGCATCAAAAAATTGCCTGCTTTGACCATTGATTTCTGTAAAAAGAGAGTCTAAAAAAATGGTATCTTTAATTTAGCAAGAAGAAAGTAGTAAGGCATAAAAATAACAAATATAGATGAAAATAATAATCAACACTTTCTACTTTTGGGAGACATGAATAGAAACAGTTAATGAAACTACAGTGTATCAAACCTAAAACTACTAAGTACTTTTACCTGGAAGGGCATATTCACCTCACAGAACTCCTTTCGGAAATGTGTCTTTGCAGCTATCAGCTCAGCACAATTCAAAAGTGCATGGGCACCAAAATGGGAAACATTACTGATCTCAGGCTTAATCTCTTAAGTATGAGGAAGTCTGGAAAAGGCTTCATTCCATTTTGAGAGAATGTTCTGTAACTACTGTGCCTCTCCTGAGTCCTCCTTGGAAACACCTAACAACTGCTCCACTGGAGTCACGGAGGGCTCAAGGAATCTGCTCTTACACAGGGCAAAAAAAAATAATCCTTTATACACAGCTCCTTCCACCTCCTTTTTCCCATCCACAAAAGATGATTCTCAACCATTCTGTGGCACAAATCTGCTGTCCTCTAGCACCCATGCCAATGCAGGTGTTACCCCAGTTCCCCTTATTTTCTTGCTGCTGGCCCAGCCCAAGGCAGATGTCACAATAAATACCATCAAGTTTCAGGCGGGGGGCTTGGCATGCGTTTATGGAAAGGGCTGATCTTAGGGATGATAAAAGTCAGCTATATTAACATAGCCTGAAAAACAGATTGGCACGAAAAAGGCATTGATCTATCACTTGCTCCAAACCCTACTTTCCAGAAGAAGAAAAGCATGCTTACGACAGCTTCCCTTCTTAGCGACTTTGGACTCGTTCAGCGTGATGACTGCTCTGTGGAAACCACTTACGACTGACTTTTGCAAACAGAGATGCTTGGTAAAAGCAAACAGAAAACCATGATACTTCTTCTTGTTGTTCGGATACCCAGCTCTACATTGGACTGATTTAATTATACACATGGAAAAATATTAATAATTTCAAAGAAGCTGTAAAAAATTTTAGCTCCTAACAGCAATAGGAAATAATATTTACCACCCATCACAAGCTTAATATTGAAAGCCTTTAGAAATGATGTAACAGAAAAGCCAAGAATAAATGTTAGCAAATACCTCTTCTTTTTTCTTCAGCGTAGACTCTAACTCCTGTATTGTCTGGTTTAATTCTGTTTTATGTGTGTGGACTGCATTGGCTTGACTGCTCACACACTCTAGCTCAGTCACCTGTTGAAATAAGTAGCAGCATTACATACAGAATAAATTTCAACAAATTCAAGGTACTATTACTTTTTTGCATCAGTAGCTGCATTGGAAATACAGCCTCGGTTCTGGGTGACTTACGGGGTTCTTACGAAGTTAGCATAAAATTCCTTAACAAATTGTTCAGCATAAAATGGTTGCTATAACTTCTTGGAAACAATAAATTTCATATGTTGCAGGTTGAAGAGAACATTAATTAAAAGTCACACTTACTAATTATTGAAAATTTTATGGAAGAAGCTGCATTACCATTTCAGAAACAGTAACAGCCAGATGATTAAACACAGACCTGTCTGTGTAACTAACCTGTCCATCTGACACTTTTTAATATTGCACCGTCTTAATCAACCAAGCCACAGCGCTCACCCACTTCACAGCAAGCCAATTAACATTTCACAGTCTCAATTTCTGAGTGGGCATAACAGTGTAACAGCAGACACTCAGCCACCAATGTACTGCTGCCAACTTTTTACTTCCTCTAGTAAATCTCATCTCTCAGTCACAAAGCCAACAGCTAATGGGACAATTTGGATTTGCACAGTTCCTCTTTATTAGCAGACAGCAAACACTCTCCATCTGCCCTTGGACAAGTTGAAGATACCTGGCAGTAGTATGCCCCTTTTATTTTATTTTTTTAATCAAAGATATGTTAATATCCTACCATTCGCAAATAAACAGTTGTAGCAGTGAAGAAATAAAATCCATGCAGCTAGAGTCTATGCAGAAAAGCCCTTGTTGGTGTACCTCTCAAATTACAGATCAAAATATTTGAGAACTCTCACACTGCATGTCTGTGTGGATGTGTGCACTAAAACCTTTTGTTTAATAACAAACCGTTAAAATATTAAAAAAACTATTTAACACCTAGTAATTCTTTTTTCCAGAAGATATGTTCCTGTCAGTCTTAGTACACAGTCTTGACAGAGCTGCACCATCTACCTACAGTAACTAACAAATCTGGCCCAAAAACTCCTTTTAACAAAGTGCTAACCAACTCTGCAATTAAAACCTTTATGTCTCCATCTGACTTTCTTGCAGAAGTAGCCCTTAGACAGAGGGCAGGCATTCTCCAGGAAAATTTTATTTCTTAGATAAAAGAACATCTTGACAAGCAAGGTTGGTGCCCTCCAGCACCAATGTCTAGGTAGTGAAGCCACCGTGATGACCATGATTTCAGACTCTGAACTACTTGTAGGCTCAAAAGGTAGATTACAGAGCGCAGAGAGAAGTCAAAGGAAAACCTAGATGAAATACAAGAAAATGAAAACAAAATTCCTATCAACTTCTCCTTTCTGAGTCACAGGGCATGAACTTCCCCTCTGTAACAGCCATGACGAGTTTATTTCTTCTACTGGAAAACTGTGATTACACATTTTTGCACATCAGACTTATAAATGGACAGTACTGAGATTACAGAAAATTCTTGGGAGAGGTAAGGGGAATGAGAGCTGAAGATAATAGCTTGGTAACACAATACCCCACAGCCCACCCCAAAGAACTGTCTTATTTGCTGGAATTGTCCCAAAAGAAATACCAGTGCTCATGGCAAAAAGTAACAGCAGTTTGCTCCGTTTTATCTGCCACTGAACATTACAACTGAAGTCTTAGATAATTATGTACATTTGCTTCAGTTACACAAAAATATATCTATTTAGATTGCTTGTGACTGCTATCAATTGCGACTGATAGAGAATTCACCGCTACAATTACACAAACACAAACAAGCAGAATTGAAACACACAGACTAGGATGAACCTATGCCTACACAACGTCTGAACTAACATCTAGACACAGCACGAATCACAGAGGCACACATTAATTTAGGCTGGAAGGGGACCGTGGTGGCCATCTGGTTGAGGCCCCCTGCTCAAATTGGGGCCAACTTTGACGTTACATTTGGTTGCTCAGGGCCTTGCCTGGTCAAGAACCCTTCACTATCTAGCAGAGCTGTCACAGTTTTAGGCAGGTTCCCGTGTTCCTGACATTGAGGGTTTATGCATTCCTGAATTTTGCTGGAACTGTCAAACTCACTTACCTTGCCTACCTTCACCCCATCTGACGTTTAACTTCTTAAAGATTTCCAAGCTTTTCTGCTGAACTGAGTCTTGAATTGGTGGTGGAAGCCTCTATGGACCCCGGGCTAGGGTTTTTAGGGGAACCCAGTGTCAGGCCCTTCCCACCCTTTGTGAAAGACTGCAACTTTGTATGGTAACCTCCAAGAAGGTCAATCTCTCTCTTAAAGTTTTTGCGCTCAGCAATACCCACTGGCTCTTACCGAGCACCGGCACAGTGAATACTCACTTACACAAAAGGGTAAGAGCCTCAACTGGAGAGACAGAAGAAAACTCAGTCCCCAAACCACCTCTGTCCTCGCACCTAATGCCTTGGAAGCAAATGTGCAAAGGCATCTCATCCTGCGACTGGGGAAGCACTTGGACCCCCACTGTTCTCCACATGGTCTCCTCTGGGCTGGTACACACAACGAGGATGCGTGTGTTGGTGCATGCTGGAACCCATGGAGGATGGTGGATTGAACTGTGGTGGACGAATTGTCCCTGGCTGAAAACATCTCCTGCAACAGCCCCACCAGATGCACAGCTCACCTGAACGCTCCCCTCGACCTCCTTGTCCATACCAACGCAAGACACCTATTGAAATTGCTGAACAACTAATTTTGCTTGAGCAGAGGAGGGAGTGCTCTCACAAAACTTCTTGCCAAGAGAGGCAACTGCTGTCCACAGGGAAATCAATAACCAACATTAAAGGGGTTGTGATGTCTTACTCTGGTCCAGCTCTTCTCTGGCAAACGTCCATCTCTTACTGCTTATGCAAGAAAAGAATGTATTGTTCAACTGTTTTGTTTACGGTTTGTTGAAAAATCAGTAAGTTGGAAAAAAAGAACAAATTCAATTAAAAAAATGGGTTTACTTTAATCGCAGTCTTATTTAAATGCCCATTCCTACAAAGATCTGAAAAGATGTCAACTATCTTCATGATGTTATCTTCTTGAATGTACGCATAAAAAAGAAAATCATATTGTGACCCTTTCAAAAAAAATCTGTAGAGTAAGATGGGCTGGAAAATTACGTGATATAAAGAATATGCAGCTGAAAACAAAAGTAACAAAAGATAAAGCTCTAGGCAAAAATCTGGATAGCATTTACTTGCTCTATTTCCTTGTTCCAAATTGAATTCATTTTTCTCATGACCAGTGGTCCAAAAATCATTAAAAATAACTGTTTATGCATTATGCACAGAAGGGGGCATAAAAGGAAGCTAAAATGCTTTAGTCTGACCCTCCCACGTGCTATTTTCAGGGACATCTCATTCAGCGTTTCATGTTTAAGAGCAAGGCTCGACCAATCATTCAAGCCTTTGCACATCAACACTGAACAAGGTACCTGTGATTAAGCCTTGTTCCAGTACAGAATCCAGACTGAAAGAACAGTCTTTGAACAATAACTGACTAAACAAAGTTCTTCTATTGTGCTATTGTAAGTCTGCACTGACATGCATATCTGAAAAAAAGCCAATACTGTGGCTTTGTATTTGAGACTAAAAAAGAAAACAGTAGTGTTTTTAGCCTCTGCTTCTTTATTTTGCATTTATCATCCAGGTAAGGATCGCACGTAGGGCAAAAAATTCTGAAAGGGCTTTTCAGTGACTCTTTAATGAGCCAACTCTTCTAGTATATGGCTGTCATTATACTTAACTGCGTACTTCAGTGAGAAATACGTCAGCTGAAATAGGACAGCAAGGCAACTTGTTCTGGCAGAGCCTCGACCTTCTCAGCAGAGGCCATCCTAGAGTTCTCTGGAAAATGTGAGGTAGGGGCAACAGCCTATAACGAGAGGAGGATGCCAGGCAGAGGTTTGCACTGCAGCAGGCAGCTAGCGCAGATCGGGCTGCTGGGGAGACCGGAGGAGTGGGGCTTCAGGCCACATCACACAGTAAGCAAGAACAGCCTTGACATGAGCTTAAGACAGTGACTACCCAAAGCTCCGGAAGACTTGTAGAATCTCTCAAAGAAAACAAGCCAAATCAAACCACAAAGAAATCCAGAGAGGAGACTGCATCAAATTCCAATGCAGACGACTGCTTCACAAGTAAAAACTTCAGTTAGACAGAGGCAAAGAAGTGGAAATCACAGAAATATTTCGAGGGGTCACTTTCCCCAAGCAATTATTGACTGAATGAATTTGCGTTGTGTTTGCTGCAGGTTGAGTAATTTTTCGAAACCACTTTTTTGAGATAAATTTGGACACTTCTGAATGCAAACAACGATAGTTTTTACTCAGCATCTTAAATTCAGTACCAATAGATTATGAAACTCCTTCGAAACTTCATACAGAAATTACTTTGGCTGCTACAGAAATGCAAAGACAGACAGATTAGAACATATTTTCGGTGTAGCTGTAGCCCATTTTATGTACCTGACCCTATCACCTTGTTGTTTCCTAAAGGTGTTTTTATCCCTTCTATTTATTGTGGAATGCAATATCTACGGTCTACTAGCCCAGGCTACATGCAGAAAAGGTAGAGTGCTCGCATGCAAGACTGAATTTAAGTATTAATTATGTATTTTTAGCTGGTTGAGTTACATCCCTAAATGGATCATAACTGCGACTGTGATAATATTATTCCATCAATAATTCAAGATGAACCTCCTACAAAGAAAAAAGAGCCCTTTGCTTTCCACGAGGAGAAGAGAAATAGTGTTGCATGGCTCAGCAAAACTAGGAATAACTGCATAAGGTTTCATGTAATTTATGTAGAAGAAGCCTCTCAGATCTTCATGGTGCAAGGTGTAAGGTGCAAGGGAGCATGCAAACAAGCTGATCATAAAAATAATTCCAGTATAGCTTTCAAGAATAAAAAACGCTGGAAAGATTTTTGGTGCTGAGAAATGTGAAAATGCAGAAAACAGGGAAAATTGCTTTTCAAGGCTGCTGCTGAAAGAACAAAAAGCACACCATAGTATTATTCATATACATCACTTCTGACAGCAAATTAATTATTGTAGTTTTCCAAGATTTACCCATAGATAAAATGATAACCTGGGGGCAGGGGGGAGTTCTATGCATTGCCAACAATATATTGCTTTTTTTCAACACAGAAAACAATTAAAGATTTTGCTGAAAAGGACACATTTTTCTCTGTGGGCACTGGTGCCTCAAGCCATGGAAATATCAAAATGTTTTCCACAGTTACTCATTTCTACAGAGATGAAAGAGGAATAATCCATCATGTGCTTGAATTTTGTGAAGAAAGTAATGAAACTGCAGTAGGAATATTTGAGAATATAAGAAGTTTACTAAGATCGATGCTTTGAGCTTCAGCCGTGCATTATTATTTGCAACTAATAATGCTAATACTAACTTTAGGGGACATCCCTTTCTCTGCAATCTAATTAGCACATACTTTTTTCAGCTATACGGCCAGTATATGAAATACATGCAATAGCAAATACAGTACAGGTACGTCATCCTTTAATCCAGAGGATTTAAATCTAGTAGTTTCCCTTCCAAAGGAGTTTTTGAATTATAGGATATATTTCATTCTACAAAGCTTTGACTACTTAGAAATTTTGTGGCATGCCTCCACAAAGTATGCTTTTTATAACTTGCAAATAAATAGGTCTTAGCGCTTTTCTTAGGTGTTTTAGGAAGATGAAATGGGGATGAGGGACCTTCCAGTGAAAATCTTTCTTTTTTTTCCTTTCCCAGAGTGATGGTAGCTTGGTTGGTGGTTTGGGGTTTTTTTTAAATTATAATTTTGTATATGACACATTCAGTGAAAGTGAATTCCCAGGAAAAAAAAATCTAATTAAATAGTCTTGGGTCCTAAATGCAAATCTGCTCTAAAAACAAATCAAGGGAAACAGAAGAAGACAGGAAGGACTTGTCTTCAGTTCACTGTACATTAGACAAAACATTTTGATTTCAGGAAACAAAACTAACATAACCTGATTCACCTGCCCTGTCTGAGGAGAGACCGCTTTTTTACTAAACTGTAATTATTAACCAACAGTTGAATCTTGATAAAGGCCAGACGTGGATTATTTGTATTAGGGATCGCACACAGAAAGGGAGCTGAGAGAATGTGTTGGATTTCAGAAACCCTGTCCTAGGAAATGCTCTGATAGTCTAACGTCAAGACTGACAACACATACCATTTCAAAAATAATATAGAACTTGTGACAGCTGAAATGGATATTGGAGGAGCAAAAATGTACATCTGAGAAAAAAATACGTATCCCCTGAAATAAAATGCTCCTATTTTCCCTTCAGTACCCTCTAATGCCATGAAAAGGTGGTGGTCAGCCTCTGCAATGGTTTCTCATGGATTTTTACAATATTAGTCTGGATTTCTTTTCATTAGAAACTATTTCCACTGCAAGAATGATAACCAACCTTACACAGATAATTACAGCCTGCTCTGAAATAGAAACTCTTTTTCAAGGTAAGATTTTAATTTCAAAAGTAAAAAACCGAAGTCACTATAATCCCACACGTCTCTAAAAACTCAACTATCACCGTTAGAACAATTAGCTTTTGCAGATCCCACTGTGTCACAGAAAAACCTAATAATCCCCAGAACACCTCTCTTGAACATTTGGTCTACATTTAACATTATGACCTCACTTGGGCAAGAGCTGACTGACTTTTTTTTTTTTGCCTTCTCAGGAGTTTCTAATGCAACAAGAGTTTGCTTGCAATTCCAGATGAAAGGACTGCATACGTCAATACAGGAACTTAGTTGTCCATTTTTTGTGCACTCCAAATTGGTCTATCTGCACACACGTTTCTTTCAAATAAATGAAATTTATTTGAAATTTAAAATTATTTGGCTTACAGACAAGTACTAACACAACTTTGATTAAATCCCACTGCTTTGATTAAATTACAAGCTACCTATATCTACCCTGAAAAATGCTCATCTATTTTCATTATAAACAAATTGTACCAAGCTGCTTTCTGGACACTTCCTTAAGAAGTAAGTTATACTTGGGTCACTTTTTCCTTTAATAAATCAAACCAAATTTTAATGTGGAGTGGATGTAGGAGGGACACAGTCTTAAAGGGAGGACGACAAGAGATAGCCATCACATAAAAAAGGTATATTGCCAATAAATTTCTGGATCAAAACTCCATCCATAAATTTCTTGTTACCACACTTCCTGCCACTGTCTTTCATATTTCCACTTTTAGATAATGTCCTTCCTTGGCCACATAAAACCAGTTATTCATGGTAGTCCTACAGTGATGCTAGTAAGAGTTCTCAACAAGTATGAAGCCTCTGATTCAGCAAGCAACTTTATCACTTCTGTATGTTCAAGTTTTCGTTCTTCAATTATTAATGCAGCTGGTAGAAACATGGAGTTGACTGCTAAAGGATCTGCAAAGATTTTCCATAGATAATCTGAGCAGATGGCTTATATAGCATTTCATACTTCTTGTGGACTTCAATAACTGCTTTTATAGATTGTTTTCTTTAAGTACCACAGAAATAGCCCAATAAAATGACTGTGGCTTTATTTTTGTATGCTTAGGCATTTTTTTAATATCCACTTTAAATTTTCCTTTAACAGTAGTGAAATCAGGGTCCATTATTTGTCAGGTCGTTTTGATGACTACATAAGATGCCCTCATACTTATTTCATTCAGTGAATGAAAGAACCAGAACATAGTAGGCTAATTTTATCTTATTTCCTCGGAAATTCTCATAAAATAACAAGCTAGAATTCAAGAGATTACCTCTCTGTTCTTTCAGGAATACCCAAGAGCTTGATCACTTCCCTCCATGTCTTTTTATCTTAGGTTTCTTTTCCTGCAGATGAATGATCTTCAAGGACTGCAGCTCTTATTATTATGCACTGGTGTTATTACTCTGTGCTATTGCCCAGTGTCAAAGGATGATTTACTTTAGCAGTTAGCATGCAAGAAAAAAAATGCATCAGTTTCATTTTTTACATGACAAAGACAGAACTTTGGGTTACTCTCCATAATTCATATCACCGTTATCCTTTCCTTTTTGTGGTATCAGGATTAATGTTAGTACCAATGCTATTCTACTTGTCTGAAGTAGCTCACTTCAGGGTTTTTCTTTCTGTTACTGAGCTGTTCTAAACCTATGAATCCCTTTTGACTTCAAAAAGCTATGCAAGGTGTGTAGGAGTGCTCCCCAACCCTGCTTAAGGAAAATCTTCGTTGTTATGTTGCTTCTGAGCAGATTAGAGGAGAGAAGGCTGAACGCTCCAAGTTAAGCTCTTGACTGGGCATCACATCTTCCCAGAATTATTCTCTCTTTGTATTTGAGAGGAAAAAATCCATACACTCATTTAGCAAACTTCTGAAATATATAATGTCCGACTTACTATCACAAAATATCAGAACAGAGCACAAAACTTTAACTTATTGCAAACTTTGCACTCAGCCATGCCGAATCTGCATTGTATTTTGTCTCAGCTCTAGGCATTACTAATGCAGAGAACGTATGGAAGTAGGACGATAAAGGCCTCAAAAAAAGCAAATAAATGTAGGTTAATATGAAAAAGAGAACTGATAGATGAGGAAATATTATACTTAGTCAGAACTGACAAATAATTAATGAAATTCATTTTTAAAAATGCAATCAAAATCAAAGAAAGGGGCATTTTAGCTTTGTTTCTGTATTTTAAAAGGTGTAAACAATGTGATGCACAGAAAAAGTATTTCAGCCAAATGTGAAAACAATTATAGAATAAAAAATGTTGGACTTAAAATAATTTTAAAAAACTTAAAGAGCAAAGTTTACGAGAAATACTGCACAAGATGAAATACCCCGTTTATTGCAATGAATGAAAAAAAAAAAGAAGATAAAAGAATGAGACATAATGTAAAATCAAAGGGTATTTATAAATAAAACATGACAAAGTTCAAACTGTGGAAAAAGGTACCATAAGAAGTCAAGTAGTAAGACAGTATTAGCAATATTTTTTTTTTTAATATAAAGAGGAAACTACGTAAATAAGGCTATTTATAAGGCTATTTCTATAAAGAAGAAACTAAAGATGGAAATAATAACGCAAAGTTTACTGATTAATATGCATTACTTCCCCCCCCACACCACACTTGACAGAGGATATGAGTCTGCTATAGGTTGCAGACAGGTGACTCAGGCACCAAAACTTGTATATAAACCTAAAGCGCATAAGAAGTGAGTACCACAGTGACATTATACATAAACCACATAATATATTATTAAATTGAACTAAATATAGCACCTAATGTCGGCAGTACCAGTACCATTCTTCACGTTGGAGGATGGTCTGTTTTGTACAAGACTATGATCTTGTAAGTGAGCATATCCCTCCAATGCATACGTATCTACACACATTCTTCTCCAGTGGGCAAGATGCTGTGGCAGCCAACTTTTCCATAAAGAACAGCAACTACATTGCAACTGAACAGGCAAACTGATTTCCAAATTTTTGTTTCTCCTTGAAATCAATTTTTCCGAGACTATTTCTAAAAATCTGGTCTATCTTCAACATTTCTCAACAAATTTCTTTTGGATCAAACCTCATTCTCCTATTGAACTGGCAATAGATGCAAGCTGCTGCACAGCAAATTTCAATTAGAAAAGGTAGTAGGAAAAATAATTTGACAAGGATGGTCAAACATTGGAACAGGCTGCCCAGAAAGGCTGTGGGATCTCCATTTTTTGAGACTTGATTCACAGCCCTGAGTAACCTGACCCAGCCCTGCAGCTGGATCTAACTTCAAAGCTGGCCCTGGTTTCATTGGAGAACTGGACCAGATAAGCTCCAGAGTTCCTCTCCATGCTAAATTATTCTGTGATTCTATAAACCAAGGAAGGTGTTCATTTCATCAGACTGAAAAAGTATGTCTACAGGACTCTCTAGATGATTATCCTATGGAGAAAGCAGAAGCAAAAAACCTACAGAAGCAAATTCAACTCAACACCTCAGTCAGTTTTCTTAAGACTGGGACACTTACTCTTCATGCTTTTGTCTCTCCAAGAATCACAAGAAAAAAAGATGACCACCTTAGACTTGATATTTAACTTCTACAGAATTCCAGGTGAGATGGATTCCAGTTTGAGTAATATTGTTTGGATCAGCTGCAACTACATGTTTACACTGAGCTTAATGGATAAACCTAAGAGGATGATAACAAAATACGGTGACTTAACACTGCTTGCTACCACATATACCATAACCAACAGTCTCCAGATCTGCCATTTCAACAGTGCATTTTTGATCTCTGTAAGAGAGAAGCATCTGACTTGCAGCTTCTTTTAGAAATGGGCCACTATTTCGATTTGAAAGATCAGTCTCCAGCACGCAGGTTACAAGAGCTCTTGTATTGCACAGTATGGATAACAGATTGAGATTGATTCTTTTTTACATGATCTGCATACTTCTGCTTAGAGAGTTTGATTTATTGAGTTAGCCAAGTCTATATTTTTCTAAAAGCAATTCCAATAGAGGGTAGTGCTCTTGATCAACTATCCTGTCATAATTTACAGGCACACCCAGAGAGACACAGGCACTGAGCGTTCCTATATTCTGCATGAGATATCAACAAGCCCCAAGGTCACACATTACAGAAACATTTAATATAGGCATGTAAAAAGGTCACACATTACGGAAACATTTAATAAAGGCATGTAAAAAAACCAGCACAGTGTAGATGATCCCATGTTATAAGATTTTGCATTCCCTCAGAAATACAAAATAATTGCAGAAAATTATCTGGGTAAAGTTTATGAGGTTATGAAAAACCATCAGCCATTAATGATGTTTAATATCTTCATAAGTTATATGAATCAAGTGCATCCTGATGAAGGTTGCTGATGATATCAAATTGAGTGAGGAAGTGGACATGTTGGAAGGAAGAGCCACCCTGCAGGAAGACCTGGATAGGCTGGAAGAGTGGGCGAACTAGAACCTTATGAAGTTCAACACGGACAAGTGTAAGGTCTTACTCCTGGGAGAACATAATCCAGGAGTGCAGCACAGGCTGGGATCTACTTGGCTGGGAAGCAGCTCTTTGGAGAGGGACCTGGGGGTCCTGGTGGACAACCAGCTCACCATGAGTGAGCAGCGTGCTGCTGTGGCAAAGAAAGCCAACAGGATGCTGGGTTGTGCCAACAAGGGCATCACCAGCAGAGATAAAGGAGTCATTATCCCACTCTACTCAGTGCGTGTCAGGCCACACCTGGAATACTGTGTTCAGTTTTGATCCCCGCTATGCAAAGAAGATGCGGACAGGCTGGAGAGGGCCCAGAGAAGGGCCACAAAGATGCTCAAAGGACTGGGAAGCCTGCCATGAGAGGAAAGGCTGAGAGAACTGGCTTTGTTCAGCCTTGAGAAAAGAAGGCTTAGGGGAGGCCTTATCACCATGTTCCAGTTTTTAAAGGGTGGCTACAAAGACAATGGAGACTCCCTTTTCACAAGGAGTCCCATGGAAAAGATGAGGGGTAATGGGTACAAGTTACTCCTGGGGAGATTCCAACCAGACCAAGAGGAAAATTTTCCACAATGAGAACAATAATCCATTGGAATAATCTTGCCAGGGAAGTGGTGGATTCCCCAACACTGGACACGGTTAAGATTCAGCTGCACAGGGTGCTGGGCCATCTTGTCTAGACCGTGCTTTTGCCAAGAAAGGTTGGACCAGATGATCCTTGAGATTCCTTCCAACCTGGTATTCTATGGTTCTATGAATGAATATAGGTATAAAAACTTGGTTACTCCTTCTGTTAACTGTAGTATCATATACAAGCAAAGTGACATGCTAATTCATAGAATCATAGACTCATACAACCGTTAGAATTGGAAGGGACCTTAAAGATCATCTAGTTCCAACCCCCCTGCCATGGCAGGGACACCTTCCACGAGATCAGATTGCTCAAAGCCCCATCCAGCCTGGCCTTGAACACCTCCCGGGATGGGGCATTCACAATTTCTCTGGACAACCTGTTCCAGTGTCTCACTACTCTCATCACAAAAAAAATATTCCTAATATCTAATCTAAACCTATCTTCTTTCAGTTTAAAACCCACCACCCCTCGTCTTATCACTACACTCCCCATCTTTCCTCACCATCTTTCCTGTAGGCCCCCTTTAAGTACTGAAAGGCTGCTTTAAGGTTTCCCTGGAGCCTCCCCTTCTCCAAGTTGACCGACCCCAACTCTCTCAGCCTGTCTTCACCGGAGAGGTGCTCCAGCCCTCTGATCATCTTTGCTGCCCTCCTCTGGACTCACTCCAACAGGTCCATGTCCTTCTTATAGTCTTGTCTGTTTGGGTCTCTCCACGGCAGGTTCAGCTGCTGTTGTTGTGTGTTACTTTTCTCCTCTTTCCTAGGTAAGAACTATATTGTCTCAGCTTTGCAACAAAAGCTGTTAGTACATTTTATTAGGAAGAATGCTGCCTCATTATGTCCATGTTTTAGTGATGAGTTTTTCACTGTAAAGCATATCTGGTGGTCAAATCCACCTGGGCATCTGCACTATTGTAACTGTAATACAAGGCTGTAATTTAAACAATTTTATCAACAATGACTATTATCATCTATTCACAAACCTGGAGCACAGGTTAGAACTTCCACCGTTCTAAAGAAGAAGATTAAGTGAGATGACAAAGTGACAGTTTCCCTCTCTACAAACACACATGACAAGCTTGTGCCTGACTGGAAAATTTCTGAACCAAAGCAGTTTTGTCAGCAACTGCCAATTTCTTTAACTGAAAGCACTTTGCAAAAAAACCCCAGTTTTAACTATACTTCATGGATTTCGTCCAGCCAGCTATGGCGCACACAGTTACAGTCCATCAGAAATTGTCGTTCTTCCCTGTCAGCTCATTTGGCTGGGACTCGCGGATCCTTGTCTGCAAGTCAGTCTAGCTCCAGGACAGCCCCAACAGCCTCCCATTTCCCCAGATTTCTCAAGCTCAAGGGAATTCTTGCTACTCTTCTACATCCCCAGCTTACATGTAGCCTGCTGGATTTCTTCCCCCTCAGATGAATGTAAGCCTTGTTCTTGGGACTACTAACAGCCTCCAGTTGGACCGGTCCACAGCAGGTCTGAAAGAACCCTTCACAGTTTGCAGGATTTGGCTAATCGTAATTGCCATACCTTATTTCATATAGGTGAACGAAGCATACAAAACCAAATGAAAAGGTATGCCACGTTTGCTACTTGACCTTTCCCTTCTTGTCAGCATATTCATGAAACCTGTTTTCATGCAAAAAAGCAATGCCTTTGTTTGGTTTTATTTTCTTAACTAAGTACATCTCCTTCGTGTTATTCTAATGAAGTGATATTAACAATACTAATATAGCTTCATCAAAGACATCTTCCCTCCACACATGTGCTGTCACTTTGCACAAAAATGTGCCCTAAGCTATAATGACAAATTCATATGGATAAATGTGAATAGATTATACAATATATGAAGAGTTACATGTGAAAAGAGAAATGAAAATATTGTATACTTGTTTTCATAATGCAGCCTTCAACATTGTATACGCTTTATTCTTCCCTCAAACACTGTTGTTCCTTCCCTCACTGTGCACTAATTCCTGGTTTGCCAAATGACCTCTGCAAAATTTACAGTGAAGGGAACAGGACCCAGCCCCTCCTGTATGAAAGCAGGAGCAGATCTCTAATTGCATATAGTGATCTTGAATCTACGTTCAGTTTTCTTTAAATGTAAGGATGAGAGGAAGCTGTTTGTCTTCGTTATTTGTGGAAAATACAACAGAGTTTCTTTAACTTATAGATTTGATGTCAAGTTTCTGTGGGCTTAACTACAAGAGTGACTGAGATGTAACATTATGGAAAAGGTCTTGAATCAGATGTGATGCAGCTGGCAGCAAATGAAGAGTGAAAGCTGGCAAGCATGTCCTAAGTATCACAGGTTAGATAACTCTTCCTGCAACAATGCCCTTTGCAGAAAAGGAACTGCTACAAAGGAAAGAATTTCCCAACGGAGGAACCCTGTGTGCTTTAAAGTAATCATTAATTTCTGTTTCAAAGACTAACCTAAAGCCCTAACAACAAACTTACTTGTTTTTCTTGAAATGAGCAAATAGAGTCACCAGTACTTCCACCTCAAGGATCCTGGCCATTTGCCTTGACTTACCCGCTTATGAAGACGTTCTGCTTCCTCCTGATACGCAGCAAGTTGTTGTTTCCATTGTTTCACGTTGGCAGTGGACTCCAGCAGGGCTGCTGTGAGCTTGGCGTTATTACCCTTCAGCGTGGCCAGTTCTGCCTCCCAATGCTTGCTGATTGTCGAACTGCACAGACAGAATGAGAACTGTCAGAGCCTTTTTATTTTTTCCTTAAGATGTCTTATAATTTTTTTTTTTTTCAAAATATGCAGGAAAAATAGAATTATGCAAAAATCCTGTGACTGAATGTCCAAATGAGAATCCAAATGCTCAAATAATCAAAACCATAAATTCAGAAAATATATCATTACTGGAAAACAACCTCTACCTTCCCAGTTCAACAGGTTGGCGTTTTTTTTTAAATAAAATGCTAAGGATGACGAAATCCACATCAGCTTCCCAAAAGCAACAGCATGTAATTCTAGAGTACATACATGATTAGTCACTATTTTAATATATATGTATTTAGTGAAAGTGCTTTTTTTAATCTACTACTTTATGAAATGCATTGTAGAAAAAGATTTCTCACTAACTTGATTAAAGAGAGCTAATGCAGTGCTTTGGAACTACAGCTTAGCTGTCTTAATGCAAGCCTTCTATTCCTGAAATACACTTTCTTTATCAAATACCATATTTAATTTGTACTGGCAAACTCAAAGATCTTGAATTTCAACACCATGCTACTATTACCCAGTAATATCAGCACAGCGACTAAAGATCAAGGAGCATAGAGATATTATTGCTTTATTGCAAAGAGGAAGCCAATGTTGGGGTTTAGCCTACGGAGGAACAATCCTTGCCTACAATTTAGTTATTCTCTGAGCAAACACAGGGCTTTAATTATCCCAGGTAATTAGTTTGCCATCATCCACAGACCCTATCTTTGCACCCAGTATGTAAGGGAAAAACAAATCAGACACATCAGGTGAATGTATTAGAATGCAAATATCTCATTAATGTTTACTCCTATAATGCTAACAGCATGTGAGGTGCACACCTACATGGAGAATACATACAGAAAATAATTACTTTTGTCTAATTAGCTTACTATTAAAGGCATCATTGAAAAACAAAGATCTGTAACTCTGGCCAAAATGATTTTGTATATAGGTTTATGAGGAATTATGAGGAATTATTATAATCTAATTATTTGTTATAATAAATATATTTTTTGTGCTTAATCTCATTATAAATTACTGATATTTTGCATGTAAGTTTACAGGTTTACTTGAACTTTGTGCATATGAACAATGAAACATTCTGCCACCATTTTGTCCACCAAATTTCTTTTTTCCACTTCATGCATATGCACAGCCTATTCCACCAAAGCCTATTTCAAAAACGTTATGATTCTTATAAATGCTCCTTAAGTGTTCAAAATCAACCAGCCACCGAGGAATACTCATTACCAGTTCAGATCACATCTACTGCTTGACTAAAACATGATGTCTGAGTCTTCCACGCTCCAGCATTTCCTTCCCAATACGCTGCTTCGTCCTCTTGAACAGGAACACAAGTTCCTTCAGAAGAGCAATACGGGTTCTCTCAAATTGCTCTAGCATTTCATGATCTGTTCAACTAATTAGAAGTTCACCACTGGAAATTTTAAATCTTAAATGACTAAACTAAAATAATGACAATCCTACTTCATCAGGGAACACTGACTCACATCTTAAAGAAGATGAGAACAAATTTCTGTAACAACGTCTACTCTTCTGTTTCTCTAATCGGATTTACTTTTCACTTACAGTAGCATGGCAGATCAACAATTTCTGTAAAAAGCACGCTAAAAAACTCTAGTTCATTGTGATATTCATAAGTCCTCCTTGATGTGCTAATCTGGCAAACAAATATCCATTCCAGCCATCTCATGCAACTACTCATCTCATGAGTAGTTCCATTTAGTAGTCCTGCTATGGCAGGACTAGTAGCAAATTGTGTGTGTGTGAGACCTATACGTGTTTACAAAATGTGCCTTACTACTCATCTGTCCCCACAGAAAACATATACACACAAGATTTTATATTGACGTACCACAGAAGATTAAAAGCTTTGTATCCAGGACAGTTGCAGGATGACAACTGTTTGATCACTTAATATTCTAATTTAACATGCAAACAGGGAAGTGAATGGATTTTTTTTTTTCCCCTATGTAATAATGTGTATACCCACAATCATACAAGGCAAACTTCTAAGCCATAAAGATGTCAGAAGACAGACTCTTGGGTAGTGCAGAGTAATAAAAGCGAGGGGGATTCGTGGCGTGTTTCACCTTCGCCTTTGCCTGGTGCCCTCACCACCCTGCCAAGAAAACGGTCAGGAGCTCTTAAGTTATTGCTTGGATACTGGAATGTCAGCACTAAATATGAAGCTTGTATTTTCTATTACTGCTATAGCTACCCTGGTTCAAAAGCTAGAAGGTTTCTTTGGAGCTGGTTATTTTTAAATTGGTTGTTCTCGACAGGAATGCACCACTATTACTTTTCAATCATACTTTTTATCCCTAAAAGATCTACATAGAGGGCATGAACATGTCTACTCTAATGCAGATGTTATTTGTTTGTAGCATATACTGTTTTTTGCTACAAATAATTTATATTTTATCTTCTACAGATTGTACTATGGCTCCATAAAATAGAAGCATATTACTTAAATTAGTCTAGTTTTGTACCTGATAGTCCACAGTGACTTCCCAACTATTTACTTATCGTGCTTCTTCTTACAAAACTCCACATTCTCTGACATAAACAGAACAATGTCATGGATATCATACCAGGAAACACAGAACCAAAGATGTGAATTTTCTCTTTCATAAAATCATAATTTGATTAAAATAGCCCATAACAGATCCTGTCACTGCTCACTGACTTTTCTCAAATACTTTCTTGACAAACCAAAAAAAAAAAAAAAAAAAAAAAAAAAAAAATTACGCTTTCTGGATTATTTTGCTTAAAACTGGTTTTATTTGGATTTACATTAATTATTTTAGGACCAGATAAAAGAAGCAGGTTTTTCTTAAGCTCGACTAAGAGTATCTGCATTGATGCCTGTATCAGTAGAGCTACATTGGCTCAAATTTATCAACACTTCCAGAGGAATCACTGAGAAACATAAGGTTCAGGCACAATGAGAGTTCTCCCTCGGAAGAGAAGATGCTGGGGTAACACGCGGGAGAGGGAATGCACAGATCCAGAAGCTGAAGGACAGATGGAAAATTCAAAGGGCTCCCAGCAACTGCTAGAGCCCATGGCCAGAATTTTGATGGTGGAACAGCTGCACTAGAGTCCCTCAGGATAGGTACGGCAGGGCAGCACATACTTTTTCTCTCTAAAACCTTTTACTTAATTCCTGTCTGAAAGGCTTTTTGCTGAAAGGAATTGGTTTTGCCCTCAATGCATTAGATTCTGTCACAGGAAATACACACACAGCTCTGTCAGGTTGTCTTAACCATTGTAAAGATCTACAACAAACCCAAATCATTCCTCATGTGTTCTGAGATTATTTGCTCTAGGAAGCACATGAAATACGAAAATTTACTCAGTGATCAAAGTGATCCAAACTGCAGTGCAGCTCCAACCAGAACACCCTCCAGTTTTGCACTGCGGTGCAAAGCCGTACGTATACATTGGGGCACACGTCTGCGGTCCCGTGGTGCAAGAATTAAACCTGCATACATGTTCTATTTTGTTCTGAAAGCCACCTATCCCCTTGCTGGCAGTGTCACAGTTTTCACAGTTACTTCTTCAGACCTGTCAGAATTAACATCACTGACTGCTTGGCACACTCACCGTTTCAAGATCGTCCTTCAAAAAAAGAGACATCCTTAACACTCCTGCTTGTTGCCTGATTCTCCACCAAGCTTTTAAAAATATCCTAACAGAGAATAAAGCCTGGTCATTTACCTTGTGAAACTCCTGAACATCTGAAAGTAAGAGAAGACGCTGTTTTGCGTACATCACTACATTAGTGCCAAATACAAGAGGGGAAATGGGCCTCTAAAGGATAATAAGAGTTTTATTGGCTCAACTAATCATGCTACACAAAAAAAATGCTTTCGTAACAGAGGTTTAGGTCTGCTTGCATGGAAAATTATCCTTACAATGATAACTGTTCATGGGATCATAAGCACTTCTTAGTGAGCAAAAGGTGAAAACTCTCCCAAATCTCAGATCCTTGGTGCCAGCCACGGTATTTGGTATGTGTGTAACATCAGACATGCCCACCGTCAGAACACCGCATGGTGCTCCACCGTCAAGGCAAAGGATTCAAAGTCAGATATTTAACATCTACAGCACCCAATAATTCGATCAGTTCCACAAAACACTCCTAGAACTACTGCTGGCTGGTATCATACAGCCTAACTGTGGTAACCCCTGAAAATTAAAGTAGGAGTCAATGATCTTTCATACTTGTTGGCATTCTGACCAATTAACATCAGGCTGATCTCCCTTCTCACTGGGGATTAGTTACAACCCCAGTAAGTCACTGAGGAATAGCTTTGCTATCTGTCCATCTGTGACCTGAATAGAGTGCCAGAGGCTATAAATGCATGATTATCTTTCTCTGCAAAGTAGGTCACTTAAGGAAAATTAATCCGAAAAGCTCCAGTCACCACATTTAGCCAGTTGGAGAAGGCTTACGAAGGGGTGGGGAGTGCACATTAATGAGTTGCATTCAGAACGAAGTTATTTTAGGGAGATGCCTTCATGAAACAACGAAACAAAAGCAGTTCAAATCAAGAGATGTTTTCTGCTTTTTTAATCGGTAGTGCTTATTCATTGTTTGCTGAGTTGTACGCAGTACCAACACTATAAAACATGGTTTAAGCTTTATTTTGGATTTATAGAAATAAAATGTGTGCAGAATTCTGCTCTATTAATATTTCATGGGTTTTAATATTGGATTCATTGCATAAAATGAATTAATTTAAAAATTGGATGTCTTACTATAGCGTAGTCATGGTTTCAAAGAACTACATTTACTCAAAAGCATGTAAATTCTTTTATTCAGGTGCCACTGTGATCTGCACTGCAGATGTAATTTTACATACAGGTGTATGGTGAGGAGTGCTGCCTTGGGGTAACAGAAACGAGGAGGAATTCAGCTGAGTAGAGAATGGAGTCCTCTCACTACAAAATTTGGCATCTGGTGTAGTAACTGAATCCACAAGACTTGACAAATACGAACAGAGCAGAGTCCCTGTAGCTGCTGCCCGGATTATAAATAGTGGCATGCGTTGGAAGCAGCCCAAAAGCCTGGTGGAGTGAGCATTACTGATCAGAGGCAGAGGTATGTCAACCAGCTGGTGGCAATGCATTAGATGTGCCGGCAGCAAGGGGTGATCCTTTCTGACAGTCTCGCTGGTGAGCCTTATGGAGCAGCTCTTCATGCTTAAGGAAGCAAAGGGGGATTGTGAATGATTTGTTTCTGCTACAGTAGTATCTGAGAGCTCTAGTGAACTCCAGTAGTGTAGCTTCTTCTCTTTGGAAGTGTAGGACAAGTGTTTGGGTTTATGTAAAACTCCCTGGTGCGTTTGGGAAGGAATTCTGCACAAGGTCCTTATGAAATCCCCCATATGAAATAAGCTACAGATAACACTAAGGTCCCAGGCTGGAAGGGTGAGATCTCTGCAACGGGCTGCGCTTGCTATTGCCTACACTGGAATGATGTGACCGCCCTATTAGACGGAGATGTCGGCTCTGCTGGCACAGAGGATGAGTGCAGCATCCCTCAAGGTATTTCTAAAAGCTCACAAGAATCCTCCTCTTGTTCACGCTGAGCTGAGAACGGGAGTTAAAGCTCCTCACTTCATGTCCTGTTTCAGAAGAAATTTTGAACAGGCATTTTGGGAATGTCACCCCTTGTCACAGATTTTAAACGGCATCTTCTGTGGCCATCTACTAAATGTGTAAAACTACTTCATGACAGAAAGGATTTAAACATGATGGCTTTAGCGTTTGTCCTGCTGCTAATCCAAAGTACCGTATGCCCTCGGTGATGATACGGAAATTTCTCCCTCTCTCTTTAGCATTCAAAGCACAACTGGAAAGAGAAAGGGGTTTTGTCATTTATTTAATTATACCTAAATTAGGGGTCCTAGAATGAGGGGAAAGCTGAAGAAAGAGCAGTGGAGCAGATCAGGTCCTATCTCACCATTCCCAGAACAGGCAAGACAGAAAAATTTAGAGTTGTTCTGCCATTTTAGTCTTCATACAAAGCTGTCTGCTAGTACGGGCCAAGTAGAGTCAGCCACCCAAAAGACTCCAAACTTATGTGCATGAAGGACAGTCATCTACAGTATAGTTAAATAATTAAATGCCAGAAACAGAGAGAAAGCTACAGTAAGACTGACAGCTTTTGTAAGAAGAAAACTTAAGAACAAAACAAAATTGCCTCTTCACAGCGACTGCTTATTGCCATATCAGTAGTTGTGATTAACTGGACACATATACAACAGGAAGTCTTATTTGATAAACTGGAATTTATTAAAAAAGGGTAAATCCTCTCAAAGTTATAATCAAGAGATAATTACCAGGAAATTACTTCGAGTTAAATATTTTGAGTGAGGCCAATGAAAAACTAATTAATATTCAAAGAGACCCTTATCCTTAATTAGAGTATTCAAAAGAATTTTTAGCAAAGGAGGATAGCTCCCCTGGGGACAGAAGTAGGAACATTAACGGAGCATGAAAGATCTGTTCTTCCCTTTGGGATAAGGAACATCCACATGATCTCAATGGAGTTACATCAGCACAAAACCAGGGAAACATAGTTGTGAATCAGCTCTTTAGGTTGGCTAAATGACAAATTTGATCATAGCAAAAAAGATGAAGGAGGCCCTGGAAGCACATCGTACTTTAAGTGAGGTAACTGATAGCAAAGCCACACGCACCTACTGGAAAGTGAGACAGGCAGCCAAATGGCTGAAATCAGCAGGTGACAGTATGACTTTTCTGAGAGTCTGTCATTCTCTACAAATGTTGAAGGTTTATCCCACTCCAGGGTATATTGTTTTGTTTTGTTTTGCTTTGCACACCCCTTTGTTCAACTGGGAGCCACAATACGCTTGAACTCCCGATTTCTGTGTCCGTGTGGAAGAGAGAAATACAGAAGCTTTTCCTGTAAATTTGGGCAGAGGGATGCTTATGGAGTTATTACAGATTTCTCTTTCAGGGCGTTTCGTACGTGATCTTTCACCTTCATTTAGCTTTTCAGTTTGACCACAGACAGAAGAACAGCCTTTCCTGTTCTGTTACCGGCAGTCCTGCTCTTAGGCGTCTCTTGTGCTGTGCTTTATCAGCTCACTGGGGAAGGGTCAATACCTTTGCAGACTTGATGGGTGAAGATGACCAAAGAGGCTGAATAATGGTACAGACTCCACTATATAGCAGACCAGTAGGCAACGCAAATTGGTGGCTGTACCCTATTTAGATCCACCACCTAAATCCATGTTCTGTATTTTGTAATACAGCCTGCATTCATCACATGGCCCATAGAAACCACCACAACACAGACTGCCTTTCAATATGGAAGCTTATCACTGAGGAACAGACTGGATAGTAAATTCTTTTTAAGGAAGAAAAATTTCACAGAAATATTCTCTATGGTAACCCAGCACAGTATTCCTGCAGAAGGCAACAAAGCCAGAGAAAAAAATAAGTATGGTGCTTACTGAAACAGGAAGAGACAACAGCAACAGAAAAGCTCCTGAAAGGCACTCCATGGGATGCTGAATACTAGATATTAACACAAAATTAATACCTCAGCTACGATACTTACCAATCAGGGACTTAGATCCAAGTTAGATCCAAGTTAAAGTGGGGGACAAAGAGAAGAGTCACTCTTCTCCACAAGAAAGAATGAAGTTTCCAAGCTTCATGTACTATCTTGTAACGTTCGCTGTAGGTGTTTGCATAGGTGACATTTAAGCTCTGTTTCTCATTAAACTCACACTGTTAATAACAGTTTTATGTATGCCTTTTGTACACTGTATCACAATGCAAGACTCGTATTTAACTGGAATCATCACAGTAGCACTAAGAAAATCCCTGATTTCTCTGAAAAGGCTCAACTTTTATTTAAATTTTATTCTCTTAGAAAAATCTCATTTTTGACTTAGTCATTTAATTTTATATAGTAAAGAGAGACTATGTTATCTCTTCATGAAGGCCATAAAGCATAAACAAAAATCAGTAAGTCTGTCTTATAACGTGTAGCCCTTTTCAAGAGCAAGCATAGCTAATTAATTTCTAGCTTTTTTTTGCACTAAACATTAAAACCTTGCAGACCTAACATTTATCACATACTTGGAAAAATTAAAAAATATTTGCCCTTGCTCCCTTACTGAAATTGCTTACCAGTATCACTGCAAGCATTTTATTCTCATGCGTGTGAGACCTTGCAGATCTAAAATTCTATCACTCTGAAAAAGTAAAAAAAATTTGCCCTGGTTCCTTTACTGAAATTGCTTTTTCATATCATTGAAAGTAGTAGTTTATTTTTGCGCCCGTAATGTAACTCTTATTTTTCACAGCTGATACCCAGCAAGTTTTTTTAGTGCTTTAAACACTAGGCATAATTCCTTGCTGTTGCTGTTGCTATGGTGCTGAATACTTCAAATATTCCATCAAAACTACATTTTCAAAAGACACCTCAGTTATTTAGGACCTTACGTCTCATTTTCTAAAATGACTAGGTATTTGTCTGTGAAGAAAGTCAAATTGACTTGGGCTCCTATGGCACTTAATCACTTTATGAAAGCAATTAGATGATGTGGTTACTGACAAGTCAGATACCAGGACACGGTGACCCTGACACTAAAATGAGCTGAATTACGACCACTTTCATTCTGGAACTCATTTATACACACAAGAATTTAAAGCAGTTTAACTGGAAATTCACACTTTGAATTAGTACGGACTAATTTTGCTGAGGCCCCTGGCTAGACAAAAGCCTCTGTTTCTTCCAAAAATCCTGCCTGTAACAACAATTTGTGTGTGCACTGAACCAATCCACACTGTCAGCAATGCAACAGAAGAGAGTATTTGACTGCCCTACGCTTCTCCTGCCTGGCTCTCATTTATTGAGCGCTATTCTGATTGTAGGAGTTTCACCAAACTGTCCTCTCTGCTACACCTCGGCGAGTGTGAGAACCAGCTCCACCTAGAAATGCTGTGGTAGCTAGGACAAGGGACAACTCTTTTCCCAGTGACCCCTAAGTAAAACGGGGCCAAAAAGCCCCCATCTTCTGAAGGCCGTATGGACTGGGGAGTTCACGCTCTCCACAAACTGCCCTGGTCCGTGCCGGCTGGCCAGGCAGACCCCAAGCACAGTTTGCACGTTGTAAGGTTTAGCACCCTTACACCTCTGCGGTCTTCCGAGGCTTTATCTCGTGACCTGCAACGTTCTCACCCCCAGCTGAAACACTTCTGGGCAGGCACCGCAGGTCCGTGCTTCTGTGCAAGGAGAAAACCCCTCCGGTGAGTGGCAATGCAGCCCTCGGAGCACTGCAGGCGTGTGGAACTGGGAAAGGACTCCACACAGAACAGGAACTGTGTCTTGCAGCCGTAAGGACACTGCACGGGTGCAGGACAGATCCGGCATCATTGCTGTAGCCTGCGGAAATGGCCCACAGCCCTCAGCGCCAAGGCCCATTTTATTCAGCCATACAGACGTGGGCCACGAATCCCAGCTACAGGTCGATTCTCCGGAGCTCAGCCGGGACGCTCAGCTTTGCAGCAACGGAGCGACACCCTGAGCAACTGCAGCCACACGTAGAGCAGTGGGGAGGCTAAAGGGACCTCTCCCTGCCCCGTAAATCTGACGCACACCACACACAAGGGGTGGAGATCCTCAGCACAAGCCTCTGCCGGCACTTCCAGGTACTGCCGCAGCCTTTCCTGGAGCGTGTTGTGCCCCTGCTGAAGACGGCGGCTGTTACGAGTGGCTGAACACGCAAGATATAGATATGCGAGTGCTGATTTTAGATCTCAGTTGGACACCACGGGATAGCCCAGCCTCTAAGACCCCCTGATGCCGGTTCCTGTCTTACTTTCATAGCAAACGCCGAGCTCAGCGGAAGAACCATTGCAGCTGCAGGGCCTCGCTACTCCGCTACGAGCGCCAGGAACACATTCTATAGAATGACCTACAGAAATACTTCTATGTGATTAGGCAGTTGCATAAAGATTCGAATTATGAGTATTTGGCCTCCACCCAGCTAATGCATTAGGTTATCTTACCACATCAAACAGTAACTACTGGTGCAATTCATTTTCGCATTACAACTGCCAGTTTGCTTATCCCAGTAAATACAACGACATGCATTAATGGTACAGTTAGCACAGGAGATGAACTGTCAGTTTACATGCTGACAACAAAGTAATTTTATGCCACTAAGGGAACAGAAGCTACGTGAGAGCATGGCAAATTTAATTAAGTTTCATTTCTCTCCTGTGATAGCCGTACAATTACTAAGAGTCAATAGTCTATATATAAAGGCCAAACCAAACCTACTATGGAGCTGTCAGAAGTACTTCGAAGAACAAGCAGTAAGTCACACGAACTACATGAACACAGTAAAACATATATTGACTGCACAGGTTTGAACGAAACAACTTGTAAGTGAGTTGCAACACTTGTAAGTGGATCCAGCAACTCCTGGGTTTTTTCCATCCCAGCTTTTTAAGAGAATGGAAATATTAAATTTGCCTTGTTTAAATCAAATCTGAATCCAAGAAAAGACTAAATTTCTTGTGCTATGTTGGATGTACAGTCAAATTTACTAAAAAGAGATTAAATGGATGAAAACAGATTAAATTTAATACATGGGAAGTCTCTGATACTGGCACTTCTTCTGTGAACTACACACTAACATTCATTCAGAAGTCATCCCTATATAAGTTTCTCTCTCTCCCCTATTGCAAAAAATCTCAGTTTTTAAGAAAAAACCTAATGTGGCACCTTGCTTAATTCACTGATAGTTGCTGCTTCTTATTTACTCAGTCTAGACTAGGGTTTCCTTCAGCTTCTCTTCAGAATAATGCATAGCTCAGATGATTTGGCTCAAAAACTCAGCCAGAAGTCAGAGATATAGTAATTTATAGATGTTTTCTTCCCAATTCAACACTTAATTGACGCAACAGTTTCAAAGAAGCCCCATCTTAACTCATCACAAACCCAACAGGGGATGGCCCCAGTATGAAGCTGGACGTAAGTTTTGCTAGTTGGAAATTCTCAAACAGCAGAAGAGATGCTGAGCCCCCGCCCTTTGATGAGGCTTATGCTGATGCACCACAGCACTGCTTCGGCACGTTTTTTTCTAATATTACAAACTCTATTTCACTTTCCCTGACAAGGCACAGACTAGGAAAAGGGCAGGGCAAACAGCATGATGTGAAGACGTTTAAAAGCCAGCCTTCCTGAGCCTCCCGCTGCGCTGAACGTAAGCCCGGCACAAATGATCCCTGAAGTGCTAAAACAGAATTAAACAAGAACGCTAAAATCTCTGGAGAGCGTAGAAAGAAGGTGCTACACAATCAGCGCTGTCAGGTAATTACATCCCTTTTAAATTTCAGAGTATTTCCTAAATAAAGTGAACAGGTAAGTCACAGTCGTACACTGTGATCAGTCAGATCCCATGTTGGGCATGCAGGAAACTATTTTAGCTATTCTCTTAAAATTCAGACCAGCTTAATCTGAATGTATTGCCTACGTGAAAAAGCATTTGGCTTCAGACAGCAAGCTCATATCTTATTTTCACACCTATTTTCACTACAGTGAGGGAAAAAACCCTTTTATTTTTCTATTTTTCTATTTTATTATCCAACTATAGATTTGGAGAACTTACTACAATTCAGTCAATCCAGTTTTAGGGTTTTGGTTTGTCTTGGATTCTTTGTTTTGTCTGAGCCATGTTGTTTAAACAAAATTACTTCTTAATTTCCTTTGTGGTTGCAGTCTCCCGGAAGAACAGTTTTCACTATTCTAACTTTAATTTCGAAACCAAACCCTTTGCGTTTCATGAAAGGAAGACAGATCATCATTACCCCACAGTGCCACAGAGTAAAATTTGCAAAGGCAAGAACCTACAATCGAAGTTCATCACAACAAATGGACCACACGTAATGTTTTATTATGGTGTACTTAAGAAAACAAGAGTCCTAGACACCCCGGACATTTTATTTCAGCACCTTCACCCAGCTCCAGCTTCCTTCATTTGCCAAATGGCTTAAGAGCTGATTAAAAAAACCCCTCTGATATTCTAGTTCATTGCTAGTTGTTGCCAACCCAATTCATTACAGACAAAACTTGATGGCTGTTTGGTGTCACTGTGAAATACGCTGATGATGCTTATGAATTGCCAGTTGTCCACATCTCACCAAAGTGCTATTCACCAACTTAAATTCATCTCAGCAGAGCCCCCTGCTATATGTTCAGAACGCTAATCAACACAAACCACTTCCTGCCTGTACGACAAAATGTCACTGGCATCTACAGTGATACTAAAGGAACTCAGAAGATGTGACTCTTTAGGCACAGAAAGTTTCCCTAAAGCATGAAGCTGATGGAAAACTACAGGAAATGACGATCTCCATTTAGCTGTAGTGCCCATTTTATTCTTCAAGCTACCTCTTACCTCAAGAAGAGAATGTATTAAGTGCTTCATTTTTTGACAGACAAAATATTCAACTTCTGTGTTTATATGTGCCTGCCCCTAACCTCTACCAGTGTCTGCAGGAAGTAGGCTGATGCTATTGAAGTTCCACTGGAAGGGGTCTGCCTACCGAAACGTGATGGAAAATAATCAACACAACACAATTATGTTCAATAACACAACTTGCGCAGGTGGAGCCTGAATACCATTCGCACACTCAGACACATTCTGAAATGGCTTATAATAAAGCAACTTTGGACTTTTACTTGATCAATGAGCTTTGACTCTACTCTTCCAGGGGCTTACACTATCTGGACAGGACATCTGACCTGGAGAGTAGGGAGGGTGCATGGAAGAGCCCACCAGGGAGCTACAGCACGGTGACAGCAACGCTGGAACACGACACTGGGTTGCCTCCACAGAAAACAGCAAGCACAACTCTGGATCGTAATGTTGGCAGGAGGTAAGGCTGGACCTGGTAAAGAGAGCTTAGTGGATGAAACCCATCTTCCCCAGGTTTAGACGTTTAAAAACTAAGAGAGGTTAAGTATCCCGAGATGGCACTTTGTCTGACTGGTCTTAAGATGCCTATCTAGAAGGAAACACACCAGGCACTATGGAAGCCTCTCAGGCGTAATTTTTTGACCTCAGTGTCACATGAAAGTGTCAGAATTTGCTGGTTCTCCCCCAGAGGACCCAGGCCACAGCGTTCTCCAAAGGAATTACTACCTTAACTAGGTTTACTTGTAAAGCCTACCTCTAAGTAAGGGAGAAATCTTTAGCAATCTTATTTCATCTGACAAAAATGACACACTCCAAAGAGTATCATAGTGGTAAAACAGCATGGATATTTTGGATTAAACTTGAAACTAAGCTTTTTACTTCATGTGAAAATTAAGAGCTTCTGGTCCTTGGTCCTACATCTCTTGCAGGGACGCAAAATGATCCCTGAAAGCATACAGAGCTTATGAATTTCAGTCAGCTCTATTCCAGATAAACTCTAGAAAAAAAAATTTTTGAGGAAAGCTACGTTTGTATAAGGGATTTATTTAAATATGAAACAATTCTTTAAAAAAATAAGCTGTTATTACTCATGCTATGTATTTTTAATATAGTTTTCTAAACATTTTTCTCTGCTTTGTCAAACTTCAGCTTTTCAATACGCATTCCTTCAAGAAGCGGGCAGAGGTAATCCCTTTGGCTGAATCTTATCAATAAATAATGTGAGACCAGCAAGTGGCTTCATCAAGTTCCCCATGATTTCTTTGCACCATGCAGACAACTGTACGTCGGCTCTGAACTCGAGAAGTCAACAGACCCAGCACAGTTAGTTCCTACGCCACATATGGCTGGGATTCAATATTCCAGGGAACAGAAGTGTTCACGCAGCTCTACCCAATCCTCCTTTCTGTGTGACCGCTGGAGAAGCCCACAGCAGCTGCTCAAGGTACAGTTGCTAATTATAGTTGCTAATTACGAAGCTTTAACTACAATATCAGAGAGGTAGCAAAGGAACAGGAGCTGCAGCCACCTCCTAAACTCACGCTCCGTCTCTGCTTCCTTTTAACCCAAGCAAATTTGGCACAGCAGCACATCTATCTCATATCTTCAACAGGAAAAGGATCCATAAGTTAAAAATTTGTTGCCAGCTATCGTTGGCTCTGACTTTCATGGCCAATCCCCTAGGAGAAAGTTATCTAATTGATTAAAAATTAGCTAAGTCCATATGGGCTTCATTAACAGCATCTAAGCACTTTATAAATGGCAAAACTCATCCATGTAGTGCATTTTAGGTGAATACACAATTAATAATTCACCAAGACAGATGTAATGTAAATTCCCATGCCCCATATCTAATAGCATCCTTATAAATGACAGGAGGAATAAAATGAATGACAGGCTTTCAAGATTAAACATCTGCAGAAGATGGTGCTAGCCAGACTGACTTCTGTTTCCAGAGTGTACGTCTTCTCCAAGGAGATGGGGCACTTACTTAAGAAGGGAGTAATACAGAAAAAACTAAAGTGAATATAAAAATCCATAAAGTAAATTGATCATTCAATTTCCAATGTGCGCTGTTAAAGGGTAGAGGTATGTTTATTTATATTCTGCTTGGAAGTTTGAGAAAAATGATTTCTACACTGTTTCAAGAATAGTAGTTGTTCAGTCATTAACGTTGTCATCAGAGTTGTGTGCTTATCATCAGGCCTTCCAGAAGCAGTGAAACCATAAGCAGACAGCACACATAAGATTTCAGAAGTGGAAATCTATCTATATATATATGTAGCTTCTCGTAGGGGAAGTCCATGTCTCTCATGATCCGCCACTACACCCGAGATAACACAGAAGGCAGAGTAACTTGTTGGTATCAGTAAGAGAATTAAACTGGTATCAAGCAGATGCATTTAATGGAGATACACCCTCACTAAAATGCACTCAGTTACGCACTTTTTTCTTTTTTTATTTTTCCCCCATTTTAAAAATACTTCCCTCAATTATTCCACTGGGTTTGGCCCTGCTACCTAAAAAATTTAACATATAACCTTTTTCTTGGAATAAAGTAGACAGGTGAGGTACAGCAACACTGAGATCTTTTGGAAGAGCAGATAAGCAGCCAAAACAGACACTATACATGGTGCAGGGTAGAGGGGTCAAGTGACTTGGAAACACAGCCTACATGTGAAAAGAGCCACTAATTGAAAGGCTTTTTTTTGTTTTGTTTTGCTGCAGTTGGTTGGGTTCTTTTTTTGTTTCAGGTGACTTAATTTTAGCTCCTGTCTTCACAGTAAAGCAAGAACCTAACTCCTGGTGCAGAACCATAGAATGTTTTGGGCTGGAAGGATCACCTAGTCCAACCCTCCTGCCATGGGCAGGGATGTGGTTTACTACAAGAGGCTACTCAAAGTCCCATCCACCCCGACTTTTAACACCTCCCATGACGAGGCATCCACAACTTCTCTGAGCAACATGTTCTAGTGTCTCATCACCCTCATCATAAAAAATTTGGGTGAGGATATTCAAGTAATTGAGCAATGGAACAACTGGAAATGTTCCTTCATTAAGTACACACACTTCACAAATATTCAAGAAAGCATGGCTTGGGGGGGCAAGCTTTAAAAGAAAAAGCTGTATTTTGAGAATATATTGGTTTTATGAGTTATAGCATATTTTAATATACCAAAACTGACAAAAAGCCAAGTTTTCTCTTGCTTTCTGAGTTTTTTTAAAGCTGTATTTTAGCTTGTGGACTTTGAACTCAGAACTGTTCAGCAACACTTCAATTTCCTATACTTCTGAGGAATACGACAAGAGTCATTCTACCACGACTACAATGACTGTAAGTAACACAAGTTCATCCGTGTTCTGTATATTGATTTTACAAAATAATGCAAAATTGACAGTAAGTGAACCTTGAGATGAGTAAAATATACAACAATCGAAGTATGATAGTGATGCAGATTGTTCTGCAGCATACTTAAAAGTGATCTGAAGGCCACAAATCTTCAATTCTCTTTAAATTCCTTTCTCTAAAACTGTGTAACCTTTTCAGTCATTTCTATGTGGGTGGGACTATGTACACTAAAACCCAAGTCTAGACTATTCTCCAGTTCCACGGAACCAGATTATAATTACAGAGTCCATTTAGAGACAGAAAACAGTAAGTGAACAAGTCTGGGAAAGTTTCTTTAGCATTTGTCTACCCATATAGATGGTTGCATAAGTGTTCTATTTTGTGTTGGTAAAAGTGGACTAAGTCTTGAAATGAAGCAGCTACACATCAGCTACAAGGAGCCTTTATTTTCTAAAACATGCTTTTGAGTGGCTGTTGGGGCAAAATTTGGAGAGGTCTCTTTGGGGAGGCAAAGCATGTGCGTGTGCAGACGGGCGCAAACTGTGTGATACTCTTACCTGCAGAACAGACTGCCAGAGGAAAATCTGGTTACAAAAAGTCAAAATTCCAGGCTTTGAAGAAAGCCCCCCACCTCCTCATCAAGAATTAATCCCAGGCTGAAGGTATGGGCATGAATGGTTTGCACTATCTTGGCCTTGAAATATATCAGCTTTCCTAACCCACAAGGAGACAGTGAAGTTTGCATTATCAGACACTGTGAAAAATATATTTGTCCTGCAAAACATCCCCTCTGCCTTTGTTTTTCACAAAAGACTACTCTTTTGAAGGGTCATGACTTTTAGAAAATTCATTTGGGACTCAGGGGATCAATAGTTATGTGGGTATTTCCCTCCCTGCCCCTCCAGTAACTTCAAGTGTTACTGGCTTACTGTTTCTGTTTTTTTAATGGGTGGCTGAAAAATGGCAAGTATCCACCAAGGCTTCCAATCCAAACAAGGCATGACATTTGTAGTTTCAAAGTATTAAGCCCACAGATATTATTTTAAAATAAAAAGCAATTCTACGAAGTGGCTATTTCCTCTCAAAAGCTTTCACTGTGTTTTTTTCTGGAGAAGAGTGCATTGAGACCTGCAGCATTTCTTTGGTGTCTGTTCTCTTTGTTACTAATGACACTTCTCAGTTTGGAGAAAAATGTTTGAAAAGACACTGGTTATATGTGGAAATGTTGACCTAACTTCAACAAAATTTACCCAGAGGGGTCTCTGGTGCGTTAAAGACGACACCTTGGACTGCTTCATGGTGTCCGGGGAAAGTTCTGTTTGCAGCTAATCCTTACTTACTGGTTGAAAGGTTTGCTACAATGACACTAACCAGTATGAAAAAACGCTGCTGGAAGTAGAAGAGAAAACATGAGGTACCACCTGTCTACACAAGATCTTCTCTAACTTTCATTTTAATTCTTCTTGAAAAGATGATTGCATGGTTGAGCTTACAACTCACAAAACAGCAGATGTTCTAAATAATATATGTACAAATCATACCATAAAACAAACTTGCAGACACTGATCACAAATTTAAACAAGTATACACACTGGTATCGAAATGCATCACAGAAAAAGTTCTAATAAAAAATTATTAAAGTAAATTACTAGAAAAATTCAGAATAAAGAGAATAGCTCCTCTACCAATGCCTAAAAATGACAAGAAAAGTCACTGTGTGCTAAGAGTAGACTCCTAAAATAAGTAACACATTTCAGAAAACTGTATTCTTGAAAATACCTAACAAAATTAATGACTGTGAATTAATGGATGCAGCAACAAAAAAACCCCAAAGCACCCACCCTACAAAATCTTATTTAGTGTTAAGACTCATACATCCCAACTCATAGAGCCAATGTTCACAGCTGCTGAAGTGTTAACAATCTTTTAATGTCATCCATACTTTGGGTAAGTTGAGCAAAATGGATGTATTTTAGAAAATGAAAGTTCATTCCTTAAGCAAGATAGTTCCTTTTTTTTTTTTTTTTTTAATTCATTTTACTGGTCTTTTTTTAATGTATGCGATTAAAGTGGGAAAAAATTACATAGTAAAAATAGTATGGTTTTGGTTTGGTTTTGATTTGGGGTTGGTTTTTTTTGTTGGGTTTCTTTTTGGTTGGTTTTTTTTTTGTTGTTTTTTTCTTTACATATAAATTGCATAAGGATCATATTCCTCTTCTAAGAACGTATTTGACAGATATGTTTCGGGAGTGCTCACTTATCCCTGAGGACAGCATTTATATCATCTAATTTCAAACACCCAGCTCACATCGTCTGAATCACCCCTTGGAGCCCGCACTAGATAAACGGCAGGAAGTAGGTAATTCACATGCTCCAAACTAGAACGCGGCCGAGGCGCACAAGGGAGATGGTGAAATTACTCTCTTAAGTGTTAAGCTATTTTTAGTTTTGGCTCTTATCCATTCTCCCAGTCATTAAAATTAGCTCTATCGGTTGCAGAGTTCCTTCATTTTGAAGAGCTAAGCAACGTCCCCACCATGACTGTTCTTCCAACAGCAGATGCAAGTCCTCTCCACCTCCCTTCCATTACTAGAAATACCTCACGAAAATGTTACAGGATGAGGTGTACTGTGCTGTGTTTGACAGGTTACTGGTTTAAAACCATGTAATGGTTTACTGTGTATTCCAGAGATTCCTTGCCAAATTTTCTGAAAATGTCTGAAATTTCTGTCAGGAAAGACAGAGACATGGGAAAAAAAGTACATGAACACAAGGAAAGATTCTCCTTTCAAATTAATAATTTCCTAGCAAGACCTTTCATTTTGAAGGATAGCCTAGTTGAGCTAGAGCCCAGCAGCTTAGGCAGAAGTGCAGGAAGCAGCAGGAATTGGGTCAGGGAGGGAGGGGAGAGCAATCCCTCCCCCTGTTCTTCTTCCAGAGACCACCAGGCTCTTGAGAGTGGAGCACAAGAGGCAGAAGAACAGTACAGCTACGACCTTCACAACATCAAACAAATGTTGGTTGAGGTGAAGCCAACACCTACATCTACGTTGCTATATTAACTAGTTCTTTGCTTACACTGACAGCAGGAACATATCACCTTTGAGTCTCTTCTCTGAGTGTGCCTCCAGAAATAATAATCTCTTCTCAACAGAGTAATTGAATTTACCAGAGTTCCCCCAGTGTGCCCTAAAATGTCACAGTTCATTACAGTACTGTGCAACGTGAAGACAGTTACTGCCTTTTATGTTACAGAGGAACCTTTTTAAAAAGCCTGGGTTTATCACGCTCCGTTCTAGAAGGTTTTCAAAACCTAACTGGACAAAGTTCAGAGCAGCCTGGTCTGACCTCATAGCTGACCTTCTCTGAGCAGGAGGTTGGATTATAGAGCTCCTGAGCTTCCTCACAATGAGAAATTATCCTATGATCAGGTTAAATAACATTCAAAACCAAGAATTTAAAAATAAGTAAAAAAAGTAATACACAACCCCAGGTCTGCTTTGTAAGGAAGCTATGCATAACCCTATAAATAACATCCAAATACTAGGATTTTAGTGTAATTTCAAATTACAAAACACCACAAAAATTAACTCAAAACTTTTCCTTGAAGCCAACTTAGCAGTTCAGCATGACCCACGCAGTACCTTTCCTGTAACATAACTACAATATTTAAGCTTGTAAAAGTGAGTAGTTTTAACACAGAAAGTGAAAAATCTACTGAACAGATTTCTGCATACAACTTTTAATGAAAACTCAAGTGAAGGAACATGAGCTAGCAGCAAGATTTTTGTTTTTTCTTTGTTGTACAGCATTGGATTTACATGCATTATTAAATTGTAAGCTATCTAGACAATAACATATCTAAGATATAAACATCATTTGAAATAAGCCCATTTTCACTAAGGCAATGGAGTCAAAATTCCCTATTAAAAACTTATTTGAATACAAAAATAGGAATTTTAACGAACAAGCAACAAACACACACATATATATCGTTGGATCAAAACATTATGTAATAGAAATTCCAAGTTTACGTATTACAAGAAAAAATGAGGCAACAGGTTCGAGTCACGGTTGACAAAATTGAAGATTTTCCAGATTTGTCCCAGAAGAATCCTCTTACATTTTGTTTCTGAAAGTGTGTTTTATCAGCTTCATAAGGTGCCAAAAATGGAATAAAGCTTGTTATAAATAATTGTATTCTCTTCAAGGGTAAAGAAAGAGCAAGTTCACCAAACAGTTACCAAAAAGCCCCAAGCAGCAGTTGCACAGTTCGCCAGATACACCATTTTAATATATGAATTACATTCTAAGGCTGAATAACCTTAGTATAGTATTTCTCTGGGTTCATTCAGACAATCAGGAACTGTATACTATGCACCATCAGGATCAGAACTTTTATTTAAAAGCCGGTCACATCAGAAGTGGTTAAATTTTTTTAGCAACTTTTTTCTCTCCAAATCCCATTTTACGATCAAGAGTTTTCAGTTGAAAAAAAATTAAAAAAAAAAAAATCACAATTTCAAGAATGTAGAAATTATTTTTAGGCAAGAAAGATGTCTGTGGAAACTAGGATTTACTTAAGAATGAAAATATGTAGGTTTTAGTCTTAATTTTTTAAAATATTACATTTGATTAACTAGCTTCTGTTAGAAGCCGTCCTAGACTAGGTATCATACAGAAAAGGACTGATCAGTGTCTCAGCCAAGATTTTTAAAAATTCTAATGCCAGGCTTAGGCTGCATTTTACTTTCATTTGTTCTGGCAATGCTCAGGCTACAGCACATTACAGAAAGTGGGAATTCCCAAGTAATATTACTATAGTTCAACATTAACCACCATAGATAGTTTGAAAAAGATATTTAATTGCAAGAGTTTATCTTCTGTGCAAGGGTTGTAACTGTTTAATATCCGTATCTCTCGAGCAGTTGACTAGAGTTACATTGGTTGTGAACAGCATTAGGACTTTCCAGATGAGGGAGGATAAACTGAAGCAACTAGACTTCTGCTCTATTATGCTTATGGGATATGAATGGCATTGTAGACATATACTGGAGCATGTTCATTTCAAAACTTACAATTATTTACTGAAATAATGAGAAATTTGAGTTCTACTAACAAAACTCTGGTGACTTAGGCAATGCCGTTTTTCAGCTTTTGGGGGTAAGTGGAGAGAAAATAACTATAAACACCAATATTTGGTATTTATATACCAATATATATGGTCTGCATATAGTCTCCACTATACGCTGCTGAAATAACAGGCCCCAATTACTTACACCAAGACATACAAAGCGCAGAGAAGAACGCTTGCAGAAGAGGACATACCTGGCCAGCAAGGATGTATTATAACAAAATCAAATTGAACACTTTTCAGGTATGCAGATGAAAAATGACAAATAGTAAGGTGTAGACCAAAGCATGACCTCCACATCTCTGATTTCCGACCTCGTTAATGCCTGCCAGACCCTGCCAGTTCATACAAAGACATTGGACAATCCTTAGCTATATCACTATTCTGACAATAGCCCCCTTCAGACCAGTCCTCTGCCGCAGCAATGTCCCTCCTGGCAGCAGAGCAGCTCCCCCCCTCACCCTGCGGTGCCGCGGCACCTCATCCTGCCCACAAAGCTCCAACACTTGCCCCAGGGCTGCCTGGGCTCCTGCCATGCAGCCCCACGGGTGCCTCACCTGTGCTCCAACCTACACCGAGGACCACCCTTTTTGGTCCTGTCGCAGGGTAAGTATGTACCGTCAATGCCAGAGTGGAATATAGCTTTCCTATTTATGGAAGAAATGAATGTGCTACGCTAGTGTTATTTCAGTGAAGCGCAGCCAGCCTCACTGGCTCTCGTGTCCCCTATAGCTGAACTCATTGAAGGGAAAACCGCAACGCCTTTTCTTTTGAAAAGCATCTAGCGATTCATCAGCCGCTCCTGGAGTCAAGGCAAATATGTAAAAAGCATTGCCACGCACCAGACAGCACCCAAATGCCCTTCCAGCGTTATCCTCCTCACCCAGAAGCACTGGCCAAACTTCACCTTCGCTGAAACGCAATGCAATCAGCGGGAGTTACCAGGGTGCACAGGGAAAGGGCGCAGTTCAGCAACTCCTCTCTATCACACACGGAGTGCCACCAACACACAGCATCATCAGAAGGGCAGGCAACAAGGAGGAACACAATCCCTTTCTCTGCCCCTGACACACGAAAAGCCCAGGGAGTCTCCAAAGATTGCGGTGTAAGGTTTTTAATTTAATTTTTTTTTTTTTTCTTTTAAATCAGAGCAAGCAGACTGCCTGCAGAGAGCACTGTTTCGGCCAGCCCATGCAGCTAGGTATGTCTACTGAGTTGCCAATTCAGTATTACAAAATGCCTCTACAAAAACATGCCCTTTAACCAGGTCTAACACAATCCTAGAGGCTTCACTTTCTATCTCTTTCATGCATTTCACGCATTTTTATTTATTTAAAATAAATAAATAATCTTTATTTATTTATAATAAAAACCTCATCCAGTCCAAAATTTAACTTATTTCAAGGGGTTTAAAAATTTGCATTTTCTTCAGTAATAAACCTGAAGCTACCATTAGCAAGACAAAACTCTGGTCACCATTTTGAGAATCCCCATGAGAACTGACCCTCAAAATGAAGAGTTATTGTTGGAAGACCAATTCTAGCTGGTGGTATTTAACAGGACAAAAAACTAAAACCAGGCACTCCCGCTGCAGAAACCAAGTAGACATAGAAAAATGCAAAGCACGTAAAAGTTTTGTAACCTCTACTCCACACCATCAAAAATTACAACTAGGTGGTTTCAAAAAGTATCTTCAGTCATGCCCAATGCAGAGCAAAGCGTAGTTACTATACTAGGAAAGCAGAAAACATATTTACATATGCAGAACAACAGGGAAGGTCTTGCAGCTACCATTTTTTTTAAAAAACAACTACTACTCATGGACTTTATCACAACTCCATTTCACAAAAATATTGATAAGAGAATTCTAACACACAAACAGTTTAAATGAACTCATTACAGAACACTGATAGATGTGCAACATTTGTAATACTCCTTCAACATGCACAGAGCACTCTTACAAAGCACCATTTCTTCTAAAACATAGAACAGATGCACTGGTGACAACTGAAGTATAAAAATAAACACAATCACTCTGCTAAAAAAATTAGTGCAAAAGTATAATTTTTTTTTCTCATTTGAAAATGTATATTATTTTTTTCCATATATGTTTAATAGTAGTAGTCTCTTACAAAAAAAGCAAGAAGTCCTGCACAATTCCATTACCATCTCTGCTCATTCTGAATTGTGTGACGTATCTGGCACCCTAGTATTCCATCTTTGATCAAGAGCTCTTAAACTCTATTTGAATTGAATTAAACAATGTTTATAAAAATAAATCTAGTACTTCTAGCTCTGTTCTAAGTTTATTAAATGTTTCAGTTACTCTTCGTAGTCTCAATACATTATGTGTTTTATTCAGTGTCCCATTTACAGTCATTTCTAACAGGGGAGATATATCCACCTTCACTCATCATTTGTACCATTAAATAAAAAGTCCTAGCTTTCTTAAAGAACAACAGAGCACACCATTCCCAATGCAACAAATTATAACTCAGTCTGAAGCAACTACACTTCTCTCATATTTCAAAAAAAGTTGAAACTGTTTTCAACTCTTAGAAAACTGCTCAATTAAAGGCTGCTTTAAACTGCGTAAACCAGAAGTGTTGCAAAAGTCCCTTTTCTTCCAACAACTTGTCAATGAAAGGCTGACATCCAGTCCTATCAGTCATTTAAAGAACGTGTGCAAAAATAATTTAATTGGAATATTCTATGAAGCAGTTAATTTCACTAAGACCTCAGACATTGAAATAATGCTTCCTGTTAAAGGGACACCTGCACTAACCAGTGTTCAAGGGCTCGTGTTCAGATGATTATAAAGTAACGCTCCCTCAAATCTGATTCCAAGAGATTTTCTCATACACCCTTTTTTTGTTAAAACAAAGATTATATTGCAAATCTGAAAGACAGTCCAGTTTTTTGGGAGGGTTGAGTTTGGTGGGGTATTTTTCCACACAATATGGGAGAAGGTCCCTTTAACGAGGAAGGAGACAGGTATCACTTAATGAGGATGTGGGAATGGAATCTGTACCTATGGGTAAATGGCAATGCGTTCTGGGTTGGTTCAGCCCTTGGTTCTGAGTTCTGCGTCACTTCCGGCGTCGCTCTCTCGTCATCTGTCCCGTTAATACTTTCTGGCGTCAAAGGAGACTGAATATCCCCTCCAGCTGATTCCTTAAGTAAAACAAACAACACGTTAAAATTACAAACCGACCTGCTCAGGAAGGCTATGTGCATATCAGCACTAACATTAAGTCTTAAATGATACACAAATTTTAGGTAGTATTAATGTGAGGCTCAGATTTACAGCATCTCTCATGGTCCTATTTCATCACGTGAATTTAATTTGTAAGTATATTAACAGAAGTCTCACATTATCTTGTACAAAACACAATTGACTTATGAATTATTTGCAAGTATCCAGCCTCCTGCTTATTACAGACCTCTCACCCTTACCTGGGGGTATTTATATATTCAGCGCTCATGCTGCTATGCAATGGGTGACTATTGACACCCAGGATTCTTATCTCTTACTTTATATTGTAACATGGTGAAACGAATGCTTCTAATATTTGTTTCGAAATCTAGCTTTCGTATTGTCTGTTAACTGAAGTGAAGAGTGGAAGGGCCATCGGTGGTGCGTTCGCAGTTTCACCTCTCTGTAAAGAACACTTGGTTCAGCAGAGTCCTTGCGGAGCTTCTGCAGGCGCGTTAGCCTGGGCTAGCTCTCGCTGGTCGTGTGTTATCTGGGAAGGAGAATACTCCAGCTACACCCAGGCAGCTTCTGCTGCTGCTGCGTAACCGGACACCCGAAAAACTTAATGGCTGCCTCCCAGCAGAAAGCACGGGTTCAGCTTTAATCACCCGGCATCACGGCAACGTGTACATTTGTGTTTTGGCCAACAAGCATCATTTGCTAATTTCTAGTCACTGAGAAGTAGTTCTTTTGGATAAAAACAAAGTACACTCTTGTAGCCTACACCCAAAGGTAGAACATTATAGGCTTTTCAGTCCCTGCACGTGATTTAATTTTATTATTTTCTTTCCTATTGTATTCATTTTCACGTAATGACTTTTGCAGGAGATAAGCGAGTCATATAAGCTAAGTAGTTCATCTTGATTTTAAAATATCTTAGTAGGGTTTTAGTAATCAAGTGATAATATTGAACTCTATGATAGAAGAGTTTCATGAATAGAGTTCAATGGATGTCATGGAGGGGTGTCTATACAGCATCAACTGGTTGAATGACAGTATTTCCAAAAGCTAAGCATCTCCTACAGCCACACAGCCTCCTACCATCTGCATGGGGAAAAGATAAAGCTGTTATTTAATGCTATTAAACTGAAGCACAAGGACAGTCTCTGGGAAGCCAGCAGCCCCTCTTTGCCACTCTTTGCTGTTCTTCGGCTTCCTATACAGAGTGCCAGTCTCAGAAGGAATTGCAAAATACCTGAAGACCACAGAATCATAGAATAGTATGGGCTGGAAGAGACCTTTAAAGGGCATGGTCATGATCTTACAAGATCAAGGTTTAATTTTCAGCCTCCATTTAGAGCCTTCAACTACTTTACAAGGATAAAGCTTTTGGAAAGCCAATACTGAATCTGATCCTCCATCTATGGGAAACGTTGTCATTGACTTTGAGCCTTAACCAGATGGAAAACCTCAGTTCTAAAGAAAACACAATCTTGCTGTCATCACCACCTTCCACACCTTTCTGGTGTCCCTTAACCAAAATATTGCTGTTCAATGTTTTCATTGCACTTAAAATTACATTAAGCATTTGTAGCACAACAATTGTCAAAACTTTGCTTTTATTCTGCCATATTTCTCACATAGTGAGATACATGTATCTCACTCTACAACTTGAATTAGTGGGTGATACAACATTTTAATACTGACTATACTAACTTCCAGTTCTATTACATTTAGCATTCATCAAGTTATACAACGCACATGCACCAGTGTCTCCATTCTGAAATTTCTTATTACATTCCTACTGATTAAAAAGCCCAAATAATTAGCTTATACTGATTTAATTCCACAGATATAAACTGTTATCTATATTATAAATGTAATTTTTTTAATTATATGAATGCAAATTTTTGCCCACCTTCAGGAAGGATCTTGTTATTTTATACTCAAAAATTATTACCTTAAGTGCCAATACTTTAAAAGTCAAAATTAAGTCTTGATTTTTACAGAATAATTTTATTGAACTGAAACTGAATTGAAATTAAGTGTGAAAGGAGAGCAGAGTTTGCAAGATAATCAGGCAAATGAATTATTTTATAGAAATGATATGGTTTTGTCTATTATTATCCTCTGATTTGATAAACAGTTTCCACTGACATTAAATGAAAACCTTTATGGACCCAAGAGTTTCTCTTTTATTTCCTCCTCTTCTCAAACTACACTAAATATTCTAAAAAATACATACCACACCCCATAAAATCTGAATGGCTTGTATCTTTAAGAAAAAAATCATACAACACTATTATCAGATACATAAAGCAGAGCCTACTTATTAAAATGTTTTAAGTGTGAATGCATAAAAATTATTTTGGTAGAAGAAAACAAAATGTGCAAGTTCCATCTAGGCTTATTCTTCAGTAAAGCACTTTCATAGGCTTCTAATGTGAATAAAATTCAAGCGTCAAAAATTAATGCAGATAAACACCACAGTCTATGTAATACCTAGACGTTCGCTACCTGCAAATTCATGAGTGGCTGATTTAGTATATAGAAGAGAAGCATCAGATTCTCGTATGTATTTCTTCCACCAATAATACAGGTTAATCAGTGCTCTCACACACTCACAACTACCCCTGTCTGATAAATAATTTAATTGCAGCTAACTATAATGAATCTGGATGTGAATAAAGCATCAAATACAACAGAAAAGGCAACTTACACTGAACAAAATTTTTGCAAGTTCTTACAAATAATATGTTCCCATTTTGCATTAATTAGAGAGAGTAAAGAATTTTGGAAACATTTTTGTAAGATGCTTATATGTTAATGAAGTTTTTATTCCATACCATTCCAGATTCACACGTCCACTCCAGACTTTAGAGAGTTGGGAAAGAAATTTTCACCCTTCCATTTTAGCTGGGAGAGCAGGTTAACTTAGTTCTAACATTCAACTGTATAGACACTACATGGAAAAAACAGTGCTTAAATTGAGAATGACAAGTCTTCCTGTAAAGCAATGGTGTATTTTAATGCCTGATATTTCCCATTTATGACAGCTACAAATAGATATTTCATACATTTTAGAAGAAAGGATTAACAGCTCTTCTGTGGTATAAAACCACTTTTCTATCATATGTAAGTTTCTGGAGGATATTGAACTTTAAGTTACTCACCAGTCCTGGACTTACACATGGACTGAGGATTAGCATTTTTCTACACGACAAGTAAATGTGAGAGACTGACTCAGGTATATTTTGCTATTTAAGAGTTTGTCAGAGATCTGCACTATCTGAAGGAGCTCTGGCCCTACTAATGCAGGACTCAGGTGATGCCAAGCAGTATAAAAATGACAGTGTCTACAGTACGTAAATTGAACATAACAGAGGGGAATTCATCAAAAGATGCCTTAAATTTCAAAATCTTATAAGTAAAATGCATGCACTCACAAAAGAGTAGAGTAAAACAAGCAGACTTCACAGCACAGATCAAGCCACCTTTTAATGGTGACTAGATAGGGAACAGAAGAAAAGGAGGAGTAGGTGATTCTAAAATCATGAGCAAACCAAACCAATTCCAGTTTGTTTTCTTATTAAGTATCATACTGTTTTCTCATTAAGTATTCCATACACTTCCCTGGCACTGGTGTTCTTCATAGTGCTTCTCTGCTCAGTACTTACTGGCATAAGTCTGCCAGCTAGTGATTCAGATACCATAACACATGTGAAACATTTGTTCCAGCGTAGAAATTCACATAACATCTCAGAAAGTCACTCTTTCCACAAGCTTTGTAAGTAAATTTTGTACTCTTTTTGTACTCTAAGTACTAAGTACTTTTTTGTACTCTAAAAAGAATAAGCTAACAGGTGATAAACCATGCTACAATCAACCCATTCCTTGCACTAAAAAATGTTGTGATTCTGAAACTTCTCAGGCACAGCTATTCCTAATTGTCTGCATAGGAGGGGCTCAGAATCACAGACAACAATGTTTTGAGCAAGTTACTCACCACGCAATTTCAGAAATTAACAGAGGTCTTAATGTGAAATGACAGGGGGTCAAAAGAAGTATCTGAGGACAGATTCTTGCTTAGAGAAAAAGAACTGAGGTTCACACTCCAGGTGGTTGTAAGACTGATGGGGTGAGACTGCAAACCTCACAAACTGCTCGGTTTGGTTCTGTACTTAAACCTAATTAATGTTTGTTTAAAAAACAAACAAAAAAAGGGGGGGTGTGGGAGGAATGGGGACGGGAGACAGTTTTCAGGCTATTACTTCACGCAGCTCAGTGAACTTGAGATCGCAGTGTTGCTCTTTCAGTGCATAGGCAAGCTTGTAACTGAAAACAGACTATAGGTGGCTTGTCACTGTAAGATCCATGAGTTTATGAATTAAGCAAAATAATTCCCTATATTAAAAGATATGTCGGGGAAATAGGAGGTGGCACAGCAGGGGAGCCAGTATTTTAGTTTTATATAAACAAGATAAGAGCCTTGCAAAGATTTATTACCTAAGGCTGAGTCAAAAAGGACCCCAGATGGGGTACCTGTGTGCATAGGTGGTCTCAGAAGTACCAAAATAGACAACTTCTTTCTAGACCAAAGCCTCCAGACATACCAGAAATAGATAAAGGGTGTACTATTATATGAATCCATCTTAACACAGAAGGGTCGAAAGTACAAGTACTCTGGCACAGAAACAATGCTTTCCTCTTCATTTCAAGAAAGCACTGGGCACTCGGTGGGGCTTACACGTAACAAAGCAGCATCTCCCTTTTAATTTGTTGGTCCAGGCCACTGTCCTTCTCTGGACAAGTTTAAGTTCTATTTACAGTCAAGGTGAATGGTGATTTTATATATTATCTGATATTCTGAGAAATTAAAGCAAAGTCCACTGGTAAACAGGAGGAGAACAGGTGGTATTAAAGAAACCGTAAGAATGCAGAGTTTAAAATTAGCAGCAGCATAACTTAAGGGAAAAGGAACTCCTGCTATTAAGTAATTGCAAACTGGGCTATGTATTATTTTCTTTCTACTATGTGTTTCCCACACAGACAAACACAAAAAAAGCTGAAGAATACAGAAACAGTGTATCCAAAAAATGCTCAACATGGAACTACTACTTCCTGGCCATTGGGGCACTTTTCTGGTGGAAATATCTAGCCAAAGAGTACACACACTTTGCTAACGCTTGTAACACCTTAGAGAAACACCCTAACCTCAGTGGACTTCAGATACAATTATTCTTCAGTTTTAACATGGCTAACTCTGGTAAGTACTTGAACTACAAATTCATGTTCTATTTATGTGATATTTCTGTTGTTATCTCTAGTTTTCTATTTGTCATTAGTTTCACAACAAGTTTTTGCAGACGTTCAGAACTGAAACTCACACATACCAGTAGTATTTGCAGGGTTACAGCAAACAATAGTGAAGAGCAAATACCTTGTCCAGGGTTTTGTTACACTAGTTGGAGAGACATTTTAATCAAGATTCAATCTGTAGGGACATACTGAATGCAGAAAAAAGCACATGTACTTTTAATCTTTTAGAATGGCGCAGCAAGGAGGGTGGACAATATACCACATCTGGTATATTAATTAACTGGTAAATAATAAGGGCATTTTTAAAAGCAAGAGAAATATAACATTTTATTTACAGTTGACTCATACATTTTCCAGTTTTTACATGCAGTACCTTCCTACTTGCTATTACTTTAATGAGGAAGGATATCTGCAAGTCCAAGACAGCAGAGGGACTGACACTTGTAGCTAACTGGGTTACCATTGTAGAGCTCACTAATCATACACTACCTCCCAATGCCTTTCTTGTCAACGCTTCCTAAAGAAGCCAGGTTCCTGTGAAGTCTAGACCAGCCACTGAAAATATCTCCTTCCTCTTTTACTCTCCCTCTCTGTGAAGGATCACTATGCAAAAGGGAAAGAGGAGCTGTAAAATGATCGAGAAAGGCAACACTCCAATCCCAGTCACTTCTTGGCAGATGATCAAAACGACATTCTCCTTTGAATGTCTCTAGGGTCCCACCTTCCCTCCCCACTACCAAGCACCCATCTTCCCCGCAGTCAGAGCTCTTTGAATGAGCCCCAGTGCCATGGAAGTGCTGCAGTTTGCCATGAAGCCATCGCTTCTCATCTGCTCCAAGCTCCGAAGTTCTTGATTCAACTCCCATCTCTCTGGGGAACTAAGGAGAAGCATTAAGTATGTGAAGACTATTATGCTGATGTGTCAGCACTTGCACTAACTGTATCTTTCAGAATAATACGCTAACTTATCAACACAGCGAAAAGCCAAGAGATGAAAAGTAAGGCTTGAATATGAAATTATTCCTAAGCATGCAGTAATTAAACTGCAGCTCTCAATGTGCATTATAGAATCACTCAAGGTAACATTTCTGTAACTGCCTACAGTATAAAATGTTAGGTTCCAAGTATAAAAGGAAATCTGTACAGGAAAATGAACAATGTTAATAGCTCATATAGTTTCAGAGAAAGCTTTAACCCTGGGCAGCTGCTAGACAAAAGCATCTTGTCTCTAAGTGAATAGTTCAAATTTATGTCCAAACCAAATAATAAGTCACTCCATTTGACAGCGTCAGATTTAACTTCTGAGTCCAGACTGTTAATCAACATGTCAAAACAGGAGCAGAGTAATTGTTTTGCCCATAATACCAAGTAACTAGAGGCCCGTCTGAAGCACTTCACTGTTTCTAAAGCCAAGTGCATGTTAGGTTATAATAGTGAAATGCCTGCTTCCATTATCTCTGTGTTTATTTATGGAATTTATCAGAAATTTAGAGACAGTCAAGAAAACTAAACAAAAAAGACTGCCTCATTTTTCTTCTGTTACAGTAGAGGTAGCAGTTTCTCTTTAATAGCAAATGCCAGCCTAGCGCTTGGGTAAAATGCCTACTGGGAAAACAACATGGGGTTGGTTGATTGTGTATATTCTTGTGGATTCCACTGCCTTCTCTTGGAAGGGCACCAGATTTAGCTTTCTGGTGGCAATAAAACTATTTGTACAGCACATTGCAAACTGCCTGCCATCCCTGTTCCATCAAAGATCAGGAGCATACTACAGTGCAAAGCACCCAAGAGATGCACTGATTCAATGAATGAAGAGTCCCCAGAAAGATGACTTAGCTGCATTAATCTACTCAACTCAGGAACCCCTGCCGCAGTTTTATAGCTGCTTCATCCTCCAAGAGAAGGGTTTACCTTTGTCTTCACTAGTGCTTAAAATAAAGCAAACACCTACATACAAAGCCAGAAACACTGAGCGGGGGGGTGGGAGTGGAGGGCCATAAAAGCCTCATGTGATTTTATTTTTTCAAAGCAAATTCAAAGTATTTGTTTTCAAGTAAATTAATTTTTGGCATGACTAATGTAGATGTGACTATATTAATTTATCCTCCTGTTAGGCTCATATTAACCCAGTTCATGTTTTGAGATGCCTTTTATAAACTCTTCTTTCACATCATGGCTAACTGCAATAAAACTCCAGAACCAGCATGTGAATCTGTCATCTTCCTTCAACACATTTCACAAGTGAATACTACACAGTAGGAAATAAGTAAAAATAGTTTGCTGCTTTAACTTTGATTTTTGTTACAATGATTCCTATACAAAAGTCCTTTACAGTGCACCACCTGAAGTTTCATAGATACAATTAAGAAAAAACACAAAAGGTATTTACTACAGATTTGCTTAGATAACTGCTCACTATGCTTACTCATTTTCTGGGGAAAGCTCAATAGGAATAAAATAGGAATAAAATAGGAATAAAAAAAAGGCCAATTTTATTTTAAAGCAGGTCTCTTTCACATTTCTGTAATGTATGTTAAATGTATTCTTAGACTTCCTGACACTTCTACCTGACTGTTGAGAGGATTCAGGGCAATTGGGAAGTACCCCGTTCATTTTTAATACAACATGCGAGTGTAAGATACAATACAGTAAGTAGCAGAGATGTGAAGTACCAGGCCTGAATCAGGCAGTAAGACTCACTTGAGAGGGCGTACTTGTTAGCTCCATCTTTTCTTGGGATTTTTCCTTTGCTAGTCTTGCAGCTTCTTTGAATTCCTGAAATTTTTCAGCAAACTGAAGGTACATACGTTTAAAAAAAAAAGGAAAAAGAGAACGGGTAGGCGTGAAATAGTACATTACATGCAGAACAGAATGCTGTACTTAACATTTTACAAAGTCAAATTCTGTCAGTAGAATTTTTAAAATTTTTCTCCTTATTAGATACTCAGTTTAGTGAGCTACATAGTGATATACCTTTCAGTACCTTTCAGATATAATATACACTGCTTATATGTCAGGAAAATTATGAGGCAATGAAGTTTGATCTGTTGCTGATAGTGTTACAAAAAACCCACCTCAGAGATGGCTAATAATAGTGACAAGCTGCCTTACACAGCTTCTTTCAGATTCGCGTTTTACTCTCCTCCTGACTACAAATGATCTGGTTCTGAAGCCTACTACGGTCACTATTAGCCTAGAGCTTTCAATGGGCTTCATTCTTTCACGACTGAAACAATACTGATTTCTTCCCTAATTTTAACAGCATTTATAATTTCAATAGCTAATTAGGAAAGCAGCACTGGGAATACTGAGTCAAGTTCATTTCTTGATTGTTCATTGACATCAATCAAGTTAAAGAACAAATTCATTGAACTTGCACATACTGAACACAAAATTCATGAATTGCACATGGAACTGCCGTATGAAGCTTGATTTCTATGCTACACGTACCTCTTCCAGAAAATAGCTAAAGCAGAAATTTAGAAATACACACACCCTTAAAACTGAGAGATTAAATCAATTTATTAAGGCCTAGTTTCTCAGGCTAGAGAAAAATTTGGCTTTATAGATCTCAGCTTGACAACACACTGATTGCTATAGTAGCCAAGCATTTGGCTTAGTTTCCTACTGCTTTTATACAGAACATACAGCACACAAAGAAATTGGTTTGCACTGCATGTATTTAGAAGGGATGAAGGCTACCCTTTGTGTCACACAACCTCCTCAACCATTTTCAATCAGAACTTCACTTGCTAGTGAATATAATTTCTCTCCACTTGTATCCTATATTTCATCTGTCAGGTTATTTAAAAATATGCACTTCCTGAATATAGAAGGAAACAAAAGATACCACCTTGAAAGTCCAATCAATCCAGCATCAAAGAACGTGTCAGAACAGATGATAAAATTGGCAACAGATCACCAGAACTAGATGACTTGTACACAGACCTCAGAATCTGATGGATAATCTATTACTTAAATCAGCTTTAAAATCAGAGGATTAGCAAATGGCAAACACGATGCTGAGGTTTAGAATAAATGGCTGAAGACACATAAGGCAGTAAATATGATCTTCTGTATAACAATGGTAGCAACTGTAAAAAAATATGTAATAGATAAATAGATAACATTCTAAGAAAGAGCCAACAAGGCTAACATAGTGGAAATTTTCAACAAATTTACTAGAATGCCTTGAGATTGCTATTATCCATCACCTAACTATCTCTTGATAAAATTCCTGAATAACAAAGATGAGATCTCATGGTATGAAAGGTTTTCTGGAGGATCAATATTGTAAGGAAAAGATGAAAAATGGTGCAGGGAGTCTACAAGAGGCTCTTAAAAGTATCTGTGATTGCACTTTTGCCATTTAGCATACTTTTAAGTTACATAGAATAAATCAGGTGAAGTAATTCAAAGGAGTAAGACAGACAGCAAACCTGAAAAGGAACATTTTTTTCACAGATCGGGATACTATCAAAAGTACAGACTTATATTCTGATTGATAAAGTCATCTCAGTTTTCTCTGAAAATCATGGGACATTCTGTTCGTCCTACTGCAGCAGCAAGAGGGACTCTGCTTGCAAATCCTGATCCTGTGAAAGGAGTATTCTTCAACACAGGAAGCATCTTTCAGGTATCACCGACTTCTGATGGAAGTCAGTGATCAGAATCACTGGATTCTGATGGAATCCTGAGATGAACTTGTGGTCTGACATATTGAGAAAACTTCTAATGAAGATAAATACGTTTAATTAATTTTCTTCTACACTGTTTGTATATGAAGTTGATTAGAGTTCCATTATTTTTTCCATCAGATATTCTCACTCCACTAATTCTCAGTCACAATAATTGCACAGAAGGAGGTTACTGCTGTTGCACTCTGCCCTAGTAATTAATTCAGGAGGTCAAAGGCACATGAACCAAAAACGCATAGTTCGAAAGTCAAACTTTTACTATAAGCTAAACAGACGATGATCTGAGAAGAAACAGTTTATTGTATCTGCTCTGATTATTTGGTTCATTAACCTGTTGAAATCAGTCACGGACTAGATTAAGTTTTTTTGTGGTTGCAGGCTGTCTTTTGCTCCCTGGAACTTGAAATATTCCACTGGGGCTCAGAGACACTACTGCAAAACAAGTTATACACAACAGGGCTGTTCACTTAAGGACTTGGATAAACCAAACAGAGAAAAGAAGTTCCAGAATCCACTTTTAAGTCAATTTCTAGAAGCAAACTGTTTCTGAACAAATCCATTAATGCAGTTTATTTGTTAGCCCTGTTACCAATATCCAGAATATCCAGTAGTACTTTGAGCCCTAAATTAGATTTCATGTGCTACAATGGTAGGTGTACCTAGGAGTGCTCTAGTAAACCTGACTACAATGCTAGTGCACAGAAGTGAGAGTTAGTAGCCTGAGCAGGGAGACAAGACAAGGAAGAGAATATGGATGCAATTTCGCTAAAGCTACACAGCAGATCTAGGGTTTTTAATTCAGCTTTTCTGATTCCAAGACCAACGTTATCTACGAACTCCAGTGACTGAATAGACCGTAATCCAAGGAAAAGTTTCCTTTCCCACAAGAAATATGTTTGTTCATTTCAAAATAACACAAGAAGTTTTACCTTTATGAATTTTAGTAGCAACAATCAGCAATTTCAACTCACATGAATGTCAGTTTGATAATTAAGATATAATACAACAGGGACAGTTTGCTGAAAAGGTCCTGAAGATTCATCATCGTAAGCTTCAGAGAAGGTCTATGACTTGGTATTTTTCTCAACAGATTTGTGTGTTCTTTGTAAAACACAGCACTTGGAGCAACTGCTAATCAAACACGTACTTAAGAAAAAATATCTACTGTTGCTTTTGAGATTAAACCAAGGGCATGCATAAAACTCTAGACATCCATTTGACGGCAGTGAAAGAATAGGATTGAGACAACTGTAATTAAAAAAGCAATAAATACCATTTGGAGAGAGCAAGAAAAGAGTCAAGGACAGGACAGACAAAAAACCCAAACTATTTTCACTGGTAAGGACAACCTAGTGTTTAAAGTCAGGCAAACACAGAGTGTGCATGGCTACAGCATGATACTTTGCCTCCAAAGAATCATTCTGTGATTAAGGAAAACAAGCTATTCTATGAGAGAGGCAAAATAAATCAGCGTTTATGCTAAATCCATTGAAATATTAAGAAAAGTTATTACCACATTGGTAACCAAGTGCCTCTAGGACATATACAACCAATTTCAGTAAGTGACAAAGTTTCCAAGTTCACTGAAGCAATGATAGGTGCACAAACGCACCAATTCAGAACTTCCTGTGTTTGTGCTGCTTCATAGAAACAAAAGCTATCTGATTATGAAAGGAAGACATCTTACAAATGTAACACTTGTCTAAATAAAGCAGTTGTACTGGTTCTCATTTTAATGGTTTTCTAACAGGCCCATGCTTATCCTTGGATAGCGACAATTACTTTCTCAAAATGGCTCGTATTGATTATTTCTATTTAAATAACAAGCCTGTTACTGCTTTCCTCAGAATAAGATGTACATCCATCCTGCACTAGTGGACCAGAAAAAAACCTTCATGTATGGTACAGAGTTCCTTTTCGTGAACATTTCAACTTCTGTATTCCAACATGAAAACGCGGTTCTCTTTTACACTGAATATACTTCCTACTGGCTTTACTTTAAGTTTGCAGATGTTGAAATAACTGTAATCTGATGCACTACAGAGTGGAAAAGTGAAAGTGAATGTGGCTTAAAAGACAAAAAGTCATCTGAGGACGATCAACAATTCTTTTTCTAGGAGATCTAAATACAAAAGAAACACTAAATTGTCTACTCCTTCAAATTCTATCATGAAAAACTTTAATGGCAGAACTAATTTTAAAAAAGAGAAACCTAAAAAATTAATAATTAGAAAGCGTTAACAACATATACTGTGATAGCTGAAATCTCCCTCCTTTCCTCCATCAGCTAAAAGAAAATTTGCAGGTAACATACTTTGCCTTGTCTTTTCACATTATAAGGACTGATACAGAATATTATTTTGTAAATTATTTTTAAATAACAATAGCAGTGAGCACAGAGTCAAGGTACAATGAACAGGAATCAAATATTATTAAGGTGCTTGGCTAGCTGAATAGTTGCCACTGGTCATACTTACTTTTGAAAGGTGATGTTCGGATGAAAATCCCAAGCCATAGACTGTATTCGCTCTGCTGTCTGCCCACTGGCCAAACTTCTGGGATGTTTTAGTAAATGTCATGTTGGGGGTGATAGTGCTATTTATTATTGCCTGAAAAAAAGTAATAGTTGTAAAAAAGGGGGTTTGTGGTTTTGATTTTTTTTTAAAGACTACTCATAATTGAAAATTCCAATATTGTAGTCAAGTATCTGTGTACACTCAATGAGAAACAAACTAGGAACTAGGGAACAGTTTTCTTCTAATTCAATCAAAGCTAAAATTATGAAAATGTATTTTCGCATACCTTCTGTAAAAGGAGCAAAAGCTGGGGGGAGGGCACTTGTTTGCAACTCCACGCAGTCATTTAGTACTTAGCAAGTCTAAAAAAAGTCCATTAAAGCATCTGCATAGGCTAATGAGATCAGAATAGAAGAACTAGCAAAGTTCTTTTTTGTCTCACAAGTGTATTTCTTTGTCCCCTAAGGCAATACCTCTCAAGCTCCACCATAAGCTTCACTGTTCCGTTCCCCCCACTCCTGTTGTATCTGCGGTTCTCACTGGAAAACACGCAATAAAACAAGAAGCACAATTTCTTTTTAAGTTTCTGTATTAGATTCATCTGGTTTTCCTTTACACACGCAGAAATACGCCTAACAATGATGGGAACACGCACCAACTATAGAAGAGCTACTCTTAGAATAACTTTTCTTCTCTAGATCTTGTTACATGCAGGATGGAAGAAGCACATCCTCCAGCACACAACTTCTGCTACTGTAAACAAAAACTGCAACTATTAGATGATATGCTGGTTGCATTAAAAGCAAGTAGAGTTTTACCATGGATTTCAACAGTATTTCCATCACATTAAAATTTGTCTAACATCTTCTAAAGCTGCGACGCGAAACAGTCCAACTGACTTGAAGTACGTCAGGATAAAGTCTTACAGTGACACCAGTGGGTTCCATTTAACTATAAAACCAATGCTTAAGTACAGCTTATAACCAGCCAACACAAACAAGAAAAACTAGACATAAAACCCAAAGATATGTGTCTTTGAAGTGAAACGCAGGCACGCTTTCTCATCTGTCTGGTGCTACTAAGAATTTCAGCCACATCTGTTAAGTAATTCACAGCCCTTTTCATGAATCACTGGTGCTTTGCAACACCCACGTGAAAGAGAATGTCCTCAAAACTTCCCAGAAAATAGCACACATTGCGAGCAGAGCAATTCAGCAAGAATCCTTCTTACACGCCAGTTACTGTGCTCCAAGGGTTATTGTCAGTATGTGACCTACTGCAATTGTCTTACGCTACCGAGTTGGGAATCTTTCAAACATTCAGTGTGCGTGTTTCCTGCTTCCATGAGACCATAACCCCCGCCTTACCCCTGGCAGTTCAAAGCCATTGATTACTGAAGAATCCTAGAGCAGCAAAAAATCCACAGGGTCCAAAACCACCTTCTCTGTCGTAAATAACCAAATCTTTCTTTTATTCTTTGAATAGCAGGAACAGACACATAGAGAGTAACAGTATTTTCTCAGGATGGTGACAGTGAGAAACTTCAACATCAGAGAGAGACAATGTACTGCTCTCCCAAGCCTGAGATCTTGTGGAAGTCAAAATCAGTCTATACTACTTGTGTGAGATGGCCTTCTGGGTGGATATTAAAATGAGTAGTTACGGAGTTTACTTAGCACCCTTTGCTTTTGCTGAGATTTGGGTAGCACTGGAGCAGAGCTACCACCGACATAAAATTTTCTCTGAATTCTACAGGGCAAGCCTGGAAAATTCACAGCTGAGGGGCCAGCTAAGCCCACAACGAGCTTCCATGTCCGTATGGTGATTCTCAGATGAAGTCGCAGAAAGGAGCATTGCAAGAAAGTTCAGAAGAACGCATTCCATTGCAACATGTAGAAAGACAAGCAAAGACACTGCAGTACAGATTAATTTAACAAAACTGGCATCTTCTGCAGTGGCTTTGGCAGCCGCATTATACTCGCATTAAATTAGAAGAGCAAATCTGGACACAGTGGAGGACATCAAACAGGCAGTCCTCTCTGATAACCTTTGCCTCAAAATGCAAGTTTTGGCTACCATGGTGAACAACTCATGAAAAATACTGGAATGCCTGAAAGCTTACATTTGAACCAATAAGCCTCCTCAGGTCAAGGACAGGATACGCTGTGAGATCAGAGACTGGAGAACGAAACGTGTCCTCAGATTTTCATAGAGAAGAAGCTGGTCTATGAAGTCACCGGTAACTCAGACTTCATTCTGCTTTCTTTAGGCATAAGGTGCGGAGCCCAGATAAAGCCAGCAGGCCTGCACTAGCACGGTGGCCTCCAACTGACCTCACAGAAAACGGCTGTCCATGCCGCATAGGACAGAAGAGATAATGTGAGACAGGGGGATCGACTTCTTGGAAAGGAGGTATTCTAGAGCTCTTCTATTCTTTTATGTTTCTTGTCTCCTTGTGCACTGTTAGTGCCTGGAAGTCCTCTTTTGAAATAACCTGGCGGAAGCCCAGAACAATGCTGTGCAAGTTTTCCTAATGCTCGGTCTCTCTTGCTGTGGAAGCTGTCAACAGTAATATGTTTGAAATTAAACTGTTGGGGGGACAGTGTAGAAAAGTATTCCTCCCAACTCAAGCTCTAGCTATGCTGTCTAGCTTGCTTAGGCTTTAGTTCCATCCATTGCTTGATGAATTTGAGCTTACATCACAGATTTGAGAGTGTGCATATTATGCCATGGATGTAACTTCCTCAGTGAGGAAGACAACTCTGAGGACAGGGACTTAGGACCTCCAAGCAACAGGCAGGTTTAAAGCCTGCAGGACTGGCATTTGCTGCAGTGACAGTGGCCTATCTGGTTGCAAACTAACCCAGCGAAAAACCTTGCAGAAACCAACCAATTTTTAGCTGAGACTGCTCACTGCTTCAGCTGACCACACGGCCGGCTGCTCGAGAGAACCCAGGCCAGGCTGCCTGGACCAGAATGGGGCACGTGCTTTGACAGCAGTCGGCATTTAGGTTGGGTTACAGTGGCTGTCAAATTGCTTCCTTGCAAGGGAGAAAGGTAGTAAGAAAACTTCTTAAAAAAAAAATTGTATTGAGAAAGAGTTGCTGCAATTCTGCCCTTTATTTTCCAGCAGAGAAAAATATGGACGCTTCCCTCCGGTGGTTGGTCAGTATTAGTCCAAAACCAGCAAGTTCCCCATTGGGAAGACTACATTCATATCCCACTGATACAAAAGAAAGAGTCCTTTCATTAGATTTGCAAGTTTTACAAGGAAATCAAGGCTTTCAGTCCTCTCTGAAAGAGATCTCTCACATGCTAAATTAATTATGCTTTTAAAAAGTGCAATGCTAGAGCATACTACAAAAACAGTCAGTGTCAGCTACTTCTGGAAAACACTAGATATGAATCCTTCATGTCTTCAGATTAAAAACAAAATAAAGATTTATTTTTTAAATTAGAATTTATAATTAAGCCTGTCTTGTCTACTGCAAGTAAGTACTGCTTAACTGCTCTCCTCTACACCAGACTTCACTGTAGAGTTACCAGTATATCAAGTGTCAAATATTTCATCAACTTTTAAGAACGTTGTTAGTATAAATGTACAAGAATATCTTAAAACCAGAACAGAGTCAATCTGACAGGCAGACATTTAGCTTTTGAAGAAAACTGTTTTTGTTATCTTTAGATTTTGTTGGAATAATAAAATAGCTTTCATGTTTTCCTTTCATATTAGTTTAGCTATGAGAAAATAGGGCATGTGTCTTAGCTGTTCGTTTTACTGACTGCAAATCCAACAGCTGCAAGATACACAGCTGTGGTCAAACACGATTTCATCTTGTGCTAAAATTGATGGCAATAATAATTAAAACACACTGTATTTTTTAACTTCTTCAAAGGAAGTTCACTGAAGACCTGTGCTTACAGGCCTTACTTAAAACCTGTATTTAGCTTTAAAAAGGTTATCACTTTAATGTGTGACTAGTTTATTTTACAGCAGTCTTGAAAACGCAAGGATCATCTATTGCAGTAACACTGATGGGAGACTTGACTCAGAAACAATACATACAAAGCTCATGGAACCTACAGACTGGAAAACCACTCTTTTCCAGTCTTCTCTTGGTTTAGACGAGCACAAATTTTTAAGGTTCTTTTCCTGCCTTTCATCTATGAAAAAACGATCAGAGAGTTAATTAGTACTGCAGGAACCACATTACTTGATCTCCTTTCTTTTCTCAGTGACCACCAGTTGAACAGAAAAGACAGCAGGATTCTGGGAATAAGCCTACCGTCTGCCTGTAGTGTTACTAGAGAAATAACAGAGGCTTCCTTCCATCACCTAGGAGAAAGAAGTACTAAACCACATCTTTCCAAGTAGCTATGAAATGACTATATAATTAATGAGAACGGAAAGCCTTAGCAACAACTGCTCAATGTTGTCATGTCATATTGCATAAGAAATTTTATTTTTCAGGCTTTCTCTTGATTCTCAGAGCGGTAGGAGAAAAAGGTTGCATAATCAAGAGGTCACAGAAAACAGCCTTGAGTTGTATCAGGTTATTTGCATCAGGATCACCCTGCCACGGGCAACAGGGATCCAGATACTGTGTGTGACTCTAAAATACGGTCTGTGCACTGAACACTGAACTTATGGCCCTAGAAAATTTTCTGGGGTCAAGTTAGATGTAGATGCACCATTACCTGTGCGACGCATTTTAAGAGGAGACTGTAGCTTCAGAAAACAACATTACACAGAATGGATTAAAAATAAGCAGAATTTGCTTCTATAAAACCTATCTCAGCTCAATGTGACTCATACCTATTGATACAGAATAAGGAAAAAAAACCCTCTCTAAAAATACACCACAGACCCGCACAAGAAAATTCAAGTGGGAATCTGTAATGTACAGTAGTATCCCTCAGAGATGAGTGAAGATCATGACTTTAAAATGTCCTTTTGTTTTCAAGGAGAAACATTTATGACATTCATACAATCAGTACAGACATTAAATTTTATCCAGAAATCCTACTGAAACCCACTGACCTAAAGAGAGGGGAGGGCGTATGACAGAAATAGGATTATCACTCAAATCTAAAGTATCTCTCTGACTTTCCTTACTGCAGTCTAAGTGAACGTACGTGTCATTTGCCATGACTTACCGACTTACTGCTCAGCACCTGAGCCGCTGTAACTGAGCAGCCACATGCACATCCTTCTCTCCACCATACAAACCCACAGGGTGCTGTAAACCCCACCAGCACCAAGGTTTACAATAAAACCTGGCTGGATCATACATCTATTCCCTCCGAGGGAGGGGAGTGACAGCTTGTGGCCACTGGCAGCATGTGTATTTGACACATTTTCAATGTAAATTTTGTTTTAAGAAACAAACAATCAAACAAAACCCCACAAAATCATCTTTATTCAATTTCGTTCCAAAACTTAAAATGGGAGAATTAAATTGCATAGCTTTTTCTCCTTTGCAAAATTTAACACTTCTGTCTCACCAATCAACAATATAAGGCATTACAAGCTCTGACGCCAGTAGTGTTACTGACACCCAGCTGTATGACATATAGCAGAGACACCATCTGGACACATTCCAAACCAAAGAATGCTTTATATTTATATTTAGCCCTTTGTACATACTATACTGTATATGTGCAGACCTATTAAAAAAGATGGGGCTTTAATTAAAAATAAAAAAATTCTCTGGGAATTATGCTGAAAATTTCCTTAAAATTCTTCCACGGGTCCCCCTGCTATTCACCTGTGTCTGTTTCAGAGCAATGTTGTGATGTCTAAAACAATGGGTCTTTCTTAATCTTGATTGGGATCCTAGATCTTAGTCAGACATCTAACACTTGGATGAAAACACTGATTGCAGCAATCACAGAGAGAGTAAATAAAAGTGACAGATTGCATTATCAATACACCTTGCCAATAATACTGCAAATGCAAAAGAAAAGCTGCAATAGACAAAAAAACAAATAAAGAGACGAACAAATGCTTGACAATTTAACTCAGCAGCCGCTTTGCAGGAGTTGCAGCTTTGGACAAAGGCAGAGGAACCCCACTAGATACCAGAATAAGGACTTTGTAAGCTGTGCAGATCAATTAAGGTGCTACAGGTTACAACTGGTAGTCTTGATTTCATATAGCATCTAGTTCCAACCCCAAAATAAACACGCACACAAAAGGTATTTTAACTATTTGATAAAAGGAATTTTAATTATTTGACAGAACTAAAAAAAAAAAAAACATTTGAAGGAAGGCTAGAAGGAAAGAAACAACATAAGACTTAAAACTTGAGAAAAATTCTGGTAGGCTTTGATACCAGAGCCTCATATCACTTACAGTAGTATCATATAGAGATCTCTGACTGTGAGATATTTCTACATACTTCTTTATGATAGAAATTCTCCTTCCTTATTTAAATTAGCAACAGTCTGGGTATTTAAAAAAAATGCAGGGCAATATTTTTCAGCTTTCAATAAATAGCTGCAAAATCTCTGCGAATACTGCCATGCTCTAACAGAGTACTTCAGTTCCAACCATCATGAACTGATGCCTCTCCAGAAGCTGCAAATGAAAGTCTCTTGAAAGGATTACAACTTCTTATTACACTCTGTATATCTTTAATGTCCTTATTGCAGAGATTTCTGATATGCTGTTTGTAAAGTTACTGTTTTTATACCCTCTTGGGGTAGAACCTAAGGAACAGTCAAATATTTTCTCCGTGCCAAATTGATTGCTTAGACGAGGCTTCTTACAACAGCATTACCCTTCCTAATTAAAAATAAAAAAAAAAAAACAAAACAAACACAAAATACCAAACTGAATTTTAATATAAGCTTAACATAGAGAGCTTTATTAGGAGGGAATCCTCACATTCTCTACAGTAAAAATTGGAAGATTACGTAACAAAGAAGGATTTACTAAGTGCTCATGGGCACTGAACAGATGTCCTTCATAATACTGAAGCCAACGATATTGATAGATCATTGAACGCGGAAACGAAAACAGGTTATTCTAACCCTTTTTGTACTTTGTAGGGCCTCTCACAGGGAATGCCTTTTTAGCTGGCTCATAGTACAAAGTAGCAGGTCATCACTCAAATTCAGCAATAGATTTATCAAAGTAAACATTGCATGGAAATGCATGGAAATACGTGGAACATATGGAAATACAGCATTTTCAAATAAACACATAAAACATGTAATGAAGCAATGTTATCATTTTATCATGTCAGTAAGTGCATCTAAGAAGATACATGAAGGACATCAGACTAGAAAATAAATACAAAAATTGACGAAGCAGGCAAGTTTTCTGAAATAAAACTTACCTTTGAGCCATCCAAACTGATTATCCTATAGACATTTCTTGTGCTGTCATAGAAGTAGGACACAGTAACAGCATGCTTGCTGGTGGGAACCCAGTTCTTCTTAGTGTTTGGGTCAATCTGGAAGACGTGAGCTCGGGTGCTGTAGATGGGTTGTTCCCTGAAGGACAGAGAGTAAAGTCATGAATCTAATTTGTACGTAATATCATTGCACACAAGTTATCTTCCAGTTGTGCCCACTAAGATGTACACATTTCACTTTGCATGATAAATTTTTCCTAAGAACTTCTGTATGTTGCCCCATAGAGCAGATAAGTGTATTAATATACATACGCACAAAAAAATGGAAGCCTTCTAAGGCAAAAATCAGCACCCAACTGTAGAGTCAGATAAAGACAGATACCTCTAAATATAGATTCAGTCCTGTCCCATCATCTCCCCAGCCCTTGTCCTTCATCTACCCCTTTAAATTAACTGGCATTAATACACGTGTAACTTCATATCATTACACTGCACACTGAAGAATGTGTATGACTTCAAAACCCCATCTTCTCAAAAATCTTTTAATACTCTGACTATTCTAATCAATTTACAATTTATTTTCCCTCTGATCATTATCAGGACACGCAGTATTGCACAGAAATCTAAAAATATTTTAGTATCACTACGATGGTTCTCTGTTTAAATTTAGGTACGTTTTAGTGACAAACAGATTGCTGTATTCTTCAGGGAATGTTGCCATCAAATCCCAAAGATACTAAGTACCAGAACTTTAAGTTGTATTTAACTGTTTAGGTTTTTGGACTCTCTTGTTTTCTCCCATTGCCAGGATGTGAAGAATATATCCTTTGTCCCTGCCCTCATCTCCTTTTAAGAGGTAAGCTTTTGATACATTTTTCTGCCCAAAATAACAGCAAAATTAAAAATTAGGACTTTGGGTACTCATGGTCTAAGGGTTTCAATCTGGCCTCATTGCAAAGGAGTACATGTGAACTCTTAGAAATAGCTTTACTACTTGGCAGCAAGAACAGCTGAGACCAGCTGCTTTCAGCAGGAGAATCGCATTACCCAGCTGGGAGTTAAGGCTCCCTGAAGCTCATCCTGCCAGAAGATGTGGTGTTCTCCTACACTGGGTGTTGGAAGAAGTGACAGGAAGGATACAGAACAGACCAAGACAACGAAACAGAGAATTTCAGTGAAAGCTAAAGGAGGAGGAAGCCAGGCCAGGGGAATGAATGCACATGCTAGTCCTCCATACAAATGTCACTGAACACCTCAGCTAATCAATCTTTACTCAAACTTTTTGTAGTTCCATTATCCAGACAGGACATGATGTCCTCCCTGTTTGGAAGCTTCAATTAATTCAGTTGAAGTAGTACTAGCTATAGGAGTATTAGTATCAGTTAAATAGGAGAATAGTTTATTTTTTCCCTTGCTAAGTGCTCAGATAATTACCATATATTTAAAAATATAATTTCATATAGATTATAGAATATATGTTTATATATAAAAAAAAATTTAAATCTACTTTTGCCTATACAGAGTTGAGATAGGAAGAAGAGAACAGCTTTAAATATAAAAAACCAATCCTCTAAAAAACCTCCTATCAGTTCCCTACTCTTCCCTCTCTTCTCTTCCTCTTTTAGCTTCCTCTTTTCATTCCTTCATTACCAGAAAGTATTTAGTATTCATTAAATACACTAACAGGAACTAAGACAAGAACTCATCACTAATTACAAAGAGAAGTCATTCATTTTTCCAGAAATATGCTGGTGCTGAACAAAAAGAAAAGAAACTCATAGAATGCCATAGTAACACAGTTTGACTATTAGAAATCTCCATTCAGGCATGGCAGAAACATTAAGGCTAATACACTGCTCTTCCTAATTTGCTTAGACTGCAACATTACAATGGTCAAACACAACCTAAAAAGAAGTGCGTGCTAAGTCCTTCTGGACTTGAGTGGCAATGTGAGGACTGAAGAAGCATGAGAATTACCGCCTAAGCAGGCAGAGTCACATCAGTTTTTTTCATCATTGATACAGAAATCCCCTCATTGATACGTGATCAGTCCTAAGCTGGTCTTAGGAGAAATGTTGAATGAACAGAGTTTTCAACCACTCTTTCCATTTTGACACCTTAACACATCCTTTTCAAAAAAATGCAGACTCCTCAATATAAGAACCTACGGTTTCATTTTTCCGTGTGTTAGACTAATTAAAGCTTTCACAAAAGAAGCTTAAGTTAGTACAGAAGGTTAGAAAGAACCTTCCTTGGTAATCCATAATTAATATTTGCTTTTTTTAAAAAAAAGTATATATTCTTTAACATGCCTGGCACTTCCAGATCATGCCAACACTAGTGCTGAAGATCTCCTTCCTCTTATTTCTTTCCCCACACTGATGTTTACCCTGACTCCAAAGTAATTTCCATTGCTATAATATCTAAAACTTCTCAAGGCTGGGATTCTGTTTAGGTACTGTAAAAACAACAAGGCTACTGAAAAGAATGTATAAATTTCTACAGCGTTAGTTGATGTCCTACTTGCCTCGCTTTATGGTGTGTTAATGATGCTAAAAATATTTTTTAAATTACACACCTCTCTCCCTTCCCCCTGCATACTGGCCTACATTGACAAGGTTTTGGTAGTCAGGGACTGCCCTGTGCAGACACAAGAACAGACCTGGATCTGCCCCAGGATTGGGGCAGTAAATTAAATTGAATTAAATTTCCTGAATCATAATGGTTTTCTTGCACATGACATTCCATCCCTGCCACAAACACAAAAAAAACCAGACATAAAACTTTATATAACAGCCTGTTGGATCCCCAAAGCGTTCAAATGCACCATAAGTTTTGAATCTCTAAGCAGAGTGATTTTCCCCAACCAGCAGGACAAAAGGGGATGAATAAACAGGTCCAGTGTGATGGGGTCCTCCTATTCAGCTCAGCTTTCACGGAATCACGGACTTTTTCAGAGTTGGAAGGGACCCCTAGAGATCACCTAGTCCAACTCCCCTGCTAAAGCAGGATTGCCTAGAGGACGTTACTCAGGACTGCATCCAGGCGCGTCTTGAAAGTCTCCAGAGAAGAGAACTCCACAACCTCCCTGGGCAGCCTGTTCCAGTGCTCTGTCACCCTCACCGTAAAGTTTTTTCTCATATTTGATTGGAACCTCCTGTGTTCCAGCTTGTGCCCATTACCCCTCGTCCTGTTACCGGGAACCACTGGAAAGAGCCTGGCTCCATCCTCCTTAAACCCACCCTTTAGATACTTGTAAACATTAATAAGGTCTCCCCTCAGCCTTCTCTTCTCCAGGCTAAAGAGTCCCAGCTCTCTCAGCCTTTCCTCACAAGGAAGGTGCTCCAATCCCTCAGTCATCTTTGTTGCCCTACGCTGGACTCTCTCCAATAGTTCCCTGTCTCTTGAACTGGGGAGCCCAGAACGGGACACAGTATTCCAGTTGTGGCCTCATCGGTGCAGAGTAGAGGAGGAGAATGACCTCCCTTGACCTGCTGGCCACACTCTTCCCTATGGAGCCCAGAATTCCATTGGCCTTCTTGGCGACAAGGGCATATTGCTTGCTCATGGATAATTTACTGTCTACCAAGACCCCCAGATCCTTTTCTTCAGAGCTGCTTTCCAGCTGGTCCACCCCTGCTGGTGCCTGACATTCTTCCTCCCCAGGTGCAGGACCCTACACTTGTCCTTGTTGAACCTCATTAGGTTCTTCTCTGCCCAGCTCCCCAGCCGGTCTAGGTCACGCTGGATGGCAGCACGGCCCTCTGGGGTGTCAGCCACCCCACCCAGTTTGGTATCATCAGTGAACTTGCTGAGGATACACTTCGTCCCCTCGTCCAGGTCGTTGATGAATATGTGAAACAATACTGGTCCAAGTATTGACCCCTGGGGGACACCACTAGTTACAGGCCTCCAACTAGACCCTGCTCCATTAATCACAACCCTCTGAGTCCTGTTACACAGCCAGCTCTCAATCCACCTCACTGTCCCCTCGTCTAGTCCACACTTCCTCAGTTTCCTAAGGAGGATGCTATGAGAGACAGTGTCAAAAACCTTGCTGAAGTCAAGGTAGATGACATCTGCTGCTCTGCCCTCATCCAGCCAACCAGTTATAACATCATAGAAGGCTATGAGATTGGTCAAGTATGATTTACCCTTGGTAAATCCATGTTGACCACTTCCAATAACTTCCTGCTCTTGGGAATGTACTTGGATATGACATCCAGAATGAGTCGCTCCATTACCTTCCCAGGGACAGAGGTGAGACTAACCGGTCTGTAGTTCCCTGAGTCCTCCTTCCTGCCCTTTTTGAAGACTGGAGTGATACTGGCCTTCCTCCAGTCCTCAGGCACCTCTCCTGTTCTCCATGACCTTTATGACCTCCACGACCATGAGCTTTGGTAGCTCTAAGTAGCTACCGAGTAATGAAAAGTCAATTAGAATGAATGTTTATGTCAATCATTTCCACAATTTCTGTTTTCACGATATGGATCTTAGAAACTCCAAAGTGCACTATCCAGACACTTACTGGTTTTGATGCACATGGAGTCCACATACAAGACTGTTTTCAAGACAAGTCCAACAAAATGTGCCTTGGAAGTCCTTTTCATCACATTTGCAAGTTGCAAACAGAGCAAGATCCCACCCTTCAGATTTCAGTCTCAGAGTTTCAGACGAAGATGATGCCCCGTGCATTCAAAAACAGGACAACATCCCCATGCTCAGAACTGGAGTACAACTACACTCCAAGTTCCCCCCTCCACAGCGGAGCCTGGACACAAGGTGTGCTGCCCTCAGCCCGTGGCAGCCCGCACGCTCAGCACACACGCTCTGGCAGCCCTAAGGACCGCAAACTCTCTTGGCAGGCATCACACACATGTTTTTGCTGGTGGTAATCCTGCACACAGCGAGTTCTGAGCCTGTACAGTATCTGTCACCCAAGGTAATTTCTCCCCATATCAGACAACATGAACTCCCTGCATGATCTCTCAGGCATTTGCTGATTATCCTCAGATTCAGGACCTTTTTGCTTTTTCAAAATAACAGCATACCAAGAGCTTTCTCCCAGTGCCCTGCTACAGTCTTGAAAAATACTCTCCCTAGCTTGTTTTTAAAGCTGCAGCAAGCTTTTGTTACTCTAAGCAGCTTGACGAGAGATGCCTGAAAAGAAATGAGGAGAGAGATTAAAAGTGCAGCTATAGTCAAAACTGATTTGTCAACTATGGCATCCACACACGGACAACGGCTTCTCAGGAGTCTGAGTCAACAAGCTCTGCAAACACAATTCAAAGCAAGAGAAAAACACAGAATTTCCCTTATTCCTAAAAATGCTCTTAAGTCTGATAAATACTGTATACTCTAGCTTGTGGGACAGTATTGCCTAGCATCGGCTTCTTGTTGTATGGAAATTGTTCTGAAATAAAATCTTATTCTGGACAGAAAGTGTCTGATGACTGTCACCTTGAAATAAAAATCATAAAGTACTTGAAAAAAACATACTCGGCATACTCGTGAAATGAGTACATCTTAAGATTTTGCTTTCTATATTACATACATAAAATAACAACTTTGATGCCTCAAAACAACTTCTGAGATAGTGAAAAAAGTGGAAGTTAAAATCAAGCAACCAGATCAAAATCTCTCCTATGCCACCAGTGGTTTATCTAATTTTACGCTTACATTCTTAGACCTGCTTTTGCTGTTATGTTTTGGGTTTGAGTCAGGTTTACTCAAGGTCAGTAAAAGCTTAGGAACTTGTTCCTAAAAAGCCTGGTAAGTTTTCTGTATTCAGTTAGAAGTTCATACAGATGTGCGCCTATTTATCTATAAAGTTCAACAGCTTCATAGAATATGTTCTATATGCTATATGTTCTATAGCTACTGCACACAGCAGTGCCTTCAAGCTGTTTTCTAAACTGTTTTGTTCCCGTTTAACATCTAGTATTAGATCTTTAATCGCTTCTGAGTTAGCATACCATCACAAATAATACCAGGAATTTTTCAGGATTTGATGGGAGAACAAGTAAAGTAGTTAAAAAATACATTTATCTTTGCCAAAAACATCATTACATACTGTACATTAGATTTCCAAGGATCTGAAGTTTTGAGCAACTAAACTGTTTCAGCTTGAAACCAGGTAACACACAGTACTTAATGGACATAAGATGCACGAAGTCAGAAGGAAATCATTTAGTGATCTGCTAATATTTACGTTTCTATGAAATTAGTGTTTTGTCATGGGTGATCACGAGACAAGGCCTTGCTGACACGCCACAAGACAGCTGCCAGGCCTGACGACTTAATCAGCTTGGCCGGCTCCAATGCTTTGCTTTTCCAAGGGTTAAGTTGTAGCCTATGTTTTTAACATTTATTTTTATAAATCTACAGTAGACATTTTGATGCCCAGTACTGTCTATTTTTAGGAAGGAAAAGTTCAAACCCCAGCCCATAAACTCTGCCCCTTTCCCTCCACCATTGCCCACACTACAGCTTCTATGCTTCTTCATCCATGTTCTTTGCTCATTAGCTCTACCCTTAAGCGTAAACAAAGAAGTTTCAAAGATGGTAGAAATACAGACCGTAGTTTGAATTAGTTCCAATTCTATCAAATTACAGATCAGACTTTGAAAATACTGAAGAATTATTTAAACATTAGATTTTTAAATTTCCTTAGATGTCAAATAACTTCAGGAGATAATGGCAAACCCCATACTGAACTGATGAAACAGCTTCTAACATTAAAGGGTATATAATAAGCAAAGTCCCCTGGAGTCCCCTCTTAAACTGCACTGCACAATGGTGACACTAATGTTAAACGGGCTGTCATAGCTGGTTTTAGAATTCAAATTGACTTACTAGCTTTAGTCCAGTGAACAGGAAATCACAACGTGCTCTAAGATACTGTCCAAGTTGGAAAATGCTTTTTAGAACTGGAAATGATTCTGTGATGGGTTCATATAACAGTCCCTGGAAAACAGCTTACAAGAAAAGACTCCAGAGCACTGGTATTATTTATAGTGAAGACAGACAATTAAGATACAGCAGATATACCATTCCAGTGGAATGTGACTCGGAACTTCATACTCATCCAATTTTACACGTGCATCATTTTGTATCATCCCAAAGAGACACCATATCACACAGTTACACACTCTGTTCATTTAATAAGAAGCTGTTGGTGATGATGGCAACCCCTTTTCCTCTTCTTTACCACGTTTTGGGGATGTTTTTTGAAGTACTTTTACAAATAGCAGAATTAATAAAAATTGGTCTAAAACAAAATTCTAACCCACAGTTGGACCTCCAGTGTCTAACAAAAAGAAACTTCCCACTGAAACCTTCCTGCATTTTGGGGCAGAACATCTGACCCAAGAGATTCCTCTGTGACTATGAGAACTTGAGCTCTTGCTCTCTCAGCAAGCACTCTTTTCAACATGTCTCTTAATTTTCATAAAATTCTCAGAAATCTATTATCTTTGAAATGTCAATGTACCTATAAAGACTAGTTGAAATGTGGGAGCTATTCAGCCATGAGGGGGAAAAGTTGCACTCTATTTGCATACCTTAAAACCCTAGGCTTTAAAAAAAGAAACAAAACCCAAACCAAAACAAAAAACCTCACAACTCAACATCGCTAAGAAGTATGTGCAAAACACATATGTGTACAGCCAGATGCAAAGAATATAGTTTTATAGAAGCTAGGCTAAATTTGACACCTATGAGCAGATGACAGAGCTCTAATGAAGTCAGTGATTATGGACTTTCATTAGTAGAGAACCTGCCTACTTATGATTATTTGTATCAATGAATAAAGGTTTCTGTATGATACAGGAGGCAAGTCAGGAAAGCAGGTAAGTTCAAACTGTAGGGCAGGAAACATTTCTGAAATCGATTCCTTCTCATAATGTTTTGGCACATTCACTGATGTGGATGGCATCTTTATGAGCATTTAATCCTATAAAATAGTCCCATTTGGGAAAAAAATGAAACACTCTGTATGTGCCAATCTCAACTAAATGCTCAGGAAGCCCAAAGATGAAACCTTCCAGAGGGGGAAGGGAGAGAAGAAAGGCAGGGGAGTATCCTACAAGCAGGCACTGTAAGACAACTGCAGACAGCACTTAAAATTTATAGTCGTCATATAAAATTGCAAGAGCTAGCATTACCATTCCTGGGGAAATAAGGCTCTTGCTATTAAACAAACAAACAAAAAACAAACAAAAAAACAACCCCAACCCAATCCCCCAAAAAAACATAATTATGAAGAGCAGTGAGAAAGTTAATTTAAACTCATTCCTCTTCTGTCTGAGCTTCCCATTCATAAAAGATCAGTGAAGGATAGTAGTTATTGGTAAACTGTAGAGTAGTGAAGACCTTCTTCCCCAGTACAGATTTAAAACTAACTACAGTACAGCATAGAGATTACGGACTTAAAATTTTGTAACATCAACAGCGTGGAAGGTGGCAGAGTTGCAAATCTCAAGGCAAATCAGTGCCCTGGTCCCCACTCTCCACAGAGGACAAGAAAAGCCAGGGACAATGAGTTTGTTGTCAGGACCGTGGTGGTGGCAGGATGCAGGCTCAGGAGGATGCAGCAAGTCTCAGACCAGGACCCAAGCGACCTGGCTCTGATCCATCTTCTCAGACCTACCTTCTTGCCTCATTGCAAGTCATTCATTTGACCTGACCAAGTCTTCCCTGGTCCTCTCCCTCTTAAGAAAATACACTTCTCCAACCTATTTTACCAGCACTTCTGTTCAGGCATCTCACTGACTGTGAAAGTCCTATGAAACATTAGGAGAAAGGGTTCCTTAAACAGCTGTCCCCTAAACATTCGTCTCTGATACTCTTCTTTGTCCTGCTTGTCCTTCATGACCTTAATGTCACATTCGTTTTGACATGCTCTGATCAGTATTTTTTACATACACACATGCATTATATATACACCTCAAAGATATGACAAATTGTGTTAATAATATAGTTGGTCACTAATTCAGTTAGCATACTTTAAGCACACCAAGCAAACAGATTCTGCCCTCAATATCTTGCATTAGGAACAACCCCCCTGCAGCCCTCCTTGTCCCTCACTGTATCACAAGGCACAGAAAATGCAAAAGCACTCAGAAACCAAGAATTGTCTTTTGTCTCATCTCATCTTCAGATGCCTAAAATCAGGCGGGGAAGGCTTTAACATATTAACTTAAAATTAATGAGATTGATGGAATAAATGATTTTAGCTGGTAAGTGTTAACTTCACTGCATGGCAGATGCTTTAATTTTTTTCTTCTTTTAAGCTCCAGAGCAAATTTGAGGTATCAGTAGATAAGACTTAAGTGGATTCTCTAGTTGCATTACTATTTCTCAGAATATAGTGAAAAACTGAATAGCAGTGTCTGCTCATTTTCCTTCAAACAAGCAACAGATAAAAATTCACCCATGATACAGTGGTATTAGATGGGTCTTACTAAATAATGGCCAGATCACCCGCAAAAAATCATATTTTGCTGTCTCACAAATTGCAGAAAGCAAAAACTGAAACATGAAAACACACACACATTCTTCAGAGAAGGAACAGGACATAGTGCACAGGATTCTGCAGTAAAATTCAGCTTGCTTAGATGTCAGTCACAATGACACCTGTAGCTCAGGCATTTCATCCTGCTATCTAGGTAGTATCTCAGTAGTTCCTCATCCTTGCCATGCTGAACCTCTGTTAGAAGTCTGCCTCCGAACTGCACAGAACAAGTTGCAGTCTAGCATTGCTGTTTTCTGAGGCTCCCAAGATGGTAAAGGCATTCCTGCTGAGCTCGAACAAGCAGAGCCAATGTGCCCTCAAAGTCCTGATCAAAACAGAACATGCTAAGTTACATTTTCCAGTTAAGATGCAAACTTCTATATTTTGAATAAACAGATACTACTTGAAATTAAGTCTTATGTTCTAGAGCAAGGGGAAAAAAAAACAACAAAACTCTACAATTTTTGGTGTCATGTCAGTGAACATGGAGCTGCTTGCGCTAAAGAGTAAAAAAGATACCAGGAGGATATGTGGAGCATAATGTTAACCTGATATTTTTAAAAAGGAAGAAAAATACATAAACATTGGATTTGTTTTCACTTCTGTAATTCTGTGGGTTTTTAAGAAATGCCTGTCCTCCCATGCCCCCAGCTATCACACGCTGCCTAAGTCTGCAGGTAGGCAACCAGCTGAAGTTTTACAGAAAACATCCACACCAAGAATTTGTCACTGAATACGAAAGTTCCTCCAACAGCTGCGTGAAGGTCCATCTCTCTAAGGTTTTTCTTTTTCGTCCTTCCACCCAACCTTTAAAAGCTCCAAGTGGAAGCCTTGAGAGTCAGATGAGATAATAAAAAGTGTATTGCCAAGGATGAGTACTCAGCTTTATCTTCACACTTTTCACTTCAGTTTATTAAGCTGTTCCAGGGATACAGGCATCTTCATAATTTTTCTAGGTACCTAGGTGATTATGTCTCTAAATTGTGCAGGTAAGTGGACAGAAGTATCTCTGAATTAACGTTTACCTTAATTTGTTTAAATTACAATATTGGAGAACTAATCAGCAACTTTTAATAACTTAAGAGCAGCTAAACTATCTTAGGTTGGATTTGAGGATAGATATTTACCTATAGTGAAAATACTAAGTAATCATGATAGCAAACATTGATACAAAGTTGGATTTTATTCCTGGATTTTGCTCTGTCCAAAAATTCTTGTCAAGGAAGTCAAGAGAGGATTTCTTCTATCTTTATGACTAGACAATTAAGTTTAAGATGTATAGTTATTTTCCACATCTAGTCACTGAAAGTGTTAACCAGAAGCAAGGAGAAAAACAACCTAAGGTCAGATTCTATTCTACGAACAAAGAACCCTGGAACAACAGGCTAACGAGACATTTCTGAAAGTAGTCCAGGTGTTAACATTCCTGCAACAGCTCTTACATAGAGTAAACTAAGCTAAGATGCAGCTGGAATAAGAAACAGGCAGGCAATGGTCGAAAAATACTCATTATCCTCCATTCTACAGCATGGAAAAGCAATTTTGCCACACTGGCAACACAAACAGAAATGAGAAAAACGAAGCCTACACAGCACAATGTAGCAAAGGAAGAAGTGTCATTCATACCCGTTAGGAAAAAAAGTTTAGAAAGGTCCAAAAACAATTGATAACCAGGTTTTCCTTTTAATTTCTTTAGTTCCTTGATAATCTCTGTATATAGGCAATCTTTCCTTTGCAATCTGCATTTAAAATCTCCCATGCAACAGAGCTGTGTGTCAGTCACATTACTCTTACAGAACTCAGGCAAATATTTTAAGGGAGAACCTAAAGCAGCTTAACTGTTCATCTTGAACTTCTCCTGTTGCTTGGCACAGCACTTCAACACACAGTCATACAACCCCTAAGTTACAGCGTCCTGCGCTCTGCACCACCAATTTTATTGAGTTTAAATAAATAGACATTTTCTGGACACGGTCCTCACGGACAATATCTATAGTCTTCAGAACCATTAAAAGACCTACAGTTTTCAGGGAAAAAAAAAACCAGCAGAACAAGCACAGGTCTCCAAATACGGAAGCAGAAAGGGCAAGACCACAAACTTGCTTTGGGATCCAGGGATGCTGCTGGTGAGCCAGGACACCACGCTCGGCTTTACAAGCAGGCCCAGCAGCTTTCTGCCTTCCAGGGCAACAGAGGAGGAGGATGAGGAAGAAGGCTCCAGACAGGACAGAATTTTCAATCTCCTGCAACCTCCAGAATGCAAGTCTATTCCCATTCGGCGTGTTCTCCTTGTCAGGTTTCACAGACACCCTCAAATTAGTTCACAGACTCTTTGAGTGAACTTTGAGTGAATAGTTTCCTTTGCAAAACAACTTTCAGTTTGTGAGAAGGTCTGTTACTGCCACTCAGAAATAACTGATTAGACCAGCTGAAGCTGACTAAACAAGGTGAGAATTAAGACAAATCAGATGGGGCCACTTAGGTGCTGTTGCTGAGGCACAGATGGGGAAAAACAGCACACGAAGACTCTTTGATGTTAATCATACTGTCTGGTGGGATATAAGGGTCCTAAGACTGCATGGTAGAAATGCCACACAGAGCAGCACATTCAAACAACCGACAGGCTAAAACTACTTGCTTTGTCACGACATGAAAGCACGAGGCTGCCCAAAAACCAACACGCTGTGTTCTGAAGTTTGGTCAGATCAATTTAGTGGCTGTAATGAAGTCCCTCAGCAGCATTGATAAGTGTCACAGTCAGCAATTATATGGTAAACAATGATACAATTTAAAAATTAGTATTTTTAAATGATGTTAAGTTTAACTAATGTTTTTCCAATCACCTATGAGAGAAACACACAACTAATACTAATCGTGATTTTGCTATTCTAAAGACTAGATCTCTCAGCAACTTGCCAACTACAGAAAAAACAAGGAATACGTACCTTCCTTGTTTATTATGAGACACTTGGAATTTGTCTCAAGCATATCTCTGCAGCAAAAGAAGGTTTCCTCACTTGGCACCACAATCTTTAATGCTTGTAATACTTCTTACCAGTTTTTTTACAGCCAGTTAAAACTTACCGGTTTTTTTAAGCCTTACTGGCTTTAAACTTCCATTTTGCTTCCATGTAGGTCTTTGTACAGAAATGATCACACCTCCTTACCGCTTCTCACCCCATCAAGCAAGTCTACCTCACCTTTTTCTGCATCTCCAAGTTACAAATTTTGACATGCCTTCTACATGTGAGAATGCTTTTTATTTTAGTGGGCCTGGCACTTGTCATTCCTTCCATTTCCAGATTAAAACTCACAAACCCTTTAACATTAAGAAGTTGTCAATTAACAGTTTTTAGAGCTTCTACACTTAACTCTCAGAAATAAACATCCTGAAATAAATCATTACCACAACCTGCACTTTGTCCGCACACACCTCAAAGCTGAAGTCATGGTTCCACCACCGCCAATGGAAGTATCAGAATTTATATACGGAGTGAGTAGAATAAACCAGGGTGAATAAACATGCATTTCATCATTATCACCATCAACCGATCTTCAAACAATTTGCAATCCCATCCAGACTGCTACAGCTGCATGCTAAGTTTCAAAAAGAATCACTGGTCCACATCAAAAGATGAGAATTGGATTATTTCATTTGTTCAAGGAACTGAATTAGACTCCTAGAAAGGTAAACAAATTAATTTTATATTCATAAGTAACAAATCAATTTGTATCATCCCACTGAGCACTGCAGGAGCTATAAAGCCTCTTTAATTCACTTTGAGTATGCCATTACTATGCCAGCAAGTCCCCCCCTTCTGATAACTTACAGCCTAGTAAATGCTATTGAATTTTGGAAGCAGTGGTTGCATCTACATTGAGCTGTAACTGGAAGTGACAGATCTCCGTTGCCCTGATTGTTCACACCATACATATGCCAAACACATTGTGAGACTCCTCCTAAGGCAGGGCACCCAAATACCATTCCTGATGGGCCTCCAGAGCAGTTTTCTCATCAGATCACTGAAGACACTCCCAGGACGGCTCCAAATCCTGTTTCCTCTGATGATGTGCCTTGCACTGTCAGGCAACTTTCCACCGTAATGGTGAGATTCACAACAAGTTTTTAAATATACCAGTATGACCACACACTGTGCATGGAGCAATGGGCGCCCTGCACAGCCCGATACAGAGGCTGACATGGGAATAGGCACACAGGTCTGCACAGCAAGTGCCAGCCAAGGGATTCTGCCAAGTGCTGTGCCATGGAGACCGGCCCCAATAGCTGGAAAGGAATGGCCAAACCTGAACTAGGCTGTCTCACTGATAAGCAGCTCATAGGAAAGACGACCACGCTGGAAACACTATGGATGCATCAGCACTACCCTTGGGTATTGCTAGACAAACATGTAAAGAAACATTCCTTCACTGACAGCTCATGCCCTTGCTTTGACTGCACTGCTGGAGGACGGTAAAGCCAAAGTATTATGTGTTAGTTGTGCTGGAACTAGACTATCAACTACCTTGCAAAGCCTGCTTCAAAGTACAGCTTATACTTCAGAAAGGCACCTACAACAACTGTAGTTCTAACCCCAAGACAGCAGGTAGGTATCAGGGCTTTACCCAGACGGAAGTTACTTGTTGGAAGTGCAATTACTCACAGGAAAAAAATCAGATCTCAGGAAACTGTGCAGCATTTTGACAAACTGAGCAACAAAATGCACACCATGCAGTTTGTGCAGAAGTGTTGGCTCAAACGCTGGTGTGGCAGGCAAAACTGGAATTTTCTTACCTATTTCACGTGGAATTGGAATTGCCTACATTAGAGGCCTATACTTACTAGTCCAATAAAAATATTCAAGCAATAAATACATGCTACTACAGTTAGAAAGCACCTAATCGAAGACCAGGTACCAGTGCTCGTTAACAGCTACTTAGTTATTTCAGTATGACCTTTTTTTATGAACAGGAATGATTTTCCTTACATGGTACCTGAATGAACTGGTGGGGTTTAATGCATTCAAAACCTAGATATAAACCAAGAACTAGAAAAGCCTCTCCCACCCACTCCTTTGCATAAATTACAGAATAGATATAAAATGTAAGAAGCCAATCCCTAGTGTTTCTGTATCCATGAAATAAACAGATGCCAGAAACAAGCACGTTTATTAGCTACTTACAGAATGCTTGCATTGCAAAGTCAGGTTTGAAGAAAGCTGTATTGTAAAACATTTTACTCACGTATGCTAAATGTAGTATAGTCTTCCCAAACATAAGGAGCACATAAGTGCTCATACGTTTACTTCCAAAAGAGGCTTAACTGAAGCATCAAATAGAAGACCATGTAGCAGAAACTGCCATTTCCCGCTCTCTACCAGGTTTTGTGTTCAGCGACTGAATACGTACTATGATACATGACCGCTTAACCTAGTAAACAGAATGCTATGAGTAGGAGGTACTAATACCATACTTAATTGCAAAAAAATCTCAGCGTTTACAAGCAAATGAAGAGGAACAGTTCTTTAGGAAGATGAACAGCATGCATATACGACAAGATGATTTATAGCAATTTTTTTTATCTGTCAGTTAAATTTTAAAGCATCAGTTTTAATCATGACTTAATCGTGACTCTGTAGAGTTTGATCACGACCACTAATTTCCCAAACCTCTAGCATACAAGCGTATTAGTTTATAAACATAATGGTATCTGAAACCAGAATCCTTGTCTTTTTTCTTGTTTCTAATGGACTTTGTAAAGGTGTTAGGTGACAAGCAGGTCATCATGACTGTCAAGTTTCAATAAAGAAGGTTAACTGCAATTGTGCCACTCTGGTTAGGGATATTTCTTCTTCAGCAGAACAAAGGACAATTCTTCTCACGGACGAATACTAGCTGCATTTTTTGAATGTGAAAGATGAAATTTCACTTTGTGATCACAACCAGCAATGCTAATCATAAACTGTGTGTTATCATCAAGTTCTTAATAGCAGCACACAGTCATGTACTTTGCTGCAAAACTGGTATTCACATGAGGCAGCATTCACTGGTCTGGTTTTCCAAAAATCGGTTAACTTACCCACAGTCTGAAATCATCGTTCTATCCCTCCCAATATTTCTCCTCTACAATGAGGAAGCCAGCAGGACTTATACAGGGTGAAGACAAAAGTCTGTATCTTATTAACTGGGTAAATTTCACTCATTCTTCCTGAGGGACTTCAGAGAAATATTACCATATGCAAGTTGCAGGATCATCAAGCCAACAATTTTTAGGGTCTAAATAGACTCATTAGGATTTGCCCAGAGCCATATAGGACATCAAACCATCATCTGTTCCAGGTTCCTACTACATAAATAACATTTTCCAAGGTTGCAGAGCTGTTTGGATGGTTGGATTTTGTAAAACCACTTTGAATTTGAGCATGGTGTTGACAGTTAATATTCTTCCTCGACAGAATCCTCCTGCCAGGCTGTTCAACTATTCTTTTCCAAATGATTACGGAAACATATGCAACACCCTACACGTTGCTCTGAATCAGTGAAGTCTAGAGCTTTACAAAAACAATAGCCAGTGGCAGAAGTAGCAAGACAAGACAAGAAAGAAGGTGGAACAGAAGGCAACCTTTATAAGATCTAGATTTGGGTCCTATCTGTAAAAGCTGAATTAGTGCAAGTGATTCCAGGATTACCATGTCCACCCCTGAGCTCTCAGAAGCAGCAGTATTCTTTAAATCTAGGACTTAAGGTCATTAAATACATTTTCATGCTAAGTAAAATTGTTCTTTGTAAGAACAACTGGGGAAGTAGCAGATTGTTTTCCTTTGTCTAAGAATTTCACTCCAGAATAATATTAAATCTCAAAGCCTACTAATGATAAAAGTTAAGTCACAGATGTTATAGAAAGGCCCCTGTAATGCCCATCAATCCATCCCATAATAGGACTATTCCAGCTTTTGTTCCAACCTGATTTTTAAAATTCATAATTAATGTGGACAAAAAGGGAGGATTTTTTTAAGAGACGTATCTCCCATTCAAGGTCACCAAATACATAATTACTAGTAAAAGTTACCTCAGATCTTGAGTGGCCCATTAAGATCTGTTGTAAGAGACATGGACAGCATTTGCATTCAGATGTCAGGTAATTTATGGAATTTAGTGCTTACATTTCACAGAAATCCCATCAAAATGGAACATTACTTAACGACGTGCTTCAGTGCCTGTGTCTTTTCCCAGAAAACTTCCCAAAGATCCTGGGACCTTTACTATTGCGCATAGCCAGACACACTGTCATCTGAGCTGTGCAGTGCTCCTCAAGGATCAAGCCTACCTAGAACTCAAATCAGCAGGACACCCATTCCCCAAGCACTGCCAATCATTTCCTGGTAGGAATCCAGTTCCTATGTATGTCTAGATGCAGAGAGCTCTGGATGTCTGGGTAGTAGGCTTGCTAAAGCAGATATAGGAAATCCTTCCATTTTTGGTAAAAGAACAAGAACAAATATTGACATGGGAGGGATATATACTCAGAGGTTGAAAAAGCACTTGGAAATCAATATCCAGAAGCTGAAAGCAAGTTAATCCCAGAGAAATTGTTCCCGTCTAATTGCAGGTTAACTCTTTTAGTCACACACCAGCCAGTGAAAATACAGCTAACGCAAAAGCACAGGCATTCTGGTTTCAAAGTCAGATGGACAAATAGCTGCTTAGGACCTCAGTTACTGCATGCAATGATTTGACAACAGAGCTACACAGCATATATTATTTCATAAACTTAATTTTGTTGGCATGGAAAATGCTTCATACCTTAAGAAGCCCTGACATGGCTGCACACTCCACAGTGAGTCAAGTGTGGAGAAAACACTAGTTTCTCAAATATCACGCTACCTTCTTTTAGATTTGTGTACAGACAAGCCAGTGGAAGCAGACTGTGGGAAATGAAGCAGAACAAGAAGTAGGAATTGTGAGAACACATGTCAAAGATTATTTATTTCACCAACACTTCACTGTAAAGTGTTGACCATTTAAAGCTCATTCTTCAGTTTTCAAAACTCAAGGAAGATTTCATTATGTGTGCTGTTGCAAGAAGAGTTTCAAGATTAACTACATACTGTTTACAGAATAAGTAATTTAAAAGCATTTTAAAAACCCCAAATTCTGAATCCCACCAATATCACCTATTATGTTTTTTACTATGAAAGACACTATGAAAAGGATAAAAAAAATGCCATTTCTCAACAAGCTGAGAGTCAACCTAGTGGACAGTCTCAAAAAAACCACCACTTTCCAGACTTTAACTTCAAAAGTAAGGAGCAAACTCAGACAGGGATAGCTCTGAGTCTGGCTCTTTTTGAACACTTCCTGACAGAATAAACAGACACTGCTGTGGCGAAAGGTAGGTCTATCCCACCTGTAATGACACTTCCCTATTGACAGCCCCTGTATTTGTACCATCATGCAGTGAGACAGGTTACAGAAAACGTTTGTGCTGCAGCAGACAACAGCAAAAAGCAGCCCCCGTCTTCTGTTGTTCCCACTTTTTGGTGCCAAGCTCAGTGAAAACTTGACAATCAACGTGTTGACAAAGAACACAGCCACAAAGGTCAACAAAACAGTGCCTGAGAATCATTTGCATGTATATGGAGGAAGAAGAAAAACCTGAGAGGAACTATGTATTTCTTCAAGTTCTTCCCCCTTTACTCAGGTAAAAGCCATTAGACAAAATGAGTGGTGCAGACTGCTTAAGTTAGCTAACTTGGTATCTGTAGCTAAAAAATAATATACATAAAGCATGACTAGATACTGGAAATGTCAATATATGCTTGTATCTGTCAATACAGCATCACCTATTGCATATTTAAGCAGCGTCTCCCTAGACTAATTTTTTAAATGCTGACTGGCATTCACCACTACTTGCCACCAGAGAAGCGTGTCAGAATGCGGTGTGCTGTCAGAAGCGTATCTGTGATGCAGTTCCAGAAAATCAATACAGTATTCAAACACAGTGCCATTACTTTGCAGAACGGAGCTGACGACATAAACACGACTACCAGGGCTCTGTGTAGATACAACAGAGACCAACACTGCATTGTGCAAGGCCCAGGTGGAATAAAACCACAGCTCCCTCTAACCTCCTCTCCCCTCTGAGCTCCTCACCTGCCTGACCTGAACAGAATACTAATTTTGGTGGATCTCACACGGCCCAGCCTTGGAAAAAATAAAAACTGAAATATTCGCAGCAGAATGGGGAAAAGAAACCTATTACCAAAATTAGATCTAAACACAGATTTTTCATAGTGCAGTGCTCCCACATTCATTGTCCCTTTAAGACTGAATACATCTGAAAAAGTCTCACAGGAGAACAGCACAAAACCCTGAGCTGGAAAGCATGCTCTAGCAAATTTTTTTTACAAAAGGCTTTTCCCTAAGTAGGGCTTTTAAATACACATTTCAACCTAACATGGTATCTGTAGAAAAAAAAAAAGAAAAAAAAAAAAGATGGACTGAGTACTCCGAATTTTGTTTTAATTTTACATAATACGGAATACTTTGTCCCTTTGTTCATTGTTACAGTTTCCTGTTACTAAGACTATAACCACGCACATGGGGAAGCATGAGATTTTTCTTGAGTGCAGGACTGCCTCAGATACAAAGGGCACATTGTTAAAACACAAGCGCACTTAATTTCTGTGTGCATACATATATATATATATATACTTGTGTGGGTTCCGTTCCAGATCAGGTCTCAGCTTCATTGGGTATCTCTACACCACACACGCTCCCTTGTGAAGCGCCTCTTAAACGATAACTTATGGACTAGAAGAGACATCAGCTCTTGGTAATTACTTCAGGCCTCAACAGTTTCAAAATTAAAGGTATCTAAAAGAATAGAAGAATTACGTTTCTAATCTGTATGAAGTGTTTGCATTCTTTAGATGTGCCAGATGGTCACTGATCTGGAATACACTGGAGAACCACAGGCTCAGCTAAAGTGATGTCCCAGGCAACTATATGAATGAGAAACTACTAGTAAATTAGTGTTACATCACAAGGTAACGCTGTTCTCTTTGTAGTACACTAACGCATAGACGTAGATTTGGAAAGCTGTGATTTAAAGAGTGATCAGCTAAGAGTTTTACATCAAATTAAGGGGTTAAGAATCAACATAAGAATAAATGTTTTCCAACAACATTCCCATAAGAGTGATATCTGAATTCTACTTATTACTTTTACTAACTAGCAGGCAGAAACACTCCAATGCCAGTTAGGTGTCATTGCCTCCCCGAATTAGAAGTGTTAGCCTGTTACAGTATTTCAAGCTATTGCAATCTCTACGGCTTTGAGACTGTGTGCTTCCTCAAGTACTGGCTTGACATCTGGTTATGAGTCCTGCAAAGACAATGGGAATTGTGGTAGGGCAAGCACTGTTTGGGAGAGAGAAATCACAGGAACACACACACAAAGCATTCATCTGATGCTTGCCTTGAGACACTGAGAATAAAAATAATCTCATATTATGAATGTGAAGGACTTAAATATTTATTTTCAGCGGAACTAGGATTTCACCCCAAGAGTTGGTCTATATAACCTTTATGACACATGGAAATACTGAAACAGATCAATTGCAACCTTAAGGCATTACAAATACTTTCACTACATCATCACGGAAATCACCCCCCACGGTGTTCAGGACACGCATTTATGTGTTGCCAGGCCAGAAGAGCTGGTTTAGATTTCTCATGCTTATTTCATGGTCATAAAACTACTATGACAGAAGGTAATTTAAGCATGGTAGAGGTCTCCACACATCACTGCCTGACAAAGTAGTTCGTTAACCATTTCAAGCTGATTTACATACAGTCCATCTGTCTAGGTATTTATACTTTACTATTTTTTTTCAAATAATCAAGTTTTGTGGGTGTTATCTACAGTAAGTGATGTTGATCTGTTTTTGTTACACTCTCCCCACTGCTACAGAAGAGAGTATAAACTACTTTGCTGTCATTGCTTTCACACAATAAGCATCTCGTTTGACCCCTAAGAAAGCAAGATGGCCAGGAACTGCATTAACACTGAACTACTGCCAAGAAGCTCTACCTTCTGCTCTGTTATCTGCAATATTTCTGTGTCAGAGGAGCACAGTTGATGGAACTTCTGCTAAGACAAAGTTTTGGGAAAGTTATCACTAAGTCTTGTGGGAGGGAAAAAGACAGGTTAAAGAACCTGAGTCAGGTCAAATCCAATGGTCAACAATGCTTCTGGCTCCTAACAGCTTTATAGTGTTCATCTTCATATAGTGTTCATAACAGCTTATAGTGTCCCAGCTAGAGAAAGGAAGCTGAAAAGTCTAGGGACAAGACCGTGCTTTGGAAACACCTGAAAAAGCAAGTCAACAGGCAGCAAACCAAAACCAATTTCCACAGCAAGATTTATCTATCCCATATGTTCAAACGCTATAGACGCTCACATAATTTCAGATTTTAAAGCTTCAAACAGGCTTTGTAAAAATTGCTACACCCTACAGTTTAGAATTAGTATGATTTCTCAATTCCCCTACAACTCCAGTACCCTCTTTTCAAAATGAGCCCCTGCATCCTGAGTGCTTTAAAGAAATGCATTTGACTAACTCCCCATCCTTCAAAAAGGGTAAGAACTAGGAATGGATCAACCAGACACAGACATGTTCCTGACTGCCAAAAATTAAAATAAAATACTTATTTCTAGGCAACTACAACGCTAATAAGTACATCCTAAAATATTCATCTTCCACAATATTCTCCAGCCAACTTAAGAACCCTAGTATTCTAATTCTGCCATCTCAAACTGACACATATCAGAACCACCTTTATGAAGATAACATACTAAATATAGTCCAACAAAAGTGAAGAGAAGCCGAAGTCTTTATAAAGACACCTTGATTAACGTGACATGACAGAGACAAGCAGATCTTAGAGAAGCTTTTACCTTGTAATTCCTTATCATTCAGCAAGAGTGAAGGGGAAAGCTAGTAACATAAATTTGGATACCTGTCCACAGCACAGAAGGCCATAAAGGAAAGCAGTTATGGAGAGACTACCCATTAATAAACCAGGAATTAATCCAAAAGTTTAACAGGACACCAACTTCTCACCCCTACCAGAATTCATGGCTGTGCAGCTTCCATACTGTATCTAGCATGAAGTACATTCATTTCAGCCTAAGCAATGACTGCATCACAGTCCACAAATACAAACCTCTAACTCCCCTGCCCCACCTAAAAGTAAAAGCAGTGGTGGTTTTGGTGACGGTTTGCAGCGTTAACGCGGAATTTACCTGGTCAATGTATACAGCAATCTAGGCTACCAATACACATCCTGAGTATGTTTACATAAGACCTATTTCTTGAGGATTTTTAACGTAATCAAATCTCTGCTCAAAGGCAACTGATTGTGCAACATAACAAATTCTGTATTTCTCGATACTGGGAACACAAGAGAGACATGTTATGAACTAGGACAGAACATACTGAGGTCATCTTATTTACACGAAAATCCACGTTTTCCTATTAAAGAAGGCTATATTCCGTGTGGTCAACCCAACAGAAGGGCCCACACAAATAAATGGTTATATCACTCAACAGTGACTATGGATAAGAACTTGTCCTTATGCATCAGGGATAAGAAACTAGGAGAGGAGAGACAGACTGGCAGGCAGAGAAGAAAGAGCAGACATCCTCTGTGCCTGGCCTATACGATCCCCAGGGCTTGATTCCTTAACCTTCTCCTGTGAGATGAGAGACACCCACAGACATACGGGATACAGCACTAAGAAGAGCGTCTCTTGAATTACTGCACCCTGTGTACCATTCTCTAGTTTCCAATTTCTCAAATATTTAACAGCAGCACTGGCCCAGAGACCAGCCACCCACAGCTTGGTATCCACCACACACACAGCGCACAATTACCTGGCTTACCTGATGGTATTCAATGCGCCGAGCAGGCTGAACTATACTGGCAGAACAGTGAATTCTTCACTATAACAAGTGAGACAAACACAAGCCACTGCCGGTTTGCCCAGCCAGTTCCTCTCCCCCATCTCAAGTTTTCTGCATTCTTGACCATTGGAATAGGTAAACTATCCACCAGCCAGGTACTACAAGCTCACTGTACAAGCTTACGCAGGATAGCAGCACCCATTAAATACTGGATGCAGTACACAGACCCTCATGTGGCCAAGTACATGGATTATCAACCATTTTGCAACTTGCTTGTAGAACACTCAATTTTAAGACCTTAGTAGACTATCCGAAGACTATTTTCACAACTGCAGTGCTAAGACTCCAGTACAGCTTGGTCTAGAAATACTCCAAAATCCACAGGCAACTGCATTTAGATGTTAATACAAAGAGCTACTGAATCAAGACCTCTGCTCTGAACACTAGCAAATGTCTGATACTTAACCACAGATCCACAGAGTTGGTGCTGGCTCTGGCTTGGATGTGCTCGCTCACGTTTAGAGAGCAGGGAGCTTACCAGTAACACAAGCCTACGTTTCTGGTTTTGTCCACCTCATTAGAAGATGGTCTGCAAAGGAACTCTACATTGCAATACCCCAATGTGTACTGTCTAAAGAGTCTTCAAAATCTTTGCCAGCAAGTTTTGTCTTCTTGACCTCAATGTGCCAAGTTATTACTTGAAGCATCACTCCAACAACTTCAGCATTTAGGATTATTTCAACTCCCTCTACAGATACGGATTTGTAGTGTTCATTAAGAAGCTGTGACACTAAGGCACCAGCAGTACTGGTGTTGATGAAATGAGGGAGTAATTTCTTTAAGTCAGGTTTTTGTTTCCAGAAATGCTCAATCTAATTATGGAGAAAGAATGTTTACTTCTCTTCAACAGTTCTCTGTGCATGTAATATGATGCAGGTAACTGATGTATCTACAAATATAATACTGATTTTAAACAAGTGAGAGGTTTTCCATTATTTGAATTTAAAAGGCTATATAATTGTGTCTCCTTAGCAGTTTTAAGTATATATGCTATTATAATATCATTTAGCCTTCTGGCATGTTTTTGAAACACATTATCACTTTCTTACATATGTAAATAGCTGCAAGTTTGGGTCTACTCTGTTGGGATTTTTTTTTTCCACATGGAAGGGAAGATAACAGAAGCAGCTAGCTGAAGAAGTCATTCCTCCCTACATCTTGTGCTGTGAACCCCAGTGACTAGGACAGAGCCAAGGATGCAGCTGTTATCACCCCACATACAAGGAAGTGAATAAACTGGAGGATTCCAAGTGTCCTTAATGGCTTGGGGAAAGAGACACTTTTAACTTCCATATTAATATACAAATTTCACATTCGCATTCTTGAATGACCAAAATACAAAGGAGATGATTTGTAACTTTTATACTATGCCTTAAAGTTTTAGAAAACCAGCATCCTGTTAATGCATTAAAAGTATGCCTCCACCTTGCAGTTAGCCAAATCATACAAGATTTCTGTTGCTTTTGAACACGGATGAGTTTCCATTCCACTGACAGGCTATCAGACAAGCCTGGTAGCAGGGATTATTTTTTCATCTCACTATACAAATTACTAAGGATCAACTGTGGAAAGTTTTCACAGGTATCTATGTCACTTTTTTAATCTGCTAATTCATATGCGATGAGATTCATTTTAAAGATTTTATTCCCCCTCATTTCCTTAAAACCTGAAGTGGATGTCCCAGTTTACGAGGGGACCTGCTGCAGAGCAGATTTCCTTAGAGCCTTCTTCACTTTATCGGGAAATTCACATGTCGTTATACATCTCCTGAAGACTCCAGAGGAGTTAAAACGAGCCTCCGCTGCTCTGAAGTTTCACCTTGTCACACCCAGCTCAAAGCGGTGGTTTTCAGGACTGACCACCCCTTAACGACCCAGGGGAAGGTCCTGGCGGCGGGGATCTGGAAGCCGAGACGGCTCTTCCAGCCACCCGACGTGGCTACGGCGCAGGCGAACCTCTGCAGATGGTGGCGCGCCCACCGCACCGCTCCCCTCGCAGCGGGGCCGATGCACGGCACCGATGGCAGCAGCATCCCCGCTCCGCCTGCTCCCCGCCACCAAAACCGCTCGCCCCCCCGAGCAACGCCCGCTTCAACAGCAACAGCTCGGGCGACCAGCGGCTTCCACCCACACACCCGCCCCGCCACCAAGCCCGGCGGCCCCCGCGACATCCTTACCCCATGGCGGCCGGCGGCGCCGGGCACCGGCGGTGCCGCGTCCCCGGGGCGCTCCTCGCCGCACCGGCAGCTCCGCAGCCCCGTGGCGGCGGGCCGCTGCGCTGGGCTCGCCGCGCAGGCCCGGGGTGGGCGGGGGGGGGGGAAGGCGGGGGGGGGGCCGCGCCGCCGGCTCGCAGCCGCCGGGCCGAGCGGGGCCGCCCGCGCCCTAGGGAGCGCCCCCCGCGGGCCGGGCTCTCATGGCCGCCCGCCCCGCCGGGCGCCCGCAGGCAGCGGCTCCGGCCCCCGGGCGGGCGCTGACGGCGGCTGCGGGGGAAGACGGGTCCCCTCCTGCGGGCGGTCGCCTTCTCCGCGAGGGGCTGGCGGCGGCTGCGGCGCTTCTGGCTGGGACGTGAGCGGCCGCCGAGGGCTCCGTGCGCCTCAGAGGCGGAGCGGGATGGGGCAGGCGGTGCGCGCAGGGCTCCACGCCGCCGCTCCCCCTACCACCCCCACCGGCAGCGCGGCGGGCACCGATGCATTTTCCCGAGGAGGCTGAGCGAGCCGCCGCACCGGCGCTGGCATCGGGCTCCCGGCGTGAGGCGGCTGGCGGCGGGCTGCGGCCGCGCGTCGCCGGCGGGCACCGGAGCGCCGCGCTCCCCCGATCCGCCCGCCCGCCCACCCCCGGCTGCGGAGACGCGGGGCGCCGCTCCTCCTTCCCGCGGCGGCGGGTCCGCTCCTCGCCGTCACGCCTTCTTCTGCGGCGAGCGGGCGGGCATCGTCCTGGGGCGCGGCGGGTCGGTCACTGCCAGCGGGCGGCGGGAGGGGGCGGCCGCCGCCGAGCCGCGCTCCTCTGCGGCGGGGCCGCGGGCTCAGCCCCGCCGGTGGGACGGAGGGAGGGAGGGCGCGATCGCCGCGTCAGGCGGTGCCCGGCTGCTCCGGCGCCCCCGAGCCGCTGCCTCTGCTCGCTCGCATCCCCCGCCTCCGCCTCACACCTCCGCCACCGCCCGCCCGTCCCACCCGCGGTGGGCAGGCGCAGCCGCTGCCCGCAGCCCGCGCCTCCGTCCCGCTCCTCCCGGGGGAAGGGATGGGATAGGATGGGAAGGGGAGAACCGAGCCGGGCCGGGCCCCGCCGCGCCCTGCCCTACAGTCCCCCGCGCACGGCGCCAGACGCGGCCAGCCTGCTCCTGCTGGCGGCTGCACCTGCTGGCTCTGCCTCCATCCTCCGCCCGGGGAGCTTTAAATAGCACACGTCACCGCGCTCCCCTACGCACCGACGTCACGCCCCGCTCCCGGCGCTGACGTCACCGGGGTGCGGGGGATGATGTCAGAGTGGTCCACGGCGCCGGAAGCTCTTCTATAATAGGGAATGGCGGCGGAGGGCGGGGGGGGACGGACTCGGGGCCCGCCGCCTCCGTGCACCGCCTCGGGGCGCTGGCGGCGGGGCGGCCGCACCAACCCCTCCCGCCCCCGCCCCCGCCCCCGCCCCCGCCCCCTGCGGCGCCGTCTCCACGGCAACGCCGCGCCCGGCTGGGGCGGTGAGGCGCGGCCTGCGGCGTGGCGCGGAGGGCCGGGGTGCGGGTGCCTCCCGAGGCCTCCGCCCGGGGGGTGGGGGCGGCAGGGCGCCCCGCTCCGAAGGCAGCTGATGCCCTGCCCGAAACACGGGCCGGCAGCGTCGTCCCCCCGCCCCGCAGCCCCGCGCCGTGCTTCGCCAGCGCGTCACACCCGACAGCGCTGCCGGCCGAACGGGAAGGCAGCGCAGCAGCCATGCTAAAAATCGCCCCAAAAACATGTAGGTTTCAGCACGTCCGTGCCAGTCAGTGGTACCGCACCGAAACAGCCAGCACCGGGAGCTTGCCAGATCCTGCTGGGTTTTGCTACGTCCTTCAATGGTGCCATGCGAACAGATGGCGTGGTGTGGCTGCTCCTAACCCCACAGAGCAGCCCCAGCTCCAGCACCACACACTGCCTTCCACGGCACTTGCCTCACCTTTGGTTCAGCAAGTACTTCCATTAACTCCCCCAAGTATGTATGAACGTTAGGTATAACTGCTCCTAGAGAACGCCAATGACATCGGGACACTCCAGGTGGAACGTGCATCCCAGCTCCTTGCTGCTTCTAGGACCACCTTCAATATTTTCATGGTATTTTCCTGCTTAAGCAATGCTGTAGCCACCGCAGGCATAATAAACTATAATGAGTGTAAGAGGGAGATACCAATAAGACACTAGATGACAAACCCCACATAAAAATGGAAAAAGACCCAAGCTTACTAACGGGCGTTATGGCACTGCAAAACGTGACAAAACCAACAATGGTATGTTCTCAGCTGTTGTTTTAACAAAAGGTTGGTTGTCCTCTCATAAGATCTCCACTACCTGGGACCAAGTGTATCCCACGAAGAGACTGGAATGAAAGCCAACAAAAGGATTTACCTAACAATCTGATCTCTCCAGCATAAGGATAGACATTTTCAAAGGTTATTTAATTTGCACATGCACGTGTTTCACAGACCCTTGCTTCAACATTTTGACCTATAAAAGTAATCAGCTATGGGAAGACAAATTAAATATCAAGGGAAACCGCCTCCAAACAAAAACAAGTCTAAGAAACCTGGCATGAATCATTCCTAGCAGTAGCAGCGAGGCAGACTGCCTCACAAGGGAGAAAACAACAGCTTCTTCAGTTTCCCATTTCTCAGACAATATCTCATAACCTAAAGTGAAGGCACTGAGCTACAAAAACTTTAGACTGAGAAGCAACAGACTTGGGTTTGTTGTGGGCAATGCTCAGAACATGCATAGAATAGAATCATAGAGTCATAGAATGGTTTAGGTTGGAAGGGATCTTAAAGATCACCTAGTTCCAACCCCCTGCCATGGGCAGGGACACCTCCCACTAGACGAGGTTCCTCAAAGCCCCATCCAGCCTGGTCTTGAACGCCTCCAGGGATGGGGCATCTATAACCTCTCTGGGAAACGTGTGCCAGTGTCTCACCACCCTCATAGTGAAAATTTTCTTCCTGATATCAAATCTAAATCTCCCCTCTTTCAGTTTAAAACCATTACCCCTCGTCCTATTGCTCCACTCCCTGATACGGAGTCCCTCCCCATCCTTCCTGTAGGCCCCCTTTAGGTACTGGAAGGCTGCTATAAGGTCTCCCCGGAGCCTTCTCTTCTCCAGGCTGAACAACCCCAACTCTCTCAGCCTGCCTTCATAGGAGAGGCGCTCCATCCACAGTTATGATGAGGCTGCATGACTTTTCTGGACTGCCATTGTAATTTCTTGGTTGGGTTTCACGTACTAACTCTGAAACACGTGAAGCTCTATGTATTTTCCACTAAAAATCAAATTAGATGTACAGCCTTCTATCCATAAAACTGTTTGAGGCAGTCCCTGGTGTGGGTGGGGGAAAGATGAAGATCCACAACAGTTCTTTCTTCCCTATGATAAGAGTGGTAAGAGTGAAAGAGACTATGATCAAAAATAATTCAGACTAGGCAAGCGTAAACAACACACAGCTGATAAATATATTACTTGATGTCAAGTAGCTAGGAGCCTAGATTCATTAGCTTCTAAAAGTCCCACATGACATTTTGGATGCAGAAACAGCAGGTCAACAGCAAAGAAACTAAGGCTCTAAATCCACATATGAGTAACTCTGTTGCATCATTTTTGTTCTTTCAGCTCAAGCTCACACACTAATGCAAATGCTTTAGTATTTCATTATGTCCAGAGTATTTTGTTTAGCTATCACAGAGATGGCTCCATCTGTCTCTGCCTTTCAACTTGTTCACATATTTGGCTTGCATGAAGTATGTTTTCCCACCGTATGGGTGCAAAACCAGAAATCCCTGAGACTGAAGATAAAAGAAAAAATATAAAAGAAAGCAAACATACACTGAGCCCTGGGGGAAAGAATTGCGTGTTCACTTGAGAATGAGAGGTGTGAACAGATTCAGGGGCAAAGCACTGCTATCTCCAGAACAATCCCGTGTGGGATACCAAGAGTGTCTTTACTGACTTGTGAAATGCCTTATATATTTCATGCTCCTCTCTATAATAAAATATGAGTACTGGGACAGATGATAGAATCCTGGTTGGGGGAACAGAGGTGTAGGGACAATGAAAGCATCACTCCAAGTACATCTCATGGTTCATCTTTATTTTCTCTTAATTCTTCATTTAGACAGTGATAATGGTTATTACAGTTAAGTGTGGAAGCTCCACATAGTTGATTACTTCCATATTTATTGTTACTGTTTCTCCAAGTATGAGTGAGCTTCCTCCAAGCCTTAAGCTTTGTCTCAATTAAAACCTTTTGCAATTTTGATCAGTTTCCAGGTTGATTTGGTTGAGTTAACATTATTTGTCTTGTGGAAAAAGCCTTTGTTTGTGCTTGCCAAGCTTACTGAAATCACTTCTCTGCCTGCCATTCTCCAAATTAATATTTGGTACAAAAACATGGTGACATCCATCAGTGAAGGCTGAACTGTACAGGCAGGTACAAAGAAAGCAAACTAGGCCACTGAATCATAGACATTAACAGGAGAAACAATACACAATCACCTCATGTTGAAGACTGAAATAATGTAACATGGAGAAATTAAATAGTGATGACAAGAGGCTCAGCTCTAAGTTGGTTGTTTGAGGTTTTTTCCCCTTCTATTTTAGAACACTTATTTAGAGCCCTCTGCTGGAGGCAGTCTTGAGCTGTAGAGCACCCTGCCTGATGGAAACTATCAGCAGGTCAGTAGCTGTTATTCCGCAATGCCACAATCAAACAAGAGATGGATGGCTTCAGGCAGGGCAGAGCACAGGGTGGTGCAGGAGAAAGGCTGTTGTCTGCTGCTCTGAAGTAGCATATTCCTGGCATGTACATCCATAGCCAACAATCGAGCTGCCAAACCCTGTTCTGACACCCTTGCCCTGAATGGCCAACCAGTTCGGGCAACACCTGTAATCTTGGCAGCAGTATCAATACCTCTGAAAGGAGTGTTGGGTTGAACCTCCCGGTGGGATATCTGTAGATGGAAAAAAACCAGATGGCTGTGCTGTCTGAATCTCAAGCCTGCTGAGTATCAACCCAGCCACTGGTCTGGCCAAAGTTCTAGAAGCGCAGCAGAACAGAGCTGGAAAAGCAAGAAGCACTGCGAGGGTCTGCATTTTGCCTCTCTTGCATGGTACCTCTGTTTTCTCCATGCAAAACCAGATCTGTACCACTTGATTGCACATGGTTAGGAGCTACTATTCCTACGGAAAAGACAAACATGCTTGTAAGAGACAGGGAAATCCCATTTCACTCAACAAAGCACTGAAAATATTTGAACTGCAATTCCTTGTTCAGCTCTGTTCAGCACATTCAAAAAACAGGAATTCTAGCACACCAAAACCAGAGGAAAACTCTAAGGTTGCTTAGGGAACATCAGAGCCATTGTTTGAGAATAGGAAATAAAAATTAGCTTGTTTGGTTTATCCAAGCAAAATCCAATACAACACACTATTATGCTCTCTAAATATTTTGGCTGAGGTTAACACAAGCAAGGGAGCAAAAAGAGCTATTAAAGGGCAAAAGAATAAATGAGTATAAACTTGCTATAAATATTTTTTCCTGGCACTCCAAAGGTTGTTGATCTTCAAAGAGCTGGTAGCTTCAAGAGCAGACTTCCAAAATAAGGACTGGGTGCAAAAGAAACAATTACTGAAAAGTAATCACAGATGGCAGCCATCACTGCCTCCGTGTGGGAGGAGGTGAGGGTAGTTGGAAGGACAGAGACATCCTTCCTCCGGTGGCTCTCATGCAGCCTGCAGACACTACTTCCTCCAGAGCTCTGGGCTGGGGTACTACTGCTGCTCCCTTACAGGAGCTGCTGTTTGTTTTAAGACCAGATGAGCGTAAATTACAAAATCCCCAGGGAAACTGTGGATGTTTATTCCCTTTGAAGATGAGGAAGCCAGCACCTCACACTTCCCTCACTCCTCATGCATTGCTGCTATTTTGTGTCTCTTCCTTCCTCCTACTCCTTTATGCCTTTTCCTTGCCCTCCTTTCTCCTGTCTAATCACAAATCTCCCTCCCCACACACATGCTTCTTTCAGTGAGTGGGATCACTTCTCCATCATTTTCCTTGGAGAATCTGTGTTTAAGTTATAAATGAAGTAGAGAAAAGAGGGGAAGAGAGTAAAAGGCACCCTTTTCCCTGAGCCCAAGATTTCTATCTGTATTTTCATCAGTCTTGAAAAATCGTCACTGTCATATCAGGTGGGCCTGGAGGGATTCTGGAGGAATTCACCATTTTTAATCCTGGAATAGATGAAGAGACCTAGAGTGTTGCCTTCTATTCAAGTACATGCGGTACTCTCAAACTAAGACTAGATTTGTTTTTGAAAGCAAGTGTATGACATAATTCCCTGAGATGCCTTATGGTCCAATATTTCTAACTCTGTCCTGTTGCCAGTGAATGCTCGTTTTCCGGCACCCACTTCCAACATTTCATTGTCTTACCACCAGAAATAGATCGCACATCTCCTACACAGCTCTGTGGCACTACACCCCTACAGGAATTTTTTAAAGATACTGAGCCCTGAGTAATGCTTTCATTTCTTAGTCAGGTTTATCAGTAGCTGTTATTTCCTCCATGTTTTTTCTGACCATACAAAAAGCACAGTTTATGCCAGTAGACTGATTATGTCAGCTTGACATTTCTGTCTAATTACTCCAAGTTTTTCTAGATACATCACTCAGCTTTGCTTCCCCAAATCCTCGCAGATATTTTTGCAGTTTCAGCTGAAGATGCCGAAAATATTCTAAAAAAACAGTGTATTTTTTCCTTGGGAGTTTTGAATTGTAGCAATAATGGCATTGTGAATCTGAAACCTCTCCAACAGCATTCCTTTCTTGGCAAAACTGTACTTGCACACAATGAGTCTTCTTTTCTAGTGCGTTCTCTGTGGATCCCATCTGAGACACCACATGCTGATGAAAAGTTTTTTCAGTCATATTTACATTGTAGACAATATGGTCTGTGTTTTCAGAAAGAGTAAGTCATAGCAATCATATGGCATTTCTCTTTTTTGTCACTCCTGCCAAACCAGACCAAGCTGATTTACAGTAGAACTAAAAAATTCCAAACATCACCCATGATTTCTGTATCCATTCTTCCTATCTTTGAAGTAACAGGTTATTAACCTGTTTTTATTTCTCAGGGTTTGCAAGCTTGTAGTGTATGAAGTACTCATTCACTAGTGAAGTTACGAGATTGCCTTAGAATAATTAGCTTATGTTTTTAGCAGTTCTTCTTTACTATTTATTTTTTAAAAGTTCTTGTAGATGTTCTAATAATAGCACCTGTGAATATTTGAATAAACTGATTAATTTTGTGCCTGAGTTTTCCTTCTTAGAGGTGAGTTTTCCTGAGACTTTGAAGAAGTCATATTTGGAGAAAATTGTGCTGTATTTCTGTAAATCTTTCCGTGAAGAACATCCAGAATTTCCAACTATTTCCACAGAGTTTCCATGCACTTGGGCTTCAGCTGCTGCTGCGAATGAAATCCGAGCATACACACCATTTTTTCTCCATGTGAGAAAATTTTCACCAAGCTTCAAGAAGCACTAACATCTTCATTTTGTGAAGCAGAAAAATGAAATTTGGCCATAAATATTCTGAATATCTTTTTTTTTTCACTTTTAGTTTTCTTTCATTCCTCTAACAGGGTGGTCCCATTTACAACAGGCTAAACTTTGAAAAAAAAATTACTTTTCACACACACTTGGGAATTTACATACAAATCTCTAAAATGCCATTCTGCAGCTCAGGCTTAAGAGAGAAGATGACTTTGAGACTAGGACCAGCTTGATAAAAAGTCAGACCAGCTTTTCACATTATAGGAAAACAGTCAGAAGTCTAAGTGGAAACCATGAGAAACGGCAGTCAAGGGGGTGGGAACCAGTGAATCAAGAATGAAACAGAGGCTGGATAAAAACCCAGGGCTAAAATCCAGTGAGAGAAGCTTGAAAAAAGTTAACAGGCAGGGAAACAATGAAAAACTAGGATGGGGAAAATCTAAGCTGGAGGGCAGAAGGGAGGCTTCAGACTGGCAGGGCAGTGAATAGAGAAGTCTGATGTCTAGAAGTTAGAACTGGCAAGTCAAAGATAATACAGACCTGAGGAGTCAAAAGAGGAGAGGGTGATATGTGGTGTGACAGAGGGGACAGAACTGTTCAAAGCTGATGGGTGAAACTGGAGTCTGCTCACCAGGGCAACCAGTTCCTCGCGATTGTAAAGGATGTCCTGATAGTAAAGGACCCAGTGTGTCATTCCTTTGCTGTCAGAACACAGCAGTGAAACCCACAGGCTCCACTGGCATTTCAGCCCTGTCCCGTGCTGCCGGTGTAATGGTGGTAAACTGAAAATTGTACTAGTGATTCTGAAGAGTCAAGTAACAACGTGCCTCCATCCTGCTGGTGGGCCATGTGGACCATATGATGCCACAGGGTGGGATCTGTCTTTTATGGTTCAGATGTTTGAAGGATATTCAGAGGAGTTCTACAAATGAGGATGTACAGGCAAACTTTGTTATTTCCTTTTTGCACAGAATTCCTGCAGATCTTTAAGGATGACATCCATAGAGCACAAGGGCTCTCAATACCCAGGTGTAAGAAATCAGGAAAGGAGGGCAAGAGACTGGCATGTCTGAGTCAAGATCTGCTGGTCAAACTAAAGGGCAAGAAGGAAATGCACAGGCAATGGAAGCAGGGACAGGTATCCTGGGAAGAGTATAGGGATGCTGCCTGGTTGTGGAGGGATGAGGTCAGGAAGGCCGAGGCACAGCTGGAGCTGAACTTGGCAAGGGATGCAAAGAGTAATAAGGGCTTCTACAGGTACGTCAGCCAGAAAAGGAAGGTCAAAGAAAGTGTATCTCCCTGATGAGTAAGACTGTCAAACTGGAAACAATGGATGAGAAGGCTGAGGTACTCAACAACTTTTTTACCTCAGTCTTCACTGGCAATCTCTTTCCTCACACCTCTCCAGTGGAAGGACCGCAAGTCAGGGACTGGGAGAGCAAAGTCTCTTCCACTGTAGGAGAAGATCAGGTTCATGACCAGCTGAGGAACCTGAACATACAGAAATCTATGGGACCTGATGAAATGCATCCCAGAGTCCTGAGGGAACTGGCTGATAGAGTTGCCAAGCCACTCTCCATGATATTTGAAAAGTCATGGCAGTCAGGTGAAGTCCCCGGTGACTGGAAAAAGGGAAATATTGCACCCATTTTAAAACGGGTAGAAAGAAGGACCTTAGGAAATACCGACTTCTCAGCCTCACCACTCTGCCTGGGAAGATCATGGAACAGATCCTCCTAGAATCCATGCTAAGGCACATGAAGGACAGGGAGGTGATTTGAGGCAGCCAGCATGGCTTCACCAAAGGTAAGTCCTTCCTGACCTAGCTGCTTTCTATGATAGACTGACATCAGTGGAAAAAGGGAAGATCTATGGATGTTGTCTATCTGGACTTCTGTAAGGCCTTTGATACGGTCCCCCTCAATATCTTTCTCTCTAAATTGGAGATATAAGGACTTGATGAGTGGACTCTTTGGTGGAGAGGAGTTGGTTGGATGGTTGCATCCAGAGGCTAGTGGTCAATGGCTCAATATCCAGATGGAGATGGGTGACCCTCAGGAGTCTGTATAGGGACCAGTATTATTCAGTATCTTCATAAATGACATAGCCAGTGGGATTCAGTGCACCTCCAGCAAATTTGCAGATGACACTAAGCTGAGTGGTGAGGTTGACAGACCTGAGAGATGGGATGCCATCCAGAGGGACCTGGACAAGCTCGACAAGTGGGCCCATGTTGAACCTTCTGAGGTTCAACAAAGCCAAGTGCAGGGTCCTGCACCTGGGTTGGGGCAACCCCTGGTATCCATGCATACTGGGGGATGAAGGGATTGAGAGCAGCACTGCCAACAAGGACTTGGGGGTACTGCTGGATGAAAAGCTGGAGATGAGCCAGCAACATGCACTCGCAGCCCAGGAAACCAACCGTATCCTGGGCTGCATCAAAAGAAGCGTGGTCAGCAGGTCGAGGGAGGTGATTCTGCCCCTCTAGTCCACTCTCGTGAGACCCCACCTGCAGTCTTGTGTCCAGCTCTGGAGCCCTCAGCACAAGACAAACATGGACCTGTTGGAGTGAGTCCAGAGGAGGGCCACGAAGATGATCAGAGGGCTGGAGCACCTCTTCCATGATGACTGGTTAAGAGAGCTGGGGTTGTTCAGTGTGGAGAAGAGAAGGCTCCAGGGAGACCTTATTGTGGCCTTTCAGTACTTAAAGGGAGCCTACAGGAAAGATGGGGATTAACTTAGTAGCAGTGCTTCTTGCAACAGGACAAGGGGTAATGGTTTTAAACTAGAAGATGGAAGATTCAGGCTGGATATAAGGAAGAATTTTTTTAATCTGAGGGTGGTGAAACACTGGCACAGCTTTCCCAGAGAGGTGGTAGGTGCTCCATCCCTGCAAACATTCAAGGTCAGGTTGGACGGGGCTCTGAGCAACCTGATCCAGTTGAAGATGTTCATTGCAGGGGAGGCTGGAGGAGATGATCTTTAAAGGTCCCTTCCAACCCAAAGCATTCTGTGATTCTATGACAATGCACACACACATAAAATTATACAAGCAACCTCATTCCTGTCATTTCCTAACCCTGAATAATTGGCTTTATATTTGAATTCTGTTGGCATAGTCTGGCATAGTTTTTCCTATACCTAAGATTTATGTAAAGGGGTTGAGGTTTTTCTTCTCACAAATCAGTGAAATAGAGAAATCAGACTGGGATGTTACCTTTCTGCTCCATCTCTGTTCCCATTTTCTTCTGTGTTTTGTGATTCCCTTTGTCTTTTCAGTGTACTTTTACACTCTCGACACTGTTCATTAAATGACCTTAACAAGCTCTGTAATAGCCCAGCAGAACCAGCATATTAATTAACCATACAATATCTATCTTGGTGCTTGTCACAGCAGGAAATTTAGCTAAAACCTTTGACACATTCCCCGCTGGGACACCGTGCAGCCACCTCACGGTGACACCGCCGCCGTTCTTGCCATTCTCCGGCCCAACAGCCCTTGCCCCTCACACACACTCTCCGGGGGCGCCTTGTGCCCGTCCCTCAGCTCCTCCCCACCCCGGCGCCACCGCCCGCTCTGGCGGGCTCAGCTGGGCCCTGGGGCGGCTCCCTCGGAACCGGCTGGAGCCGGCTGGAGCCGGCCCCGGCTGGAGCCGGCCGCGCCCGGCGCGGGGCAGCCCCGGCGGCTCCTCACGGCCCGGCCCCGCCGCCCTGGGGGTTAGAAGTGGCCACGGTGGAGCAAGCCAGATAACTGGGGGTTCTAACAGAGGGGTGGGAGCAAGGCTGAGCCCCGAGTCGCTGCTGTCAGCAGACGGCTCCTGCCACGGTGCCATGGGCAAAGGCGTGGCCTGCCTCAACATGGCTGCCGGGTGCCCCTGGTGAGCCCGCGGGCAGAGGGCTGAGGGGCGGCCGCCCCGGCCGTCGGGAGGCAAGGAGATGTTCTCTGCCCACAGCTGTACTCCCACTCTGAGCAGCAACTGCTTCATAAGGGCTGGAAAGGCAGCGTTTTTGCAGGAGTTCATTAAGTGGCTGGCTGGCCTCTCACAAGGCAGATGAACGCACCCTGTCCTCAGCCGCAGCCAGCTGTGCAAAAGAGGCATGCGATCTCCTTTTTTGTTTTTTTTTTTAAAAAAAAAGGAGCGTTTCCTAAAGGGTCTCCTTAAAAATTACTTTTCTCTCTTAACATCTAGACAGTTTCAAAAGACTTTTTCTGCAATCAAAAAATTTCTGTCGTTTGAGTAGGAAATGTACTATATTTTTTAATAAATCCAAATAGATTGAGCCCTCCTCAAGCAATTGAAGCTTAGAGTCTTAGTGCAGGTAGTCTTAGTTGTCTGAAATGAAAGCAAATCGTATTTTGCTATCATTTTGGCATTTTAATTGTTTCTTTGATGTGTCTTCATTTTAAAGCTAGCTCGCCTCTCTGTTTCTTGTAGGCTAATACTAAATTTATTATTTATTCTTTATTTATTTGCTTTCACTCTCTACCAGAATGTTGTCTTGGCAGCAGTTAAGATCTTAAAGAATTTATGCCTATTCAACAGGAAAAGAAGCATATTGTGAAGGTTGCAGTAGTTACATTACAGCTACATGTATTTAGGGTAATGTTAGATCTTGAGTGTGAAATGAGTTATGAGTATAAAACGGCGTACAAATGAGGAAGGAAAAGCATGATGTGTCCGTTCAAGAAGAACTAGGATAATACCTTTTTACCACTATGGTTCTTCAAAAATTCAAAAAACATATCCTTAGCAAGTGGTGAGAAATAGAGAAGTCAGCACATTTACTTACGCTCCAATGCCCCCAGACTGCAAATAGTTGTGTACATGAATTGTCCAGTATATATGATAGGAAAGTATGTGCTTAACTGTTTGTAGTATTCAGGTCTGCGTTATTTCTGAGGGTGAGCAGTCAGCTACTTTATTACCTCAGTTGTAAGAGCAAGTATATTATTGACAGATGCTTTTGCCATTAAAAGATATGGTTTATCCAAAGGCTCGGTAGCATATCAATATGCACAGAAAAAATACTGCCCCCACCAGTACTCCTATACTGGCATCTAACAAACAATATATTAGGATATTATTTCCTACAGCTCTTCATCTCTCTGAACATGGATCACAATTGGAAATTATATGGAAAGCATATAATTACAGTTTACATGATTTTACCTCTTCTCTATTAGAAGAATGTTTTTATTACTTTTTGCTGTTCAGAACCTCTAACTGTAGTTTTGATTTACCTTTGCGTAAGCAAGACACACCAGCTTCCCTCATGCCCCCACACCCCCAAATATAAGAGCAATTTCTCTTAAAAGTAGCACTGACAGATATGTTACAGCATTACTAAGGAAGAATACTGGCATTAGCTTTGAGCTCTTTGTGGAAACTGACATAGAGGGAACAGGATTTGTTGTTCTGTAATTTTGGCCAAAATGTTCTGGCTAGTTCAAGAGCTTTCAGCAAACCGCTACCCCCGAGTTCCCCGAGCCTTATGGTATTGGCAGTAACAGAGCACCAAGCTCTGCAGCCCTCTTTTGTCATCCTTTCCTGTATTGTGGAAGAGCTGGGATCTTCATGGGTAGGAAGCAAGGGGACAGCAAGGGAAATACAGGTAAACTTTGCTCAGCAAGAGAAAAAAAAACCTGTGACCTTAAGTTTTACTGGAAAGCTTCTAAACAGAGTTTTGTGAAAACAAGTTATCTATCTATCTGTCTGTCTATCTGTCTATCTTTCTGTCTCCTTATACTTTCTGAAAGGCATTTTTCTTGCTTAGAACTATGGATTTTGTGTTATGATTCATACCACCAGTGACACTCACATGATACATCCCTTACAGTAACTTATCTTTACCAAGGGACGCGGAGAAAACTCAACGTACTTTATACCATTGAGGTAACTAATTTACAAACATCGACCTTTTCCTTACCAGCTGCATGCAGTCCTAGCGTCAGGTATGTCACAGGGGGAAGGACACAGCTGCAATCAGTGGATGTAAGACCTTGCTGTACTGCACGCATCACCCCATTGCTATGCAGTGCTGCAGCTTTTCTCCCATGGTAGGAGTCGGATCACCAAATGAGCATGTGCTCCTTGTGACAGGCACCAAGGCTTGGAGCTGCCAGTACACAAAATACAGCTTCTCAGCATCTGCGTTGTGGGGGACATTGAAGAAATCTCGTGCATGAGAAGGATGAGTGTCAGCAGCTTATGTGGTCATGTTATAGGTGTTGCTGAGATCTTTGTTCAATATATTTTTTCAGGGTCACTTAGCAAATAGATTCGTATGTTCCAAGTTCAATGAAAAATGCAGTTGAGGAAAAAGTACCTGAAGGATTATTCCACAGGAAAAATATTAGTGGCTCCTCTCCCCAGTACCAGGGCAGAGAAAAAAACTCATAAAGGGTAATTATCCTCCCCCTACAGCAAAAGGTTGGAAGACGTGGCTAGACTATTTCTTCCTTCCAGGATCTTGCTAATCTGATCCTGACAATTTTAAGGTGTGATTGAGAAAGTAAATATAAGGTAAAATAAAAGCGTCCTCTTTCACTTCTTCCTATGTTTTGCTCTGTACATTACCTTTTAAGCAGGATCCTTCCTTTCTCCTGATGATCAACACACCACAGTAAAAATGGAAGTGGGATGCAGGATCAGTCAGCAGGCAGAGATGGCAAAAAGATACCTAATGCACACTAATGCCCTCTCTTTTTCCTTCTATTTCAGCTTAAAAGGAAGGTTAGCATAATCAAAAATTAAATAATTATGACCAAAGATTAAAATATTTTACAGAAATTTGAGTTGGGTATGAACTTTGCATACAAATAGGCATAAGCAGCTGCCAGACATTTTCAGAAATCACAGAATAGTGTGACCACCCTCACCGTGAAAATGTTTCTTTCTACCTTTAAATAGAATTTCCTGTATTTCAATTTGTACCCATTGCCTCTAGTCTAGTCACCGAATACCACTGCAAAAAGCCTGTCTCTGTGTTCTTTAATCCCTCCCATCAGATATTGATAAACATTGATAAGATCCTGAGCATGAGGGATGGACAAGGTGACCTCCAGACGTCCCTCCCAACCTCAAACATACTGTGATTGTGTGATTCTGTGGTTCAGATGAAGCGACTCAGAAAGAAATCCCAGCTCTCTCAGCCTTTCCTCTTATGGGAGATGTTCTTGAGGGTGCCCAAAAGTTGGGATGAAGTTCTGAGGCTTGCATAACTGTGCAAAGCTCATGCCAGGGTTTCTGGGTGCAGGCTCAAGAGCGAGAGACTGAGATGAGTCTTACAGCCCTCTGGTAGTTTTTGTGGCCCTCCTCTGGACCTCCTCCAACAGATCCATGTCTTTCTTGTACTGAAGACCCCAGAGCTAGATGCAGTGCTCCAGGTGGGGTCTCACGAGAGTAGAGTAGAAGCGGAGAATCACCTCCCTTGACCTGCTGACCATGCTTCTTCTGCAGCCCAGGATACGGTTGGCTTTCTGGGCTGCGAGTGCACATTGTTGGCTTGTATCCAATTCTTCAGCCACCACTATCCTCTGAGTCCCTCTCTGCAGGGCTCCTCTCAACCCATTCACCACCCAGTATGTATTGATATTGGGGATTGCCCCAACGTAGGTGCAGGACCTTGCACTTGGCCTTGTAGAACTTCATGAGGTTTGAAGGGCCCCACTACTCAGGCCTGTCAGGGTCCCTCTGGAAGACATCCCTTCCCACCAGTGAACCAGCTGCACTGCTCAGCTTGGTGCCATCTGCAAACATGCTGAGGGCACAATCAATCCCACTGTCCATGTCATCAATGAAGATATTGTGTATGGATGCTTGAAGGACATGACATATTACTAGTTTCTATTTGGACATTGAACCATTGTTCATGGCCCTGTGGAAATGTGCAAGGCTCATGCCAGGGTTCCTGGGGGAAGGCTCAAAGGTGGGAGACTGGGGTGGGTCCTGCTGGATGCTGAGGAAGTAGCAGGTTTCAGTCCGTGGCAGAAGCGTGCTTTGCTCAAATGGCAGTCTGTGTCTTGATGGCTGCTGAAATCCCAGGATGCTCAGGGTTTGGAGCTTTGCTTTCCTGACCGAGACCAAGCCAAGGTGTGCGAATCAATAGACGGGCCACATTCCCCTGCAACAGCTTTTGGGAAGCAGGCAGGCTGTCCCCAGAAGAGCAACCCCCTCATGGGGGAGCCTGGAGGATCAGGCTGCTGTTGTAGAGAACTGTCAGAGAAAGGCTCGGAGGGCTGTGATGGGAGGATGACAGGGGCTGTTTAGGTGTGGAGCTGCTGGCAGGAGGCCCCAGTGGGGACAGGGCTGTCAGCATGGCCCCTGTCCATGGCACCAGACTTGCAGGTCTTCAGGACAGGCGGCCTGTGGCTGATGGTCAAGGGGCTTGGGCAATCCTGCCCCAGTGCCTTGAAGGGGCAGGTGTGGAGAGCTGAGTGAAAGGGGCTGTGTTGCAGCATTTATGTTAAAAGAAGTTCATGGCACACTCCAAGACATTATCCCCTTTTGCTTTCCTACACTGTTGAGACCCTGCTGGAATGCATGCCCTGCAGTGGCTTGTGCTTTGATTTTGAAAGACACACACTTTGAAAAACTTCTGGATCTTTATTCAATGTCCATGAAGGCCATCAGCCATGCTCTTAGCGCCATCATGTCAAAGCGGAGGACAGGTCCGTCCACTGAGCTGCCTGTGCGCTCCCCTGCAGCCTGCCGGGCAGAGGCATTGGAGATCCTTGGAGCTGCATCTCCCCGCTCCCCTTGGTCCCTCCCCACAGGCCCCCTTCTCCCAGCTGTGGGGTCATTGCTGTTGGGCCTTGGGCACAAGTGGTAGTGCCACTGTGGGGATCTGCTGCGCACCCTCTGCCTGGCTGGAGTCCTCTGCCAGTGGGTGGATGAGCCGACCATGTATTCCTGGTAGTCATCATCTGCCCCCACCATATGCAGAATCAAAGGGTGCCTGCAGAGCGGGCACACAGCTCCTGTGGCAGCCCACCCTTAGATGCAGCCAAAGCAGAAGGTGTGGAAGCAGATGTCGATGCAGGCTGCGTTGTCGATCTTGCCCAGGCAGATGAAGTACAAGTTGTCTGCTACTGCCTCCCACCACCCTGACCACTGCAGCTGGCTGGTGGCTGCTGTCATAGTAGAGCTGTTCTGCTCCAGAGGCTTCTTGGCACCCAACGCCATGTCCTGCCAAAAGAGATGTTCAAAGCGCCTGAGCTTTCCTGGCGCTAGAAACGGAATAGCAAAGAAAGCCCCATAAAGGGGTGGGAGAGGGGAGGCAAAGACCTCCCGAAGGGTCTGAAAAGCGGCAGCAGGAGCAGCACCATGGGACAACCAGCCCCAAGGGTTGCCCTCCCCACCTCCCTATCCCCCTCGGCTTCTGCCAGGGACACTGCCCACAGCCCAAGACCCTCCATCCCCTCTGCTCCCCCCAGACAGCTGGCATGACTCGAGCTAGAACAAGGGTATCTGCAGGAGGTGGTCAGGGAAGGTGGCGGAACCAGCTGGAAGCCTTCAGTGGTGCCAAGAGCCCTTGCAACCTTCTCAAGCCCAGAGCCCTGGGACAGATACTGTGTGGGACATGCAGCACCCCTGCCAGCCAAGGCTCTGCACAAAGTCAGCACTCGAAGTGGAGGTCCATGTTCCTGATGGAGCTTGCACACGGTGCGTATGCACTCGCAGAAGCCCTGGACCAAAAGTGCCTGGATAGAGACTAAGGCTGCTGAAGAGGAGAGAGGCTGGAGCCATCTCAGATGCCCCCAGTGACATCACAGGGTTCCCTGGGGCTTCCTCCCAGCCTGGTAATGGGCAGCCCATAACGCAGGTGGGGAACCCTGGTGACCTCACCAGTGCCAAGGGAGCACCCTGAGTAGGCTCCTCTAGGGGCCGTCAGGGAAGAAGGACTCACCCCTTGTCTGCTATGGGAAAGCCCCAGAGCTTGACAGGGACCTCTGGAGGTCATCTTGTGCAAACCTCCTGCATGTAGAGAAGTGTCAAATGAAGGCTCGGAGAGTTTTGATGGAAGGATGACAAGGGCCATTTAGGTGTGAAGCAAGAGGCCCCAGTGGGGACAGGGTTGTCAGCATGGCCCCTGTCCATGGCACCAGACTTGCAGGTCTTCAGGACAGGTGGCCTGTGGCTGATGGCCACAGTGCTGAGGCAGTCCTGCCCCAGTGCTTTGAAGGGGCAGGTGTGGAGAGCTGAGCAAAAGGGGCTGCGTTGCAGCATTTATGTTAAAGAAGTTCATTGTACACTCCAAGACATCATCCCCTTTTGCTTTCTGTCAAGCAGGGCCACCTATAGCTGGTTGTTCAGGACCATATCCAGGTAGCTTTTGAAGATCTCCTTCCTTTTGAAGATATTGTTCTGGGATAGAGGCTCCACCAGCTCTCTGGGCAACTCCTGCCATTGCTCCGTCACCCTGACAGTAAAAAAGTGTTTCCTGATATTCAGGAGGAACGTCCTGTGTTTCTTATTTTGCCCATTGCCTTTTGTCACTGGGCAGAAGTGGAAAGAGCCTGGCTCCATCTTCTTTATACTCTCCTTCCAGACGTTTTTACAGTTTGATGGGATCCTTCCTGAGCCTTCTCTCCAGGCTGAGCAGCTCCAGCTCTCTCCTCTCTTGACCATTTGACATTTCTTCTAATGCAGCCCAGGAGACTGTTGGCCTTCTTGGCCACCAAGGCACATTACTGGCTCATTTTCCATAGAGTGTCCATCAGGACCCCCAGATCCTTTTCTGCACAGCTCCTTTCCAGCTAGTCAACCCCCAGCATATACTGGTGCATGGGCTTGTTCCCCTCCAGGTGCAGGACTTTTCAATTCCATTAGTTGAACTTGGTGATGTTCCTTTCAGCCCATTTGGCCATCCTGCTGAAGTTCCTTTGGATGATAGCATGATGCTCAGGGCATATCAGCCACTCCTCCCAGTTTTGTGTCATCAGCAAACTTGCTGAGGGTACACTGTGCCCCATCATCCAATTAGTTAATGGAGATGTTGAAAAATATTGGATCCACTATTGACCCCAGGGTACACTGCTAATTACCAGCCTCCAACTCCTGCCTTAGCATGGCAGGAACTCTGAGGTGATGGTGTTCTCAGTCGTCATGTTGACTCTACAGCCACATCATTTGAAGTTTCTTAGCTTTTTCTCCCTTTCTTATCTTCTGTGACTAGCATTTGCTGATAGCAGAAAGTTCATTCCAGCCATTCCTAGGTAACCACAGGTAGCCTGCATGGAAAGGAAATTATAAATTAGTGAAGCTGTAATTTTTAAGTATGATGCAACAAAGACACCTGAAAAATTAATTGTGATACAAAAGAAAAGAGATGAAACACTAATTCATGTGGAGCAACTTGGTACTGTGAGCAGAGAAGGTTGTGAGTAGACAGAAGGAGGCCTGAGAGTCAGCTGGAATAGATAGGATTTTAGTGGGGGCAAGGAAAGCGTTTGTTACTAGGAGTACAAGAAGCTGATCATCTGCTGGAAACTGAGGTGGGTAGCGTGGGTTTTGAACTGAATAGAGTTAGGATAGACTTTACCCAAAGTTTTGTGTATGAGCGCACTGCTGTTTTGAGGATGTTGGTGAGACAAAAGGTGATAGAGTTACATTGAGAGGAGCACAGTGAAGTGCATGCGACTGTGGTAGAAAGCAGATCTACATGGCAAGAGAAAAAACCCTGGTCAAGGGCAGAAGATGGAGCCCATGTATAAATACCAGAGGACTGGGTGAACATTCTTGCAGTAAAGGAGGCCTATAAAGTTGGAGTACTGCTGCATTCTATATATGATTAAGAAACATCTTAATAATTGTGAAAACTCCAGGTAGTCCTTTTCAAATGATTTGTCCTTGGAGAAAGAAAAGGGTTTGAATTTGGGAAAGAGTTAGAGGCATCTATTTTCCTGCTTATGACAGGAAACAAGGACAGGCTGCCAGTTCCATATAAAAAAGAAAATAGCAACCTCCACTGTCCACTGTCAAAGAAAAGAATAAAGGACAGAAACTAGATATATGCCTGCTCAGCTGGTTATTCAGTGTGTTAATGGAAAAAGCAGCTCATGGATGAATTACGGAGTTGTAAGCAACCTTGCAATGGCTGATAGGAAGGAGCAGGGAAGAACACAAAAAGAACCTCTGATATATCCTTCAGTACTCAGCAGGAGGGCCAAAAAATAACTCCAGCACTACAATGTGGGAGGAGAATACCACTTTTGCAGTTAGTTGTAATTGCTCTTCACTTTGAAGTATCACTTAAAATATTTTTCTCCTCTTCCAATCCCATTATTCCCACCACCCTCAAGTCTTTCAGCAGGAGATGATTAAGATTATAAGCACAGTTTTCAGTCATGGTGAACTGGACCATATTTGTACTTTCTTCCTCTGTGGCTATTTCTTATGACCTGAAGGGACAGCATGAAGGACAGTGTCCTACAAGAGAAAAACTGTGCTGAGGTAACAGAATTCTTCAAACTAAATTTTAAGGTAACTAAACCATTTATCAACAAGCTTGAATATTTTTTTTCGTACAAAAATTGGTATAACTTTATAAGAAAAAGCTGATTCAATTCATTTTATAATTAAACAAATTCCGTAGTTTTCTGAAACTCAGAGTCTTTGACAGCTTTTTATCTTTTTGCTCCCTGCAGAGCAATAAAGTTTTAAAGACAATACTAGCCTGTTAAGCTGAAATTTTGCTACTGACTTAAGTGGGCTAGGTTTTCAATAAGTGGTTTATTATGGAAGCACAGATGTGCAACAGTTTCTTTTGGGATGAAAAAATACATGTATTTTCTAATATTTATTAGGCAGGAGAAGAGAAGTAAAAAACCACAAAAATATTCAGCTTCAAGATGTCAGCCAGCATATAGTGGGTTAGATAAAAAAAGAAATAAAAGATAAAACTTTATGCTTTCTGTAATCCTTACTAATATCCCATGGAAACTAAGAAAGCAGAAATAGCATATTTGCTTCCAAATACAAATCATGGCATAATTCAGTTACATTTTTTAATAATATGTCTTAGATGTGGCTCTTAGCTCAGAGGTTAAGAAATTTCAGATATTTAGACTGAGTATCACTATGCTATGTAACAGATAGCCAGGGAAAACAAATCACAGAATGAATAACCCTGTCCAAGGTCATCAGAAACCAGCAGGTCTAATATGGCCCTTGTGTTCTGAGGCCCAAACTAATGGCTTGTCAAGTCCAACACAATACTTCTCTTTAAATATGTTTCCTAGCTGATGCGTGCATTGCTTGTATTACCTCTTTGTTGTTTTTCTTTAATTTTATTAATGCAATAAACCATCTGGATTGTGTTGAAGTTTAGATCCATTTAATCTCACCACAAAGAAACATCTATTATGGGTACCAGGAAATTAGTGTCGAAAGGTATACAGAGCAAATGTTTTATTTTAGTTCATCCTTTGTGCTCATTGTGAAAAATTGTGGATATAGACTCAGAAAGAGAAGTATGCCATAACCACCAGTCGAGTGGTGCATTATCTGCACAAAATGCAGTACATTAAAGGATGTGCATTCACTGTCTCGATCTTGTTTAGTTAACGTAGAATGACCAGTAGAACCACAACAGATTAGGTGCACTTACATGGAATATTTTGAAGGGCCTGTTTTATTATTAGCTTAAGATATCATCTCTGGGATATCTGATTAAATATAAGAGCAAAATAGGCAAAGGTTAGTGTAGGGTTCTGTGGCATTTGCAATAATAAAAAATTTTGGAACCTTTCTCAAGTCTGGCAAGGTAACAAGTGTATAGGTTGGTTTGTTAGTTTTAGTTGATAGGTTTTTTGAATGTTTTTTTAAGTTTTTATAAACTCAGGGAAGTTTATTTCTCTAGATTCTCTCGCATGGTGATGTGCAAAAGGTAACCTTGTCATGGATGAAGTTCACAACATGGAGCTAAGTTAGGCTTCTGCTCTACAGAAATATACATTCACTGAACAGGCGGTATGAGGAAATTAGTGTTTCTGAAATAGTTTTCTTTCAGAGGCTCCATGGAGGTGCTTCAGATGGCTATTGGATATATCTAAACTTGGGGATTGGAGAGAACTTCCTGGATCTCACTAGGAAGCAGACATGTTCCCTGGCCACAGCCCAGATACCTGTTGGGAAGCAACATTTCCCTCTTTCCCCCAGCTGCTCTGGTTTTCATTAGGAAACCTGGGTGTGCAGACAGGGAGGGAGCAATTCCCAACAGGATCCCTACTGGGACAGGACTGGGCACAGAAGCGTGCATTTGGTCCCCTGAAGGAATGCAGCTATGATTAGTGGTCAATAAGGGAGACTGTGTCGATGCTGTGAAGAAACAGCATCTCTGTGGGGAGATGTCAACTTCTAACCCAATGTTTGCTAGCAAGAAAAGTGAAAACAAGATCCTTCTTTTAATAAAATCCTCCCTAGTGCTGTTGAGCTTTTCTCTCCACTGATACATAGCAAGGTCTCATCAGGGAATAGTGAAACCTAGCAGGTATTTGTTTCTAGCTGGTATTTTCTTCATGCTGCCCTAAGATTCTACTACAAGTAATCTACTCTGCTTAGGAACACTAGGATTCAAATATGGTTAGTGCTCAACTAATGCCCTAAAATCCCCATTTTACAGTTTGCCCAGGTGCTTTCTCTTAACAGTAATTTTTAACTATAGGAAGTTCTGGTTGTGATTTTTTTCTCATGACTCCATGTTAAATCACTACGACACTTGAAATGCAAACCAGATCTAAAGTCAATTTTGTAGCCTGAGGGAAGGAATCAACTTTCTGTCCTTCCCTTTCTAATAAATTAACCTGTCTTCACTGATCTATCACATGGAGGATCCCTTGTACTTAGACTCTTGTGACTACAGATAATAGCTGTCTTCTCTCTTGTTCTGCCCACATGCTGGCTGTCATGTGCCTTACCAACACGAAGGGCTCCTGAAGCAGGTGCCAGTCTTAGCCACTTCTTGCATGGTCCTTGTGTCAGCTTGCATCTGTGCACTGCCTTGCCAACTCAAGAGCTCCATGGAGGTTGCTCAGATCTGCTCTCAAATTTGTAATTTTAACATAATAAAAAGAATTTTTGAGAGATAAGGCTTTCTCTGAGCCTGTAACTTGATAGCTGGAAACAAAGTATTATTAACTGGATCTGCTTTTTCAGCCATTTTTTAATTGTTCATTATTAACAAATTTTCTTTACAGATGACTCGGAAAGTTTTATACAGGGCTAAGTTGTCTGGCAATTAAAATGTCTGTCCCATTTTCAGAGTTATTAAGAAAAGATCTAGATGAAACTCCTGTATCTGAAATCTTGGCTGTAGATACAGTCCAGCTTGCAATGGTATCAGTGGTTGAAACAGAAACTATATCAATCAAATCTAAATGAATGAAATCATCAACTTGTAACAGCAGAAGTCCTGGTGCAATCTTTGTTGAAAGAGCCACTGAACAGTACAGATTAAGAGCATAACAGATACCACACTAGAAGAGACCAGCAGTCCACCCACCCCTTATTCTGTCTCAAAAAAGAAAGAAGGAGAAGAGACAGCATGCAAGCCTGAACACTTATAGTCATCCTTTTACCTTGTAATTACCCAGCATCTGCAATGGTTACATTATGGAAGTATCAAATCTCCCTCTAAGATAGAGAAGCTGAAACCAAGAAAATTGAATTTTCCTTTTTATGTCCAGCAGTCATGTTCCAACCTTTCATAAAATCAACCGCTAATACATTAGTAAATACTTGTACGTTGACTTTGCAGAAGTTTGTTTGTATTGACACAGACCAGTCAGTGGTATTTAATGGAGTTCTGTGCTAGATTAACTAATGTGTATGGGTTTTAAGATCTGAGTTTTCCTCAAAAGTGTTTCTCCTCCTCTAAAGTAGTTTGTTAAAGCCTAATTTTTAATTCTTTTTCCCTTGTAACTGTTTTTAGGCTGTAATTGGGCTGTAATTGTTTATTCAATGTTAAGTAAAATTTAATATTCTCCCCCCTCCTCCCCCCTCAAATGTATTAGTTTATTGACATATTTAAAGCCTGATTTATGGTTGCATGGGTGAAACTGAATGGGCAGTCTGCTCAGCAGGGCAGCCAGTTCCTCCCGATGCAGGTAAAGGACCCAGTGTGTCATTCCTCTGCTGTCAGAACACAGCAGTGAAACCCACAGGCTCCACTGGCATTTCAGCCCTGTCCCGTGCTGCCGGTCTAATGGTGGTAAACTGAAAATTGTACTAGTGATTCTGAAGAGTCAAGTAACAACGTGCCTCCGTCCTGCTGGTGGGCCATGTGGACCATATGATGCCACAGGGTGGGATCAGTCTTTTATGGTTCAGGTGTTTGAAGGATATTCAGAGAAATTCTACAAATGAGGATGTACAGGCAAACTTTGTCATTTCCTTTTTGCACAGAATTCCTACCTCATTGAATGACTAGGATGGATGGATCTGTTTGGAAGACGATCTGCAGTGAAGGAAAATCTCCCTCTAAAAAGCCTTGTGTATTGCATTGCTTGGAATGTACGCATTGCCTAGTGGAAACTGAGTCTCTACCTGCCCAGAAGAAAAGGCTTGTACTGTAAAGGCTCTAAGAAGAGCCACAGAAGTAGGTTTTAAGTGGAAAAGGAAGAGAAATGAAATGAAAGAGAGGATAATTTTATAGTTGTAGTAGCTAAATTCTGCTCAGGGGAACCTAACTCCTTCTTACTATGATACCTGTGTAATTCTAGCTGAGGGATGACTTTAAAATTGGCATGAGTGCTCTCCATCTTCTGGGAGACTCAAGATTTTGTGAATACTAGCTGTTAGGATTGTTAATAGGAGTTCTTTTTCAGCAGACTGAAGGATACATGGAGTGAGCATAATGCACACACACAAAGCAGCTGAATTAAAATTACAGAAGCAATCTCATTCTTGTCATTTCCAAACCCTGAACATTTGGCTTTATATTTGAATTCTGTTGGCATAGTCTGGCATAGTTTTTTCTACGCCTAAGATTTGTGTATAAGGGTTGAGGTTTTTCTTCTCACAAATCAGTGAAATAGAGAAATCAGACTGGGATGTTACCTTTCTGCTCCATCTCTGTTCCCATTTTCTTCTGTGTTTTATGATTCCCTTTGTCTTTTCAGTGTACTTTTACACCCTTGATAGTGTTCATTTAATGACCTTAACAAGCTCTGTAATAGCCCTGTGTCAGCGCGCCACCAGCTGCCAGGACAGTGCCACCCTCACATTGCTTTCAAACACACACACAAAAAAGCATTTCCCCTCAGCTCCTGATGGGGCCAAATACCTTATCCTGCCCTTTCAGCTACTCTGCCTTGTTTTCTGTTGGTCAGACTCATAGCTCACGGGTTGGGTAGGGCAGGCAATGCAGCCTTCAGTGCTGTCCCATTCAACTTCTCCCTCCTTTGGTTGTGGCCTCCTGGCAGGACAGGACGGGGCATTGCTGCTCAGAGACTGCACAGTGTCCCGCAGTTAGAACAGAACATACTATTTCAATTGGAAACGACCTACAACGACCATACAGCCCGAGTGCCTGACCACTTCAGGGGTGACCAAAAGTTAAAACATATTATTAAGGGCGTTGTCCAAATGCCTCTTAAACACTGACAGGTTTGGGGCATCAACCACCTCTCTAGGAAGCCTGACCACCCTCTCGGTAGAGAAATGTTTCCAAGTATCCAATCTAAACCTCCCCTGGTGCAGCTTTGAACCATTCCCATGTGTCCTGTCACTGGATCCCAAGGAGAAGAGATCAGCACCTCCCTCTCCCCTTCTCTTCCTCAGGAAGCTGTAGAGAGCAACGAGGTCACCCCTCACCCTCCTTTTCTCCAAACTAGACAAGCCTGAAGTCCTTAACCGCTCCTCATAGGACATGCTTTCTGGCACTTTTACCAGCTTTGTTGCCCTCCTCTGGACAGATTCAATGACCTTCACATCCTTCTTGAATGGTGGGTGCCAGAACTGCACACAGTACTGCAGGTCAGGCCACACCAATGCTAAATACAGCGGGATAATCACCTCTTTTGACCGGTTGTTGATGCTGTGTTTGATGCACCACAGAACGTGGTTTGCCCTCTTGGCTGCCAGGGCCCACTGCTGGCTCCTATTGAGCTGCTGCCGACCAGCTCCCCCAGATCCCTCTCTGCAGGGCTGCTCTCCAGCTGCTCCTCTCCCAAGTTATACTTGTGACCAGCGTTACTCCATCCTCAGTGCAGGATGTGGCATTTGGACTTGTTAGATTTCATCCCATTAATCATTGCCTGATGCTCCAATCTATCTAGATCCCTCTGCAAGGCCTCTTCTTCCTGGAGAGTCAACAGCACCTCCCAGTTTGGTATCATCAGCAAACGTGCCATCAGTGCATTTAACTTCTGCAACCAGATCGTTGAACAGAACTGGCTCTACAATTGAGCCCTGAGGAACACCACATCTGGTGACCAGAAGTAGCCCCAAAGGCAGAAGCATGCCTCCTCCTGGGACTGCATACAGCCTGACATTTAGGCCCTTGTTTGTCCATTATCATCTCAGTCACAAGTGCTCAAAATCAGTGCAAACCACCAGGACAGAGCAGGTTGAACCACTTTTACTAAGTATTTATGGTTTTGTCTTAAATCTTATTGGTATTGATATTAACCTTAGCCGTGTCCATGTAGACACTCTGACACACATCAACTGACCAGTATCTGCAGTCTGAAAGTTAAATCAGGCTGCAGTACCCTGAGAAATGCCATAGGGAAGAACCCCTCTCCGTCCTGCTTTCTGCTGTGCTTAGCTTGTTAAATTTTGTCATTGGATTCACTGACTTCATAGGAACTATATAAACCCTAGGAAGCCTTCTTGTGTAAACCTATGGTTTTGCCTTATGGGGAGCACTGTGAAGAGCGCAACTCACGCTTTGAGAAACTGAAAGAAAAAGAAACCTGAGCTGGAAGGCCAAATCTGATTTTCAGATCCAGCATGTTAACACAGTATCTATCCTTGTGCTTGTCACAGCAGGAAATCTGAAACTTTTGACACATTCCCCGCTGGGACACCGTGCAGCCACCTCACGGTGACACCGCCGCCGTTCGTGCCATTCTCCCGCCCAACAGCCCTTGCTCCTGAGGGCACTGACCGCCCCCTCACACACACTCTCCGGGGGCGCCTTGTGCCCGTCCCTCAGCTCCTCCCCACCCCGGCGCCACCGCCCGCTCTGGCGGGCTCAGCTGGGCCCTGGGGCGGCTCCCTCGGAACCGGCTGGAGCCGGCTGGAGCCGGCCGCGCCCGGCGCGGGGCAGCCCCGGCGGCTCCTCACGGCCCGGCCCCGCCGCCCTGGGGGTTAGAAGTGGCCACGGTGGAGCAAGCCAGATAACTGGGGGTTCTAACAGAGGGGTGGGAGCAAGGCTGAGCCCCGAGTCGCTGCTGTCAGCAGACGGCTCCTGCCACGGTGCCATGGGCAAAGGCGTGGCCTGCCTCAACATGGCTGCCGGGTGCCCCTGGTGAGCCCGCGGGCAGAGGGCTCAGAGGGGAGGCTGCGCCGGCCGTCGGGAGGCAGCGGGGTTCTCCCACATTTAAAGACTGTTTTGAGGCTTTCTAGGAAGTTGTTGCGAATGAAAACTGCAGATTTGAAGATTTTACTTCACCTGAGCATCATGCTCACCTGTTTTATTATTTATACATTCTAGAAATAGATTTACTATTACCCAAACAGTGCTGCCAAAAGTGCTACCAGCAGGCTAAGAAACAACAATTAATGATGCTAATTTTTACGTCTTCCTCACAGCGTATCCTTTACTTACACTATTTTGATTACAATCTTCCAAACTTTAATGAATGTACTGGAAATTTTAGTTGCAAGTGTGCCCTCTCCTGAAACAGATTCTCCTGGACATCATATGAATTGCAGTCTTGGACAGAGGACTTTTTCTGAGCAATGTGCCATATAATTTGCGACACCTTTCAAGATACCATACTAAAGATGTTCGCTTGCTGCGAGGTTTCTTGGCTTGAGGTTCATAATGTTCAACATGTCAACAATGTTCCTTGCATATCAATCGAGCCAATAGCTAATTTAAAGAAGACAAAACTTCATATAAATCTGCCTCACTAGCAGGCAGATACAGGAATTCCGAATTGGGTTGGAGATTTTTTGGGTTTGTAGCCTAATGCAAACTTTGAAGAGGCTTCAGAGTGCTCACCAAGCTGTTGGGAAGGAAGCTGGAGGAGAAGGAGCAAAAGCTATGTCCTCTGAAGTACAAGAGGCAGTACTGGAGAGAACAATGCACATTTGTAAAGCATTAATGCCATATTTTCATGCTTTGCTGAAGAAGCATACCATCATCCTGGTTAAACTTCTGGGAATTACTGTTTTCAGTTTACCTCCTGTAAATTGCCTGTGTTTTCTAAGATTTTGCTCTTCTGGTGTGATACCCTGTAATGTGATGGCCATACGGTGCAATTCCTACTCAGACAAAGCACTTTTTAATACCTTGGGCAGTAAGTTAGCCATAATATTCTTTTCTAGATACCCATCATACAGTCACCTTAATATTAGAGTGCAAGATACAGTCAGCCATAGCTAACGACTGAGTCCTCATGTTTGCTGAGTAGCCAGTGCAATTAATATGTATTATAAATAGCATTCAATAGAATTAGGATTCACGTAATAAAAGGAAGACACCTATACAGAGTTGTATAAAGAGGAAGTAATTAAAACCATAGCACACTATCTACCTAAAGGTGTAGAGTTAAGGTTTCTATGGCAACCTTAACTCTGCATTTCCTGCCTTTTGTGATTTCAAAAGCTCAGCTTCAGTGTTGCTTTAATATAGTATTTCACACTGAATACTTTTACCAATAGAAGGGTTATTTTGAAACTTGACATTTCTAGGGCTCCTAATACTAACCTAGTTTGCATAGCAACATTAGAAATTATTCAGAAGAAACTGCACTAATACAGAGCTCACAACAAAGACTGAACTTGCCTCGAGCCGGTGTTATTGTGTTATGGATATGTGGTAGCCTTTTCATAGATAAGGTGCTGGCACCTTCCCTTTGGAGCCCTGTTTCATTTCCCGTGTGACACTGGCTGAAAAACTATCTATCTGGCCTGAAAAATGCCAGATTAAAACTGAAGGCAAGAAGGAACACGTCTGCAAATTGAAAATGGGAAAAAATTAGTTTATTTGAATTATAACTCGTTAAAGAACATATACCACGTGCATCTGGAAAAATGCTGGTTGTGAATAAAAGCAATGCTGTGGATTACTGCTGCATTAGACAGAATTGTTCCAATTTTGAACCTATAACTTTTGATTAGACTTCCGTAACAGACTTCAGCAAGTGTGTATGGGCACACAGATAATGCGTCCATCTCTTGGCTGCCTGCATTTTAAAATGAAAGTCACTTTTATAGCTTACTAGTAACATAAATGCTAACAACTTCAGAGAGAGGGACCTGGCTTTTCAGAGCCAAAGTACATAGGTCCAACTTTTTATAGGCTGCTTTACTTAAATGCTAAGTAAAAACTATGTTTTTAGTTATTCCTATTGATAGGCTTTGTAGAAGAGGCCTGAAGGAAACACATTTACACATATTGTAAAGTTTAAGGTAATCTTTAGAGTTGCTAAAAAGATGTTCTGTTTTTTTTAGTAAAAACTCTTAAACGCATTTTATTTCAAGGCTTTTATGGTACATGAAAATGTTCCTCATTCTGCCAAGTGTATTTGAAATTGGGCAAACTTTACAACAGCTTTTGTGTAAGGAGACTTGTAGTACCCAGAATAGTATATCTTTAATAATCTGCTCTGGAAGGATATGAGTTAGGCACACATCTTTGCCAGAAAAACCACCACATAAAGTTTTTTTCCCATAATATACTGTCATCATTTACATCCAACTAACAAAATTTAGTTCTTAAACATGGGAATCAAATAAACTGCGTGTTCAGATGCATTTTCCACAAACAAGTAAGCAATCAAAATCAGACATAAAAACCTGAAGAAGGCAGTGAAGAAGTGTAATACAACAGAATTTAAGTTGACCAGCGACAGCTAGCTCTCGCTTCCTACTCAACCTGTGGTAGAGCACATAGGAAATGTTAGGAAAATGGACAGCACATAGCAAGTTATGTTTTATTTATTAATTCATAGGAGGACTTCCCGTGTTCAAATCTCAATATCCTCATTGAGACCTCGTAATTTCTAAGTGCACGCTTAATCTAATAAAGTATAAAATAGAGGTAATACTTAACTGTCTCTATAAAATGCCTAGTTCCAGAGATAAAAAAAGTTTGCATCTGTCTGTACCCCAGTTTGGCAATGTTAATATATGCACAGAGTTAAGTTAATGAGTAGGTATTGCCTCCAGATCCATTAACTCTAAATTAATTTTTTCTCAGACACTGATAAAAAACAGGCCACAGTGAAATATCTACTAGACCTTTGTAACAGTAATCAAATTCCTTCTTAAATACCTAACTCCCAGGAACTGACGTATCAGGCAAACCCTTCAAAACCTTTACTGACTAGCTTAGGACTTGGGGAACATGACTATCCTCTCAAGAGTACAATGGATTAAAACAAAACTAAGTGAAAAAACAGTTTCAAAGAGTTATGCAGAATTAATTGGCATCATTCACTGTTTTCAATCAAAATTCATTATTTATTTTAAAACTTGTCTTTAGTCACACACAAGAGAAAATATTAAAATTTAGGGAAATCCAGAACTTAGACCTTCCTTTAAAAATGTATTTAAAGGAGTTTAATTACAAAATTTACAAATCCAAAGCACTGAAGTAATGAAATTACTAGCAAATATACTCATTAATCTAACCAGTGCACAGCATTAAGCATTTATCACAACAGCCTTAATTCTCATGAAAAACAAATAGTGTATTCTCAACAGTAATCTAAAATGGCCTAGTACAAACAACTCATCTGAAAAAGATACAGGGATCATTCATATGTAGACATGTTTTTGGATCATCCAAAATAAAGAAAACTAAATAAATATTTTGATATAAATCAGCACGGTAGATTTATAAAAACTGTATTTTATAATGTTAAGTTGGAATTCATAGATACAGTATACATGTTTGCATAGTTAATTAACATTTTCATATCAATGACGATGATACACTAATTATATTTCATAAATACTGTACTGTATATTACATGATATGCATATACATATATAAAAATTAGCATATTGTACTTAACGAATATATCAACTGATTTCTCACTGAAAAAGCCCTAAAGAAAGCATATAAAGGTGTACATGAACATCACTGAACCTGTCTGAATGCTGAACATCAGAACTAGGATGCTGCACAGTGGGGGAAAAAAAATACTGCATTTGTTAAATTAAGAACATTATTAACTTTTCCTTCAGTATTTACATGCTAAACTTTTGAATATTGCTTTTAATGTGGTGGATATTTCCACAGACACCTGGCAACCTTCAGCAATTGATTTGTGCCTGTTTAATATTGTTTCTTAATGTACATCTAATTTAAGTTCTTTGTATTATTATTAAACTCTTGTATTGTTTTCCTGAGGAAAGATGCTTTTTGCCTGGTACATAAAATTTATTTTAGACCCAAGTCTCTGGTTTGGCTTCAATCCCAGAATATCCTGATTGCTCAACAAACTGCAAAGCATATCATATGGGTATCATGATTAAAAAGCTGCAGCCTTCACTGTAGATTCTGCACCATATTAATCCTTGTTATAGCTCCATTTATTTCATTGGAGTTACGTATCTTATTTTAATATACTTGCCATGTTTGGGCTCCGTATAAAATACTTAAAATGAAGCACTGTAGTGATACAAGTTTCATTATTTCAGATGTGGTCCAGAAGACTAGTAACATCATAAGTGATCATATATTAGAGCTGGTTTTGAAACTGAAACATGTTTCCAGTAAGTTATTTCCCAGTAGAGAAAGCAGGAGTACATGTTTTTAATCAATCTTAATCAGGTGACACTTTTAAAGCAGTAGTATTAAATGCTCTTTCATAAGGCTGTTTGCTATGGTAAAGCACGTTCTGAACATACATCCGTCTCGGTTCCCATATGGTGCCAAGAGATAGAGAAAAGAGCCTGTAGACTTTTTAAAATTAGACAAAGGTTTCCATAGAGGAATAGGGGGTTTTCCTTCATTTTTTCTCCTTGAACATTTTGCTGCTTTGACCAAACTTTCCAGCACTACTTACCTTCAGACAGCAACTATACCTGGAACACCTGAGGTCTAAAAGTTTCAGAAAATTGCAAATAGCACCAAACAGGAACTTTAATGTTGCAGAATTGCCTCCATTCTGTGAGAGAGATTGCAGCTGGTTTATCAGAGAGCTCTTTGCTAATGACTTCTGGAAACCACTCTCTCTTCTATATATCAGAACTAAATATTGCTTACAGTTTTTAGAAGCTGAATACAATGTCTGCTTCTATTATAGGTCATAAATTTCTTTCATTGGTCATTCAGTTTGTTGTTGTTCCAATAAATTAGGTTTACCAACTGTTCTGTTACAATAAATATACCATTTTTTATTCTAAAGCAGTATTTATCTTTTGAGGCAGTAACACAAGACTGGTCCTAATCCTATTCTATTTTGGGGGATCTTGTGGAATGTCTAGTGCTAGTTCTCAAATTCCTTGTTGCAGTTTTTCAGCTGAGTATCTCTTGACCAGCGGTCTGATTCTTTGCTTGAATGACTAAAACCAGAAGTAAAGCTTTGTAGTTCTTTTCTGACAGAAGACAATCTAACCCAGTTAACTTTGTAAGATCACAGTCAGGGTCACGATGTAAGAAGCAACATACTGAAAAAAAATAGAAGATCTCTCAGCATGTCAAAGCACAGAGATTTGTCTCACAAGGCTGATGGCTATTTGTAAAATGTCAGATTATTTCAGGTGCCTCACTGAAATGTGTAGCTATTTTGACAAATGCATGCAGGTAAAATCGTTAAGGGTGAACAGTCTGTGCCGAAAAAAATGGTTAGATTTATTATCTAGATTAAGGCAAACATAAAATATCAAGGTGCCTTGTGCTAAGGAGCAAAGGAAAAGAAGACAAGGAAAACCAAAGCAACAGAAGTTACTTTAATTGGGTAAATGCATTCCTAAATATTTTTTTTAATTTTTGCTGTACAAAAAAAATGTTGATGCTTAATACACTGCTATAAACACTGCCTGCTACCAGGTATATTGATTGTATTAGGTTATATCTATTGTAGGCCCCATGGCAAATGTGAGAAACTGCAAAGAATGACATGTTATTGGTTAATGGATAGATTATGGTGAGAAGGGTGGTCAAATGGTCTGGAGAACACCATTTGAAGGGGCCAAATGGGGAGGGAACTCCAGCTATCAGGAGTGGAAACATTAACAGTTAAGACATTAAGTTTCTGCCTTGAGCAGAAATTGGAGAGTTAAGTTTTGATTCCAAACCAATAGCGTATAAAGAAGGCTGAGTTACAGTTGAAAACCAAAGTCCTGCATAACTGGGCACTGGTAAGATTCTCATGAAACCAAAGATGTATTATGCTACTCATCCTCAGTTTTAGCTCTCTTGGGACTGAATTCCTTCACAGGGCAGAACATTTCATGCCAATACTTCCCATTTCAAATCCTTATCAGCCCCCACCCCACCCCCCCGAACAACTCACACCAGGACTTTGTGACATTTATAAACCATATCCCTTACCCTACCCCTAATCTTAACTATGGGCTGACCTTAGCCAAAGACCCCAAACTACAGCTAAGATGGAAAAGCTCTCAGGGCATAATTCTTTATGATGCACAAACCTTCCCTTGGTAGCCCTTTTGCAGCCCTACCACAACAAGGCCCTTTAGCTTTATATCTCTTCTAACCCTTACATTGGCCAGGTAGCCTGTAAACCCAGAAAACCCAAACCATGGCACAGATGAAAAAGTTCTCAGGAGAAAACTGGTTTGGCAGCCCACACCTTCCTTTGGCAGCCTGCTTTCAGCCCCACTTCATCTAGATCCCTAGGTTTTCTCTGTCTTTGAACCTTAATGCTAGAAGTGCCTAGAGCATTAACACCAGACAGCCCTAAATGGGGCCCTGATAAAAATGTCCCGAGAGTATTCCTTCTGCAGCCCACACCTTCCCTCAGCAGCCCCACGCCAGCTAAACCCCTAGGAACTGTCCTCTCTTCACCCTAAATGTGCCAAGGGCCTTAACCCCAGGTAAACCCAAACATGGCCCTGACTGAAGCCTTTGAGAGTAATTCTTCTGCAGCCCAAACCATCCCTAGGCAGCCCCTCTGCAAATCCACCACAACTAGACCCCTAGGAACCCTCTCTTCTAGTCCTAAAATTGCCCAGAACTCACCTTCTGCAGCCCAAACCTTCCCTTGGCAGCTTCTTTGCAGTCCCACTCCATCTAGACCCCTAGGCTTTGTCTCTCTCTGAACTGAAAACCATGCCTTAACCCAAGCCATGTGCTAAGACTTCAAATAAATAAATTTTTTTTTAAAAGGATAAAATCAGAAATTGTTAAGGGAAATTTCTTTGTGACTGAACTTTCCTTTGGCACTACCTTTGTAGCTTCACTCCATATACACCAGCAGAGCTTGTCTCTCATAAACGTAATGCTAACCATAGCCATGGGCTGACCCTTATACAAGGATCCTAAGCCATGGCCAAAATGAGAAAGTCCTTGAAGGAAGAATTCTTTTTGCAGCACAAACCTCCCTTTGCCATTCCATTTGCAGATCCACTTCACCAGGCCCCCTGCACTTTGTCTCTTTCTTATACATTAAGTGTTTCCATGATTAGCCATGACAACTCCAGCCGTGGCCTGCTCCCAGCTGAGCAAGCCCTCAAGCAAGAAGCTCTCTGTTGAGAGCTCAGCTTACCCCTTCCACACTACTATTACACTTCAGCAGCGTCCATGTGTGCACAAACTCATTGTTTTGGTACCTGCTCAATGCCAAGAGTTTACTTATGGTAATTGTCCTTCTCCATATGAAGGAAATCAAATCTTGACTTGGCTAGCACCTTCTGAACTCTTGATCCTTCAGAGTGCAAGCATTTTAGCCCATTCTTGACTTTGGATTTATCCTAGCACACCGACAGTCTCTGGTGGCCAAATCCTAACTTATTTATTCAAATATTATCTTTTTGACACACTTCTGAACAGTAGTTCAATTATGATCGGCCAGTGACTTTAGAAAGTAAGACACCTGCATTGTCATTTCTATCTTCTGGCGTCAGCCAGAACCACTTGTCAGTGGAGCTCTGTGAGCTGTACCCTCTGCCTTTTACTCCTTCGTCAGCACACGACGGCCGCCAGACCTTCCTCAGGCGAGCCATGACAGCCGGGGACAGAGAAGAGACAGGCCGTGAGGCCGGGCTTTCGGTGTCCGCCTTCACAGGGCCGACCTGGTTCCTCCTCATCCTGACAGAGCAGCGCAGCAACAGGGGGGCGGCCACAACCACGCCCCGCCGCGCAGCGCGCTGTCCGTACCTCACCTCGGCGGGCGGCTGCCCCCGCTCTAGGCGGGCCTGCCGGCGAGGCGGAGACCGGTGAGGGCCCCCGGCGCCACGGCCGCGCCGCTTAGGGGGGGGAGGGAGGGAGCAGGCGGGGGCGGTGTTGGCGTCGCGTCGTCACTTCCTGCCGGTGCATCTGCATCCGGGTGAGAGAGCAGGGCCCTCTGGAGGAGCTCGTCTCTGTTTCCGTCTCGAGGGGCTGCTCGGCGCCGCCCGCGGGCCCGTCCCGCCCGGCCGCCCTCGCCCGACCCGGCGTGAGTCTGTCGGCGGCGTGCGGGGGTGCCCCTCTTGCCCCGGAGGCGCCGGGGAGGCGGGGAGTGGGGGTCGGGGCGGAGAGTGGCCCCGGCGGCCTGCCGCTGGGCCGCCAGGCGCTGAGGTGGGGGGCTGGGGGGGCTCCGGTGGCCGCGGGAGCGGCGTCTGCGCTTGGGCTTGAGTACGCGGGAAGTGCACCGGCATTTACGGGTGTGCTTCCCACCAAAGTACAGGCTGGTTCGGAAAAAGGGCCCGCTGGGACAAGCGTGCCGGAATTGTAACGATTGTGAAACTTTTGGGGGAGCCTGTCAATTTCCGCCGGGAAACTTAATCTACTGGAAGTCACGGTAAATGCCGTTATAGCTTCTGTGGGGCAGCGGTGTTACCACACCGGTTTGGTTTGGTTTTTGGGAAGTGAACTCCTTCATTGTTCCCTGGTGTTTACGGCTTCGGAGACTAAAACGACCGTGTTACTTTTGCACTTCCATCTTGAATTCTAACGCGCAGTTCTGTTACTGGTGGATTATATCCGTAAAAAGCTTATGTACAAGTGTGTGTGATGCTGAGAGTGCCTGGGCTACCTGAGATGGATGAGGTGTGTTAACAGTTGTTACATCGCCTGTCTGCGCTAGAAATGGAGAAGTTTAGACTGCACGTAAATAGCATTCAGACTAAATGTAAATGTCAGGTGACTTTCCTGTCATGTGATTTGGTTTTGTTTCTTCAGCAGAACTTAAAGTAGACATCCACAAAATACCTTTCATTAATACATAATGTTCCCCTACCCCATTTCCCCCCCCCCCCCCCAAAAAAAAAAAAAAAAAGAAGGGGGAGAAAAAGCTGTGAGAGCATTAGTCTTGACAACTTTTTCTTGGAGCTTGTACAGCAGTGTCCATGTAGGTAGTACTGGGTTTTCAGTAGTGTGGGTTGCTATCACAGGAAGTATGAACAAAGTCAAGCCTGAGCAAATAAACTCCTTGGTAATTATTTGCTTATGTTGCAAGCTAATGCTGCCTGCAGTGGTCAGTCAGAGCTGTCTGAGGAATTAACAGTTGTTTGAAAAAACTTCTTCCTCTTGTATTTGAAACCCTGTATTGCACTAATTGGATAAATATTCCTATGCCGAGTAATGACATCAATCATGTGCAACTGTGTTTGTCAGTGACATTTTTGTTTGTAGGGCTCTTATTTAAGACTGAAGTAAAAATCAAATGAAGAAACTTGAAAATAATGTCAGGGTTTCACTCCAGTTAAGAAATATATCAAGTACTTGTAACTGGTTTTAAAAATTTTTTAATACTGTTTTTCTGATGTCAAGTCTGAACTTTGTTTCTAGCAGGTAAGTTGAGCTTAAGGTAAAATACTGATGGATTGCAAAATGGATGCAATATATAGTTTAACCTGCCGTAGAGGCAAAGATTTTCATCCAAGCTTTCTGCTAATGTGTAAAGCATGTAATGATAAAATATCAAACAGCAGTCAGTTGTGCCAGAATCAATTTAAATTTTAAAAGATAGTAAACCTACATTTTTCTGTAATAGAATCCATTAGATTATCATAGAATCCATTCAGTAAGCACAAACATAAAATAATACTATATATATGATATTCTTAAAGCATGAGTAGATTACTTTCCAATTGCTATCATCATTTAGCTGCTTCTTTGCATATCATGTAATGAAAAAAATTATTTTTACTTATAGTTCATGATCAGCTGCATCTTCATGTTCTTATGATGTAGTCAAGTGCTTCTTTACATATATTGTGAGCCTCATTGTGGAATGTTTGAAATAAGAAACATATTCCACTCTGTTTTCTTTGAGGTGAAAACTCTTATGTCTTGCGCCATGTAATTTTTCTAAAATTAAAATGGAGGGAAGCAGATAAAAATTCACTTTTAAACATAAACAGAGTAAATAATAATTGTGAAACTTAAGAGCGTATAGTATTTTTGCTTAGTGTCTTGTCCTGAAAGGAGATAAAACTAGCCCACAATCACAATTCTTTAAAGCAATTTCTGGAAATATGTTCTAGATAGTTTGAAATTTTAAACCAAGAGTTCAAAAGGTAACTGGTATTTCTTGTTGCCTAATTTTGTTTTTTGTTTGTTTGTTTTGTTGTGTTTTTTTTTCTAATTGTAGGTATAAGGATACATGTTCACTTCAAGTAGAAAGGAGCATGTTCCCAAATTCCTCCAACTTGGGTCGTCCACCCTTCCCTCCAAAACATCAACAACAGAGTAATTTCTTCAATAAGCTTCCTCTAAATATACCACCTACTCTTCTTTCTCACCAGCAAAGTATTTATACTGAGATTAATTTTCAGAATGCAGTGTAAGTACAGTAAGATTTGATAGTGGGGATTGGCTTGAGAAGGAGAACTAATGGTCTTTTGAGAGAAGTATTTCTGTTTATGGAGCATGTTTTCCACTGTTTTTAACGCTAAACTGCATTAAACTTTAAAAAACAGGTGTCGTGTAAAACAGAACTGTACCATTTCTGTTGGTAATCTGCAAATTTTAATAGTCTCCTGCATTGTGCATAATGCATGAGATGCCATCACACTGATTAGAGTTAATAATCCACAGTTCAGTTATAAAGATCTTCAATTGTATTTGTTTACTGGGGAAAACAGGGAGGAGATAAGAAAGGGAAGAAATGTTTATTCTTGGGGCTAGATTTGAAGACACCATAGTGTTCTTTAGGCTCTTAAATTTAACAGTACCTTAAGTTATTAACTTATTTTTTTACTAACCTCTGTGGTTTCAGTTGGGATAGAGTTAACTTTTTTATTAGCAGCTGGTATAGTGCTATGTTTTGGATTTGGGATGAGAAATACTTTTAAGAGCGCACAGGTGTTTTTAGTTGTTGCTGGGCAGTCAGGGCCTTTTTGCTCCTCATACCGCCCCACCAGCAAGCAGGCTGGGGGTGCACAAGAAGTTGGGAGGGGACACAGCCAGGACAGCTGACCCCAACTGACCACAGGGGTATGCCATACCATGTGATGTCCTGCTCAGCATATAAAGCTGGGAAAAGAAGGAAGGGGGAGATGTTTGGAGTGATGGTGTTTGCCTTCCCAAGTAAACCATTACATGTGATGGAGCCTTGCTTTCCTGGAGATGGCTGAACACCTGCCTGCCAATGGGAAGCAATGAATTAATTCCTTGTTTTGCTGTGCTTGTGTGCATGGCTTTGCTCTACCTGTTAAGCTGTTGTTATCTCAACCCACAATTTGATTTTTTTCACTCCCTTTACCCTCTTCTTTTTTTGCTCTTTCTCCCCACCCTTCTTGGAGGTGGGGGGAGGGAAGAAAGGGGAGGGGGAGCGTGTTGAATGAGCAGCTGTGTGATTCTAGTTGCCAGCTGGGGTTGAAGAATGTCTTCTTACACGTGCGCTGTGAAGAATGACCATCTTCCATTTTCTAAGGAAAAAATATATTATACACTGAAATATCTCCTCATTTTGGATAGAAATGACAGATGAATTGCTTCTAAGAAAAAAATGACAGGACTTCCTGAGTTTCATATTCACTTAAGAAAAACTACTAACCCATAAAAAGCATCTTGGTTATTATGTGAATAACAGTTACGGACTGTAGTCTTTCTAGGGCTCTTCTGAGTGGGAACCTTGCAACTGTTCCAGCTGTTGCATTGCAGCCAATGATTTACGGAAATGGCAGTTCAGGACATACGTCTGATGCTTCCACGTCATTCCGGGGAAGAAAGTAAGTTCTTTGTGTGTGTTTGAGTAATTCTGGTTGTAATGTACCCATGGTGAAGCTTGTCTAATATAAATTCCTTTTGCAGCTTTTTTGTTAGAAATTGCAAAAATACTGAATAAAATGTTTTGTGATGAAACAGGCCATGTACCTGCTTTTGAGAATTGTAGTACTCATAAGTGACTTAGTCTGTGTAGTTTTTCTGTTCCAACAACTATAGCCTTACAGAGCTGTGATTTACATGTTTTATTTTAATACTATAATAGATTGTAGTCTGTGTGTGCTTGACTATAAAAGGATTTGCGTCAATAAATTGAGTGTTCTGTTAATTTGCCAGGTTATGAGTAAGAGTGCATCCTCAATGTTTTATGGGAATTGTGATGTTTTTCTGATGACACACTCTCCTGATTTTCTTAATTATGCGATACTTTATTTTTCAAATACAAGGTGCTAAATTCAAGCATCTGTAAGTTTGTTTTTTAAGAGTAGTTTTTCTACTTCTCAAAAAACTAAGCTTACTTGAATGTACATAACTTCCTTTGTTACTTTACAATAGAAAGAGGAATTTCAGATGAATGTATGCTTTTATTTTCTTTTAACATTCTAGAAAAAAATTGCTTATCAGTTCAGAAATAGTTGATGTGTGTTTGTAATAGTTCTGTGAATCAGCTGGTAGGGAGGAAGCTCTGTGTAATCTGTCTTGAAAACTATTTCCTGTATGCTATTTCTCTTCCAGACTTCACAAATGAGAGAATAAGTACAATTAAACATATGGTATTAAGTTATAGTTGAATAAATAACTGTCACATGAACTAAAGAAGTTCCTGGTTTCATGCTGCATGCATGTCTTCCTCCTGACCAGTCTGGTTTATGGAAAGCTGTGCGATGTTAGTAGATTTGCAGTCAACTAGTTAATCCTTAGATTTTGAGTCAACTCTGCAAGTTCTTCTCAGTCAAAATAGCCTGAAACAGCATTATGTTTTGATTTAATGTTATGTTATGAGTTCCTTTAAGATTGCAGGTACGTAATGTTATCAGAACTTCTCTCAGACTTGGAAACTGAAAAGATGATTTGAGGTCTCTTCAGTTAAATTTTTGTTACTAATAATACTATCTGTCCATGTCCCCGAACTACTTTGATGCCAGCTTTTTTAACTACAAGAAATTACTGTAGTTTTATTAACAGTTAATTCATTCATACATATGAACATCTGATTTGATGCTTTTTAATTAAAGAAAAAGTATGATTACCCTCATACTGATTGACTTTATGCAATACTTGATGTATAAACAAAACATTAATGTCCTTTCTTTACTGTGGATGAATGACACTGTTCAACTACTGGTCAGCTATCAGTACAACTTTTTAATGAAGAGTTCAGACACAAAGGGGCTGTCTGTAAGCACTGTATCTCTTCAAATATGTTTGAATTCCTGTGACAAATGCCTTAAGGAGATACAGACTAAGGTTTGAAAGTGAGACATTAGGTTGACCCATGTAGCTTAATACAATCATTAGTTTGATTTGTCAAATGAATAGTGTTTCTTTTTTGCCCAGATTACACAGTTTACTGTCTGTACAATCTAAGACACAGAGAAATGCTGCATTTTGAATGGCTGTTGTGACAAATCTCTTTTTCTTACGTCCCCACTACCAAGTTTATCTCATTTGTCACTGGGTATTAAGAACTCACAAAACTTCTTGCTGCACTTTTCTTGATTTTAAAGAAAAGTACCCTTACATAGTTTGTATGTTTGTTGGCTATTTTTTTTTTTTAAATTATGTTGTCACCAAAATAGTGTGACCAGCTTTCCAAGCTGTCCTACTTAACTGAACTTCCCATTTTGGTTTCAATTGGTTAATACACTCTTGTAAAGCAGTTGGATCAGTTCACTTCAAGGGTAGCTGCGCTTTTGCAGTCATATGTTCTCATTCCCCATTTCAGGTTTATTTCACCTATTATCTAGGATAGGCAAGCTTTTGTTATGTAGAATACTTGTTTTTAGTGAAATAGTCACATAATTAAGCATTGGTATTTGTACTTTGTAGGAACTGTCTTTTAATCATAGTTTGGTGTTTGTAAATTAGAGGAATGACTGTCTCATTATTGATTTTTTTTTTTTTTTTTATTTTTAGGAGGCTAAGTGAACAAAGTGTTCCACATGATGTCAAACGGCAGCGGTTTCATTCACAACGGCCTGAAACAACTGTAGTTAACCAAGCAGTGCCTTTACCAGAAGAACGCAGATACTCCTTCCCAGGATCAGTTCAATCTCCACTGCTCCGTACACGTCACCTGCCAGATTTAATTGGATGTACCCCTCCATTGCAAGATATATTGCTTCCAGATCCTACAGAAACCACACTCCCTGTAGCCAAAGATAAGGTAATATTTTTCTATGTCTGCGCTTTACATCTGCCTTCTGATAAAGAAGGGGTGCTGTGGGAGACTACAAAAATTTCTGCAAGGTTCTTTGGCAGTGCAATGGGGGTCTCCATTGCTGAGCCGTCATTAGAAGGAATATCAGTAAGCGTAGCTGCCACTATGGTCTTACATAGCCTCCTTGTGTGGTTGGGTTGGAGTGTTTTTTGGGTGTAGGGGTGGTGTTTGCTTGTGGTGTTTGGTTTCATTACTAATGTCAGGAAACCTACTTGTCTGCTCTAGGAAGCAGTAATTGGAGGGATGGCCCATTTGTCACATGACTGGAGGGCAGGGAGAATCCTGATGGGGGGGAAAAAAAAAACCCGCCCAAGTACTGTGAGAGAAGCCCATTCTGAATAAATACAGTATTGGGCCTGTAAAGGTGTCTTCTGCCTTTCTTCAGATAGAGATGAAAGTTAGCGTCCTAGCTGTTCTGGAATATAGAAGAGGATGTCTTCTTTAGGTGGACGGTAGAATTGGAACTGTGGTTTTTTGTTCGTTTTTAATTAAAAAAACTCAAATGTGGCTAATCAGTCTTCATACTTTATTTGCACCAACGTGACGGAAGATCTATTTTTTTTTTCCTATAAATATGTCTGTTGGTTATAGTCTGTGTTGTGAAAGAGAAGCAGTTAATATCTCCTTCCACCAAAGATCTGACCACTTCCTTAGTAGTTTCTGTGGGATAAAACAAGGAAGCTAACTTAAATCAGTTTTAATATTAATTTTTCTCCTTATTACTGGTAGGCAAACTAATGACATTAAAGTCAGCAGAAGGTATCTCTAGTCTTTCAGTGTTTATTCCCTGAAAGGCAGCAGATACTGATGAGGCAAAAATTATTTTCTGTGGATAAATATTTCATAACAGATTGAAAAAATTTAAATTTAAAAACTTCGCAGAAATTTCTTCTGGGGAGTTGTTCAACATGAATTCAAGTGTGGTAAACTCTAGATAATGGAATAGGTCATGTGAAATGATGCTGTATTTTGATTGGTTTTGTTTTGTTTTAATACAGTCTTCTGTGTTTCATGTAATTGCATCTCTGGCAGCAAAGAATGTTCATTTCTCTGTATCTTTACTTTTTGCATGTGTGTATCAAGTTAAGTCAGCAGGTTTTGGATTTGTTTCAAGTATGTCAGCAACAGACCTGTGATTTGAACAAAAAAGAGCTCTGCAGAACGGAACTCCAGAGAGAGATTCAGCGAATTTTTCCACGTATGTTTTGAATTTGGTTACTTAATATCAGTTTGAATATACTTCAGGTTCTCAGTTCTTCCTTTCACTTAAACTATGATATGTCGCATCAGTTTTTATTCTGTGATTCTTCTGTTACAGAGAGTCGACTCTTTTTGGTTGGGTCCTCACTGAATGGGTTTGGCACTCGTAGCAGTGACGGTGACTTGTGCCTGGTCGTTAAAGAAGAACCAGTAAGTAATTTAAAACATAAATAGTTAAAACAAAGTCTGTTTCTAAAATGTATGTGCTTTTACAAGGCTGGAAGGGCTCTGATGGGATGCACCCACAAGTGCTGAGGGAGCTGGCAGATGTTATTGCTTGGCCGCTCTCCATCATCTTTGAAAGGTCATTGAGAACACAAGAGGTGCCTGAGGAGCGGAGGAAAGCCAGTGTCACTCCAGTCTTCAAAAAAGGCAAGAAGGAGGACCTAGGAAAAATCAGGCTAGTCACCCTCACCTCTGTTCCTGGAAAGGTGATGGAACAGCTTGTTCCGGATGTCTTCTCTAAGCATGTAGAGGAAAAGAAGGTTAGCGGGAGTGGTCAGTATGGATTCACCAAGGGTAAACCATGTTTGACCAATCTGATAGCCTTCTATGATGGCATGATTGGCTGGGTGGATGAGGGGAGAGCGGTGGACATTGTCTACCTTGACTTCAGCAAGGCTTTTGACACTGTCTCCCATAACATCATCATAGGTAAGCTTAGGAAGTGTGGGTTGGATGAGTGGGCAGTGAGGTGGTTTGAGAACTGGCTCAATGGCAATGCTCAGAGGGTTGTGATCAGTGGTGCAGAGTCCAGTTGGAGGCCTGTAAGTAGCCGTGTTCCCCAGGGGTCAGTACTGGGTCTGGTTTTGTTCAACGTATTCATCAATGACTTGGATGAGGGAGCAGAGTGTACCCTCAGCAAGTTTACGCAAAACTGGGACTGATGACACAAAGCTGGGAGGAGTGTCTGACGCACCAGAAGGCTGTGCCGCCATTCAGCGATACCTCGACAGGCTGGAGAGTTGGGCAGAGAGGAACCTAACAAAGTTCAACAAGGACGAGTTTAGGATCGTGCACCTAGGGAGGAATAACCCCATGTACTGATACAGGTTAGGGGCTGACCTGGTGGAAAGCAGGTCTGTTGTCCTGGTGGACAAGTTGACCATAAGGCAGCAATGTGTCCTTGCGGCCAAGAAGGCCAATGGTATCCTGGAGTGCATTAAAAAGTGTGACCAGCAGGTCGAGGGAGGTCATCCTTCCTCTCTGCCCTGGTGAGGCCACATCTGGAGTATGGTGTCCAGTTCTGGGCTCCCCAGTTCAAGAAAGACAAGGAACTACTGGAAAGAGTCCAGTGGAGGGCTACGAAGATGATCAAGGGACTTTTCTCTTACGAGGAAAGGCTGGGAGATCTGGGTCTGGTTAACCTGGAGAACAGATGACTGAGAGGGGATCTCATCAATGCTTATAAATGTCTAAAGGGCTGTGGCCAAGAGGATGGGGCCAGACTTTTTTCAGTGGTGCCCTGTGACAGGACAAGAGGCAATGGGCACAAACTGCAACACAGGAAATTCCATTTCAACATAAGGGAAACTTTGAGTGTGACTGAGCACTTGTAACAGGCTGCCCAGAGAGGTGGTGGAGTCTCCTGTGGAGACTCCTTCTCCAGTCTCTCTCCACGTGGATGTGTTACTGTTCAGCCTGCTCTAGGTGAACCTTTTTTGGCAGGGGTGTTGAACTAGATGATGTCCGAAGGTCCCTTCCAACCCCTACCATTCTGTGGATTCCAAAATGAGAAACAAGTGGTCAAACCACAAAACATTCAAAATATAAGCACTGCCTTTACTCTATAAGTGAAAAAAACACAGCAAAACAGAGAAGTAAATGCCTAGAATCATGAGGGTGGTGAGGCACTGGAACAGGTTGCCCAGAGAAGCTGTGGATGCCCCATCCCTGGAAGTGTTCAAGGCCAGGCTGGATGGCGCTTTGAGCAACCTGGTCTAGTGGGAGGTGTCCCTGCCCATGGAAGAGGGCTTGGAACTAGGTGATCTTTAAGGTCCCTTCCAACCTAAACCACACTATGATTCTATGAGGAAAATTGTTTAGAGAACTCAATTTTAGGTGCAAGAACAACTTTTAATAAGTACAGTTTTTTTTATTTCATGATTTATATTCATAGACACTAATTTTAGTGAGCAGGCATAAGAAGGAATTTGATATGTAAAATATCATAAGTATTTCTGGTGATAGAAAATGTTTCTGAGTAGAATTCAGGTTGAGAGAAAAGATGTAACAAAAAAGAAATCTAAATAGAGCATAATTTTGAAAGAATTGAAGCAGCATTGAAAAGGAAGGAAAGGACATTTTTGTATAAGAGACTAGATTTTCATCAAATTCTATGATTTATGAATGTCTTATAGTTACTTTGCATATTGAATATGAATTGTTCTGTCTGGCTTTTGCTGCATTAAAGGTCCATGTAGGCTCTGGAATGCATTGGTATACATGTTCATGTCTTATTCTGTGAATTAATTTTATTGAAAAGTAAAGCATGCTTACTTGGAACATCTAAATGAGAGATGCCAACTTTTTTCTTTAACTTTAATATTGTATTTCAGGTAAATCAGAAGACTGAAGCAAGACATATACTCAGCTTAGTCCAAAAACTCTTCAGTACTAAACTTTGTAAGTTCATGGCTACGTTGAGGTGGTAAGATTATTGGCATTTCTGGAAGAAGTATTGATGCACAGTTGCAACTAATCTATGTAGTTGTATCTTGTCTAGCTTCTAATCACAGCATTGTTTGGAGAAAAGCTATAAATATTTAGTAATGTTAACTTTTGTTTGTGCTTATGGTTAGTAATTAGAAAAGCGTAACAGTTGCCTTGCAAACTAGTGGGCTTCAAGAAGGGGTAGCATCTAAAATGACTTTTGAATTGTAGACCACAACTGGGGAGGAGTGAGGAGGTCTGAAAAGTAGATTTCTGTTCGGGAAATCTCTGTTGCTACTTTTTTAGATTGCAGTGGCTTCCTGGGGAAAATATTCTTAAGAATTTGTAAAATAAGATCAGAGAATCATCAAATCACTTTGTTTGGAAGAGACCGTTAAGATCATCAGGTCCAACCATTAACCTAGCACTGCCAAGTTACCACTAAGTGCCACACCTACGCGTCTTTTAAGTACCTCCAGGGATAGTGACTCAACCATTTCCCTGGGCAGCCTGTTCCAATGCTTGACAACCCTTTTGGTGAAGCATTTTTTTCTAATATCCAGTCTAAACCTCCCCTGGCACAACTTGAGGCTGTTTCCTTCTGTCCTGTCCCGTGTTACTTGGGAGAAGAGACAAACCCACACCTCACTACAACCTCCTTTCAGGCAGTTGTAGAGACCAATAAGGTCACCCTCAGCCTCCTTTTCTCCAGGCTGAACAACCCCAGCTCCCTCAGCTACTCCTCATAAGACTTGTACTCTAGACATTTCGCCAGTTTCATTGCTCTTCTTTGGACATGCTCCAGCACCATTAACATCTTTCTTGTAGTGAGGGGCCCAAAACTGAACAAAGAATTCAAGGTGGGGCCTTACCAATGCCAAGTACAGGGAGACGATCACTTCCCTAGTCCTGCTGGCCACACTACTTCTGATACAGGCCAGAATGCTGTTGGCCTTCTTGGCCACCTGGGCACTCTGCTGGCTCATATTCAGCCGGCTATTGACCAACACCTCCAGATCTTTTTCCTCCAGCCAGCTTTCCAGCCGTTCTTCCCCAAGCCTGTAGCGCTGCATGGGGTTGTTGTGACCCAAGTGCAGGACCTGGCACTTGGCCTTGTTGAACCTCATACCATCGGCCTCATCCCATCGATCCAGCCTGTCCAGATCCCTCTGTAGAGCCTTCCTACCATCAAGCAGATGAAGACTCCCACCCAACTTGGTGTCATCTGCAAACTTACTGAGGGTGCACTCGATCCCTTCGTCCAGATCATTGATAAAGATACTTAACCAGACTGGCCCCAGTACCAACCCTGGGGAACACCACTTGGGACTGGCCACCAGCTGGATTTAGTTCCATTCACCACCACTCTGTGGACCTGGCCAGCTTTTTACCCAGTGAAGAGTACTCCCATCCAAGCCATGAGCAGCCAGTTTCTCCAGGAGAATGCTGTGGGAAATGGTGTCACTCACAATAGACTGAGTAGAATTTATTTTTGGGGGGGCACCTTGATACCACTGAAATAATTAACTTAGATGCCTAGTGAAGAAAATATTAAATGTTGGCAGTACCAGCAATTACAGGAGAAACAGATCAATTCATAGTTCTTATAAGTTGTTGTTTAGACTCTCTTCAGATGAAGAATTCACATGGGCACTTCTTGACTTAAATGTGAAAGCCTCCGACTTCAAAGAGACTTTTGTACCATCCTTTGAATTATAAAGGACCATGTAATTTATTGATATCAATGACTGTGTTCCCCTACTTCTCAGACTTGCGATATGTTCTCTGATGCCACTCTACTGCTGTTGAACACTCCTGCGATGGTAAAAGGAACACACCAGAATCCTAAATGCAGGCTTCAAAATTTCTTCATTGGCAAGTGTGCATACCCAGATTTCAACAGCTCAACTGACGAGAGACTTGATAAATCTATCGCAGAATAGGCGTCTGATATTTAGTGGTTTATTACTATTGTATATTGATGTTTGCATAAGGAGTCCAGCACTTAGTCTGTGTTGGCGTAGGATGTGAGATGTTCCAGTGCTTTCTGAGAAGCACAGTGATAAAAACAGTTGTGTTTTCAGGGATCAGAAAGGGAGCATCTAAATAAACTATCACCATCTTCTTTTTTCAAGAGGTTGTGTTCTGTGACAGAGCTTTAGACAAAATCACGTTTGTTTGCCCAGGAATATGATTATCAGAAAGATGTGATGGTCACATGGGTACAATCACAGCAGGTTTTTCTTTGTGCCATTGCTCATTTTTGATGCTTTCCTAATTCTCTGTTATCTTGCAAGTGCCTTTGGTTAGCTTCATTTAATCAAGGTGTTCTTTGGAAGGTGTAGTAGAATAAAACGCTGCTGATATTACCTCTCCTGTCAGACTCTCTTAGTTGTGGTATGTAGACCTCTTAGGTCATTTCTTCATAATATCGCTATAGGCACGAATTCCTATACCTAGGCATCTGTCCTTGTGCCTGTGTATAGATGTTCTGTGGATAGAACTGATAGACAAAAGTTGTTTGAAATGAAAAGGCTTTGCCATATGGGTCTTCCATTTGGATTTAGTTAATTTACAAACCGTAGCTCAACTACGTTAAGGTTCAGTACTTCTGAAATAAGGGGGTTGCTCAGTTATTTTGATTAAAGCTTATTTAGGCAAATATAATGGCTGTCATCCATAATTTCAGAGTAGCTTGTGGGTTGGTTTTGGTTGGGGACGGGGAGGGAGTTTCTTCAGGCTAGACTTCAGAAGCTAATGGATTCATAAGCCTTTTCTTCACCTCTGGGGAAACGATCTTAGCAGTATGCACTTTAGCATTGTCCTGCTGGCATTCCTGCGGGTTTGTGGAGTCAGGTTTACATGCTTAGAAATGACTATTCTTTGTCAGCTCAGATTGTCTGCTAAGTTCTTTTCTAATAGAACTGCATTTTTTAAAGTGATTTCCTACCTTCTGCTGCTTTCAGAAGTCAGCTTCTCCTTAATCATCAAGGATGGGATCTAAAGGTACATACATTTAAAGAAAAAGCCTACAGAAATTGTAATTCTTTTGAGACAGTATTTCAGCTTGAACCAGAATTCTAGATTTGCAACTTTTAAAGGGTTAGCAGTGCACGTATGCTGCCACTATGTTCAAGCAAGTGTAAGATTTGTTTGTACCAAGCTTCTTGAAGAATTGCAATTTCATTCCAACAGTATTCTGTATTTTATAGCATGTGCTTTTTAACAGCCTAAAAGGTATGAACCTTCTGATCATTATTTTTAAGTTTTGTCCTGTCCAGTTAATACATATGATGCTATCCTGTAATCTTAAAGTAATCCCTCTTTGACAATGCTGGTTAAGTATTTCCTTCTTTTTTTTTTTCTTCTGTAGAAGAAAGACTGCAGCGTGTTCTCAGCAAGTGTGTGAGCTGTCATTAAACTTATTCCTTGCTTCACACAAGAGAATGGAAATAAACATAGGTTGGGCTAAACATCAAAGCAAACTAAGTATGTGCCAAGCTGTAAGAGGAACAAGAAGGGGGAGGAAAGAAAAGATGTTATTTAAACAAAGTTCTTGGGCTGATTTTGTGAGAGTTAAAGGACAAAAAGAAATAAGGAGGAGATTTGTGGTACAGGTAATGCTCTAGTGCTTTTTTAAAAGTTTTTCCAGATCATTTCAATTCAGAAACTTGAGAGGAGTTTTTTCTAGCTGTGCCTCTCCTAACATCTTCCTCTTTGTTCTTGCACTCCGTGGTGTTCCTGTACATTCCAAAATAAGGGCTATAAGAAGAGTGTGATTCTCTGCTTATTTCATCTTAATTCCATGAATGTGAAGCATGAATTTGGGGTGGTAACCGTTACAACATACGGAAGAGAGTATAATCCAAACCACTGAGAGTAAACGTCAGACTTATTACTGTCTTCAGATTCGTCTAGGCAGGATTAATTTGAAAAACAGCTTAGCAGTGCTGGGTTGACTGGCGTTTACTGTCTGAATAAATGACAAAGAGCTCATTTTCTCTTAGTTAAACAAAGAGATGCAGTAGTGTTGAGACTCGGATATCAGAGAGGAATCCGCCTAACAGTTGTCTAGTGGGGAGCGCAACAGCTAGGACAAGCAAGGGAACTCAAATGAATGACCTTGAAGGACTATGCAGGTGGGTGAGTGGATTCCAAACATCAACAATTAATTAACCCTGTGCTGGGGTGTAACCTCCTAGATTCTTCATGACTCTGGTTCAGGCTTCTGTGTCGTCCAGTTTCTTTTATATAGTATAACCCTATCAATGAGAGCAGGCTACGTGTACAGGATGCCACAGATCTTTTTGGTGTGTGCCATGTTTGGGATTAATATTTTTCTACATTTGATTAATCTATTATTCTGTAAAAGAAAAGAGAGACTTAGGTTGTTTAATCTGAAATTCCGAATTAATAAGTTATTTATGAAACAGTGCTTAGTCTTCTTTTGAAGTGGTTATATTCTTTTTCACTACAGCTAAAGTGGTATTTGTGCCTTTTTCGTAGACGTGCCCAAAATTGTGGAGCAGCTATGTGGAATTCTTTACCTGTATTTTGGTGTAGCCCCTCTGGTCATAGCTTCAAGGTCAGGTAGTCAGTTTACTAAGGCACTTACTCAAGCTGTGTGTGTTTCAGAATTCCACATCACATATATGTGACTGTTTATTCCCTTGTAGTATGACAGTCTAATGTACCGTAAAGGTTCTACTAACAGTGTCATTGGTGTGAGCCAAGAAAGAGGGTACCAGCAACAAGTTACTGCCTTCCAATATCCTCTTTGTTTTGTTTCACCCTGGGAAACAGATTGGGATTATGTTTTCAGATTTGTTTTTTTTTTTTATTAGCCAATGAATTTGGCACAAGCATCCATCAAGTACTGGCAGGCATTTGCAAAGATGTGCTTGGAAGTGGATTGCCACTAGAATGAGTTCAGCTAACTCCTAAAGGGCACTTGAGAAAGGTCACGGTGAGGAAGGTTAATTGCTGTGGCATGCAGATAGATACCCACCATTGCCTACCAGGTGCTAATGTATTGGGCATCTTTATTTTAAATTAGTGAAAGGAAAGGAGGCTCTGCAACACTTCATAGCTTCGCTTTAAGAATGTTCTGGGATGTTGGAGGAGGAATGCTTGGATGTGTCTGCAGGTGCAACTAGAAAGAGGGCGTGCTTGTGTGTAAATTGTACTAGATTGTACGTTCAGTTAACATGGATTGGAATTCTGTAAGATTCTTCATTTAAAATTGGTAAGTTAATAAGATTATCTCTTTTTTTGAGTGCCAGTCTGTGTGTTGTTTGGGATCATACAGTGCATTCAAATCCAGATAAAGGATTACCTCAGATCAAATATGTCTAAATATACATATCCATAAAACACTTTCAGAAAGTCTCAAAAAAAAAAAGTAAAATGTATTTTAACTGAATATTGCATAGTAGGGTTTTACCAAAACGGAAATTGTCATCCAAATGCAATGGAGATGACACTGTTTAATCAAGGTTGCTATCAAGACCAATAGAAATACCTCCTTTTTTCTGGGTTTTGGGTTTTTTTTCCCCCAAAAAGTGAAAATCAGCTTTTATTTATGGTTCTTTTTAGTCTGTATGTCTTCTAGCTTTGTCATAGGTATTTATGGTAATTTGAGGTTAATTTATAGAAGCATGGGTAAAATGTATGATGTTACACATGGGCAAATTCAAGTGGTCCTAGATTTTGAACAGAAGAAATTACTAAAATTGTGCTTTTTGACCAAATTCATATCATGTAACCTACAGGCTCTGCTTGTCTTTGTCTTTTCCATTACTTTCTTGGGCACGTTTCTCATTCAGGATTACGGGCAACTACTAAATATAGCCTGACATATCGTCAAGAATAGGGAAATTGCACATAATATGGCTAACGCAAGAGTTTTGGGGATCTGGATGCAAAGGTGCATTTGGTGGCACCATATGAGTCTGGCAGAGCTTAGTATGTTTGGGTTTGGATGGTCTGGCATCGAACCTGTGTGTCTATACTGTATGGATAATTATCTGAAGTGCACTCCTGGAATTGTATACTTATTGCGTTCCTATCATCATTAAAGCAAAAGCAAATAAAGCTTATCCCATCTTTGATGGAAAGTGGTGTCCTGTTTTCAGTAACAATTCGATAGGAAATGTGTTTCTTGGTATGTACTTTATCAGTCAAATAAACACTTTTTAAAGGTAGTTTTAAGCATAATCAGTGCATAGTGAAGATACAGTTGTGTTAATATTTTTTGATTGGTAAAATGCGTAGTTCCAGGTCTTAAGCAAAACTGGATAGGATTAAAAAGTATGGAGCTGATCACGTTGCTACAATGTAGTGCTGGGCTTAAGTGTCTGGCCATGCCTGATGGGTATGTTCTTGCTCCCTTCTTTTTGAACCTTAATTATAACTATTCAGGATTTCTAGTACAAGTACTGCTCAGTGAAAGCACTGTAGAACTGCATTCCTTATGTTCAAATTTCTAGAATACACTTCCCACAGAAAAATCTTCCACTAATGTTTTTCCTCTAATGTTTAGTGCGTTTTTTTTCTCACGCTTTCCTAGATTGTGTATTTGCTGCAGTTGCTAAAGGTTACTTAGTTCAGCACAACCCTTCTGAGAATATTTTTTCTAAATTTAATAAGCTACTTTTTGCTATACATCAGTTAATATGACTCCACTTTAGGGTCTTATTTTAAGATCAGCATCTTACGTGAAACTTAAATTGCATATTTTTCTCCCTTTCAGCAAGCTACATTGAGCGACCTCAGCTGATTCGAGCAAAAGTGCCAATAGTGAAGTTCAGGGATAAAGTCAGGCAAGTATTCTGTTCAACATCATTTATTAGGCTCTGACATGGGAAAGCACTCTATATACATATATATACTGTCCATATAAGTAGTCCCACTGAATTCATACTTTGTTCATTTGTGTTGTGCTATAGCTGTATGGCAGATTTGTACGGCTAGCATGCAGTGGCAGTCAGCTTACTTCCTTGATGGCCTGAAACACCTCCTGTGGTTGAGGTGCTGTTTAATTTCTGTGATGTGAATTAGTAGCAGTACATCATGTATTTCCATGGGTTATTTGTAGATAGTGATAAATGGTTCATGACAGAAAAACAACAGTGGCAAGAAAACTGTTGTGAAAGATAGTTTTGATTGCTGTGCAAACTTAACTATTGAGATGCTTAAGGACTAATTCACAGCATTTATACTATATAAATAACACCAAAACAAACTTTAGTTTCTTGTGATGACATTGTTTTCTTGATTAAAAAACTTTTGTTCATTTTAGAAGAGTATATTCTGCTGTCTTCTAGAGAGGTATTCTTTGTTTAACGAGGTAGTATTACATATTCTATTCAGTGTTAGGTACTAATTATATGACTTTTTTTTAGAAGGGGGAAGTAATAGAGAAGTGGATGTGTTGTATGTTATAGCATTCATTGTATCTTCATAATGAAGACTTGAAAATGAATAATCAAGAGGGTTGTACTAGGACACAGAACAATGTATTTCTTATTGTGTGTGATAAAAGTATCTGATAGAGGAAAAACTGTGCAAAGCCTCAGATTGGTTGGGAGTTTTGAGTATGTTGAAATCTTCCTATATTTATGGGCTTAGATGTTTGTGAGACTTACGTGTATCACTTTCATGTAATAACATAGCTTGGCTATTTGTAAATAGTATTTTGAACAATTCTTTTGTATCTAACTGTCTCATCCTGACTATACACTTATAAAATTTTGCAGTTGTGTCTCTGTCTTTTAAAAACAAACAAGCCCACTTCTCTGGCCTCTCTTTATAAAAGCATATCACAATGTGCTTTTGTCACAACGTACCTTTATCAGGGCAGAACCCCTGCTGTGTTAAAACTGAATCTGTCATGTTTTCCATTTGAACTAATAAATATCATCCATTTAAGCTTTTCTTGCAGCTGAAATTATATAACATCCGTTAAGTTTTGTGCTTTATACTTTTTTTTTTCATTTTCACATAATCCCATATTTACTTCTGTATACTTACCTACCTTTTAAAAATTTGAATATTTTTTATCTTATAACTTTCTCCTCTAGCAGTACAGAAGATGGTTTCTCCCATGCTTTCTGGAAGTATTAGACTTGTCAGGCTAAAATTTGGGTTAAATGGCTTAGCTACATAGAACAATGCTAGTCTTTTCATAGATACACTAAATGGTAAATTCCTGGTACAAGTATTGAATAAATCATGGAGTTATAGCAAGATATTTTTTTTCCAATTTAAAATCAGAAAATAAACTTTAAAAAGAAACCTTAAATTTGTGATTGTGTCAGAAGATTGAAGTCCTTTTGTAGGCATTTATAGTCCATACTACGGTCACTTGCCAAAAAAAAAAAAGTAATAGTCATGATATTCATATGCCTTACAGACAGGATTTTAAAAATTCTTTATTTCCTAGTAAATCAAAATATAATCTTCTTAGACTAGAAGCTGCCCATTACATTTTTCAGGGAAAAAAACCCCAGTACTGTTCACCATCTGGTTTCCTGTGCTCTTTTTTTGAAAGAGGGAAGAGGGAGAAAATGACATGACTTTGTGTTGGGGTTTTGTTTTTTTTTTTTTTCTCTCCAGTTATTTCTCTCTTATGTAAACTGTTATCTCCACCCATGTTTTGTCTTAAGCATCTGTCTCTTTCTAGTCTGTTATTGGCCGCTGTGTTTTGTAGGCTCATACATGTACATACATGCACACTCATTAATTTTTTCACAGAGGTCTTGAAAAATGGATTGAATATTCTGTACATGAGGCAGTAACCTTGTTTTAGCCAAAACCAGAAACTAAACATGACGAGCTTCTGGTGAAAGCCAGTTTTCTTGATGCTTGGCTGCTGGGAGAAGATGGTAGAATTCAATGGGTGGTACAGAACAGAATCATAGAATAGTTTGGGTTGGAAGGGACCTTTAAAGATCATCTCCTCCAACCTCCCCTGCAATGAGCAGGGACATCTTCAACTGGATCAGGTTGCTCAGAGCCCCGTCCAGCCTGACCTTGCATGTTGCCAGGGATAAGGCACCTACCACCTCTCTGGGAAACCTGTGCCAGTGTTTCACCAACCTCAGATTAAAAAAATTCCTTCTTATATCTAGTCTGAATCTTCCCTCTTTTAGTTTAAAACCATTACCCCTTGTCTTATCCCAACAGACACTGCTACTAAGTTAGTCCCCATCTTTCCTGTAGGCCCCCTTTAAGCGCTGAAAGGCTGCAATAAGGTTCCTGTGCATCTGAATTCTAATGTGTTACCAATGGTCCGTATATACCTGAAAATTGCCATTTCCCATTTACTTTGATTTGGTGAACAAGAAAGCATTCAGTTTGTGTTTGTTCTCCTTTTTCATCTTAAAGGTTTTTTTAGCACTATAACAGTAAGGGAAGATCCACTGCACTTAAAGACTTACTATCTTTTTTTCTGTAGTCTTTCCCAGGAAATAATTTCAATGCTGAGAGCCAGCATTGAGCCAGCAGAGCGCCACCAGAAAAGCCTTTGATTAATTAGCAAGATTTCTGTACTACAGAGGATGCAAAAGCTTCCTGTTATGCTACATTTGATGTGGAGTTGACTCTTTTCCTCTCCTTTAGTGCTTTTGGTAGAACTTGAGTTCCCAACAGCACAAAACCTTTACCACTTGCCATAATAGCAACAACTATTTATGCATATTAAAATACAAAATAACAGAAATAGAACTTGCTTAATCACCATCTAGTAAATCATGATATTGTCATTTGGGGTTAATTGGAATTACACGTGCAGTCTGACATATTTCTTTATTTCATCTTCACATAAAACTAATATTCTTACTGGTGTTTATGGTTATTTTTACAACTGTGAAGCAGGAGCTCAAAGTTGTTTATTTCCTGTACTATTATGTACTATACTCTTCAGACATCTAAAAAGCCATGCTTGATATTAATTCAGGCTTAAAATTATGTAATATTTTTGATGCAAAGAATGTTTTAATGTAGCTAATGATGTCAAAAACCTTTTGTAGGTACCAAATGAATGTGTTTTATCCAGCTTAATAAATTCCAGGTCCATGTTCCCCTTACAATAATTCAAGAAAATCCAAAGGAATATTCAGGCAAACACGCTGTGTGAATGAGGCTTGGATATATAAAATGGTAATAGCAGTACATTGCAGATAGCTACTTCTTTGTCAATAATAGGCTCTTGTTGTTGCGAGTTACAATGTTGCGATAGCTTATTAACTATGAATTTAATAACGTTTCTTAAGTACCGTGCGTAGTTAAGATCTAGATGCAGTATGAAATTCAAACTTTGAGGCAGGATGTGATCAATGTAAATAAAGCAGGTAGCACTTGTTTGCCTTGTTCTTATTTGCTGTTAACAGCACGAAACAGTTAAAAACTTTTATCACAAAACATGCAATGTTTACTAATAAACAGGTTTCATTTCAAAGCGCTTGCTGATTATCTCTGACCATCATTGCAGAAAAAAGATTCTTACCTTTTGACCTCTTGCAATTCTCCATTCATTGGCATGATTTCCTAAATTGATACCTCAGAGCATCCTTCCTGGCATCAGAAGTTGTCCATAGTAAATCGTGTAGTGCTAGTCTAGTTGGGAGAAAGATTCGTTAACAATCCAAAATGTATTTGATATATTAAGTTTCCTAAGGTATAAATTTGGATCTACATGTATTCTCTATATGAAACAACAATTACATTTTTCTAAGAATGGAATTCAAGTCTATAAGCAATTTGAGTCCTAGAAACAAAACCAGAGTAGAAATCACAGCATCAAAATTCTGTTTGAAGAAAGTTTCTAGAGTATTATCTTAAAGTTACATTTCTCCGCCTCTGTCACTGAGTAGTTAATAAATATTCTGAAATTGAATACATGATGCTTGATTATTTTTCTTTTCTCTTCTCCAATAGCTGTGTGGAGTTTGACTTGAATGTAAACAATGTTGTAGGAATAAGAAATACATTCCTTCTGAGAACCTATGCACACAGTAAGTTTTTAATTTATTTTCTTATTTCTATAAACTTTGGTTTTTAAATTTGTATTTTAGTATTAATAGACTATTAAAATTCAGTTCAATATATTAGGTTACTAGATAGAGATATATAGAGATATATAAAATTACCTAATGAGCTGCAGTAGATAGCTTTAAGATAACTTTTTCTTGCACACTCTAAATATATGGCAAAAACTGATACATATTGGCTAGGTATGTTTTTAATTGAATATGATTATATTCAGAAGATAACAAACATTCTTCATATTAAGGTTCATATCTGCTACAAGAGCTGCTTCAGTATTCTGCAGATAACAAGATCATTATACTAATGATTATCTAGTGGTATAATCTCCAGTTTCTTTTATTTCCTTACAGCCACTGACAGGTATGTGTGGCTGATAGCTAGCTGAGTCTTGTATGCTGTTACAGAGTCTTTACTTGGAAGATTCAAAATACTTCTTCAGTTTTTATACTAACCCCAAAATAAAACTGGTTTGTGTCAGGAGTTTGTGTTTTAGGGAGAGATTGTGAAACAGACTTCTGAAGGGAAGTAATAAGAACAGCCCTCTTAGTCCTAAACTAAGGTTTTCTTACATAGCAACACAATGTCATTTGGCAGATAAATACATAAGGACTGGACCTCAGGCTAATTCTTCTAGGCCACCTGTAGTTCTTCCTTTAGCACCTTCTTCAGTTCTTGCATACAGAATACCTGGAATATGGCTGTATCTATGTCTGTCTTCATGAAAAACATATGTCTTGATTTAATGAGTCATTGTATCTAACATCTCATCTGCATAAAAAGCTATTGAGGATAAGACCAATTTAAAATTACTTTTTGTATGCAGACATTACTGCTTTCATGGATCCTGAGGAAAACTTAAGAATGAGCTCTGTGTCCTCCAACGAGGAGAGTTCTTTTCCCTGCCCTCGAAGTGTATATTGTCTAAATAAATAATAATTAAAAAATTAGACGTGCTTTGTTCTGGCAGCAAGTTAATTCAGGGAATGAACTAGAGAACTTAAAAGTGTAATGTGACGCTGCTACATTGACTGATGTATTCAGTTTTTCCTGTCTGCAAGTTGGCTGGCATACCCCTTGTTATGTGTCTGTGGATCTTACTACTCAAAAGACTGTTTTCAAATGCAAATATTTTTTTCTGATTTTTATAAGATGGATAGTAGTTGTAGAATAACTAAACAATTTCTATTAAATGGCTGCAAAAGGTAATCTTAGAATACAAGAGTATCATGTTGATTAAGTAGGAACAAATGTGGATTGATTGCTGCCTAGATAAATGTGCTTTTTTTGAGATGTATTTATTTTATTTGCAGTTGAGAATCGAGTTCGTCCGTTAGTACTTGTTGTTAAGAAGTGGGCGAGTTTTCATGACATAAATGATGCCAGTCGTGGTACTTTAAACAGCTATAGTCTTGTATTGATGGTTTTGCACTATTTACAGAGTAAGTATTTTTTTTATGTGTTGAAACTGTCCCTTTTGAGTTCATATTTATGTAGTTTACCTCTTTAATAAAAGTTAAACACCAGCAGGAGTCATCTTCCACAGAGAAAAATCTGAAAATAAAGTGTGTTTACTCTATTTCCTTAGTGCTGCATTTTTCTTTAACAAGTGTACCTCTTCCCTGGAGGCAGAGTTACCAGCTTTAAAAAGGTAAAAATAAAAAAAAATAAATCAATGTACCTGCAGGACATGGTGTAACTATAAAATAAACTCAAGCACTAGTTAACAGAAATCTGTCTTTTAACAAAGGGAAAAGCCTAAATAACAATTTCAGTGGTTTTTGGTTTGGTGTTTTTTTTACTGGGTTTTTTGTTACATGGTTGGTTTTGGGTTTTTCTTGTTTAATTTGGGAACTTCCAAGAAAATTCAAAGGGGCAACAAATGCTGTGGGGTCTTTTTGCTGTCTTTCAGTGAGCAAAGGGCTGAACATGGAGGATATGTGTAGGCAAGAATGACTACCATGTGGTTAGACTTTTCCACTGATTACTGTCTTCTGTAAGGTGACATGTCAAAGCCAGTAGGAGTTGGGATATTTGACTGCCAGTGGAAGTATGATTTCTTGTGACTTCAATATATTGAAACATTGAACATCTGTATGGAACTGGAAAACTTTACCTCAGAAACTAAGGATCCCTGTTGAGAATTCAAGAATCCCATGCAGTCCAGAAATGTTTTTGAGGAATAAATTGAAATGAGCTTATTCTGCTCCCATTTCTTTCTTTCATTAGAGGAAGTCCATGTTTGTGATTTTTGTAGTTTGCAAGTCTTGCTTAAGAAATCATTTAGCTCAGTATGAGTTTCTTGGTTCTTTATTGGGAGATAAGTGGCTTCAGAAAGGAAGGCAAGGAACTCCTGAATTGTACATCTTGTGGAGTAACGTGCCTGTAGAATTTTTAATTCCTGTCAGTTCATGTATAGACTGTATTTTGCTGCTTGTACTCATTCTATGCCTTTGCTTTAATTTTTTTGTAATGTGCTGATTGTTCATGTTATTTTAATGACAACTGGTTCTTAACATTTTATGATCCTGTCTGTGGACCCACTACGTTAGACTTTCCATCTGTGAGTTTGTGTAGGTTTTAATCTTTTTTTTTTTTTTTTTTTTTTTTTAAATCAGGTAGAAACAATGTTTAGCTCCTCTGGCAGCTTGTTTGGCCTGGAATGTAGATACTTGCTGTAGAGTGGGTAGCCAACTATTTATTAGTTTCAAGATCACTCTACATCCACTCTGTACTAGGGTGGAAAGCTTTTTATGATAGTTGACTCAAGCTGGTGGCTTTTCTTTCAGCTGAACAGTATCTGTAGTAGAGGACCTAGGAGAGTGTTTTGTGTATTTGGGATCCAGTTGGCTGGATTACTCGTGAATTCTTTAATGCCCATGCTCTGTGGTGGTTGTTAATGTACCAATCATGAAGACAGTAGGTCATAAGCTAGTCTGTCCCGTGAATATGGTTTTTTTCTCTGCATCTACTATGATGGAATTCCATTATTTTTTTTTGTTTGCTTCTGTGGACAGAAAACAAAATGTGGCCAAGTCTGTTGTCACAGCTCTGAAACAATAATGTAGGTGACTGAGTACTTCATTTTAGATCCTTAATAGACATGAGGGAAAAAAAAATAAATCAGACAAAAAAGTTGATTTGGCAGAGATTAAATGAACTTAAAAATGCCAAAGTGTTTATTAGATACAAGTTTGAAAATGTTGGATACTACTAGATGTGAAGATTGCTATACAAAGGTGAAGCACAAGCAGGAGAGGAGAAAAAGTACGTTTACATGGTCTAGCAATTAGTGACCACCTTAACAGTGACTTGGTAAGCATTTGATAGTGTTACACTTTTAATGGAAACAGGCCTTTTCACTTGGTAATTTGTTCTCCAAATCCATTTTCATTGTATCCCGCTTACTCTAGAGACATGTATTGGGTGCTGTATGCAGTCATGGATAGCCAATTACTGAGCAGTGCATAAAACTAACACACAAAAGGGAAGAGAGTAGGAGTCACAAGGAAGTACTAATGTGTAGGCTTGCCAGAGTGTTAACAACCTTGAAAGCATGAGGGCATTTGCTGTAGTTATCTGTGGCAGCTGCCACAGCTGTCTAGTGAAGGGGGAAAAAAGTTCAAATAATCCTTTTCATGCAAAACTATGATCTGTCAGCTGCCTGGGAAGGGTCAGCAGTCCACAGCCCAAAAAGGAGCCTCTTACCTGTGCTTCAGCAGCCTTCTCTGCTAAAAAAGGCTGAAGTGTGGCTCTGGACACGTATCTGGCATGAGCTATTTAGAGTCTGATGTTTTATTCATGCAGATTTTAACATTCGGGTTTTTTCCCCATTTGTGCTACATGCATGTGATGCTACTGAAAGTAGCTTGCGTCCTAGTCATAGAATTTCTAATAAAGCTTTTGTTGCTGTTACTGGGGAGGAAAAAAAATAAAAGTGAAAGCTTGCTTTTTAATAGTGTTCTTGTCTTCACTGGGCAAATTCCTTTCCTTTACCACTTAATCCATTTCTATGTTCTTATACTTGTGTGGATGTCTTTGGACCTAAGGTTAGCGTGGCTTGAGTTTATTTTGTAGATACATTACTGTCTTGTACGTGAACTTTCCTCCAGCTAACAGGTCCAACTATCTTGTACGGTAAGAAAAAGAAAACTCATGGCGAGTGCTAGTGGTAAGTGGTAACTTTTCCACTTAACTCTATCCTCTTAGGATAGCAAACAGACCCAGAAAAAATATCTTCATTGCTTGTATTGCTCAGATTTTGTTGCCTTTTATTTTAGTGTGGCAGAGAACTGGAAATTGTCCAAGATATTGCAGAAATAAGACGCTCTTGCACATTTCTAAACACCCACAAACAAAATAGAAATATTATTAAAGCAGCTGTGATCATATTCTTAGCAGTCCTGCTAGTTAATATAGTATACTCTTTGAAGATATCCTGAGCATGTTCTGAGAATTCTGCTGTTCTGATTCTTAGTCCCTATGGAAAAAGGATTCTGTAACATCTCATCCCCTGTGAGATCCTGTCTGAAGGGTGAATTAAGTCCCAAGTCAGAGTCCTGTGTGTTGAACTTAATTATCATTCTCCCTAGTGAATGATGTAGACCAATTCTTTAAAAAAAATGAATGCTGAAGATATGATGTTAAAGTTTTAGTATGAGGAGTACTCTAACAGTTCTGTAGCTGCTCTAAGACTTGTGTGGGATGTGAATACTTCAGGATTTTTTTCCTATCTGTAGGACCACCTAACCTGGGAGATAAGTTTTTTCCCCTCATACTTGTATTGCGCAATAGATGCTCTCCCATCCCTGACTTTCATAAAAGTTACAATTGTTTAGTTCATTTTATGTTTGTTAGTATTGTTCATGTCTGCGTAACTTTTATAACCTGTTTGCTGTTTAGGAGACCAGCTAACAGCATTACACTGTATTTATGTATTTTATGAGGATTTTGCTAGCAATGCCTATTAAGTGTATCGGGCATTTTATCTTTACTTCTGGAGACTCAGTGTGTAATCCTTTGCAGGTGAAGAATGTGTACTTTTGTAGTATTTGGAGACTTCTTATGCTGTGACAGAATAATATTGTATTAGATGTTGGGAGGGGGGAGGGAAGAGTGACTTTTTTTCTTTTAGGGAATCTAGATGAGTTTCTTATAGTTGTGAATTAACATGGAGTTTATAAGTGAAGTAGTATCCAGCTGCTGTAGAATTTTTCATGTTTTCTACAAATAGTATCTTAGTAACAGTGTCCCTTAGCTGAATTAGCTCCTTCTATTACTGTATTTTGTATACAGAAGTATAAGGATTTGCTGAATAACGTCTATTTTACAAAATGCATGAAAGTGAAGTTCTTGATAGATATTTTTAAGATGGAATTTCAGTCCAACCCTTTGGTGTCACTGATATGATATTGTTTCCTGTGAATTACATGAATCACAGCAATTTTAAACTTTTTTTTTTTATAGCCCTACCTGAACCCATCCTTCCATCCCTCCAAAAAAATTACCCAGTAAGTGTTTCTCATGAATTTACTACATCATATATGTGTATGAAGCTGCTTATCTAAAATTCATGAATTCTTAAATACCTCATGGATTAAGTTAAACACAGTCTGTAAGCCTGGTCACTGATACTCTAAACATAAGTGTGAAAAAGGTTATTTGCTGCTTTTTATCATTTCTTTAGTGAAAACAGTCTGTTACATACAAGAAGATTTCACACACAGTTGGAAACGAGTGCTAATGAGAGCTGCTGACCTAATTCTCTTTATGCTGGCCTGAAAATATCCCTGTGTCATCTGCAACTTTCTGATTCTTATTTCTTAATACGTTAAGTAGTGTTTTTACCATACAAGTGTGGTGTTTCAGAATTCCATACCTTCCCACTGCTGTTGAGTTGCCTGATATTTCTGTATGCAGAGAGTGAAAGATACATGTTTACTAAGGAGACTTTTGAGACCTCAAAAAATTGGGCTTCAGTCCAACAAGAAAATGACTTTGGGGGCTTTGCTGTTATATCCAGATCATACTCTTGATTTTCAGAGAACTCTGTGAATCAGTATGCTTTGATCCTCTGCAGAATTAGGACTGTAATTAGTGAGACTTAGTCTAAGGAAGATTATCTAGAAGTAAGACCTAGCCTCCTAAATATTTGTCTGGGGACAAAAGAGCTATTGCTGAATAGTTCTATGCTATAACTGAATCACGGGAACTCCTCAGTTCCTTCCTCCTTACCTTCTCACATGTCACTTTTAAATTTTTCTTTATTCATAGTTGCCGTAGTTTTATGTCCCTGTCTATGTATGTTTTTTTTACCGTTGCTGATAACTGTGCTGAGGTAGTATCAGAAAGCCATTCTTTCTTTTGCATGTATTTCCAATAATGCTGAAAAAGGGAATATTTGATGGCACTGTACATCAGGCAGAAAATACTGTGGTTTCAGCCATTTTGGGTAATTAGGATAATTGAGATGCAGAAGAAAACTTTGAGCTACAGTGCACTGCAGTTTTATTTCTATTTTGTAAACCTGCTTAGGCATATCTATGCTAAATTATTATGGCCTTTATGTTTTCCTCTGACTTTTTACTTTGCTATATATACCTTCTAATTTCTTCATTGTTAGTGCTCAAAAGCATTTGAAGCTGTTTTTCATTTCTGGATGGGTTTTTGCTAAGTTTGCTAATTATGTTTGCTTAATGCTCACATGCTGTAGCGTTTTAAGTTTTGTGTAGCATATAATTTAAAGAAAACAACTGGAAGAATTGGTAACTTTTGACTCCTTAGTAATAATAATGCAAACATTTATATTTGTAGAGTTGAACTGTGTGAAGGCCTTCAGAGCACTGTACAAATATTAATGGCTTAAATGATTAAAGCAAAAATATACAATACCATAAGCTTACAAATGTAATGAATCTGTGCTAAATGCAAGGTTTTATCTTGTGTTGTGTGAAGGTGGTAAATCACTTGCAGGTTCCTGTGGCTCTAGAACACTGCTGTAAGAATAACATTTTTTACCCTGTTTCAATGTAGATTTTTTGTTGTTATTGTTAGTTATCTTGCTTCTGGAGGATGGACTAAATATTGTAGGATTGCTAATAGAATAAAAATAATATTTTGTACATGCTTACTATAAAACCAGATCAAAACTATGGATTACAATTAAAAAAAAAGTGCTAGAAATTTAAAAATGTATTTTTTGTCTACTGTCTCCATTAGGAGTATAATTAAGAGTTTAAAAATTGTGAAAGTTACAATTTCTGAATAGTGATATTGCAAAGAAATTTCAAATGAAAATAAATACACCAAAACAGTTCTGGTCTTTTAACTTTCAGTAATAATTACAAAGCATGGGCAAATGTCAGTATCCAAAGAAACCATATATTTTTCTTGTGGTTGTAGCTGGTCAAAGCTGTGTCTCCATCCTAATACTACACATAAACACTGCTTCTCCCTTTCTGAAACAAACCACACTACCTGCAATCTGTTTCTTACAAAATCAAATCTGCAGCTCTTTCTGCAGCCTGAAAATACTTCTGTGCTTTGAAAAAACTGCTTGTTTTAAATTGTAGGTGCTGCGTAAAAGAGACATGCTTACCTTGAGTGACAAACAAAAGAGATTCTGTGACTTGGTATATCTCTACTGCAGATGTGAAGGGTGAGAAGTCATGGAAAGCCACCAAATCTGCCCGTGTGTTGCCATGGGGGAGTCTCCAGCTGGCACCGAGCTCTTGTGTTTTGCAGCTCCTAGTTTAGAGGGTGTATTGGACCATTTCAGATGTGGGGTTGGATTATGGGGCTTCCTGCCCTCACCCCCCAGACAGATGGGGTAGCTGAGAGTAGCCCACAAAATGTGTTGATCAGTTCTGAAGTCCGTATAGAACTTGCCTCCAAGTCAGGACTTCTGCAGATGAACTCTGGAGAACCTGTGGTGGCTGAGGCCATTATGGCTTATGGTTGTTTGGCTGTGTTTGCCAAAGGTGAGCATTGCTGCAACTGGGAGTCAGAAGGGAATGTGTGCCCAAGTCTACAGTGTTCCAGAGCAGCCTGGCATATTAGCTTAAATCCAGATGGAAGTGGGTCTCCACTAGTGCTGTGGATTGTAAACTTTGTGGACTCTAGCATGAGCACATTTTTGTTTCTGCTGCATCAGCTTGCAAAGGGTGAGGCAGAAGATGGGATGGTGTTTACTGGAGCTTCTTCATGCATGGGCACCAGTCCTTGGACAGACAGGGTTTGCTTCACTCTTTAGTTGCACTTTTTAAAAGTATAAACATGAGTTAAATGTTCATTTGTAGGACTGGGGAAGGCTATTTTGTATGTGCAAGTATAGATACGCACCAAAAAATGGCAAGTTACTATGCTGATGCTACCACTTAAACTTTTTTGAAGGAAGAATCTTGCACATTCAGAGTTAAACAAATTATACATTGAGATATTCAAATGTAAAGATTTTTTTAATGTACGCTTGTGTTCCTTTCCAGTGTAAGGTGGAGTGAGAATATGTGTAAGCATTATGTAGCTTGAACACGAAGCATATTGTTGAACGCTAGTGTTTCCTTGAGAGATCAGCTAGCCAAGGTCAAGAGTACAGATCTGGCAAAAAAAAAGAAAAAAAATACCTTGGGGTATTTTGAAGTAATGGATAGATCATTTACATTTGTTGCTCAATCGGATCCTGAATGTCTTTGCCATTTCTTAAGATGGCATGATCCAAAGACACAGCAAGCAAATTAGGGACTAGTTTTAAAAGAGGCTGAATTTTTTTGCCCTTCAGAGTAAGTTAAGTAGGGAAAACTTGCAGGGAACGCCTACTTGAAACTAAGCTAGTTTGAAGGATGCTTTGTAATTCTGTTGTATTACCAACCTCCCTTATGTGCAGAATCTGTAAGGTGTACCTTGTTCTGTTTGTTGAGTTAATCCCTGAGTCCCTCTGGCAGGAAGAAGAGTACTGTTGTCCCTGTTTTACAATAGGTGAATGGGGGTGGGTTGAGGCTAATGGATTTTCATGGGTTGACTGTGGAAAAGCAAAAAAGTGAGCCTAGGTACCCTGTGGCTGGTCTGACCTCTTGTTCACTGGACACTGAGTGGTTGCTTTGTTAAGAAATGACCTTAAACTAACTACATTGTTGTTTATTGATATGTTGAATATTGGTATGTCTTGAGAGAAGTTTTCAGTATATCTTCCCCATACCCAATTTTAAGCAATAATTAATTTGGTTTTATGTGTAAAACTTTCAAATCTAGTAATAGCAATTTCTTCTGTAACAATTTTTCTGCATTTCAGAAGGATGAAACACTTTTTTTTTCTTCTGTGTGGTGATCAGCAACTCAGTGTTCAAATAAAATAAGTTGACTAATAATATCAGAAACATTTGATTAACAGTTTGCCTTAGCTAGTGTAAAAAAATCTTCTTTTCTTCCAGAAAAGTAGTATCAATCATGCTTTCCACTTCGTAATACTTAGTTGTCTTTTTAAGAGTCACTTTTATAATGGTATAACCACTAAAAGAGGTGGAGATGGGAATTACTTATATGTGTCTCTTAAACTAGGTGGCTGTGTTTTTAAATGATTAGCTGTTATAGACTGTAACTTGCATTTTTACTAGAGCACTTGTATAGAATAATATGTGTTTATTTTTTGAAGGGAATTGCCTTTCTGAGTAAGGAAAACTTGAATTTGCCTGATCTTTGTGAGGCAAGTGTATTTAATATACAGTTGGAACTGCAAGTTTCATTAAATTAAACTTGCTTTTGAAAAAAAAATAATTAAACATAATAATTTTAGCTTGAAGAATTGAAGGGTTTTAATCCTAATTACTAAATGAAGATTTAGAAAATTGCCTTCTAATGCAGGTTAGGAATTTTATCTCTTCTACCGTAGGTGGGAATCTTTGGAATGTGGTACATTTCCTGCTCCTCAAATTAGGAGACCTTCAGTTTTATCACTGCTGCTTACATGACTTTTTGATCAGTTGCAAACTCAGTGAAGAAAAAGAGAAATGACATATCCTGAAAAACTCATTCATCTGGACTATGCTTCTATCATAAGCACCCTTTTCAAACTACAGATTTGTGATTTTAAAACTCTGCAAGGTTTCATAACTTCCTATTTCGTTAACTGCTAACAAATCCTACTGAAAAAAAAATCTTTGTACAAAGTAGTATTTGATATGCTATTGCTCTTCTGGTTTTTTGAGTGTAAGCATACACATACAGGCACAGATGTACTCTTTTTTTTTTTTCTGAAAGTTTTATTACAACTGTATTTGATATATTGTCTTTTGCTATTAGTATAACTGTTGATTTATTTTTTCTTACTCAAATGATGTGCAAACACTAATAAAAATTAATTGTGATCTATATATAAAATTTAAATAAAATGTACTTAAGGTCAAGATTGATAAGAAAAAGCAACATCCTCTCTAAGCTTGTAATAGTACTAAAGAAAATAGCTTACTTATAATCCTGAAAAATAATGTCCCAAAGTCTCTAACTTTTTAGCTGCTCAGTGTGCCAGCCTCCCTGTGGTGGCAGATTTTTCTTGCAGTGGAGAAGTTCGCAGGGATTTGAACATTCAAAGCATTTAAAAAAAAATCTCATGTTCTCCTTTTCAAAAGTGTTTGCTGCCTCCAAACACTTACTTATTATTCTTAGTAGACATCTATTGTAGTAATTTCATTGCATTTCTGTTTTGTGTTGTTTGGAGGTCAGCAGCCCTTCTTCTCATTCCTTACCCCACCCCCCATGTCCATTTCCTCATGAGCTGTTATACTGCTAATACTAAATTCATTTGTTATGACTCTTCCACAGTTTTCTGTGGGAATGAGCAAGGAGTAACTTTTACTCTAGTACTTGTCTGATTACCTTTGGGGTTAAAACTGCATATGCTGTATAACATAAGAACAGCTGTTCCCCCTTTAGATCTTTATATGCTGCACATCTGCTTTTTATGTCTGTCTGTCTCCGTGTTTTTGGTGTGTTCTGTTGGACTGTAAGCTGTTAAATTCTGAGCTCTTGCTGACTAATAATACTTCCTATGCAAAGTTATATCATGTGAGAACAAGATGAATTTTTTCATAGCTGGAAGAATGGCCTTTTTTCCCAGAAGGTGTTGTGCAGGGTTCCAGGAAGTTGTGCTAGAACCGGCAAAAGAGGACGTGGGTCCCAGACTTTCCAGTCTTAACTGGTTTGATCAATAGCCATACTTTTCTCAGAGGAAGCACTGCCAGCTGTGAACATGTATTACAGTGTATAGTGCTTCCAGTGATGTTCTAGTACTATAAAGTTTGACTCATGTCTGATACTCTTTAAAATAACAAAGGAGTGGGAGGGGAGATACAGGAATGACTGAAGAGGTTCCTAAATTTACATAGATGTATTTCTTTATGTGAATGTAAAGCTTGCTTTTGTGTATGTTGGGTTCATTTTCCTTAAAATACACAACATTGCTGTAAAACGTAGTATTACCAGGCTTTAAAAATTGTTTCTCTAGCAAGAGAAAATGTGTTCTCCATGTATTCCAGTCTCTCAGAGGAACCTAAAGGATGCAGTGGATACCCAAACAGTATAGCAGATCTAAAAACAATAGTGACTTTTGTTTATGGCAAATCTGACTTTTTCTTCCCCACCCCTTTTCCTCCCCCTCAAAGAAAAGCATAGTTCAGCTCAAATGCTGCATTCTGGGTATTCGGGCTTTTTCTATAACTTTTTTTTTTTTTTATTCTTTCAGATAGGTTGGTTAAAGGACGTGCTGCTGCAGTCTTTAAACTCATTATGTGGGAGGATGCAGGTTCATATTAGAGCCAGTGGGTTTCATATGCAATTTTAACCCCATACTGTGGGAAAAATAAGTCAGGCCTTCCTTTTGGAATGTTTCTATACCACAGTTATGGGAACTTGGCAATAAGTGCATTAGCTTCACCTACCCTATCTCAGTTAAACTGCAGGCAGCTCAGTGCAGGTTACCTTACTCAGCCTCTGCTCATGCAGTTTTACTGGCATGTGAAAGCAAGTGCAGTTCAGAGATTCTCTCACATTAAAATTCTTTAGCATACAGAAGGCAAGGGATGGTCTCGGATGTTCCTGTGCAAGATGATTCTACCTGAGTTCAGGGAGAGTAACTACTAACCAACAGAGGAGCACAAGAGATGTAGAGTCTTTCGCTTTTAAGTTGTCCTTGAACAAATGATAAGCAGCTTTTTTATTGTGAAAAATATATGCACCTAGATTAAGGCTGGGTGCATGTGTATATACATGGTTTCTGATTTTATTTTCACAGGAATCTTTTGATCCTACTATGCAGTTGCATCTTGTTCATCAAGCTCCACGTATCATTCCTCCTTACTGCTCAAAAAATGGATCAAGCCTTGGGGATTTGCTAATAGGCTTCTTCAAGTATTATGCCACAGAATTTGAGTAAGTAATAAGCTCATCTTAGCATTTTAGAATATGCAAAACTTTGATTCCTTCTGTTCAGTATACCAACACTTAATAACCGTTGAAGAGAAAGAATAGCAGTAATGCAGGAGTGGTAGCTGACAAAGAGGAAAAGGGTAAAAAGATTAAAGGACAACAGGAATGCTGATAAAAGAGTGTCTGACATCTTTTGCTTACCAAAGCATCTTGTCCTGTAAAATAGCTGCCAGAAGCTAGACAGCTTTGTCCTTTAAAAATAGCTGGGTTTTGTTATATCACACTATTCTAAAACTGCATATCCATATGTGAGAAAAATTTATTCTTCTTAGTTGTAGTTTAAGGTATTGATTGTGATACAAATTATTCAAACATTAACAGCTGCGCTTGTCTTCTGTTACCCTGAGTCAATGGCGGTAACTGAGCAGGTGGCTCCTTACTCTGACTATAATATATATCAATACAGGCCACACTGAATGAAGAATTCTCCATATATAGCTAGTTCACTAACCTTGTTGGTTTACTGGAATCTGAGTTTAATTCTGGTATCTGGACTTTTTTTGTAAAAGAGAAGGAGAAGCTAAAGTTGTGAGGGCATCTGAGAACACTGTAGATGACAAACATCTTGCCAAATTGTCACTCGAGAATTTCTTATAAAAAGTGCTTGTCCATATACAATATCAAATGGTTATATTTCACTAAGCTTAAGGATCTTCTAAAGAACTTGTTGCTGAGGCAGTTTGTTCATACACTTTGCTTTCCTGTGTATGTTCATCATATCGACTTCCCGGAAGGAGAACAAAATGTATAACTCCTGGCTATTAATTATAATTTTTGAAGTGTTTATCTTTTACTTCAATATAAGAAGTAAATAATGAAATCCTTGTAAGAAAACATTGCTGGGGTGTGCACCACATGTGGAATGTTAGGCTAAATCCATATTGCCTGTGGCAATTAATGAACTAATTGCATTTTGTGCATGCTTAAGCCTGATTCTGAGAGATTTTCACATAAAGGATTTTCCTTCAATGATGTGAGGGAATGGTCCTTTGTCCTAAAAATTTCTCCTGAGTACCTTTCCTTTCAGGTGGCAAGGTGCTGCTTGCTCAACAGGTAAATTAGCAGACACTGCTGGGGGATATCTTCAAGTTCCTAATTATGTGGGACTAGATGCATCCTCAACTACTTGTCTGTATAATGAGCTGTTAATCTTTGCGTATATGAAAGTAAATATCGTATCCACTAAGGAAGAAGTTTCTGGTTTGTCTGTGTAAACTAGCAGAGATGGTCTTGCCCAAATGCGGGGAAAATACCTAATTTGACTTTTCTGCTTTGGGTGCTTGTGAACATAGTTAAGAGCAGATTTCTGCATGAGTCAGTAGTTGGTCTAGGAAGACTTTTTTTTTTTTGCCTGCTATTAGACATGGAGGGTATCCTAAGAAGTATGCAGACTGACAATGCTGCAATATCAGTACTTGAACTGATGGCAATCCTTGAATATTACTTTTCGTGATGATCATAAATGAGGAAAAAATGTTACCAAGCAAAAAAAGAACATCTGACTTGTTTTTCCAGTGTTAAGTATTTAAACACTTGACTGGACATATTCTGTTTTAAAAAAAACCAAACAAACAAACAAATCCAAACCACACAAAAAACCTCCAACAACACCAAAAAAACCCACCACAACAAAAAAACTGTAAAAAACAGCCATTACAATTCCTGTGTTGAAAATGTTACATTGAGAAGTCATACCAGGAAGTGATGCACCTAATGCAGCAATCTATATTATTTTTAACTCTCTCTGCTACAGAAATAAAGCTTAGTTGGGTTTATTGTCTACTTGACAATCTGCATATCCCTGACAACTGTAAATCCTGTTTGAAAGGAGGAGGGTGTATGTCTTGGAGATACTACAATTCTTTGAGTTTCATAACTCGAAGTATAGTTTCATAAAAACTGGTAATTGACTGGAGAAGAGAAAGCCAAGTTAATGCCCATGCTGGGGAAAAGGGGGGCAGAACATAGTGTTTAAACGTGTGTGTGTGATAACCAGATGATGAGAACAAGTACAGTGTGTTGCTATCCGCAGTATCTGTTGTTTTGCTTTGAGGTTGCTGATGGAAACATCATCATAGGTGGGAATGAGGATAAGAGTCAAATACACACAACACAGGGCTCTTTAAATTCTGCCTTTCATGCTATTTTACTCCTGAATGTTTTGAATATATTCATTGCTGTAATCAATATTTTTTTCCATGTTTGCTTTCCCTGTAAAGCATTTACTAGTGTTTTTATGCACAGAAATTTTGAGATTGTATTTCAAATACTGTGACTATTAAGTTAGGTCACGTTTAAATGTACCGGTGAACTTTCACTATTGAACTATAATGCGTTTGATTAAAAGATTACTAAAGAGAATACTACTTCAGTTTTCTTAAAAGTGACTTTTGTAGGTTCCTGTTGATGATTAGGACACACAACTAACAGGTTTGGTACACAGGATCTGTTCCGCTGAAAGAGCAGCGTGCAGTTAAGAATGATCAGACCATGTGTGAAGATCACCATTTTGGACAGAATGAGTCATTGCCGCCACCTGCCTGGAATGCTTAACTGATCAGCCCTCTTATGTGTATTGGTCAGGAAGATGAAGGGAAGATGGACATACGTTGTTTTAAACTTTCCCCTCGGTCTAGCAAAGGCCAGTACATATTTCAGTTAAAGTCTGTGGTTTTAATTTACTTGATGACATGAATAATATATAAGGGCAGGATGAGCATGAAGGAAGAAACAGGAGTGGTGCAAAGGAGGAAACAGGAACCTTGCAGCTATGCAGCCATGAATAAGTGTATCGCCTTGTGCTGTGTTCTTTTCCCGTATGCTTTTAATCTGCTTTGTTTATTTAGACTATAAGATCTTGCAGAAAATTGCCGATTACCATGCGTTTATACAGTGCACGTTCCACAGACCTACTCTGGGATTTTTGGTGTGTCCGTAGGAAGGAATTTTTATCCCCATTTACAAGTTACCAGACATGTAATTTGGAAATTGCCGCATATATTGGACTTACACACTACGTATGGCAAAGCTTGATTTGATGACATGGTTGTATAATTAGCTTGCCGTAAGAGTTCAAGTCTGCATAATGTTTTGCATGAGATAGCTGGCTAAAAGTATGCTTATAACTCCATTTTAACTTTTAAGTATTTTAACTTTTAAGTATTTCAAATTGTCAAGGGTCTGCTGATCACACAGTGAACGTGACCAAGTGAAAAATGTATGGAGGTGTTCTCAAAAGACAGCATTTGGAAACTGGTCCATGTTTACCAGGCCCTCTGGAGAGAGTGTCTGGTTTCATTCCTGCAGCTGTGAGTGAAGGCGGCAGGTTTTCACTTGGCTGTCTCTTTACAAAGCGAGACCTTGGCGCATGGCCTTGCTCCCCTGAAGCTACTGCTGGGGAACCTACAGACTGTCCTTTGCGACTGTACTTCTCTTAAATTTATTGTTTCAAGTTATATAACAGTTGTTTAAGATCATTCACTGATTAAGTTGTATTTCATGGACAAGATAAAAGATTGGTTACATTATCATGGCAAAATACAAAATACAGTTGCTCATGGCTCTCTTCAGGGTAGAATTGCTCAGGGAATAAAGCGATCATTTTTAATAGTATATTGAATTAAATACGCTTGCAACTTGTACCCGTCTTAGTGTGTTTATGCAAGTGGCTTTAGTTTATAAGAACACTCTGGAGAAGATAAGCTTTTTAATCCATTTGTAGAGTATTCATACACACTTAGATGTGGAAGTGCCTGGTCTTTTTCTTTCAAATTCTTGGCTTCTCCATGAGGAACAAATACCTAATGTGGGCAGTGACACCAGAAACAACTGATAATTGAAATAGGTGTTTAAATGGTTATTCTTAGCTTATGGATTGAAAGTGTGTATACAGAGAATATTTGCTTTGTGTTGGCAATAACGAAGTTACTGTGTGCAAGCCAAAACTGTTAAAATCGATACACAAATCATTTGCTATTCGTAATTCATTTCTAATTCAGGCCGATTTTGGTATCAAGGCAGGGTAAGTGAAGGTTTAATAAGACTATTGGATAAAATAGTTGTTTTCAAGTTTAAATAAAAACCTGTTTAAATAGCTAGAAATGTCACCTTTTTTGTTGTTTTTTTGCAAAACCAGTGTATTATAAATGCATTTATTTTTTGCTGAGGAATCAAGCCAAGTATAACCTAGAGGAAAAAAAAAAGTCAAGAATTACACGTTTGAAGTGAAACAATAGAGCCTGATTTAACCAAACACAGATCAAATACTTTGTTGTGTGATTTATTTTTTTTCCACACTGGCCTAGTTCTCTCGGATTTTTAAATTAGCTTTTAGAAAAAGTAGAAGGGTTGAACTGTCAGCTTCTGCTCATGACCAATGTTCCAGAGCTGCAGTTTAAGCTTCTTTGATGCTCTGGTCTCTTCTTCTCTTTTGCCTTTTTGTGTTTGTTTCTTCTTTTTTTTTCAGCAATTCATCTGAATTTCTTGACGAGCCGTGCTAATGGTAGTTTATTAAAAAGACATGACAGGAAAATATTTGGTGTTTCACAATATCTCTAATTCTTGCAAAAGTAGCCTACTGTGGGAATTAAGGAGAGGGAGAATGATGGGCTAGAAGTAATGCTTTAGTTTGCATTGAATGCTAGAAATTATCATCACCTGTACTAATTTGCTAAAGAATATATCAAGAGAAGTCTAAATATACACAATAGTGGGTGAACAAGTAATCTGAGGTATCCTAAAATATGCTTCATAGGCTCTGTCCTGCCCTTTTTTGAAATAGGCCCTATTCATATTCTTAAATAGAAGAATAATGTATGTGTTCTGTGGAAGTATAGTTATTCAAACAGATCACTTATCAAAGTGGTTTTAATCATGGGTTATATCCAAGATAATTTGTAGAATTACAGGCATGGATTTTTAGCTGGTGTAAACTGTCTTATCACCACTGACTTAATGGGGTTATGACAGCTGATCTGTGGCCTAGGGAGTGCAGAGTTCTTCCATGTTTAACTGATGAATTATAATTGTATTTTGATTTACAGTTGATATTTACAGATTTACTGCAGGTGGCTGGTGCACCCAGCCAAGCTCCTCTCTCTTTGCATTATGTCGAAAGATTTATTCAGTCAGGAGATCACGTCAGGTGTACATAACACCAGTAGAGCTAGGAGCACGCTACCCAGCTGTTTCTAAGCCCCATTTAGTCAGGGCATATAGTGATGCACTGTTGGTGATCCAGGCGTTTTGCTGATGTGGTAGTTCCCTGGTTTAGTTAAGAGCATCTGAAAACTTGCTGGGTAGGTAAGAACTAAAACTGCAAGTGGTTGCTTTGGCTTCCATTACGTTTGGCATATTGTTGTGCCCAGCATCATAAAGATGCTTGGCATACCGTAAAGATTGCACTATAAACTGCCTGCTGTTCCTGTTTCAGTGTGGTCATTTCCTATGGTTTTGTTGTTACAAAATTCTGTGCAGAAAGCAGTAGAATATCTTCAATCGCATATTTGAGTTGTTCTGTTGTTATACTTGTAGGAGATCTAAAATTCAGCATATGCAAAGTGTTAGTGCTTTCTAATAATAGGTTCCTTACACCAGGAACACTGACCTGTAAGCATCCTATCTTTATATATCTTTATAGTGTTGAGTATTTTTTTTAATAGAATGTAGTATGTGACTTCATCTGCACTTAAACTGCTTACGTTCCTTTTCTCCCCACAGAAAATTCTGAAAGATAGATTTGAGGCTGTAATTTCTTTTGAACTTAGAAATAAATGTAGGTGTCCATATTCAAGTTGACATTGTTTTTTGAAAAAATTATTCTTTTGTGCACATACATTACTCATGGATACATGAAATGTTCTCTTTTGCAGATGTTTTTGTAAATAAACTTTTGTTTGTGGAAAATTTTTCTTGTTTCCTACCCATCATTTCTTACTCTTGTGGATTACGAAGATTAGTCTGTTACACTAAATTACTCATTATTATAAAGTACTGTGTTATCCAGGCTTATGACATAGCAATCCTACAATTTTCTGATGTAAACTGATACTGTTAATTTAGAATCAAGAGCTAAAAATTTTGCAAATTGTTTTTCTTCTTCCTAGTTGGAGCCGCCAGATGATTTCAGTTCGTGAGGCCAGAGCTGTTCCAAGACCTGATGGCACTGAATGGAGAAACAAATTTATTTGTGTAGAAGGTAAAACGTAAAGCTGCATTATCATTTTTAACTGTTAAAGACACCAAATACACAAATCTGTGAATCAGACATTGTGTTTTAATAATGCAGACGTGTAATATATTTGTGTAGAAACTTAAGTTTAACCAGCGTAAATAGTTTTGGAAACAGTCCTGCCAAAAACATTTGAGAAGGAAGCTTTAAGTTCGATAGTGTTTAAAAATAGTTCTCCTGACCTTTTCTTCAAGAGCACTCATTGCCCTGTTACTTTTGGAACAGGGATTAGGACTTTGACAAGGAATGGCTTTTATGACAGTAGTGTGTGTTTTCCTGCTCTGCAGAAATAGTCATCAGTTTTGCCAAGATTGAGCTTCTGAAAAGACAGCGGGCGCACACTCAGATTCCACTCTAAGAATATTCTTTGTTCTAGAAATGTTCTGGCCTCCCAAGTCCTAACAACAACTACATTATGCATATGTCTGTCCCCTTGTGGCTACTATTTTTGTCTCGCTTGTGTATGTACAGTTTTTGCAGAGATTGTATGATCCCCTCCAGAATTGGAGGGTAAACCCGGGGTACCTCTTGGAGCTGCAGGTCTCAGCCTTCTTAGTGCAGGCTGAACTGGGTAAAAGCAGTATACAGACAACTTGCTTTATGTGCTCTTAATGCCTTTCAGCTGTCATGGGAAATACACGTGGAGCTGAATAGATAGCATGCATAGAAGATGAAGCTTGGACAAGGGAGAGAGAAGATAACAGCCCAAGAGAAGGACTGAGATGTTAGGAGAAAGTAAAGAGAAGCAGGGAAGGACCTAAGAGGTGCTGTGTAACTGGAAACAGTTAACACAAAGAGATAAAGGGAAGTGGGAATCAGAATGCAGCAGGTGAAGGGGAACTGATCGGACAAGGGACCTTGGATAAGGAACCAAAGTGGACTGGGAACAGAATTAGAAGTAGGTGGTTTAGGACACTGGGGTGAAGAGGGAAGGTTTGAAATCAGAGAGGTGGCCTGGTCCCTGTTGGTAGATAAATGCAGGCTGTTAGGATCAGGATATCAAGGGCTGAAGTTTTAGGATAAAGGAGGAACAGAATTTGGACAGGAGCCAAACGGTATGGAAAGAGTTTTTAGAGACTGGGAGAATTTTGCTGGGGGAGAAGGGGGATAAGACAGAAGTCCTGTGGCTGGAACATACATCCCTCAAGATTGCTGGGGGTGGGAGTGCACCCATCTGTGTGTGCACATAAGTGTGCATGTAACTTCCTGGACTTGTGCTGCTCTGTGCAGACAGTAGTTACCTGCTGGTGGTAGGTAGTGTGGCCTGGGGCTCACCAATTTGGCCATAATCATACAGATCGCAGCGTGAAGCCACCTGATGGGATTCCTGTTCTTTCTTTGACTTTTGGGGGGAAAAATCAACTACCAGTCACAGGGAAAAAAATACTCTGAAAGACGACTGCGTGCTTGACTCTACAGTCTCAGAGTTGAGAAATGTGAGAATTGGAGTATCTGCACAGCTGAAATGGTAAGGGATAGCACAGCGCAGGCATGGCCAAGGCTCTGGTCTGAACGTGGGAGGTGGGAATGCTGGGCAGCTGTGTCTGCTGCTGTCACATGATGCTGATCTGCTGTGTGGCAGGGGGGCTGTGTGTTTCAAGCTCTCAATTTTTTTTTATGGCATTACAAAATGGTTGAGTAATTGGGTTTTCTTTCTGTCAGATCAGAAAATAGAGTATCAGCATACAAAATAGGCATTTTAGAATGTGTATTAAATGGGCTTGATTACATACAACTTTTCCTTAAGAGTGCGTTTTGCATTTGCACTGTTAAAAAACCAAAAATCTTTGGGTGGCACATCTGATTCCTTCCTGTTACAATGTGCTTCAAGACTTCATTAAGAGTCTCACACACCGAATTTTTGCTTCTAGGTGGAAGGGAAAAATTAAATTTCCTATTTCAGCTCAAAGTAGGCTTCATCTTTATAACAGCTGTTAAGATGAACTAGTTTAACAACGTATGCAGATAGACTTCTTTGTCTAAAAGGTAGCTAAACATGTCAACGTATTCTGGTTTTGTCAGATTTTCCAGTTAGCAGAGTAAAATTTCAGTAATCGGTGTTATTGCATGTATTTTTAAATATTTTAAATATATTTGTTGATAAATTACACGTCTATGCCTGCAAGTTGACATAATTCTGCATGTAGCACTGTATGTAAGCTTGCTCAAAGAAGAACTTGTGTTCTAATTTTCATTGGCCTTAAGACTGATTCTCACTTGTATTTCTGCTGTTAGAGAAACAAATATAGTGGAGATGCTCTTTTCAGACAGTTTAAAATCTGGCAGGCTATTACCATTATGGGGATACAGAGAACACTGCTTTTAGCTAACATTTGTGAACATTCGCGGTTGGAATTCTAAATTGCTAGCGACTATTCCGGTTTCAGTTTAAATTTTGTCTATGTCAAATAATATCATACACTCTACATCTGAAAAAGACAGCTTGGAAAAGCTAGAAACATGGCAATTTTGTGAGACGATTAAATTGATAATCATTTAGGGAATGCCATCAGAAGCCATCTGAGCTGCACCTGATTCATGCTTCTACTTTTAAACCTTTCAGATCCACATCCTAAAAATAATTCTAAAAATTTCTCAGTATTTGGTTGCAGAAGTTCTGAAGTTTTTTGATTTCTTGTATTTTCATTTGGAAAGACAATCCCCTTTAGCCTTTCCTTCGAGCATCAGTGTTGTATTACTTTTTTTCTTTTAATATTCTTATCTCTGTGTGTGACAAAAATAACTTATGATGGGCTCACACTGTCTTAATGGTTAGAAAATGTAGTGGTGTAAATAGTAGCTGATTGCAAAATTATCCTTGCTGTGTTACAGGGAATGAGTTTGTCTTTTGACAGTCGGTAAATATGCAGGAAGAATAAAGGGAAGATGTGAGTCAGCTTTTGTGATTAGAGTACCTTTTTTCCTGCTGACAGTTTCAGAAGATTGTACAGCTTTGTTCTTGCTGCTTTAAAAAATATACATCTCTTGATTCAACATAAAGTACGTAAAGGTTCTAGCATTAAATAAACAGTTAACATCATGTTTAAGACACACAAAAGAAATGTGGTAATGCTTCACATGGTAAGGGACATGGAATTCTTAGTGGCAGTAGGCCACTGTGTCAAATAATATTTGACTGACCTTAGAGGACTATATACCTTTTTTATTTGATTGCTAGTTTTTTGTTCCAATCTAAATTAACGATGCATTCTAAAGTAAAATAAATCTTCCTGTTAATGTCCACTGAAAACTTGATAGGTAGTTTGAAGAGAAACCTTTTAGAAACCTCTGAAATACAACATCTAGTCCATGAAACTATTTCTTTGTGAATTTAAATAGCTTGCAGAAATAAAAACGCAGTGCCATGGAACATGTTCCAAATCTGAAGTCTCAGTCTCCATAATGGCATAAGCCCTTTTGATGTCTTTTTAATGCTTTATTTTACTATATGTCCCTGTCTGAATAAAAGCAATTCATAACCAACAAACAAAAAACCTACTTGATCTAGCAAATACTTCTGTGGTTCTATGGGCCTTAAGGACTTTCATGCATTCTGCAAGTGTGAAATGTACCATCTTACTTAAGCAGTTCTCTAGTAAGGCAAAAAAGACTATAAAATCTGTTTTGTAGTGCATTGTAATGCATTGTCTCTGCATCATAATTTTTTATCTATTGCTTTAATGCTGGCAGCCCTATTAGCATCAAGGAGTACCTTTTTAATCCTTCAATTAAAAAACAGAAAGTTCCAAAGTATCAATTATGTTAGCAAAAACAAAGGGAAAACATCACCTAAATTTGTAGTCTGTTAGAAGATGGAAGACCCAGATTGTTAACTTATGAATAGGCATTGTAGAATACGTATGAACTGATAAAATATATTTTTACAGCAGTGGATACATCTTATATAAGAAGTTATAGAAAATATTTTACTATACTCCATGTATTTCACTGAGAAGCTATTCAGTGAGATGAATCTAAAGTGAACAGTTCCAAAAGGCACATGTGTAGGAAGTTTCAAAAGATCTAATGTGCAAAATCATATTCTGGTATATCATCACAGACTATTAAGCAGTAGCAAATAATTACTGATACATAAATTCAGCACAATCAGAGTGTGCTTCAATAGGTATAATAACCTGCCTTTATTATGGATTACATACTGTTAAACCGTTTGGGGCTTTTTCTTTTCTTTTCTTTTTTTTTTTTTTTTTGGATGAATGTTATGAAGAAATAAAGACTGAGAAGCAAAGTGGAATCAGCCACTCAAAACACTCTTGGGAAGCAATGATATGTTGACTCTTCTGGGTTTTATCTGGTGACTTACTCAGTGAAGACAGCCTAGCTCTAAGATTTTTTTTTTTTAACATTTTTAATGTTTGTGTTTCATCTTGCAGAGCCCTTTGATGGGACAAACACTGCTAGAGCTGTACATGAGAAACAGAAGTTTGGTATTATCAAAGGTGAATTTCTGAAGGTAAAAAATACGTTTAATTTTTCTAGTCACTTTGGTTTTCAAGATAGTTATACAAGTGCTAGTCATTGAACCTGCCTGTTTCTGATGTTTGTGTTACGAATATTTTTATGCTTTGTACTATATAAATAATAGAAATGTACTTTTTTAAAAAAATGTGGAAAATTATTTACTAAGAATAACTAAGTATTTAGTGAGAGTAAGTAATGTCTGCCATTTAGCATAAGGCTTAAGTTTAAATGGATACTTGAAATAGTAAACCCTTTGTCTTAGATTTTCTTGTGTGTGTAAAGTTCTAATGATAGCTAATAGCTTTAGAATTACAACTTTATCTTCATTCATTATTTCTTCTTTACATGAATTTGACTAGTAATAAACAATGTTTTATACTTCCTATCCTTTTTCTTTTCATAAATATCACCACCAGTGGTTTGCTGCTGGTTTTTGACAACTGAATTAAATTGGTACTTTGCTTTAGGGAGACCACACTCATAATTTTAGAACATGAGGAGTTCAAACTGGAGCTTTGACTGTTCCTAGTCAGTGGAGAAGGCAAGGGCGCTTTGAAGCAAGCAAGATTTAGGCCTTGGTACCAGCTCTCTTACGCTTGTCTCCTATCATAGGCATTGCATTGCCTCAATTCTAGTTTTGTAAGATCTCTGACTATTCATAATGTAGTTATCACTAGAGATTAGTGTGCAGAACTGGTTATGCTGTCATTGGAGGCTCCTGTTTACTCCAGTTAATCAAGTCCCTAAATATCTTGAGGGCTTCTCCAACAAAAAGGAAATCAATGCCAGATACTTGTAATAAAGCAAATGCTATAAGGTATTGCCTTAGGCAGAAAAGGATAACTTTTTTGCTATGTAATTCTGTCAGAAATGTCAGTTTCCTTCGATTTAACCATGTTAGCATACAAAATACTGAACTGTTCACATACTTTCACGTAAAATATTTGATTTTGTGAATCTGCTAATGCAGTGGTTTACAAAGTAGTCCAGGCTCTGTCACTGTTGTGAACTTCTCTTTTCAGAGTTTTCAATTAAAACACTGCTTTCAAACCTGTGTGGTTTTCTCAAAAATGTAAAAGCAGCTGTTTGATCCTAGCTGTCTGGAAGCCTATATACTAGAGTGTTATGGCCCTAAAAAAATTTTGTCTTTACTTGGAACCATAAGGAGTGACAGTTGCTTAAAACTGCAAGTACTTATTAATATCTTGCACTTTTTTTTTTTTAAGAAGCCTAAGGAATCTGTCTCATTGCCTTTGAGAGACGATTCTTCTGTGGTTTTTATTACACATTGTGGTTTAAATGAATTCCATGTAAAGACAGGAGGGTCACTGCAGTTACTTGCAGGTTCATGGCCTGACAGATGTGTCCTGGAATTCAGAAGAAAATGGAAATAACCTATTTTAAGGAACAGTTAAGTTCTGGGAATGTCGGAGTGTAACATCTTATATGAGGAACTCTTGACATGTGTGAATTGGAGCCAATTATTTTGCAGTTAGAATATCAATGTAATGCTTAAAGAATGTTAACATCTCAGTCTCCACAAATCCACTGTCTTCTTGAAAGGCTGTACCTTCCTCAATATTTAATTGCATTTTGTGTACCTTTTGGATTTTTTTCTTCCCTTAAAAAAACAAAACAAACACAAATGCCTCTCTTTTCAAGAAGGGGAAAAAATAATCAGCCTTATTTTTGTGGGTCTGTGAGTCTTACTGCTGACAATGGTATATCATTATTACTGACCAAAAAAAATTTGTACTTTTTCCCCCAGTCTTGGCAGGTATTACGAGACAAGAAAGACCTGAACTGTATATTGCCTTTAAGAGCAGCCATACAGAAAAGATAACCAACTTCTTTCACTTTCTTCTTATTGGATCCTGCTGAAATAAAGAACAGTATCAAAATCAAGAGGCAGTTACCACATGTTTTTTAATGATCTGTTTTTCTCTGTAAACTTTTGTTAAGGAAATGTTTATAATAAAGATTGCGTATTTTATTATTGATATTTGTTAATACAGCTGTTCATTCAAAGATGTTTTCTGAAAACGCTTGCGTTAGAAGAATCTGAAACCACAAGAATAAATCCATTTTAAGGAAAGTATGGGGATATACTGACTTGTTGTTTCCAAAATCTGTGTAATCATTATTTCAGACACATTTAACCATGAAATAAAGACACTCAGAGCTAAACATTGTGCATGTCTGTCTATATCCTTAAAGCATTGCTCACAGTACCCACTTCTTGAGAACAGACAGCCCGTGCTTTACATCTGCTTAATTGCAGCAAGCACTTTTGCTCAACTGGGCACTTTCCAGTTTTATTTCCCTTTTCCATGGAACAACAAGCAACAATTTATAAAAATTAAGATAGATTATTGTTGGTAGTGTTCTAGATATCGAGAACTGTAATCTAAACTGGAATTTTCAAGCAACAGTTTTAGTTCTACTACAAAGATGATGAAATAAAAAAGGACAAATCAATTACATAAATGCTTTGTATTCATAGGGAGTAGGCAAGGTACTTTTTAGTGCTTCCTTTTGCATATTTGAAGTAGTGGTGATACCTGCTTTGGGGGGAGGAAAAGGAGGGGAGGTGTGAAGAAAAAGAAAAAAAGAAAAACCCCAAACACCCCACAACCCTACCACTGCTACAACAATAAGCTGGACTTCTGTTTTGATTATGTGTAAATATTTGTAAATTGGTCAGCTACTGTAAATTAAATTTAAATAAGTAACCTTGAAAATTCCAGCTTTTCCAGTATAAAGTTGTGAACCCTCTTTTAGACCTGCTGTAGCACAATTTGTGCCTCTCCTATATTTGTTATTGAAGACCAATTCATTGTTAAAACTGTACTTACCATTGATGTCAGATTAATATTCTCATTTTTTTAAGTTTAATATTTTGTATGGTGTTCAGTGGAATAAAGTTTATATGTGCAAGATACAGCTTATTTTTCCAGTTTATGTTACTTTGTACTGCATATTTAGAATACTTCCTAGAATTAAGCAGAAGAGGAATAAACTTCTATATGGCTATTCTGCCCTGCATCTGTGTACAGGTAAAAGTTTAAACTACTGCTGTTTCTAACGAGATTGTGAAAACCCTTATAACTGTGTAAAATAACAAGCATTATCTCTTCTGGGGCAAACTTCTAAGTTCTAATTTATTTTAAGTTTTACAGTTTAGAAGCTCTAGAAACTGTAAACTGCCTGCTGCGAGGTTACTTACTGCACACTTCATCATGATCTAGTCTATGTAAGATTTTGGCTTGCTTCTTAAAACAGCATCCTTCTGCAATTTTAACAGTCTTGCAGTTTTTAATCCAACTACAGCAATATACTAAAATGTTCTCCCTCCATGTGTATGTTCCCCCTCACTGCCCATCCTCTTTTTAAAAAGATGGTAGACTTGATCCCAGTAAAATATTCACTTTGACCTGCTTTATGTAAAATGAAAGCACAACTTTTTAGTACAGGATGCTGTCTGGATCCAAAGATGCCTTACAAGCCCCAGATAGGTTCTGGGGAGAGAGGACGGCTTCTCTTTTTTCTCTGTTTGTTTTTAAGAGTTCTGGCTATCTGTCTGGAAAATGTATAACTTTCCCACCGTAGGATAACTAGGAAGGGGACAAGTGTGTTCAAACTTGGCAAAAATGTATTTCAAATGAGCTGGACTTGAGGCATGAAACTTTATGCATGTCTAGCTCTTAAGAGTTTGCACTGCATCACCTAAGGTGTCAGCGTATCTCACACCTTAAATTACTACCTTAGGTTTGAGACAGCTTCAATTAAAAAAATTGTGTGACCTCCATGCAATGCAACTCTGTAAACATGGACCCAGCAACTCAGTGGTCTTTTTAATAGAAGCCAAGATCTGTAACCATAATGGCCTGTTCCTTTCAAAAAAATTTTTTTTTTTTTTTTTTTCCCCCTCAAGCTTATGTACTTCTGATAAGCTACATCTATAATCAGAAACTTAAAGTCTAGGTGGTAGTTTTCCCCGACTGGAGACAAGCCTGTTTGTCACACCCTCTCTAACAATGGGCAACTCCCGTTGGCTAAGCAAGGTGTGAGGTCGTGTAGCTCGGTTTTAGCTCATAGTGAAAGAAGCTAGTGGGTAATCTCGCAAGAGCATGGGAAGTGGCAGCGCTCTCACAGACTGAAAAATAATCTGAGATGTTTGGAAAACAAATTTTACCAGATGCCATGTTATATTATTCTCCTGTGGAGGCAAACAAGAGCAGCACCATCTTCCGTGGAAGTGCCGGACAACTGGAACAACGCTGAGCGAACATAATGGTATTTGTTAAATGGTGGGCTGCAACTTTCCTCAGAAAACTTCAGATAAAAAAAAAAGCAAGTAGGAGCTGAACTTTAACAACTTCCAATTCAGTTCTGCGTAGTCTGAGGTTGTTCAGAAGTTTAATGACCTGGATTTTCATCTGCTCTGAGCAGATATCCAGAGCCAGAAATCCACTAATAGCTATCATAAATCTTAGTGTGAAGTTTTTCCTTCTCCTCAACTTCAAAATTAAAACCTTCAGACACCTATCCCTTGGCATATGCTGTAGCAGGAATAGTTTTTCTGGGAGGCCTTTGGTAAAAAGTGGTTTTCACAGCTGACCAAGGTTTCAGCGCATGTGCAAGATGCGAGCTTCTCTGAGGCTTTTTACTGCCGTGAAATAAATATGCTTTAGTTCAGCTCTGTTTGTTATTTTAGGACTAGTTTTGAGTACTCGTTTTGGCATTGGGTTTGCCTGTTGTGTCTCACCTTATATAATGTCAGGAACTGCTAGTGGCTTGTCTAGGACTTTAGGAACTCTCTTTAGTCTAGCAGTGTGCTGCATGGGAGAACCAAACGTTCGGGAGAGCTTCCCATACAATAACAGTAGTGACAGGACTGGCATAGGCTGTAAACTGTGAAACTTGAAGCTTCTCTTCTAGCTCTCTTGCTCTGACTTCTAAAATGTGATTGTGCAAGTGTACTCTCTGTACCTTAGGCTCTGACAGTACAACAGGTTATTTTTAATAAATCCCTTACAAAGAATTCAATATAAACCAATTTTAAGGCTCAAATTGAAGGGTGGCACGGTTATTTGGGAGAAATAGGCAGCCGTAATAAAAAGATGTAAGACGATTTGTACATAACCTGAAGTTAGCGCTTGTCAGCACCATCCTAAACGCTTATTTGGAACCAACGCTTTACTTGAACTTGGGTCACTAGGCTCGATTCACAGTATATTTGGTGTTAAATTTAAGTCCACCAGAGAATGTCACTCTTCATTTAATGGACTCTACTTGCTCTGAGTTACCTCACATGTCTTTTGTAGTGTTTATTTTTGTTAGGTTTGTCTTGTTTTCTCTAATCCTTATGTGTTTTGGTGGAACTCTTACCCTCATTGATTTTACAGAGTATGATGCTTGTAGGAAGAGCATGAAAAAAGATGCTATTTTGGTCTACTTACAGGTCAAATTAAGTTGTGAGAAGTACAGAAAGGAGAGCACTGGGTCTGGAAATAATTTGAAGGCATTCTGGTAAAAGGGCGCTTACCTTCTTACTGTGCTGAAGACTGAGTCAAAGCTCATGCAATATATATGTCCTTCGTATATAAGCATTTCTAGAAGATTGTAACGCTCTTGTCTTCCAAGCAGAAAGAATGTGAAGTCCTCTACCTTAAATTTCATTCTGCTGTGTACACTGGCTGTGTGCTCATGATAAAATCTGGAGTTTAGGTTAGTATTTGTTTCAGGTACACTTCTTTGAGAAATTATGTTCTGACCTTATAAATTGTGTACCTCCATGGGTAGGTCAAGAGAGCACACGGGTTTTATCCGTATGTACTGTTTAGGAAATATTTCACTTCAAGTGAGTCTGTCAGTAGAGTTTTCATTTAGCATTGCAGAGAGAGTTTGCACTCAGAAACACCTGCTTGGGTGTTTCTGTACTTAAAACACAAGGATGAGTTTGCTGACTGATTTATAACCAGCTATTTATTTGAAGAAAAAAATAGAGAAAAAGAAAGGGGGGGGGGGATAAGAAAAAGGAGGATTAGGCTTCTACTGTATATATGATGTTTTATACCTGAAATAACTTAGAAGTTCTTTATTTAGAATCAGATAGGTGCTTGTCCCCCTTTTCTGAAAGATAATTTTAAATACAGTCATTGGGTAGCACAGGTTGGAATTATTTCCGTTTTGTCTGTGAAGAGCACTGCATTTTGTAAAAAAAATGCAGAATAATAAAGGATAAACATGGCATAACATAAACCCTACGTGGTAAAGTAGTTTGCTTTAAATGCAAATTGGTTCACGTCCACTCAAAGAGGAAATTTGATGTGTCCTGTGATTTAACACAGTGACACATTTGGCAGTTCAAATATATTGCCTGTGCGGTGTTAAAAACTACAGTGCATCTGATACATGGTACGGTGTGGATTATTAAAGGCGTGTGACCAAGGCTCGTCCACTATTAATTGTATTTGACCTCTGCAGCTCCCATTTGAGGGGCTCTGAGTGTGCTCAGGGGTGGAATTTGCTTAACTTGTGAAAATCACTTTTGGGGGGGGGTGGGGGGGGGGTGGGGGAGGGAGAAGGACAAGAAAAGTTCCCCTTGGCCTGTGGTGTCCACCCCCAATTATCAGGAGGTGTCTTGGGAAGGTCTGCTGGGTCCCCAGCCCCTTCTCCCCGCCGCACAAACACCTCCCGGGCAGCGGCGGGACGGCGAAGGGGACAGATGGCCGTGGCGCGTCCTGGCACCCGGTTGGTGCTAGGACCCGGGGTGGGACCAGCAGCCACTCGGTGCTGTAACTTCGCTGCCTTCTATTTAAAGACTGCCCTGAGTCAGGAGAAGCGAGAGCTGCTGGGGATGACAGTTGCTTCAGGCAACCCTGGGGAGGACAGGGTCGGGGGTAAAAATCACCGGCGAGGGCCTGAGCTGGGAAGGGCATGGAGGGGTACCGCGGTGCCCAGTGCGACAGGGCCTCTGAGACCTCCTCCTTCATAGAGGATGGAGAAGAAGAGGAAGAAGAGGAGGAGGAGGAAGAGGAAGAAGAGGAGGAGGAGGAGGAGGAGGCTGTGGACCCGGAGGAAGCAGAGGAGCTGACTAACAGGTACGGCCTCCCCCGGGGACTCGCAGCCTTGGGGGCAGCTGGCAGCTTCATCCTGAAGCACAAGCCGGGGAGATGCCGGGATTGGGGCCCGGTGCTGTTTTTAGTGCCTTTCCCCCTTCCCTTCCCCATTTGCTGCAGACAAAAAGTGGGGGGGGGGAGGGGGGCCAGGGGTGTCTGCTAAGGGGGGGTGTTTTGGGTGGGTTTGGCTGTAATTAAGTTCTGTGCAACAAGCGCCTGCCCCGAGTTCCCTGGAAGCTTTTCTATTTAAAGATCCTCTGCCCTGCCAGCTCCAGTGGCATCTCCCTCCGCTCCTCCCTCTCTGGCAGACTCCTTGTCACATATCGATCTGAAATGTGCTGCAGATTTGCTTGTCAGGGAGGAAAGCGGTCAAAGATTATAACGGCGTGTTGAAATGTGTTCCTTTTTGCGGCCCTTTCTCCCTTCCCGCTTCTCCCTCCCACTTCAGTGCCTTCTTCCCCAAAAAAAGGAAAAACTTGTATGTGCTTGCCACCGCCCGTCATGATTTGCGTGGCTGATTTTTGGGGTGCAATGAGGAACGTTTCGTCGCCTTGATTATTATTTTTTTTATTTTATTTTATTTTTTTCCTTAATAACTCTTGCACAGGAGGTTTGTTGTCCTAACGCTGCGCTCCTACCGCCAGGAAAATAAGGATCGGGAGAGTGTCCCGGTGCCCAGCACCTGGCCCCGGTCCTGCGCAGGATGCGGAGGCGTCTGCAACCTGACCCAGACAGACGGGCTACCCCAGCACTGCCAGCGCTGGCCCTTTCCAAAAGAGACCTGAGAGTCCCCCCTGGCACGTATCGGGTCACAAGGTTTCTCCCTTGTCTTGAGTAAAGCCTATCTGTTTTAGGGGGATACTGTAGGAAGAAGTTTAAGGTATTTCCAGAAACCAGTTTCTTAAGAAAACTGGGTCATACGGTTCCTAAAACCTCAGTGCTGTGGGGCCGTCCTGCGTTTACGGACCGCTCTGGGTGTATCGTGGCTCAAAGCGCTTTCTGACATTGCTGGTGGTCACTGGGAGAAAAAAAGATGGCAGAAGAGAGGTGGGGAGGCGGGAATGAAAGTCAAACAGGGAAACGTAGCCCAGGACTGCAGGAAAACCCCCTAGCCAGGGGGAATGGAGAGCTGGTTTTCAAAAAAAGTGGGGGGACAACCCCCGGTGTGCAATGCTGCTTTTCTCCGGAGGAAGGTGTTGACTCTTCAGTCGGGTACAGGCAGAGAGAGGGGTTACCTGCTGATAGACACGGCTTGCACATGGGTGCAACCCTGCAAGAAAAGCAGCTGAGGCCGGTGGCATGGAGCTACTCGCTGCGGACAGCTAAAACACAGCTGACTGGGTATTTTTTAATGCATTCTGCAGTTAAGTGGCTAATAATAAAAGTCAAATTGCAAAACGTAGGCAGGAATGGCTAACTTTTCCCTTAAAGGGAGGGAAGTCTGTGGAGCCTTGCAGTTACGCGCTGCCGGCGCTGGGAGGACGGCTTCTCCGTGGGTGCCCGTTAGCAGCTCCCCGCAGCTGGGTCTGGGTGCTGGCTGGCAGCCTCTGCAAGGCCAACTCAGGCACTGCCTCTCTCTGCTTAATTAAATCACAGCAACCATTCCCTTTAGCTCTCCATTACACTAAGAATTGTGGAGTTCGCCTCTACCCTTAACCGCCTTACATGTAAGAGAGGTCAGGGCCTAACAGAGGAGTTTCTAACAGCTGTGCTCAGTGGTAACTGAGTATATTTAAATCCATTTCATTAGTTTAATTAGGCTGAAGGAGAGGTTAAATTTGGGGTCTGGCACAGATATGGCAACTGTACCGAGCGCTCAGCAAGAGCTTAGTAAAGTTAAATAAAACCGATTCTCTAACTGCTTAAATTTTTGTAGTTGCAAATGTCAGCGTGGTTGTTGAGCTTACGGCCTTCTCCTGCGCGGAGTGCTGGGACAGAGCTCCTGGGAGATGCTGGCTAAGCAAGAGCAGCTGGGGCGAGCCCCTGAGACAGACTTATTCAGACTGTCAGCTCATTATTTGTTGACAAACAGGTTTTCAAGCCCCTGTGGCAGAACAGATTTTTTTGAATTACTTCTTTTTTTTTTCTTTTTTTATGCTTTGAAAATGCAGCTTAGAGGAGGTGTAACCAATATGCGAACTTGGCTGAAGACAGCCTGTCCTGGACCCTGCCGTCACAGATTTATTTTTAACAACCCCAAGCTCTCTGCTGCTTTTGTCTTCCTCCTCTGCACACAGTTGAACAGCACCTGGTTGTGCAACAAAGCAGTCAGAAGGAAATTCCCCGTTGGCTCCTCTTTCCACCTTTCCAACATGCTAAATATCCTCATTCCTGTTTTATAAGAGAGTTAAGCAGTGAGATGTCTGGCCTAAGGTCAGCAAGTGCTCGTGTGACAGAGGCAGAGGAGCCCCAGTGCTCCCTGGGGACACCAACCCCCGAGCCCCCACCGACCCGCTCCGCTCCCCCAGCCGCAGGGAGTAAAACCCCAACAGAGCTTATGGCTTGCCCCAAAATGATGACGCATGCACGCCAAAAAGCAGAAAAGTTTGGGTTTTGCATCTTTATTGCCCTTTTTGATGTAATATTTAAATAATTTGCTTTCCTAAAACAGGTGTTTATGCAAGTAATGAGACTAACACATGGCATCAGAACCTCTTATAAAGGTGGGATAAGACATCATAACCTTGTCAGCATAAATAACCTGCTCATCTTCAGAGGGTTTATACGCTATTTTCTTGTCTTTGGGCATTTTACTGTCTGAGAAAGACAGATTGCGGCAGATGTCTTCTGTTTCTAGCTACATGTAGAATTAATCATCTAAACAGGGAAAATATTTTGAAAGCGTGTATTGTGTGTTTTAAGACAAATATGGGTATGAAGTTAATAGGTTTAAATTTTTGTATTGATAAGGGTGAGATTAAAGCCTAGCTATAAGGTAGTTTACTGGTTAACTGTTTTACTACCCACTGGACTGTCTTGAGTCTCTAACAACTATGCAGTGGGCAAGCAGCTCTGACACGGTCCTGTCTCTTGGACCATTCCCAGGTGGTTTCCTTTTGCAGTGAGAGGGTGTCTGGATGTCTCTGTGTGCAGGACTTACCTAAAAATGGCTCTGCAGCCAATTTACATGTGTTGCCAGGTAGCTGGTTTGCCTGGAATGGGTATGGGGCTGATGTTATCTATTCATTTAGTGATAAGCTAAGAGCAGTAAAAGGGGAGAAAGTCCTGGAGTTCAGGAAATGTTTTTAGTTTTTTATGTTTCTCTTTAAATGAAGCAGTCCTTCCACAAGAAGATCAGACGTGTGGAAGCTTCAGAGCTAAGTCTACCTTAGGATGAGTGGTGAAAAGGATGAAAGGGGAAGCAAACCGCAGCAGGGGGCTGCTCGCCCGTGGGGGATGCTGCAGTGTCTACGAGCACAAAGGAGTGGAACGATGGCAAATGGGAAGGTGGGAATGGGGGCGCTGGGGATTTATCTTCCCAAGGAAAAGATTGCCATGCTCTCTCCAAAGCAAAGAAAGACAGACAGCGGGAAATGATGCATGGTTTTAGTTTCCTAGATGGGGCAGTGCCTGCCTGGGGTCAGGGCAGACGGTGGGGTCAGGGCCGTTTGTCTGCCGCTGGCTGCAGGGGAGGTGAGAGCGGTGGGAAGCTGGGGCTTTCCATCATCCTGTGTGGTGGGGCAGAGGCTTGGGCTACCCGCACCGAGAGCAGCTGAACGGGGCGAAGTGTCGAGGCAGAGGTATTTGTGCAACTGGTGAACCCATCCCACACCCCGGCCCCCGCCAGCAGCTGCAGCTGGGAAATACACCTCGCTCCGTGTCTGGTTTCTCTTCAGCCTTCTAGATGACATTAACCGAGTCTCTGATACAGGTCTAGATTGCCATTTGGATCTAAAATAACACACAGACTTTGAGAAGTTCCCTGTTAGGTCTCAACAAAGTGTTTAAAGTACTGTGTAAAGAAGGTCTCCCACCCAGACGGAAGGGTTTGTTGGATACCAGGGCTCGCTCCACGACCTGTACGGTGGAGACTCCAGAAAGCAGGAGCAAGGCAGACCTCGGGGGTGCTGCGGTGTCTCAAGCAGCATATGAAGCTGTGACTGGCATTGCCACCAGGTCACACCATGACCTGATGTCTGGAAAAGGGACCAGCAGCACCGCGTTGGGTTGTGTCACTTCTCGGGCGTTTGCAAGTGTTGAGGATGGAAAAAAATGTCTGAGACTAGCCCAGCTCCTGACTCCCAGCTACACTTAATAAAAATCAGCTTTGCAGCAGTCCAAGCAGCAGATTTCTGCGTTTACATACTTATTCATTTGAATTTGGACAGACGCATGAGCCACTGTGTTGCCAAAAGGGGCATCATTGACACTGAAGGAGGTTAGCAGTAGGTTAGCAAGTGAAAGGCTGGGTTTGAAATAGTGACTTTCTGTAGCTTCTAATTCTTTTACCCTGAAGAAGGAGACAGATGAGCTTTAGCCCTAGGAAGCACAGAGCAACAGGCGGAGACCTCGCTGAGCATACCGATTGCTGCAGGGGAGAGGGGCAGCATGGTAAAGGCAGAAACTACAGGAATGCACAGAACAAAAGCACAAACACAGAAAAATAAAACATTTCCTTCAACTGGGAAGGCAAGCTGGCTGGTACCAATTTCCACCTCCCCTGCCCTGGGTCCCTGCAGGGTTCAAGTAGGAGCCCTCAGGGGCTGAGATGTCTCCTCAGCGCAGGCCATTGCCACAGATTGGCATCTCGGTCATTTCGTCTGGTCTGTTTTCAGCTTGTGAGGTGTTAGGCAGCAAACAGCAACAAGTTTTGCTGATGCCAGGAGTGACAAGGTCTGATGTGAGGTGGATGAAGGGAGGCTCTGGAGGATTTTAGAGAGCTGATGGGCTGGCTGTACTTCTCTGTGACGGTGGCGGGGTAGCACAGGTGGACAGACCTCACCCAGCGTGTCTGAACACGACTGCTCCGGCAGCCGGGGGGGTGTGGGAGTTCTGCTCTGTTTTGCGCGAGGTTTTATTTAATAACACCAGGTAGGGCAGAAAAATGAGGTTTAAAAATGTATGAGGGTGATTTAGAAGTTGAAAAACCTAAAAAAATATCAGTCATCTGTTATTTTGGACTGAAATAAGACCTGAAAGCTTCCTTAGTAATATTGGTATTGATTTGATTTATTTTATTATATTATATTATATTATATTATATTATATTATATTATATTATATTATATTATATTATATTATATTATATTATATTATATTATATTATATTATATTATATTTTATTTTATTTTATTTTATTTTATTTTATTTTATTTTATTTTATTTTATTTTATTTTATTTTATTTTATTTTATTTTATTTTATTTTATTTTATTTTATTTTTTTACCATACCCAAGTCAACATAATGCCAAGCCATGGAACTGACAAAGGAAAAGCTAGCAGCAAAGTTGGTATAGATTTGTTTGCTTTGCCACTTCCTCCAACCTTACGGAGCTAGCCTTGCTAGAGGGCACTACACCAGGGCAGACAGTCAGCTGTACATCCTGCGCTTTTCATCTGTCTGATGGCCGGTTTGGTTGGGTTTTTTTGGCTAAGATGTCATTGTTTAGTATTGCACTGTCTCGCTTTGAACTGTGGGCTTTAGTCCAAGCTGTCCGTCTAGTCCTGGTCTCCAGGCTAGCTCAGTCACCACAACTGGCTTCAAGGCCTATAACTGGTCTTTGATACCATGTTGTCCCACCACTGCCTGGTCAGGCTGTTGTTCCACAGGGTGACTTCAGTTTTCAGTTAGGACCAAGGACATCAGAGCTGAGATGGTCTGTGCATCAGTCTGCATAGACCTCAGCATGGGCCAGCCCCGGGCAGGCCTTCTTGTTCTGTGCTCTGGAGAAAAAAATTCATGTAAAGGGAAGGCCAGCACTGCTAGAATCAGGATTACCTTTTCGTTTTGGATAGGAACTGAGCAGTTTTGCTGAGTGCCTTTTACCAAAACTTTACGGTTTGGAGAGTTTTCTTGATGGCGCGATTATGGCTGTCCTCAGGATTTCCTTGTCTCCTCCTTCAAAGACCTCTGCCTTCTGCCAGGCGCTTGGCACCCTCCGGCGCAATGCTGACTACTCCTCGGGGGTGTCCCCCTGCCTCCGCAGCCTGCAGGCACCGCTGGCACCCAGGTGGTGCTGGGCTGCAGCCCATGGCAGTTGGTCAGATGGGTTCTGCTTCTCCGATCCCATGGTCAGGAGCCAGCTTTCTTCACTCTTGCTGAAGAAGTGCTTTATCCTAATCACCTGGAAAGTGACCCTTCCCTCTGTTCAGTGGAAGTAGGACCTTGTGTGGCCATAGGTTTGCATCCTTCCATGGGAGGTACAGAGACTTCGTCACTTCTTCTGCTCTACTGAAGCCTCTGCCTTTGCCAGCAGATACTCTACCTTTCTTTCCATCAGCTACTGACACGATTTCCCTAAATGAAGTACTGTCTACTCAACAAATATTGGGGTTGAGTGTTTTGGTTACAGCTTCTGTGCTTTTTTGGACTAACTATTGGAGCCTTAGAAGTACTTTTAAAAAAAAAAAATACATATTTTTTAATTGCTCTTGCTATTCTTTACACTCTTATTTCTAAGATTTTTTAAACTTTTCTTTTAAACTGAGAGAGATTTGATTGTAGCATATGATAAGGTTTAAATTACATATCATAAGGTTTAAAATTAGCTTTATAAAACATTGTTATTTTGTTTGGGGAGGGCTCAGTATATTTTTATTTTGAATGTGTTCCAAATTACTTTTTTAAATATGTAGAGTGCTTAGAGGACGAAACATATGAGAGTACAGTAACAAACTAGCGGATAGATTCCCTACTCCTTTGAGCATTTTGTAATCATTTACACTTGGGCAAAACAAGTGTGGGTGCTATTAAAACACTGACAGTATCTTATAAGTGTTTAATGCAAGGTTTAAATTATACTGTGAGATAACCATGCACTGGAGAATCGCCCCAGAATCAGCTCAATCTCACACTGGTAAAACAAGGTCAGATCAAAGACTGTTTTTCCTGCATTGTTAAGAGCATTTAAACACCTCCCCTTCATTGAACTAACCTTGCAACACGCAGCTTTGCAAAAATTTATCTAAAATACATTTGTCAGATAAAATATGACTTTGCTTATGCTTGTGTTTCAAAATTTATGCACATGCAGTATTGTTACAACTCTGGAAATTATTTTTGCTTTAATGAAAAAATTCAGATTTAATTGCAATAATTTAATTTGTTGTGGGTTTTTACAGATATTTTTTCTTTTGTTCTTTTTGTTTTTAGTTTAAAAGATCTTATCCAAAGTGAAGACATGAAACCCAAGCTGCAATACATCATGAATAACCCTTCCTTTTCTATGGTAACGGTTCAAAGTGAAGACAGTGGGATAACCTGGGAAACCAGCTCAAGCAGGTGTTCTACTCCCTGGGCCTCAGAAACAAGTACAACTTCTGATCTTTACAGTATGGAAAGTTCACCGGTAGGTTCTCCTCCAGGAAAAGTCATCTTTATTATGGATGAAGGTAAGATTATTCGGAAGAGGAAGCGCAAAGCTTCAAATAGGGTGCCGATGGCTACAAGTCTGAAGGGAGGCCAGGGCAGTAAGAAACGTGACTCTTCTGGAATGCAGAGGCAAGAACAAAGAACAGTTTTAGGAGATGTGCAGGCCTCCGTGTTGAATGTTGAACAGGTGGAAGCGCAAGACACAGATGAGGAAATGCTGGATGACAAAGAAGATCTAGAGAACATCTCAGAAGAGCCAGTAAAACGTGCTCCAATAAGATCAATATTTAGAGAAAGCAGACTGAGAAAAGTAGGGCCGATCCTTGGAGGACCAGTACAAGCTAGAATCCAGCTGTTCAACTCAATTTTTGGAGGGACTGAACCAGCCCCTGAAACACTGGAGAAAAACAGAATCCAGAGAAGCAGCTCAGTTTCAGGAGATTCTGAACAGTTACTTGAAACATCAGTAAAAGAAAGATTGCAGAAGTTCCGTTCACTTTCAGAAGCAGCACGTTCAAAAACTTTCCAGAGAGCAAGAAGCAGAAATCTTGAAACACCATCAGAGAGAAGAAGGGAGCAAAGACAACAATCCACAGCACAAGCAAATCAAAGCTGTTCTTCACCAACAACGCCTCTTGAAAAACAGCTTACTAATAAAGGTGATGTTTTATCTGAAAATGTTAAAACCATTAAAATGAAAGATAAACCAAGCAGATTTTCAAGCTTTGGTGCAGAAACAACTCTTCAACATGAAGAAAGAAAAGACAGACAGTCTCTTTCGGGGACTCCAAATCAGGTATCAGAACATTCACTGAAGTCCTGCCCTCCTGAAGAAGCCAGGAAGCAGCAAAGTTATTCACCTGCAGCCAAAACGTCAGTAACAGAGCAAACAGTCTCCGTTTCATCAGAGTCTGATGATAAATCAGAGAAACAAGTGTTGCTTCCCTCAGCTGAAAACGCAAACAAGAAACCAGACCAATCCCTGCTGACAGCATCAGATCATCTGGACAAACCGAAGGAGCAGGAAATTCAGCCCAGTTCTGCACCACAATCTGTATCAGGAGATTTCGTTAGTGAATTAGATAGAGAAGGTACCCAACCTATTTTGCCTACAGCATCTGTGTCAGAACATCCTGAGAGAGAAGCACAGAAGTCAGCAGTTGAGTCTTACTTACCTAGTGTTCCATCAGCTAAACCCAAATATTCCACACTGTCTGAAACAAGACGGGAGGATATTATTCCTCAGTCATCAGAAACTGCACAACCTGAGTCTGAACATGTGCTTCTACCACATTCTATAGATGAAACAGAGAAGCAAGAGACTGAGTGTCACTCATCAATGAGTGCATTGTCAGAAAGTGAGCCTTCAGATCTATTGTATTCTGCTAAAAAAACAGAGGGTCAAAAGACCCCACCACCAGAAACCCAAAATGTTCACTCAGAGAAGAAAACAAAGTCTGAACACCACTTTTCCTCCTCCCTTCAGGAAACAGAGGAGCAAGGAATTCAGCTAAATTCACCTATTCCTGAAAAGACAGATTCTAAATATTTTGGCATTTCATATCCTATTCGCACAGAAACAGAAGTAACTCAGAAAACTTCAGCTATTAATAAAGCAGTAGATTTGGATCACCCTGACTCTTCTGTTGAAAAAACAAAGCAAGCAGAGAGTGCGCAAATGGAGATGGAGCATCCAGATTTCTCATATTCCAGTAAAGAAATTGGGGAATCAGAGAGAACACAGATGGAGACGGAGCATCCATACTTCTCATTTTCCAAGGAAGAAACAGAGGAATTGGAGGGTGCACAGATGGAGAGGGAGCATCCAGACCTTTCTTTTTCCAGGGAAGAAATGGAGGAACCAGACAGTGTACAACTGGAGACAGAACATCCAGATTTCTCATATGCCAGGGAAGAAGTGGAGGAATTGGAGGGTACACAACTGGAGACCAAGGATCCAGGTTTTTCATATTCCAGGGTAGAAACAGAAGAATTGGAGAGTGAAAAACTGGAGACAGAATATCCAGAACTGTTTTTTTCCACAAAAGAAACAGAGGAATTGCAGAGGGCCCAACTGGAGACAGAGCCAGATTTCTCATATTCCATGGAAGAAAGAGAAGAACCAGAGAGTGCACAGCTGGAGATGGAGCATCCAGACTTTTCTTTTTCTAGGGAAGAAATGGAGGAATCAGAAAGTGCAACACCGGAGACAGAGCATCTAGATTTCTCACATTTCAAGGAAGAAATGGAGGAATTGGAGAGTGCTCAACAGGAGACAGAGCAGCCAGATTTCTCATATTTCATGGAAGAAGCAGAGAAATCAGAGAGTTCACAACTGGAGAAAGAGCATCCAGATTTTTTTTCCAAGGAAGAAACAGAAGAATCAGAAAGTGCACAGCTGGAGATGGAACATCCAGATTTCTCATATTCCAGCAAAGAAATTGGAGACTCAGAAAGTGAACAACTGCAGATGGAGCACCCAGGTTTCTCGTATTCCAGAGGAGAAACAGAAGAACCAGAGAGTGCACAGCTGGAGATGGAGCATCCAGACTTTTCTTTTTCTAGGGAAGAAATGGAGGAATCAGAAAGTGCAACGCCGGAGACAGAGCATCTAGATTTCTCACATTTCAAGGAAGAAATGGAGGAATTGGAGAGTGCTCAACAGGAGACAGAGCAGCCAGATTTCTCATATTTCATGGAAGAAGCAGAGAAATCAGAGAGTTCACAACTGGAGAAAGAGCATCCAGATTTTTTTTCCAAGGAAGAAACAGAAGAATCAGAAAGTGCACAGCTGGAGATGGAACATCCAGATTTCTCATATTCCAGCAAGGAAATTGGAGACTCAGAAAGTGAACAACTGCAGATGGAGCACCCAGATTTCTTGTATTCCAGACAAAAAACAGCAGAAGCAGAGAGTGCACAGCTAGAACATCAGGGGTTTTTATTTTCCAGGGAAGAAACAGAAGAACAAAAATCTGTTCCTTTTGAACTGGAACAGACAGAGTCTTACTCCCCTGAAGAAGCAGAGCAAGAAGAAACAGCACAGCTTGCAGAGATACCTTCAGATTTATCATGTTTGATGGAAGAAGTAGAGAAAGAAAACACTAAAGAACTCCAGTTGATACTTCCAGATCCATTTGATTCCACCAGAAGATCAGAGACACAGCAAACTGGGTCTCTGGAAACAGCATGTTCGGGTGTACCATATCCCACAAATAAAGCAAATCAGCAAGAATTGACACAAGCAGATTTGGACAATTCCCTTACATCGTATTTTGGTAACAAAGGAGAACAGCCACAGCCTATACAGGAGAGTTCACAGCCTGGAGGTAAGCTGTATTCCCATTCCAAGGGAGTGCAAGGCGAAACTACTCAACTGCAGTCAGAGCATCCAGTTTTCTCATATTCTACTGGAAAAGAACAGCAACATCAAACCTCACAGCCAAGGGCAGAACAGCCAGAGACATCATATTCCAGTGGCAAAACAGAACAACAAGAAATATTGCAACCAAAGTTTGAAGAAGCAGATTTGCCATATTCCCAGGGAGAAACAGCACAAGAAGCTGTACAAAGAGATTTAGAAGGTCCAGAGCCATCAGGTTTCATTAGTGAAGAAGAGCAACATGAAAATGTACAACTAGCTTCAGAAAATAGGGATTTCTCATTTACCACTGGAGAAGTAATGATAGAAGGCGTGGAATCAGGATCTTTGGGATCATCACATTCGATCAACAGAGCAAAGCCCTGGGAAATGGCACAAGTGGAGCAGTCGCAGTCACTTCCATCCTGTTCCACTGCTGATGGCCAGCAACAGGAAACACCACCACTCAGTGTGGCTCAGCCAAATATATCATATTCCTTTGGCAGAATGGAACAACCAGATATAGTAGAAAGAGAGCTGGAACAGCAGAAAACAGCCCAACAAAAAGCTATGCAAATGGAAATGGAGTATTCAGATTTGTCAGAAACCTTGGGGAAAGAAGAGCCCCAGGTCATAGATCAAATTAATTTGGCACAGCAAGGAACAGCTCAACAAGAGTTGGTGCATCCATCTTTGTCATATTCTGCCAGTGAACAAATGCAAGAAGAAATGCAAACAGAGACAGCATATCCAGAACAGCCATTCTATGTAAGTACAGAAATGCAGGAAGAAATGACTCAATACAAATCAGAGCAACCATTTCTTTCAAGTTTTACTGGCAAAACAGAGCAACAAGAAACTGTACATCCAGAGCTAGAGCAAACATTTTTGCCATCTGCCAGTGGAAAAGAAGCTCCACTGGAAATGGAAGTGAGTTCAGAATATCCAGATTTGTCATATTCCATTCATGAAGCTGAACAACCAAAAAAGTTGAAACATCCAACCTTACCATTTCATTTGAAGGAACAAGAAACTGCACCACTGGTAATGGGACATCCAGATTTTCCATGCGACAGTGGTGAAGCAAAACCAGGCGACACTGTAGAGCAGGAGTCAGGACACCCAGAACTCTCATACTCCATGGAAGAAACAGAAGGAAAATCAGAACATTTGGATTCACCCGAAGCCCTGGGTGCAGCAGCACAAGATGAAAGTATGGAAGTGGAATCTAAATACTCAAATTTGACATATTCTGATGGCCAAAAAAAACAGGAAGGAACTTCACAATTGGATTCAGAATATCCAGATTTATCATTTGCCTTTGGTAAAGCCAAAGAACAAGCAACTCAAGACTTTGAGTCTAAATATCAAGAATTGCCTAAAATGGCCAGAAAAAGAGCTTCTCCAGCAACTGCACAAACAGAGTCAAAACATCCAAATTTGACATATTCCCTTGACAAAGCAAATGAGCCGGAAATTGCACCATGGGAAATGAAGCATCCTGATTTGCCACATTGCACTGATGGGACAAACCAAGAAGCAGTAGTGTTGGATCAGAAACACAGAAAAATTTCTGTTGGCAGAGAAAAGCAGCAGCAAACAACAAAACAGCAGTTAGAACACAAAAAGTTATCACAATCTCCTGCTAAAACAGAGCAATTAAAACATGCCCAGGGGGACCTGGAAGAATCCGATTTATCATTTTCCATTGACAGGCGGGATGATGAAATGGCCCCACCGGAGGCAGGCGATGCTGATGTGACATATCCTCTGGACGTCACAGAGGTGCAACAACAAGTACAACAAGAATTGGAAAAAACAGGTTTAACTTACGCCTTTGGAAAAGCAGAAGAGGAAACAGTTCATCCAGAAGTGGAAATTCCACATCTGGCCCATTCTGTGGGTATGTCAGAAGAAGAAGAAGAAATGGCAGAACCAGAGCAGGGACATCCTGCCTTGCGTTACTCCACTTCCAAAGCAGGAGGACTGCAGGCTGCACAGCTGAAATCCGAACACCCTGGTCTAGCACGTTCCCTTGACAAAGTGCAAGAAACGACCCAACTGGGGTTGGAGGTTCGTGACAAAACAGAGCAGCTCCCACCTGCCCAGCCAGAGCTGGGCCACACAAACTTGGCATCCCCTGCCGGCAAAGTGGAGCAGCGAGGGATGGAGCACACAGCCTTGGGACGCCCTGGTGAGGGATGGTCTGTCAGCAGAGAAGAGCATCCCCAAGCTGCAAAAGAGAAACTAGGAGCTCCAGATGCATCATCTCATAGTGGAAAAGTGGAGCAAAGAGAAATTACAAGAACAGAGCCAAACCATCCTGATTTATCATATTCCATTGATAAAATGCAGACACAAGAAACTACACAACTGGCGTTAGGAAAACAAGATCTATCATCTTGGCCTGGTGAAACAAAGCGAGCACAAACTGCTGACGAGGAGCATCCAGGCTTCCTGTATTCCTTCAAACAAACTGCACAGGGAGAGAAAGCACAGCCAGAATTGAGACATTCACAGTTATCTTACTCTGCTAGTGAGGCAGAACAAGAAACTGCACATGTGAAATCAAACCGTTCAGATTTATCTGCTCGCAGATTAGAACAGCATGAAATCGTGCAACCAGAGGCAGAACTAATGGATTTATCATGTCCAATTGGCGAAAAACAGCAACCTCAAATGGCTGAAGTGGATTTGGAGTATCCAGATTTATTGCATTTCACTGGCACAGTACAGCGACAAGAAAAGATTCAACCAGAGCAGGAAAAGCCAGGTGATTTTTCATCATCTGTCAGCAAAGAAGAGCAATGGGAAGGTGCAGCAATGCAGGCAGAACACCCTGAGCTGCAGTGCTCTATGGGGAAAACAGAAGAACTGCAAAATTCCCAAGCAAGATCAGAATATGCAGATTTGTCATTCTCTGTTGGCACACCAGAACCTCATAAAACAACACAGCCAGAGCTGAAAGAACACGATTTGTTGCATTCTTTTGTCAAAACAAAGCCATCATGGGCTGCCCCACTGGAGTCTGAACATCCAGACATCTCAGATGCCATGGGCAAAGTACCGCATTCTGATTTCTCCTCTTCCCTTGGTGAAGAAAAACAAAGTGCACAACTGGAGGTCAAACAGGAGAGGGGAGGCTACACACCACACCCAGAGGAAACAGTCCAACTGAAATTGGAACAGCCAACATTGCCAAGTCCTCATGACACAGCAGAGCAATCAAATAGGGCTCCACTGGAAGGGGAATTCCCAGACTTCTTGTATTCCTCTGGCAGAAAAGAGCAACAAGAAATGACAAAACAAGAGTTGGACCATTCAGTTTTATCATATTCAACTGATAGAACACAGCAACAAGAAACCACACAACTTGTGTTAGGGCAACCAGATTTATCACCTTGCCCTGGGAAGACAGAGCAACCACAAACTGTTCAAGTGGAAGCAGAGCATCAGGATGTACTGCATTTCACTGGCAAAACAGAACAAGGAACAGCACAAGCAGAGGCTGGGCATCCAGATTTGCCATATTTCAGTGACAAAGCAGAGCAGCTACCAGCTACACAAGGGAAATCAGAGCAGCCTGTAACACCCCATCCCATTGGGAAAATGGAGCAACAAGGAATGGCACATCCAGAGCGGGAACTTCCCAGTTTATCATATTCCATTTGCAAAACACTGTCAGAAGAAGCAACACAAATGGACTTAGAGCAACAAGACTTAACATATGCCCTTGGTAAAGCAGATGAAATGCAAATAGTGCAAGGTGAACTGGAACATACAGGTTCATTGTATTCATCTGGCAAAAGAGAACAGGAAATGGTATTGCCAGAGTTGCGACATCCGCAGCTATCTTATCCTGTTAGAGAAATAGAAGAGGAAGCTACACAGCAGAAATCAAACTATCCAGATTTATCATATTCTATTGGCCAAGAAGAGCACCATGAAATTGAACAACCAGAGGTGGAAGAAATGGATTTATCCTATCCAGCTGGCAAATCAGAGCACTCACAACCTGCCTTAGAAGGAGTGCAACAGCCACAGCTTTTGAAGTCCTTTGGCAAACTAGAGGAAAAGCGAATGGCCCAGCCTGGCTTTTTGCACTCCCTTGGTGAAGAAAAGCAGAAACCAACTTCACAATTAGATTTAGTGCAACCAGGTTTATCACATTTGCTTGGCAAAACAGAAAAACAGGAAACTGCACAAGCAGAGTTTGTGCCTTCTGATATTTCATATTCCACAGGAAAAGCAGAGCAGTTGCAACAGGAACAACTGAAATCAAAACGTCCAGATTTGTCATATTCTTTTGGCAAGGCAGAGACTCATGGAATGAAACCACCAGATTTATTGTACTCCTATGGCAAAGCAGAACAACTACAGACTGCCCAGGTGGAGCATTCAGAGACATCGTATTTCACGGGTGAAACAGAGCAGAGGGATGGAGTCCAACCTGAACTGCAGTGCATTGATTTGCAGTCCTCTGTTGTGGAAACAAAGCAACCAGAAACACCTTCTCTATCATATAACTTTGGCATGACTGAGGAGCAGGGAACAGCACAACCGGACTTTGAACAATCAGATTTATTAAGTCCTATTGACAAAGCAGAAAAGCATGAAATGGCCCCATGGAGAGCAGGACATTCAGAGAGACGAGACCCTGAGGCTACTTCATCTCTAACTGCTCAGCTGGAAACTGAACAACGAGATTTAACCTTTTCCACTGAGGAAGCAGAGAGCCAAAAAATTCAACTGTATTCGTCTCTTCCTGAACAAACAGTCTCTGTGCCTTTGGGTGTTTCACATTCTGTCTCTGAAACAAAACCAGAAGGAAGACCTAAGTCTTCACCTGTAACTGGAGGCCTGTCCCCCAAGCGCTTAGGTTTATCTCACACACGCCATAAAACAGAGCAGTCAGAAACTGCCCAGCCTGAGTTAGGTTTCTTCTTTGCAGGAAATGAAGCAAAGAATACAAAAAATATTCTACATTTACCTGTGGCTGCACAGTCAGAGGCTGAACATGTAATTTTACCTGAAACTGAGAGAGAGCAGCCTCCACATTACTTCCACACAGCTACACGATTAGAATCTGAACAATTAAATTTATCATATTCTACAGATAAAGCAGAAACACGAGAAAGTCAAGGTTATTTAACTGTCCCTTCAAAACTGGAGTCTGAAACTTCAGTTCCATTTTATTCAGCTGAAGAAACATGTCAGCAAGAAATTCCACCTTATGAAAAACCAGCTTCTGAGTATTTGGTTCCCAAACAGTCCCTTGCTGAGCAAGAAAAGCAAAGCGTACAGCCACTTATTCCCCTGTCTGCACAATCAGAGAGTAAACATGTAATTCCACCACTTGATGGAAAAGAATTGCAAAAACTTCATCTCTATTCACCTAAAACAGCAAGCTTGAAGACAGTGCAGTTGGAGAGTACATCTCTAAAGCACACACAAGACCAAAACAAGCAAGAATCTCAAGATCGTTTGTTGGACACAAAATATTTGTCACCAGAGCAGCTGAGAAATCCCCCCAAATTCACTACTGAGCAGGATAAGCAAGAAATGCAACCTGATGTGCAAATAGTACCAAAGGGGGTGACCATAGAGTCAAAGGTGACTGCTGTAGCAGACCAACAAGCAGTGTCATCAGATTCATTTGTACCTTTTCATACATTACCTGAAAAGTCAGTGTCAGTGGCTTTCAGTGACGATGAAGAGAAACAGAATATTCCATCATCTTTATCTGATGTAGTAGGCATGCTTGGAAAGCAATCTAATGTAGTTTCAGGCATTTATGCTGAAGGAGAGGATAGACGTGAAATGCAACGATGTTTGTCAGACCAAAAGCAGATATCCTTAGAGCATCTGGGAGCTGTTTCACCAGATCTTGTTTATGAAACTGTGACAGACAAAACTCAGCAGTATTCTGATGAACCTGGCAGCCTTTCTTCAGCAGAGATGAAGTCTGTTATCTCTAGTTCTGATGAAAAGCAAAATCCAGATATTCCATCTTTTGGGCTAGCTAGCTGGCTGGTAGAAGAGGTGAAAGCTCGCTCAATTAGTCCAATAAGAGCTGCAGAAGTGGACAGGCAAGGAATCCATCCTTCTCCACATGAAGCTTCTGATTTTGGATCAAAACAATCCCCAGCTGGAGGTTCCACAGAACTTAGAGTTCGTGGTGCTACAAAGAATAAAGGACATATGTTTAGAGTTTCTGATTCAGTGTCAAGTGAAATTTCCCACAGAATGTCCTCAGACATTAGTCACAGAACGCAAAATTATGATTTGCCACCTCTGGTAGGAGATAATCAAGATCTAGACAAAGTTCCAGACCATGAAACTAGCATTGGAGACTCTACAAAAATGGAAGAAATGCAACATATGGAAGTAGAGAAAGTGTCTGAGGTGCCTGAACATTACCTGAGAGGAGAAGAGGAAGAAATGGAACATGTGAGCGCTGTAGAAAACAGACAGCATGCTCCAGAAACTACTGAACAAAAAGATCTATTTAATATAATTTCAGAAGGTTATGAAATACTCAATATTCATGCTCCTACACATATTTCTTCTGTTGATCAAGAAGAAAGTGAACACATGCCAGATAAACTAGAATACTTAGAAACAAGTCCTTCATTTAAAAGAAAATTAGCTGACGATGGCCATAGAGCCCTAGCTTCTGGAACAACCACAGAAATTTCAGAAGGTTCAATGTTAGGAAAGCCTGCAAGCCACAAACTGAAAGAATTGGTCAAAAATGATGGTGTTGAGGAAACTGGTGAAACAGAACAAGAAAATCCCATGTTGCCAGAAGAAAATAGTAACGCAGATCCTAATAATGGTATGGCAGATATGGATTATTTTGAAAAATATACATTGATTGATGATAAATCCCCAATTAAGCCACATTTTGAAAGACCAAGTGTGTTATTTCCTGTGGCAGAAGATCCCAATGAACCTGTGGAAGAAGCCACGTCTTTTAAAGCAAGCACTGAGGTAGATACTTTGGAAGAGGAGTTTTCCTTACTTGAGGATCTGGATGAAGTCTTTTACGGTACTGTGAAAGGAGAAAGCAAAATGCAGTCCTATGCAGATGCTCCAAAACCTTTACCTTTGCAGAAATCAATCGATATTAGCAGTAAAAAGGTTACAAATGTAGAAGATGAACGGAAGTCACCAGGGACCCCGCTCTTTGATTCAGAAGAAGGGGTACTAGAACGATCTCTGTTGTTCCCTACCACTGTTGCAGCAGTTAACCCAGAACTTCTAGAGGAGCCACCTGCTCTGTCATTTTTATACAAGGACCTCTATGCAGAAGCAATAGGAGAAAAAACAAAAGACGAGACTCCCTCTGATGAGGAAAGTGGTAATTCTAATGCGTCTTTCCCTAGTAGAAATTCAGACACAGATGATGGAACAGGAATATATTTCGAAAAATACATTCTTAAAGATGAAATTCCAAATAAGGCCTCAGGGCCTCAAAAGGATCAGATACCAGAGGATGAGTCCTTTAGTGAAGGAATTTCAGTACAGAGTTTGGAGGACAAATTCAAGCAGGAGTCTGGTGATGTTCAATGTGTCAGAACTGAGGTTCTGACAGAAGAGGGTGTTGTGGAGAGAAAGAAAGTCCAGGTTGACAGTGACATTCAAGCAACAATTTGTAAACCAATGCATGCCATTCCTTTTGGAAGCAAAGTAATTCTTTCAGGTGCAAGAGCTGATACCGCTGAACAAAGAGAAGAAGAAAATGTACCTGTAGAAACAACTGAGGAGCTGCCAGAGCAATCAAGTCATCAAGTGTATAGTCAACCAGTGGATTATCAGGGAGCTGCATATCAAGAAGCTGGTAATAAGCAGGAAGAACAGCATGACCTAACAGCAGTTCCTCAAATGGAAAAACATGTCCCACATGTGAGGGCTCCTGTTGAAGACAGTGAAGATGATCAGTATACTCAGGAAAATCTTTCCTGTGTCCCTACCATTCAGCAAGTGGAGAAGCCACACTTGCCAGGAGAGGAACAGCACCCTGATGTTTACGAAGATCTTGCTGAGTCAATGGACTATGATGTGATTACACAAGAAGAACTTTTGCAAGACGAAATATCATCTCAGTTAACACACGAGGAGCTGTTATTTGAAGACAGGGACTCTTTTGAGCATGCTGGTGATAGTTATGAATTTGTTAATGAGCCAGAGCAAAGGACACCCGTTGAGCTTGAAGATTCAGGCTTTGTGGTGATGTATCCTGAAAAATCAGCAGCAAACATTCCTCAAGTTGAGAGCCCACAAAGAGAACTGAAGAAAGCACAGACAGACACGTACTGTTACCACTGCAAATGCCCAATATCTGCTATTGACAAGCTTTTTGGAGAACATAAAGACCATGAAGTCACAACGCTAGATGATGCTGCAGCTAAGATGAAGGTAAGAATTAATTTGGGTAAGGGAAGGAGATACTGAGGCCAATTTCTCCAGACCTCCTGTGTTGTCAAGGGACAGGCTTCAGAGAGCAGTCCAGAGGCTAAGTCATACTAACTATAAAATAAAAACTATTCCTGAACACCTGTTAGAGATCTTGAAGGGAGACTATCTTATTAAGGTATTCTCCACAGTCCTAGGTTGCTAAGCCGATATTTTTATTTGTTCAGAAGTTTGAATGACCTTGTTTATATGTAGCTGTTACCAGAGTTTCTACCTTTTGGCCTTCTCTCCTGTGTAAATTTGTTCTGGTTTGTATATGTAGGGGGAGAAATGGGAAGAGTGTTGTTTCTATAAAAAGAAAATTTTAGTAAGAGCAGCTCATTTCACTTGACAAGGGACAGAAACCTCCATATGTGGGAACCAGTATCATCATAAACTGTTCCCTGTCCTAATTACGTATGTTGGTTGCTCGGAGATGTTAGATGAGTTACAGTTTACACCGTTTTGTTGAAACTGCATCCTCATTTTCTGTTCAGTTCATGTTTGTCTGTGCCAATAGTGTTTCAGCTGTAGCACAGGTAAGTGTTTAGCAAGTCCTACTTCTTCCCACTGTCTCTAAGCTGTACCACTCTAAAGGACAGGTAGACATTCCCTCCATTTCTCTAACATAGTCCTTTGCTATCAACACTAGCGAAAGCACTTTTGTTTCTGTGGAAGTTCTTCATTAAGTTGCATGTAATCTCTCACTTTTCCATATCAGATTTGTTCACGTACAAGTATACAGGTGTTCCTTTCTTAGTTACCAGCTATTTAACCTCACCCCCGTATCTGAAAGGTGAGGTCACATGTTCAGTTGACAGTAATAGAGATTTTATGTAGTTTCATTAAAGTTCCAGAAGGCCTGTATCTATCTGTGGTGTTTATGTTATCTTTATGTTAACTGACATGCAAGAAGGAGAAATTAAAAGTATTAGGACTCAATGTGGCAGTTACAAATATCAGTATTTACAAACTACCTCCATGGTGTGCAGATGTATGACAGCAGAGTTGCTTTTTATATATGGCCATTCGTGCTTGACTTAGAAGTGATAATTAGCCAGCAGTAAGTAATAAAGTCACAGACCCCAACCATCCCTCGAATGTACCTGCATTGCAGTGAGTCAAGTTAAGCCACAAATAAACGTCCCATGATATCACTCCTGGCTGTGAAGCACAGACATGAAGCCAATATTAAATCTGGCCACAGTGCAGGCTTGGCTTCACATGATTTCTAGCACTCAGCGCTCAGGTTACTCTGAGACGGCATTTGTATGTTTCTTGTTACTTCTGTGTAATTACTGAGAAAACATTAAGACAGCAAAATGCTCATCACCTGAGTTTTAACTGTAGGAACGTAGCTTCACAGTAAATTAAATGATCTATGGATGGCATCTCTCAGATTTTATAGGTTATCTTGACAAACAGAAGTTTGCCTCTGAATCCTGGTGACCGGCCCTAAATATTTATAAAGTGAGCCTTCAATTGTACAATCCAATGTGACATTTATAATTAATGGAAAGTCGCATGCTAGTTCTCAACAGATCTAGCTGTAGAAGTTTGCCATATTAGAAAGCTGTTACCAAAGGAAGTTAACCTTCTTTTTAGATTTATGCCAGCTAATTAAAACTAAGTATTTTTATAAATTATAAATTGCACCTAAGCAGATGGCCAGCTTGCTTTCATGAAAGGCCAAGAAGGACTAAGAAAAAGTTGAGTCGTCTCTGATGGCTGTTGTCCCTTCAACTGCTTTAGTTTCCATATCTAATTCAATCAGTTTTTCTGATGAATTCTGGTTTGTAGGAAATATCTTTAAAATTCTAATTTAAAAAAACCACAATACTGCATAATCTATTAGCCTCATAATTACATGCATTATCTTCCTTTTTATGGGCTTGTTCCTGCAATCTCTTGAGGACCCTCATGAGGCTCTGAGTACGCTCAGTCTTTAGCAAAACTGCACTGGAATTCATAGTCTTCAACAACTTGCATAGACACTCAGCACCCTGTTGAACTGAGCTCACTTTTTTTGGTTTGGAAACAGTTTTGTGACTGCTCCAGTTGCTATTTCAGTGCTTGTCTTTGTAGCCAGGGAGATACTTGAACTTAATTTAGCATTTGTTCCAATGGTAGCTCATGGCAAACAAAAATATTCACCTAAAATAAGTCGCGTGTAAAAACTTCGTAAAATAATGTGCTTATGTTACTGAAACATTTTACATTTCAGGATCAGTTAGGTGAATTGCTAGTGGCACTGGAAGAAAAGTCAATGAAGACTGAAGATTTTGTGAGTGATATTGAATCCCTATTTAACTCTGTTGAGGTAAGTCCAGTGTTTTATTGCACTACTTTTCTTTCCCTCTACAAAATTATTTCTAAGATATGCTTGCCTTGTTTTGTAGCGTCATTGCTTCCACTAAAACAGGCTGTTTCTCCAGTCCTCAAACTGACTCTCACACTGGAAGGTGTTAACTTTAGTGGAAGAAAAAGATTGCTTTTTTTGCAGATTATTGCAAAGTGGAATATGTGACTCTCAAGCACTGGAGGAAAAAGCTCCTTTAATTTTTTTTGTGCTTATAAAAAGCTCACACTGTTTGTGTCTTTATTTAGAATCCTGTGTGAAGCATCTAAATGAGTTGCCCAATGTCTTAACTTGTTAATGCCCAAGTTCTTAAGCCTTGAGGACTGTATTAATATCAGTTGAAAGTATTGATTTTTAGATATTTTGAGTCAGACTTCCTGTCTCAATGCTTAAATACAGAGGTTTAATTTTAAAAAGTAACAGTAAAAAAAAAATATAAAAAAATCTGCCATTGTTTTTTTACTGTATTTCTCTAGCATTATTTCTCCCTGATGAGCTTGCTTACAGATATAAAGTTCTCTTATTCTCAGGATGCCAGAAGGAATCTGGTGGATGGCTCATGTATGGGTAATTGAGAGTTTCTGTATATTCATTAAATGTTGTAATTTTATTCTGCAGATCAATTAACATCTGTTTTTACTTTGCAGGAAAACTGTAAGAAAAATGCAGACTTACTGGAAAAGCAAAATGAAGAGATGCTTAAGAAAATGGTAGCACAATATGATGAGAAGTCAGAGAACTTTGAGGAAGTGAAGAAGATGAAAATGGAGTACCTGTATGAGCAGATGGTTAACTTCCAGCAAACTGTTGATTCAGCAAAGGAAACTTTGGAGGCAACAGTAAAAGAAACAGAAGAACTTGATGGATTTGTTTTCCTAAATGTGAGTAAAAATGGCTTTCATACTGTAGCTTTTATGATCCTAGTTAGGAAAGCACTTATACAGTATCTAGGCTGAGAATTTTACCTTAATTTTTTACCTGAGTTATTTACCTTAATATTTTTTTCAGATAGATAAATCCTGCAAGCTCAGCTATTCCACTCTGAAACTGCTAGATCATTTGCTTTTGTCATGTGAATGCTCAGAGAGAATTGCAAAGATGATTCATAGGATGAAAACATGCCTTGTGCTATTAAAATGGTTCCATTTTGTTTTGTGAAGAGAAGGCTAAAGGACACTGATAATTTATCTAGAATTACACTGGGGAGTAAGAAGTGGTACTATAAAAGGTACTTTACTGTATGAAAAATAAAGGTGAAACAAGACAGTGTAATTGAAAATTATCTAAACTGGAAGACGAGTTGTTGAGGGGATTTTGTTGTTGTTTTGTTTTGTTTTGTTTTTAATGAGCAGACACAGTAGTTATGCACTATAAGTACTGAGGCTGTGGTAAATGCTTACTGCTGGAAAACAGTGAGTGGCTGTGCGGTGTTTAGTTGCTGGCTGGGGTTAAACCATGGCAATAGGATAGGCTTAGGAATGTGCATGTGAGGTACGTGCCTATAATGGTCCTTTCTGGATGTAAAAAACTTCCCCTGTGAATCTGCCTGACTTGAGTTACCTAGTTTATGCAGTTGTCAGTCATAAGCTGGTGAAAGTGGGTCTTGCAGGTTAATGATTAATGGCCTGGGTCCTCCAAGATTGTTCTTGTGCTGCAAGACTTGTCCGTAAGTGATCTGTAACACTTCCTCCTTTACAGAAGTGTATCAGCCGTCTTGAAGGGGACGGAATTTCTGAGGCAATAATCTTGTACCATTATGGAATTAGCAAGTAGGCTGGAAGTTGCAGAGAAACCATCCTGGGATGCAAGAAAGGAAGAGTTGAAATTACTGTCTAAAGACTGATCATTCATGCAAAATAAAACAAATACAAAGCCCCTGGCCCATGCACCAGCAGTTATGGAAATGGTGGAGCAGTGTTTGGCTTTCTCCCCTGCTCCGAGATATGCAATGTCCTAGTATCCTGTAGCCAAGTGAATGTCATGGGAGACTGGCTATTTTGGGATGGATGAGAAATATACCTTATTCTCCTGGACTTTGTGAGGTGCTGGATCAGTACTTTGGCAAAAAGATAATTTTGTAATCGGAAATTCTTTCGTGGGGTGGGAAAATTGTTTGATTCCCTGCCCCTTTCTGTTTGTGATAAAGGACAGGAACTTTTCTATCCAAGAGTCAGGAGATGTTAGCTGAAGATTCATGGATCATGGGAGAAACTCTCACTCCATGAGTACAAATCTAACACAGGTTCTAGTAACCAGAAGTTATGAGGGAGATTTCAGCCAGAATTTGGATTTAAGTGTTCTTATAGTGCAAGCGATTTCTTTCTGTAAAAACCTTCGTTTATGAAGATATTTGACTGTGCTCTGATGTTTAAACCTGGATATTGAATACTGACCCTTGAGGAGTTTCAAACCAGGTTTAGACTTAAATAACCTGCGAAGCCAGAGCTTTGAAGTGGAATATTCGTAAGGAACCAAATTCTCTGCTAGTGTGAATGAACAGCATCACAGACAACATCAAGTCAAGCTGTGTGTGTTTTATGTCTGTGGAGACTAGCAAGGCTGTTAGATGAGCGGCTCTACAACATTTTCAGGGTTTTGAAAACTTAATACATTTCTTTTTTTCCTCCTTTAGTCATCTAAAGAATTGAATAAAAGGTATATGAAGTATGGCTTAAGTGCACTGTAGTGAGTAGTAGGCCTAGCATGCAAAATGCTTCATTTAGTATTTGCAAGCTTTGAAAACGCACTGCTAATATTCATAGCTACTTTTACAAACCTTCTAAATAATGAAATTAAGAGAAGAGGTTTTATACTTGTAGCTGTAAGTGACTGGTTTTGAAGTGTTTTGCACGTGCTCTGTAATACATCAGTTAAATAACTAACATTTTAAAATGTCAGCTCAATTTTAAATCTCTACACAGACACTTTTAAACAGATGTTCCTTGTAGTTACTATTATACAAGCTTACACTAAAAAAGCATTTTGACCATGCTTCCATCTCTTAGACATCACGGGTACGCTCTTTTTTCACTAGTCTGGTTCTGCATTACCTGGCCTCTGAAAGGTTATAATGCAAAGTGTCACTCACATGGCTGGGGTTGTTAGGCTATATTTCTAAACGCAATTCCAAAAAAAAAAAAAAAAAAAAAAAAAAAAGGCGACTAAGTAGTTTTCAAAAGTTTACTGGGAGACTATGGGCTGATGTTTTCCCATGCCTCTTCATCAGCACTGCCTGATTCAGGATGTGTCAGGGCGCTGTTGCCTCATCACAGCTGCATCCTGGCCCACCTGCGCATGCCGGTAAATGCATGGAATCCCAAACAGTTCTCTGCTCTGTGTGATCTCCTCAAGGGAGTCACTTTAGTGATACCCATCCCTTATGAGAGAAGCATTCAATTATAAGCCCATACTCCCCCGATAAATTTTCCAGGTGGGCTACAAATAGTAAGACAGGTTTGCTGCAGGCTTCTCCTGTGCAAGCCCCCAGACCTGCTTTGCCCACACCAACACCCCTGACTTTGTCCAAAGGGCCTGGGCGGTGTGTGGTGCGTATCAGAGATACCCCTGTCAGTGCTGCCTCTGCCATCACAGCGACGACACGCGTGCCCACATGGTCTGGGGTATAACAGTGACATCAGGGTTCCAGTTCGCCGCCAAACTACAACCCCAGGAGGGTGGTCTGAAGAGAATGTGCCCAGCACCCCTTCATGGTTCCCATTAATCTGCAGAATTAGGACTGTACATTTGGACTCCCCCTTTCTAAGTCAAAACGTGACAGTCTGGCCACATATCTGCGTGTAGTTTATTGCATAAGAATAGAGCAGGTATAATGTGATGAAGTGATTTTCCAAAGCTTTCTGTATACTTGGTCTTTATTTGTTAACTTAACACACTAAACTTTAAGTTTATTCTGTTTTGTGCATGGGTTTTGTTATTACTTTGAAAATATCTGACTTGCTAAAAAAGTTAAGAACAAGTCTGTATAACAATGCAAGTTTTTCTAAAGAAAGTCTATTTTATATTTGTTGTGCTTTGTTAAGATTAAGCATAATTAACTACTTTGGTGACTGAAAAAAAGAAAGTGAGAAAGGTAAAAAAAAAAAATCTTTCATTTCCTTGAAGTTGCTTGTGCCTCAGAATTAAAAATATGTTGGGTTTTTTCCTATTATGAACTCAGCAAACATGAACTAATTAAGTGGAATCTATCTTCCTTCTTTTTTTTTTTTTTTTTTTCCTTGCCACAAGCAGCTGCTTTACATTACGTCTCTGGACTCAGCTGCTGTAGTTTAGCTCTAAGGTTTGCAACTTTTAAAGGCTCTGCCTTAGTAAGTCTGAGCCCTGTGCTCTTGGGAGTCTTGCTGTGAACTTCAAATCCCTATGTTCTCATGGGTCAAGTGTATACATACCATGTACTCCCTCTCTGCACTCCTGATCTGAAATCACAGTATGCTCTAAATGTTCAAAACCAGCAAAACAGCTTATCCTTGCATGCTGTCCTCAAGTTCATGGGAAGTATTTAGAGAAGTGTACATTGCATGGTCTTTTCCTCTGGCCTTTGTAAGCTGTGTGACACCACAAGGGATTTTTTACAGCTATGTTTTTTCTTCCTTATAGGTTACTTTCTGCAATGGATACTACTCTCTCTTTAGAAAAGGTGCCCAGTGCTTTTTCACTGTTTGAGCACTATGCGGACAGTCCAGGACAAAGCAACCAGAACTCCTTAAAACAAGTGGCTGGTAAGCATCTCTAAGTATCGTCTTTACAAAAGCTAACATTTTGGCAATGCGTTGGAAATTTTATGGTGCTAAAAACAGAATCTATTTGAGAAGTATAAATTTGCAAGCCATGTAATTAGCAGAGCTGAATGTAAAATGAAGTCTAATTGTACACAACTGTTTGGCTTATAGTAGGACACCAAGATGAGCAACAGAGGGAAAAGTGCTAAAGTGGGGGATTCTTGCATCATTTAAGATATCTGTACCTCAGACTAGGAGGTCTCTATCTGTAAATCTCCCAGGGATAAAGAAATTGCTGTTCCCCTGCAGGCAGGGACAGAAGAGGCAGTCAGAGGGTCTCCTGAGCTCTCTGCCTCCAAGGGGGGCAGCCCCAGCATCGCTGGTGCGGGGAGGAGAGCAGGGGACTGGCTGACCACTGAGGTCCCTGGGTTTGTGCCAAGTGAACGGAGGTACCTGAAACCCCCATGGGACGTGAAGGGAAAGTGGTTAGCTGTAGCTGGAAATAGCCGGGCAGCAGTGGGCTTCAGAGGGCAGCAGTGAAAGTTGTCCATGATAAAAGTGTTTATTCATCTCTATCTGATATTTTGTATTCTGTAAATAGCCTGCTTGTGTGGACTTTCTGCTCTGCCTGTACGTGTACCTGTAGAAAGTATCTCGACAGCTGTCAGCAAAGGGTTGGCCACCGCCGATTTGTGACTTCATTTTCATCATAATGAGGTCCCACTCCAGTGCTTCTTTCTCACGAGAAGGTTTGTTTTGGGAGCTTGCATCTCGCTGTCATGCTCTGTGACCTCCCATTCACCGTACATGCACCACCACCGTCCTAGTCACTCTCTGGCTTTTCAAGGGATGCCTCTTTCTCACGTGTTTGGTCCCTGAGCACTGGAACTAGAGCATCGATTTCCCTAAGATGCTTTGTTTCCTGGCTGGATTTTCAGGTGCCTAATGGGGCATTTGACAAGTGCCATCCTGCACAGACTCTCCAGTGTCTAATAAGAGCTGAGTGCGCTCAGCAACGTCACCGTGGGGAGACCGTCTCTCTCCTCCACACCACTACTCTTATTAGACCTAGAGGAACTGGATATCTCTGAGACCTTGCCTTACTTGTCAGATTTGTATGGATTTGCCTGTGGCATTCAAAGCTTCTCAGGTGAGGTTGGACAGGCACTTGTGCAGGCAGTGTTATCTTCTTTAGGAAGTCAGATAAAAAGATCTTTTTTGTAACCTGCTCTCAGCCAGACTTAACTTAGTGGTGCAAATGTGCTATGTGTCTTGGTTTAGTTCTTAAATTCCCTCTTGTAGTCCCATGGGTACAACCATTCTTTCTTCCTGGACTGCTACCTACTGCTGAGTTCATCCAGGAGGACAGACCTGTTTTGCCGTGCTGTATTTCCTTTTCCCACAAGTCACTCCAATATATTTTTCCTCAAACTGCTGAGATCTGCTTTTCAGTTTGATTTGCATTAGCCACTGCATTTGCTGAACAGCAAATGGCTCCGGACCAGTATGCTTTGATAAACTGGAAATGAATGACTGTCCACTAGCAAACGACCTTCAAAGCTCCTCATCCTTTATACTTTCTTCTCTTTCTCTTTCTAAAATACACAGTTTTCATTCTTCACTTCCACTACCAAGTATTATTTCAATTGCTATTGTGATTTTTACTTTGGTAAGCAGTAGACAAAATATATTATTATTTTTTCAAGATTACACCCTTACTGAAGGAAAGTAGAGGTAAATGCCTACATGAAACTTTATTCGTAATTGAATGTCTTGAATAGGTCATTTGTCACATACCAGAGGCAAATGTCAGACACTCTCAGAATTCTTTTTGACTGAAGCCATTTGGTGGATTATAAATGTGGATTCGCCATGTTTCTCCAATCCACATATTTTTCCTTCAGAAAGTGTAGTCTTCTACTGAACTATTTCATAGAACTTTATTTTCACCACTTCATAAACATCTTTCCTTCGAAACACCCTTCATTTACAAATTTTCCATATCCAATAATGAAAAGGCCTTTCCATCAAATTCTTCCTCTTTCACGTAAGTCACCCCATTAACAAATGCATAAGCATCAAACACCCTTGCAGCATGCCATTGAGCATACTGGAATCCAGGCTGTGCCACAAGAACAGTGGGTAAAATTTAAAAATTTAAAAAATTTTATTTCCAAAGCCTGCTGTGAGTCCTGCCCTTTTATGCCAGAAGGCAAGGGCCTTTGCTAATTATAACGATCTTCCATTAAAGTCACAGAGCAATGTGACTGCTCTCCTTCTTCAAGTCCACAAAACCAAGGAAATGTTATTTCTTGTTACATTGGAAAGGGGCAAATACCCATAAAATATTTGGGATTATTTTTTCTCCTGGGGGCTGTGGAGATTAGGTAGCATGAAAGAAAAGCTTCCTTACGCCACAGCACTTCAATGAAAACTGAACTGATGAGAAATGTCACACTTTTCTGTTGAAAAATATGATTTAGTCAAACTTGTGGTACAAATATCTCATTTCATTGACTAAAATTCATTTAAAAAGGGACCGACACTTTGATAGCACATAAATGTTCTGTTTCTGAAAAGAAGAGTTCAACTTCTTGCTTTGAAATTACTTCCTTTCTGAAGTTAGTTTCATATTATGCAACAGGAAATTAGAAATCAAATGTTTCTCAATGTTAACAGACTGAATTTTGATCTATAACTTTTTTTTCAGAAGTTTCATTCATTAATCTCACTTCTGTTCAGATTTGGCATAATAATAAATCTTGCAGTTGTGGGTTTTCTGTGATCATAAATAGCGGTTTCTAGGCAACTTTACAGGAAAAAACCCTTCTTTCCCCACTGGGTCTACTGAAAGGAAGTCTTTTCCTAAAGATGATAAATTTTTAAATTGACCAACTCTAGATGCAGTCAAAAGACAAAATGTGGATTGTTTTAGTGATGAGAAGGATAATTTTTTTTTTTCAATGGGAAGCAGATGTAATCCTACTGTACTGGTAGCTCTCTGTATAAATCATAAGGAAACAGACAGCATCTGCATTTGCCTTGTTCATGCCACAGGGGATCATCATCATTTCTGTGAAGATAACTGAAAAAAAGCAAAAGCTTTCTGCTGAGATTCTAAGAGAATTCATGCAATATGGAAATTTACTGGGTGAAGAAATAGAGCCATGTATTTTCGTTCCCTGCAATCACTTTGACAATGAACATCTTTTGGGGCTTTTTTGCTTCTTTCTTTTCCCTCCCTCTCTTTTAAGCCATAATCGTAGAGGGGAACAATATCTCATCACAGATGGATCTGTGCCAATCATGAGACAAAGTTTATATGAAATTTGGGGAACCTTGGAGGTCTTTGAAAGCACTCTTTATGAAAGATGCTCCTGGTTGTCCCACGAGGTTCAGGTGCTTTGGTAGAGCCTGGGTTAACCTGCACACCAAGGATTCTCTGTCCACTGGGTCTGTAGGGAAAATGACCATGCCAGGCAGGAGCACCTGGTAGTGCACCAGTAGTAGGAGTCCACCTCTGGGCGGGGGTGGACTCAAGGCTGCAGGGACCCCCCTGCTCCCCAGGCGGTTAGTGCAGGAGCTCTGAGCCTTCCTTTACCTTTAGCACATCCCTGCTGCTGTCAAACCCAGTGGATTTGACACACTGCATGAATCCCTTCTTGGTGTGGTAGGTCCTTTTGCCTGTCCACCTTTCTGGGATCAGCTACGTACATGTCTCTGGAGGAAACTTTCTTCTTCAGCAAGCTCCCTCTCCCCATCGGTGAGCTATCCTGTGCTGTTTGCTGCAAAGAAATGCTTTCGGTCTCCGCTTTCATGAGCATCCACTTCATAGGGTATCCTCTCCTCTAGTGGCTGTGCTGCAAGGCAAAGTCAGGTAATGGAGAAGGCAGTCACCCAAAGGAATGTGTTAAGCTCCAGAGTCTTCTGGCCTTTCTGAGGAGGTGGCCTGAAGTTATGAGGATTCTCTTGGGGTTTCATCAGGACATGTGCATCAAAGTGGAGAGGAGAGCTGGAGAGCTCTCCCTGTGACTAAAGGGTGCAGGTTTCCTGAGGAAAGGAGAGGGATGGCTGGAGTTGTGTGACAGCTCTGTCTGTCCAGGATTGCCACAGCCCTGGCAGTCTCCCTGGCAGAGGTCCGAAACAAGCAGCCACGCCATGACTTGTCGGCCTGATGGTCCTGCCCCATAGGGGAGGAACCCAAGAACTGGGCAGGGGGTAGGCAAACAATTTGCACTGGGTTCAGGTGGTCCCAGTACTAGGACTGGATCTTATTTTGTCCAGACTGTGAGGGAAATGGACAAATTACAATGCCAAGCAATTAACTTTTCAGTTCCTAATTTAGGAGGACCTATTGGTCTAAAACTGCACCAGTATTATCCATATTTCATGTACTTGCTGTACTGGTTCTGTGGAAATAGGCAACCTTAGTGAAAATAAGCAACCAGGTTGCCTCACAAACGTGTAGGTAATTTGGCTGAAAATATAGGAATGTGAATAACAACAGGAGACTTTCCTCTCAGTCCCACAGACACCGACTGTCGTACCTCAGGAACCAAATTCGGCCACCAGCACCTCCATTGCTGTTTACTGGACTGTGAATGACGGGGATGCCATCGACTGCTTCCAGGTCTACTGTATGGAGGAGCCTCAAGCCAGCAAAGATGCAGGAGGTGTGTAAGGTCTTGCCTTCATGATGGCAGGTCTCCTTTCTGCTCTGTTCTGGGGTTAGCAGAGGGGAGGCCAAACTGCAGGGGAGGGCCCAGGATGTAGAAAGAAGAGGAGCTGTGAAGACATCACATGTAGGACTGAGGACCAGTAACAGTGGAGGAGAGCGTGAGGTAGATGCCATTCCTTCTTCTCCCCTTTTGTCACCTAAAATGCAAGATAAATATCATGGTCTGTAAAGTGCAGGGCAGTTGTTTGCAGAGAAGCAGCAACATGCCTGTTGAGGTGCCCTTTTATGAAGTAGGCTGACCTTCAGAGAGGATGTGTCCATGCTGCCCTGTGGGTACTCATGGTGACAGCAGATAGAGTTCCCAAAGGGGCAGGTTTCATTAGGTTTTTAGGGCCTTGCAAATGCTTTGGAAATGTGTCCTAGTAAAAAAAAAAATAACAGGAAAAAATAATCAGTATTTCCACAGTATTTCCAGATGTGGACAAAGACTTTTTGCAAAATTACATTAAAATACTTCAAATGTTATATATGAAATTGAGAAAAGAGGATTGAAATGCTCATTCATTAAAAATCTCAGACTGACCATAAAGTCCCTTTAAGCAACTGGGCTCTGCACGTGTGCATGTTTGTATGTGGGTGCGTGTGTGTATGTGTGTGCATGCTAAAGGATGATAAGGGCTTTTTATAACAGGTAATTTATAGCTCAGGGCTATAAAGTCCATTATGAAAAATTGTTATCTTACAGAGCAGTGAAACCAGAGTTGACAACTGCTAATTGTATATTGCAAACTTGCAGCCTAGTCCTGTGTAGGACTGAGGGCCATAATCTCCCCTTGCCATCAATGGGGTTTGAGCGCCCTCAACTCAAGGGCACATCAGAAACTTTCTGTCAAAAATGAGTCAGAGTAAAATATGGAGATCTTGGTTAGTAACGCTGTCTGGATTTTTTTAATTGCCTGGTTTTTACCTGTTAGTCAAGAGGTGCAATTACAGGCCCTACCAGTGCAACATGTGAGTGTGACATCCCGTGCGTGTGCGTGTTCCTCCTAGCTTTGGTGGAAGAGTACAGAGTAACGGTGAAGGAGAGCCACTGCATTTTGGAGGATCTGGAGCCAGATCGCTGCTACAGTGTGTGGGTCATGGCTGTGAACGGCACAGGCTGTAGCTTACCCAGTGAAAAATCCATTTTTAAAACAGGTACGTACGTATTTTGTCATTTTATTATTATTTTGTCGTTTGCTTATTATAAGCTTCAAGTCCTTTGACCAATTCTAGTCCATGGTGTTACTGAAACAGAAGAAACTGCTTCGTTTAGCCCATCTGGCAGATAGCAGGCAACTTGTGGTTGTTTCCCTTTTACTGAGAAATAACAGCATAATTGCTCCTGGGAGGAAACTTCAAGGCATTTGGATTTGAAGATGTTTTCCAGGCCTTGTGACTGGGGCATTGGGGCAGCACATGATGAATTTCTCTTCTGTGTGTGCAGTGATGCTCCGGGGCAGCTCTGGGAAAGCCACATGGCTGCTCCCTGCTGCTGATGCTTCTCCTGTGGAAAATGAGGTGACAGCTGTGTTTTTTGCCTCTCTGCCATCCTCCCAAATACATCTACATTGCATCGATTTAAATAATTAACTTTTCAGGGGAAGGCCTGCTTTACTGCGGTTACATGCTGTGTCTAGCTCAGTGGGACACAAATCTCAGGTGTGGCTGAGAGGCTCTGCTGCTGTTTAAGTGCTATAAATTAAGATGAGTAATTAGATGAGTATTGTTTATGAACTTCATTTGACAGATTAGTTTTTCTGAGCTTTAATTTCTTTAGTAATTTGTATTGACAAAATGAATGCTTCTTGAATTATGAGCAAGATGAAGCATATTGTGTCTGAGGCCCTCTTGCCAGACAATTTTTTTGGTGCTACAGGATAAAAACAATCATTCTATTCTTGTAGTCATAAAATACAGACAAGGGTATTTAACAATTTTGTGATGAAATAAGTCTTTACAACACTGAGTGTATCGTTGGAATCACTTGGTAGCAACTGCAGGTTCAACTCTTTTTCTTAATCCACTACACATTTGTTGAAAATTCTCCTTGATATTCAATTTGCTATTAATAACTTTAGCAAAATTATTTTCCAGAGAATTCAAAGTAGAAATTCAAATTTTATCGCCTCAACAATTTAATTCTGAGTACGGTGCAGACCTCTGCAAAACAGTAAAAAAAAATGAGTTATTACTAGCTAATAAATCATAATTTAAAAAGGGGTTCTCACCTCTCTGAAGCTGTTCTTTTTAAGAACTATCTTTGCCTTTTGGCATTAGGCTCACCATTCTTTTTCCCCAAACTGAAGCCTTCTGAAGAAGTTAATTTCCTCGAGTCTTTGATGCCTTCCTTTGGCCTGTTTCCTTAAGAAAACAAACTAGATCAAATAAAGGCTCATTAAACACTTTCCCTCAGCTGAGGTGAACTCCCTGTGGGGTGCACTGAGCCCAGATGGACTTGTGGGGACACTGCTGAGCACTGACTGATGCAAAACTGCTGCATTCTCTTAACATCAGAGGCAGAACGATGAGCACTGGTAATGGAAACCAGTTCTTCAGTGTGACACCAGCTACTTTGATATAAAGCTGGAATACTTTGGTTCTTCAAGTAGCCCAATGGACTCAGGAGCAAGAATTTAGAGAGTTTATTTTTAGTCATTCAGATTAAAAGTCGGCACACACAAGAAAATAATTTGCTAGTATACGCAGTTACAGGAACAAACACATTAATGGTGGATCAAAGCTGTGCCTCTCCAGGTGCTGGGAACCCCCACAACGCTTCCCTGTTGAGAATGCGCCCATGGAGATGGCAGCAGGTCTGGGGAGTTGTGTGTGCTGCTGCTGCAGCATCCCCCCAGCGCCTCCCATCTCCTGCTCCTCCACCTCCCGAACTCACAGCCTGTCCTCTCCTCCCCTGGGGAACATGCTGTTTCCAAGCAGTATTTTCTGTGAGGGAACGCTGCTGAAGGCAGCAAGTATCCCTCCACCCGCCTCCTCCTCCCGGTCTATCTCAAACTGATCAAACAGTTTCAACTGATGAAGGCTCTTTGCAACCATAAAGACATAGGAGTGAATGCACCTTCTTCTGTTGTTCAAAACCTATGTGATTCTCAGCCTGTATCTGAGGAACTGAGCAAGAACTTACCCTTTTTGGCTCTTTGCCTCTTCTAATATCATTTATATGAACCAGGAAATCAGATGTATATTCTAACTGCAGTTAATTTGTTAAAAAAATCTCAGAAGCACAGTAACAACTTTTTCTGGTATGCTGACCCTATCTACTCTTGAGACAGATGATTTCAGATAAAGAAAAAAATGCCTGATGTCTTGTGACATATTATTTGCACATACATAAACGTGTATGTCTGTCAGTTGCTGAATGTAGGTACTAGGAGACTTAGCTATTAATTTTTCATTCTTTAGAAGCAGATGCATTTAAAAACAGACAATAATCAAATATGTCAGAAGAGAATTAAGGGATTATTGCTAAGGGAGCTACACAGATGTATTACCAGATGAGAGTCTATCCCACAGATTCTTTCTTCTGCTGAATACCTAGATTAGTTGTTTCTGCAGTAAAATAACAAGTACAGCTTAACCTGAACTGCTAACCTCCTGATTTTCACTAAACCAGGAAATCAATAGTATTTGTGGGCATCACTCTTTCCTTTTCTACTAATAAAAAATTAATTTTCTTACGAAACAGAATGCATCTGCAATGCTAGTTGCAGTTCTATAAGATTATCTTGTCATAAAATTATCCAATTTCTACTTTTGTTTTAGGCCTCCTATTTGGGACCCAGTGTCTTTAAAAGCAAAATAGTTTTCTATGACCTTTTTTTAATTACTAACCTTCCTTTTAGGGATTAGTATTAAGACCATATCTCTGAGTTTCAACAACAGGTTTTAAGGTTTGTTTATGTTACTATTCCCTGGAAAGGGAAAGAGCAAGTGAATGCTACTAATCCATTTTCAGCCTGTGATGTTGGATGTGCAATTTCACACAATAGCTTTTGATTACTTGCATTCAGTGCTCTACATTACATTCAGTTTTCTGTCTTGCAGTTGGGCCTGTAGTTCTTAAACTGAGGCTCTAAAAAAGAGAAATTACAGGACCAAATGTTAGCATTGCAAAAATAAACAGGACATAATTAAGCAGAAAGTCAGCATCTCCCCATCAGTTCTGCAGCAGCACATTTGTTTCTGATGCAGTTCATGCAGGGATGCTGAGGACAGGATTGAGGTGTTGCAGGGAGGGCTGTAGGCAGTACTGCCTTGGTGCTCTGCTTCTTGAAGTCTGGCAGAAATGAGGAAAATGTGGTAAAGGAAAGGCACAAAAATCTACGCAGACATTTTAAGAATGTGCAGAAATGCACAAACATTCACAGTGACTTTCCCAGCATGGGGTTTTTTTTTTTCCCCCCCCATAATGTACAAGGAAACAAACAAGCAAAACAAAAACAAGCAAAAAATTGTTGCTGGATGGGCAAAACTGACTATCCTGTGGGGTTTGGGGGAGGTGACTCTTCCTTTCCGTCGTGAGCATCCCCCGCCAGCTGCTGGCGCCCTCCTTGCAGTACGGCTAACATGTCCTTGTGTCCCCAGCGCCCGCTGTCCCCACCATCAAGGCCGAGGACTGCATGGTGTGTTGGGACGCGGCCACCATCCGCTGGCACGCCGGCTCGGCGTCGGCCGAGTCCTTCACCCTGGAGTACTGCCGACAGCACTCGCCAGAAGGAGAGGGTCTCAGGTCAGTGCTGCGGTCGCGAGCGCCACTCAGTTGGATTAGGCAGCCACTGAGTGTCCCCCAGACTGTGTGTCGTTATGCAAGAGATTATTCAGCCTTCAACCTCGCAAGGAAGAAATCAGCTTTTGCCTGCTGAGGAATTTACAGGATGGGCACTAATCTATGAGATTAGGCTGAGACACAAAAATACTTCCTTTTTATTCTGCTTAACTGGGCAATCCCTTTCATTTGGGGCCAAAACCCTCGAGACATTGTGCTGTCTGCAATCAACCAGAAGTCGCAGGGCTGTGCTGGCTGGGGAAGCAGTCGCTGCCCCGCAGCTGCCATGGCCCCAGGCAGGGCATGGGAGGACAGCTGAGCTCCACAGCAGGGAGTAGGATGGAACAGCCTGGCCCAGATTGCTCTCTGCTTTGTGGTGAACAAGATAGGAGCCATCTTGGGGCATAGGGAGGGTGATACAAGGGTCCCGGTAATGTTGGTGGCCCATCTGTCTGTCTGTGTGGGCAGATCCCTCCCAAAGCACCTCCGAGCCCAGTGCTGCCCGGCTCTGCCGGCATGCCACAGGGGTCAGAGAGCCACTCAAAGAGCAGCTTTGACACTGGGGTGGGGTCTGCTTATGCCAGACCCTCTCTGGTTTCCACTACACTAAGTCTGTGCTGCACAGAGGAGAGGGCAGGGAGCGGCGTAGGCACCACTGAGCCATGAAACCATGCACTATGTTGAAATGCAGAGAAAATTATGTGGTGCTCTGTATGTCCTTGGGGCTTGGGGTTTTTTGTTTGTTTGTTTGTTTTAAAAACAATGACAATGTTCCAGCAAAATACAGTTGCGGAGGTCTGAGAAGCTTTGGGAGGTGGGGGGGGTGACTTACCATAGGGAACCTTGTGGAAGAGCCTCAGCCCGGCTGAGTCTGTCACTCTTCACCACGCGGGCAGCCTGATTAGGGTCTTCACCCGGGGGCTAGCTCACATGGACTTCATGAAGATGCGGCAGAGAGGGAACAGCTCCACCCCTTGCAGTCAGAATTAGTTAAGTGGACTAAAAGTTTCACAATTTTCTAGTAAACCAGTACGACAGTGAAATTATGCGCGCCTTGCTCCTTACAAAAGTAGGCTAAAAATTGAAATAAAAAACTTCTGCGGGGTTGGGAGACCTTTTTTTCCATGTGGTACCAGTGGGCTGTGTTAATGTAATCAAGAAGAGGTCTTGCCCAGCTCCCCTATGTCTCAGAGGATAGATGTGACCTGTTCTGTTTCATACATATTTCATGAGGCCATCAGGCCCCTGTCAACCTGCCAAAGTCACTGTTGGTCAGGGATAATGTAGCTGCTCCCAAAAGCTGTGCTGTGTGTTTACCCTAGAGTTTCTTTGCTGTTAACTGGAATTGCCTCTTTTTATCAAAACTGAACCAGAAACCGTGCTGGTTTCTGCAGTCTGTGAGCGAGGTGTCGATAACAACAAGCAGTTTGCTTGTGTGGTGATAACTGTGGCAAAAAGCTGCCAGAACTGACCCATTCCCTTTCTCAAGTGAGCTTGTGCAAAATCTAACGTGTTTATAATTATACTGAGTCACATTTGACTTTTTGGCTTTCCTGTGGGAAGAAGCTGGCCTTTTACTGTGGTAAGTGTGAAAAATTCCCACAGGACAAAATCATGAGATTTTGCTGCAGTTTAAATTCCTGTATTTGTAGAAGGGCTCTGACCTCTTTTTACAGTGTCAAAGACTACCTTTTAACACTTATTTTCCCTCAAAGCAATGCCCCTCTTTCCTTTTCCAAAAACACCCCCTCAGATTAGCCTCAGCAGCTTCTATAATGCCACATGATGTTTCGATGATGGAGATTTTTTTTTTTTAAGATTTCTATTTAATTTTTTGCATCAAACCAAGGGAAAAAGAGCCCACTGGTATGTGGAACATACTGCCTGTATTGCTCCTATCCAAGGGCCCCAAGGTGCTAGTTAGGACTAGAAGTCAATTCCTTATGTAGCTGATCCTATGTCAGGAACATATATCAGGTGGAATAAAACTTGTCTGGAGCACTTGGGCCTGGAAATGCTGTATTTTCTTCTGGTTGCTTTCCTTGAAAACTTGGAGTTTGTCCTTCACAGGCTTCCTGAGCAACACTCGTCTTGGGGACCAGGCAAATGTGGAGCCCTTGGACAGACAGCCTGTGCCTCTTATGCTTGCAGTGGCCCCGCAGTTGAGTGATTCCCCAGTCCCTGTGTGGGACTTCAAACACATTTCTCAGGAACCCTGGAAATTTCATACAACTGCTGCTGGGGGCACAATGGGAAAGCACAATTGGGGGAGGGATATCCAAAGGAAGTCCTGGAGAAAGCGGTATGGTCCCATCCCACAAGGCTGCTTTTGCACGTGTTATTCTGGGAGCTCATCCAAGGCAAGGGATACCACCAAGGAAGCAGACAGGAAGAAATGCCCCCATTGAACAGCCGGAGACGTGTGTGGAGCTCCTGGTCTGGGCTCGCCCCCTGTAGCCTTCCGAATCACAGGATGGTTGAGGTTCGAATGGTCCTCTGGAAGTCATCTGGTCCAACCCCCTGCTCAAGCAGGGCCACCTAGAACCAGTTTCCCAGGTGGCTTTTGAATGTCTCCAAGGAGATCCTTGGAGAAGTCCTGGAGCAGTCCCAGCTCTCCAGGGAGAAAATTTGAAGAATGTCTGGAAATAAATCCTCATTAAAAGTTACCTTCTGAATACCATTAAAAAAACCCTATGTTTTCCCCTTTGGGTTCTCTCTCCTTGCCAGCTTGCCACCTGAGGAACATAGTTTCATTTAAAACCGTCTTAAATCTTCTGCAACGAGTCCCTAGCCTGCTGCTGTGGTTTTAAAGCTCCTTCCTTCCTGGGTTGATTCTGTTTCCAGAATCTTTATGAGGCTTTGAAACGTTTCTTTCAGTTTCCAGAGCTCTGCTATTTTCTCACCGTTCAGCCTCTTTGTGTTGAGAAGTCAATGGAGCTGTGGGTGGAAGATGGAAAACTGCAAGAAATGTAGTCCAGGGATTAGGTGTGTGGGCTGTTCAGATGGAAACCATGTATCACATCATGAGAAATCCATAAGACTCAGGGAGTCAGAAATTAGTACAGTATGCAGTGAGTTCGTAAGAGTGGAAGTGACTGTCATCTGCTCTGCCAGTGCAAGACTCTGCTTGCCAGCACTCTGCTAGTGACCAAAATTTTCCATCTAGCCACAAAGCAGGTCTAATGCTGGAAAAAGGGGAGCAAGCCTCCCTCCTGGTGCATTGCCCACATGACTGTCCTGCCAGCTCAGGAAACAAGGTGTGGAAAATAGGGAATCTTCCTCCCCTCTGGCTGTGCTATGCTTGGCATCTGAGATAGCAATGAGGACTGTTGCAGGTGGTACTTCGGTCATCGAACACCACGACAACCAGAGCTGGGACAGAGAAGAAAGGAAGCATGCAGCATAGCTGGCAGCAAACTCAGAGCTATTTGTTCTTTATTTTTAGCTTCAAGAGCTTTTTTCCACCCATGGTACAACCCTTCTGTGTGCTTCCATGCATATCTTGAGAAGCTTGCATGCTTTCAGCTCTAACGGCACATCGGTGGTACCAGCACAGGTCTGGAGGTGCTGTTTCAGTGGGATCTTGGGGGCGGAGAAGACAATTACAGCACAGAGAGCGTTCTGAATCACTGCTAGGCATATCATTTGCTGGGTTCATGCCATATTAAAAATTATCCTCTAGATTTTTCCTTGAAATAAATGAGGAAGATGCATCAAAACACATGCATCAAAACACATGCATCAGATTTCGCTAAACCCAGGAAAATCACAACTTTAACAGACAACTGCCACTATAATATTCATTGGCAATTTTAAGGTGAGGAAACATGTAACTCCTTTCTGTTGTGCTTTGAATATCATGTAGCTGAAATTTGGAGACTGGATTTTGAGACTTAAAGATTCCTCTTATAAAAATATTTAACTTCAAATATTTCTTGAATTTTTATGCACTGAATTTGGTATCATGATACCAAGATGTTGTGGGGACAGTGCAAATATGATACCATTTAGGCTAAAGGCTAGGATGCTTTGGTAATAATATTATTACATTTCCAACCATCTATAAAATGGGCAGGTGTATTTAAAGGATAAAACAGCTGACATAAAAAATGTTGTAGGTGGATTTCTCTTTCTTTCATTACCAAAATTACAGAGTTCAATACTTGAGGTGAGCTTGAGGAAGATCTAGCTGCAATGGGGCTTACAAGAACTTGGAAATGAAACAGGCTTTCCTCCAACACAGTCAGGATGCATTTTCCCTTCTCTTCTCCTATGCATAACCTGTATGCTGTAAACTGAGCTGTAATCTTACCTTCTCTTCACCCTTGCTTTTTTATCACTGATTGCGGGGTCAACCTGAAGCGTGACAAACTACATTGATTGCTGGGGAGCCCTCAGTATTCAGTTTTCCCCTTCACTGTATCCTCTAAACAGAAAAAGGGGCAATAGCAAGGTCTGTTTCTTCTCTGCACGCAGCCTCTTGTGAGCTTGGAGCTGGCTCAGAGTGTGGCAAATGAATTTCCTTCATGTTGGCATATTCTGTTTTATTAGTTGGCAACAGCAGGACTGTTTTTTAAGCCTTAATCTTAGCTAAAATTGATGGGCTCTTATTCTTAGGCAGCTTAAAGCTGGCTAAAATAGATTACCAAGCAGAGAATGCTATTCGAAAATCTGATCACTGTTTTACTGACGAGATCTGCTTAAAGTGCAGAGTTTTCTGTCTCACTATTGCAACTGAAAAGAGGCATGCTATTGCTTTCAGATTTAAATGTGCAACCAAATTCTGATGTGGAGAATTTCAGATTTGAAAGAGACCCAAGTCTGAACTTTGATGTCTGACCCTATTTTGCAATTGACTGGACCCAAACTCTTTTCTGAATGTCCAGGCTGTAGGATCCAGACACCAAAATATGAATATCCCAGGTCTACTTATTACATGAGAATCACAGAATGGTAGGGGTTGGAAGGGACCTTTGGAGATCTTGTCCAACCCCCCTGCCAAAGCAGGTTCACCTAGAGCAGGTTGCACAGGAACACGTCCAGGCGGGTTTTGAATGTCTCCAGAGAAGGAGCCTCTACCACCTCTCTGGGCAGCCTGTGCCAGTGCTCTGCCACCCTCAAAGTAAGGAAGTCTTTCCTCACGTTGAGATGGAGTTTCCTATGTTCCAGTTTGTGCCTGTTGCCCCTTGTCCTGTTGTTGGGCACCACTGAAAAGAGCCTGGCCCCATCCTCCTGACACCCATCCTTTAGATATTTACAACCCTTTTAGTCTTCTCTTCTCCAGGCTAAACAGACCCAGGTCTCTCAGCCTTTACTCCTCAGAGAGGTGCTCCAGTCCTTTGATCATCTTCATAGCCCTCCGCTGGACTCTTTCCAGTAGTTCCTTGTCTTTCTTGAACTAGAGAGCCCAGAACTGGACTCCAGTACTCCAGAAATGGCCTCACCAAGGCAGAGTAGAGGGGGAGGATGACCTTTTTTAATGCGCCCCAGGATATTCATCAAGTTGCACCTCTTCCCTGAACCTTTCAGTAAGAACCGACCAGCCTGATGAACTCCTGGTGCCTTGCTGAAGTGCTGTTGTGGTTGGGAATTTGGTTAGTTACAAGGGTGAAGAAAACCGTGCAATTGCTACCATGTTTGGGCAACCCACTTCTGTTTACTGCAGCAGTCCCAGCATTAAAGTAACACATTCTCCAAAGGTGGCATGGCTCCAAACTCCCTGAAATTCTTTCAAATTGAAAAAAAAAAAAAAAAAAAAAAAATCACAGGAGCACCTAGTATTTTTTCTCAATGCTTTCAATCACTTTTAATGACAGCTGTCAGTACAAAATACCTGTTACAAACTAATCAGGATGATGCACCAGTCTTTCCTCAGGATGCCATTCTCCTAGATGCAGAGCTTTATGTGGTGTTTGCAGGAATTTCGTGTGTGGGGGGCTGTGGGATTTTACCTTTATGTGATAAATGCATTAGAGACAGGCATGTGAAAAATCCTCATGGATAAACACGGATTATTCTTCAGATTATACTGCTCTCTGGTGGGACGTATGCGGAAAAACAGTCACTGCAAATGAATGGCAGTGATCTGGTCTGACTGCTGATTTGCCTGCCTTACCTCCTTTGGGGCCACAGTAATTAGTGATGGAAAAGGTAATTTGTTTAATCTAGCTCCCCACAGAGACACTACGTGGCGGAGGGAGACCATCCTGGGCTCCATTCTCAAACCTGAGGTGGAAGGGAAAGTGCCTTGCACACTCTCCAAACGCATGTCTCCTGTTTGTGAATTTGCTGGAGAGCAGAGCAAGAGTCCTGCGTTCAGCCCTTCCTCACACCACCGAGGTTACTGCCTTTTAATGCAGAGGAGAGGGGGGTTGTCTTGCAAGACCTGCATTGCACTTGAAAATTTAAATACTTACCTTGAAGGTTCCTATAAGCATTTCTGGGAGGAAATTATCTAATTTATACAGATAAACCGTCTTTACCTGCAGGTGTACAATGCGGTGGATAAATACTGCCTGGCTTTGCCATTATCATACGAGGCAAAAACGAGGAAAATCAGGATTCAGTGTATGAGAATTTGTTAAGTCAATCTTTCATACACCTGACAATACAGAAAATAAAATTGGCATCTTTCTAGCCATCCGAAGTACTTTCACTGGCACTTCAAAGTGCCTGTGAAGCAGATTGAGTGGGTGCTGACTCTCGCTTTCCTGCTGTGTGTCAAGACATCAGCAGTGGAGGACGCGAGGGATGGAGCTTTTGAGGCACCACAAAGGGGAGACTTAGTCAAAGCACTGAGGGCACTGTGCAAAGGCAGTTCCCCTGCTGCTGCCTCTTGCAAAACCAGCCTGTTAGAACGTACAGCACCGTGAGGGAGGCAGAGCCAAGACTTTGTTGAAGAACAATTTGTGAGCGAGGAGTTCATAATAAGAAGTGCACGGTTTCTGTGCGGTCTCAGGTAAGGGTATCTATTCTTTTGGATCAGTACGAAAACAACAAGCACTTTCACTGTCAGGCAACTGAATTAATTAGGAGGAGGTTTTTTTCTTCAGAAGCTTGTTCATTTTGTAATGCAGCCTTTTTACAGGAGGCGGATGAGAATTTGATTCTGTGCTGCTTGCATTTTATGTGATGACTTATGCTGCAAAATGAACATGAAGTGAGCGTTACACCAAGTGACTGCTCTGAGTGAGAAGGTGGTACAGGAACAAAGGCTTGAAAGTTTGTCAGATGAAGTAAGGATGATCCCTCAAGTAAAATGCCAAAGCTCCTGCATAACCCAGTTGTTTGTGAAAACAGTTTTCGCCTTTCCCATTTGGAGTTTCTCTATGGTGCCTGTTGTTTCAGTAGTCAACAATAGTGTTAGGTGGCTTAGCTGTTTGCATAAATTATTCTTTCCTGGTTTGGATATCTGCATACATTTTCATGTATGAAAATCTTCAAAATTTGCAGATCTTTTGCTGGTATAAAGAGACCTGAACTGAAAGTATCCCTGGAGCCCAATGTGAACTATTTCTTCTACTTGAGGGCTGTCAACCCATTTGGGACAAGTGAACAAAGCGAAGCAGCTCTCATCTCAACTAAAGGTAGATCACCATTTTCTGATATCAAAACAATGGGATGTAGGGGCAAAGCAGCCAAAGATGGCATTTTCCTGCAGAAGTCATACCTGAACTTTCCACTATGGGAGTAAGAAAGTTATTGAGATGAAAGGGATTGTATTTTGTCTGCTTAAAATTAGCACAATCAGGAATGACTTCTCTTGAAGTTGGTATATTTATGTCAATGTAAAACTGTTGTGACGTCAGAAGCAAAAACGTTTAATTCTGTCAGAATTATGAAATGATTAAATATTCTTCAGGCACCTCAGTTTGCTTGAGTTTGGCAAAGCATATTCTGAAAAAAGACGTAATGATCTTTAAAAAACCCCGCAATTAAAAACTTATGGACTTTGGATTTCAGGGATGAGGAAGCATGCAGAGCAGCTTTAAAATGTGGATGATTTAAGCTTTAAGGTTTCCAGACAGTGTTAAATTATGTATGGTTCTTCCAAACCACCCTGAAAATTCAAATTTGCTATTTTGAAAAAGCAATTGGTTGAAAATTATTCAGCCTTCTTGAATACTGAAGACTTCTTTGTCGTCTGGCCACATTTCTGAATCATAAACTGCCATCACGGTCAGGCACAGCTTAGGAGAGTCCTTGCATTTGCACCCAATATTCTGCTGCTTCTATTTGCCAGCAGACTCAACTCTGTCCAGCTAAGATGTCCAGCTAAGATGCTTAATTTTTTATGATTCAGCTCGTGTTAACATTGCCAGCCTCACAAAACTGGTGTTTCTTTGTTTTGAACGGTACCAGGAACTCGATTTCGCCTGCTGAGCGACACAGCCCATCCCGCTTTGCAAATCTCCTCCAATGCAACGGTGATCCGCCTTCCTGAGAAAGCCAAATTCACTGGGTGAGTAGCAGCATGAAGAGCATGACCACCCTGTGGGTTCAGGATGGGTCCCTCACTCTTATTTTTGCCTATAGGTAGCTTTCACGTGGCCCTAACCAATTTTGTAGAACAACTGAATCATTTCAGCCATGTAGCCCCTGGACATTGTGTGATTGACCCCTCTTTCAATCACTGCAATATCTCAATAAAGCCAGTAGCAGCATTGATGTAGATGCTGGGAAGAGTTTGATGTTGCACTGAGGAACCTCCAGAAAGTCAAAGGCAGGGGTACGCACTGGGACTGCTGGCTTTGCCTCAGTCCATGGTCACTGCTTAATCCTTCAAAGCACTTCAGTCTCAAAGCAACTTGTTGCTGCCCTGAGAAGACCAGATTTGTGGGCTAACTTTGAAAATATTGCAGGTAGAAATAATCCATGCTTTTACTTTGCTCCTCTACTGAGGACATTATTGGTAACATTTTCCAAAGCATCTGTGGCTTTGGAGAATTCGGAAGGGCTCCTGGGATATGTTAGAACAGTTGTACCAGACTAGCTACATCCATTGCAAACATGATTTTTGTTTCGACATACTGATATTAGTCCCATCGCAAGCACAGGTCCACTTGTTTAAGTTGTGCCATACTGATATGACTTCTTAAAAGGTAATGAGGTATTACTGGTATATGTACCTTTTTTTACTGTTACAGCTGAATACACACAAGATGTTTGTCACTGTGTCTACTTTAAAAACCATGCTTCCTAGTTCGAAAAATACTGCTAAATTGCTAAATTTGAGGTCTTGTTTGCCTCTGAAGTCACCTTTACCACCTTTTCTTAGCTTCATATAATTTTGGGTATAGCTGCTCTATCAGTCCTCAAGATGAGTCCATCTCAGTGCAAAGATTAAATGACTCTCAGTGACGACATTCAAATCTTCGATAAAACCCTGCAGTTAGAACAACAGAGTGGAATCCATTAGTAATTTTAGATGCAGCTGCATGACATGGCTATAAGAAATATCACCATGTGCTTGGTCTACCACCACGCTCACTTTACTGTACATCCCTTCCACAAACAGGATTGCTTCAGTCCTGGGTGAACTGCTGCCTGCTCAGGGACATCATTACTGGGAAACAGTTGTCTCTGCCTGCAGAAGCTACAGGATTGGGATTTGCTATGAGGCAACACCACGGAGCAGCATCCTGGGGCTGAGTGATACCTCCTGGTGTATGCGGTGCTGTCCTACGCAAACCAGGTAAAGCTGAGTCAGTCTAGCTGCTTGGGAAGTTACTTGCCTTCAGGTAAATAAAGCTGGCCAGCTTCAAGAATCACAAGAGCAGAAAGGACCTGGCTGCTTGCTTTCTGTAGATTTGGGTAACAAGAAAAGGACAACTACATGTTGCGTGGAAAGGGGCAAAGCGGTTTTGGCAGAAGATGAACCCCTTTGCATTGTAACACTCCTCACCGAGGTGGGAGGCTAGGTGCGGCTGGGTTTAAATTCTGAGTGATGCCCAATTCAGCCCTGTCAGTCCAATCAAGTTTAATATGTATTAAACTATTACGATTTGGATACACTAATAGTGGACTGCACCTTCAGTCTAGTCATGCTCATGAACTAGCACGGCCACTCTCGAGTCTTTGGTCGCGTTCAATGAGGAACTGAAACGACTAGCTACTTAAACAGTGCAGTTTATTTAAACAACAGATATATAGGTTCTTAGGATTGCCGGTGATAAATACACTGTCTGCAAAGCACGTGCAAATGAAAGTATTATTACATATATCAAACGCGCGACAAAGTTATAAACAATACAGCCTGGCTATAAATGTAGGAAAGCGATTCTCTAGAGAGATTTCTAAGTTTCCCGAGAAAGCACTCGGTATAATCTAAGTCTTACCCAAAGGCGTCCCTATGGGGGGGGAGGAAAGGCTCAGCCCGTCGACTGATCCCGGAAGTCAGTGATGGAGTTCTTTGCGATGGTGTCTTCCCTGAGTATCCCCCCTCTCTCGGTCTATTTTTATACTATTTGTTATCTTCAAGGTGGAGTTTGAGTGACTTTAGTCATAAATACTTTAATTATGATTGGTGTAAAATTCTCTGGTTTCACATTTAAAGGTATAGTTTACGAAAAATTCAGGGTGCAGACTCAAGAAGGAGTGGTTGCACCTTGGAGGCGGGTAGCCTTTGGGATGGAGGTGTGTTTTGGTATTATAATGACGTTATAATGAACAAAGTTCGCACAAAGGACAGCATTTCATCAAAATTTGACAAAATGTTGGCTCCGAGTATCGAGCAGGCAGCTAAGTGGCAGCTGATCTGTTTCATGGTATCGTCCCGTTCCCGTATCTGCTATACATCATAAGATAAAGCCGCGGAATAATTGCATCCCGCCCCGTACCTCATGTAACTTCACAAGCATCCTTATCAGGGAACCGTGGATGTTGTATTCTTCATGCCAGCTGTGGCTGTTTTCTACCTCAGAAGCCTCTTGGTTTTATACTTTTACTTAATGTGTGAACAATGCTGTACTTTTGTATTTTTAGCCAATTTAGTAATTATTCCACACTACAAAGGAACTTTAGACCTCCTCTTAATTAAAAGATCTTATAAAGCACCTTAAGAAATAAAATTCATCTCAAACAGACCAATTTACTGCCCTTCACCCAGCTAGTGAATAACACTTAAAAAACTCTTTTGCCACTGCTTTGTCATTCCAGACTCATATCCTGAACTGCTTCACAAAATCCCAGCACGTGTATTTATTTCCATAAACGCAGTCTTTTAGAATCTACGTCCATCTGCAGGAGATATCAAGCCTCCGTAGTGAATGCCTTCTCCTACCTTGTCCTCCACAGTGGCAGGCACCCACCTGCCACTGTGGCAGGACCGCTGGACACTGGGGTTGTCTTCAGTAGGCCAGTGCAAGGCTGCTTGGAGGTTTGCGAGGCATAAACCCTGTTAGCAGTTTAAAGGTGCTCTTGATCTAAACAAGTGTGCTCTTCTAGTGTGAAATCATACAGATGCATGAACATAACTACCTAAATGGCACATCTGAGATGCAAAGGATTTTGCCAAAGCAGACCTCATGCTTAAATCCCCACAAAGACATGTAATAAGAAAGATATAGATGAATACGATTACAGCAAGACTACTTTTATCCTGACAGTCCAAAGACACCAAGTGAAATGGCTCATCAGCATGCCAGGCAGGGCTTTGAAGCGACACCACATTCGCTTTGCTTAAGCACTGAGCAAAATGCTGTTGCCATGTGATACGCTGCTGTATGCAGCCACCTGGGTTAGTAGGGGGGAATTAAATGGTAGATTGTTTCTGACAGATTGCCATGAGGAGGCTCACTGTATTCTGGTTTCTGTTTTCCTGTAGCTTTCTTTACAGATTTCTTCACACCGGTGTGGTGAGCGACATCCGTGTGACAGAACACCTGGCCAGGATCGGCATCCTATTGGATTACAGCGGTGGCAGACTGTTGTTCTTCAATGCAGAGAGAGGACTGGTGCTGTTCGCCATCAGGCACAAATTCACTGATGCTGCTCACCCAGCCTTTGCCCTGGAGAAGGCTGGAGTGCTTACCCTGCACACGGGCATGGAGATGCCGGAGTTTGTGAAGCACAGCTAAACCCTTGCTTCGCACTCTCAGGAACACTGACAATTAGAGTGTCAGGGGATAGGGAGGGGAAGGGGGATATCATGGAGGGATGTCTAGTCTTCACCGATGAAGACCACGCACACAGCTCTCCCCCACGTCAGTAGTTAGTGCTCAGCCACGTAATCACTCTGAGCCTGGAGAGAAAATCGACGCCTTCAGATAGAGTGTGCACCTAGCGATATACACAGCAGTACTTTTGAGGGGAAAAAAAAGTCTTGTTAGATATGAATATTAAGAGGGGGGGAAATGTACTTTCCCTGTGAAAATAGTGACAGTGCTAGCTGTCTTTTTAAAGTTGATGATGAGCCTGTGTATAAAATAAATGCATCTCTCACTGCAATACATGAAAGACATCATTTCATCATTTGCCAGGACAGTCGGAGCCCAAATCCAAGATAATATGTTTGAAAAAAGTGCAGATATTTTAACAACTGAACCATTTTGCAGGTTAATATATCTTGTGTTATTGTTTCCCAACACTTTTCTTCAAATGCACAAATTAAGAAAACTTGGAAACTTAGAAATCTGCACATTTCCAAAATGAGTGAGTCCCCGACTAGTCTTCCTGTCAGTCCTGTAAAGTTTGAGTATGCAATACCTACCTACCCTGCTTGCAGCAGACTAGCAGACAGCTACCTGACTCTGTCAGTAAATACCTGTACCCGTAAGTAAGTACTCATGAAATACATGTATGAGGAAACTTGATAACAGTGGTAAAAGTCTTCCCTGTGTTTTTCGTTCTCAGTTTGTTGACTAGGTGTTTTCAATGGTGACAGGAAAGTTGCCACCTGGGACTGAAGAGAAGTGTCTGATTGCCAGCGACCTCCTTGTGGATCACTCCCTTTTCCATCACGGCTTTTTACCTTTGCACTTAGTGATTTGATGCTCCAGATTTCAGGCTTGTGGACATTTTCCTGCATCTGCCCAGCTCCCTTCTGTATCTACACCAGCACCACGCCAGCAAGGTGTGGTGTTTCAGGGCCAGCAACACAGCCAGGCAAAAAACGGCTGGTGCAAGAAGAGCAGTAGGATGCTAATTTTCCCCCTTGGCTTTTTGAAACCATTTTTCCAAGCACTTCACACATCAGTGGTATGGCTGTCTTCTCGCCTGCCCCAAGGGCTGGATGCACAAGTGCCAGTGGTGCTGGATTCCAGTGAATGCTGGGGGAAAATTAATCTTAAGGCAGGTGGGCAACACTTTTCATGCTGTGCCTGCTCTGGAGATTTCTGCCACAGGGGACTACGCTGCCAGACTCATTTCTGAGCTCAGCTGAAGAGCTGTACTCCCTGAAGTAAAGCAGATTTCAGGAGTCTAACAGAGAGGGTTTGCTTCTGAAGGGAGGACTTAAATGAGTTACAGGAAAGCTTCTGCTTTTTGTGCTCAAAGGAGGTATCTGCTGGTGGTGTTTTGTTTATGATTTAATACCACCAAGGCACGTGCTTGCTGCTTTAGCCTGCTGTCCCAGAGGAGCCAGACTGCACACTGTCACAGCAGGCTCGGATGGGATGGTTGAGGCAAGATAAACAAGATCCTGTGACCATTTATTTTAAGCCAGAGCTCTTTTTGGCATTTCAATTAAAGGATGAATGAGAGTTCCTTCTCTCTGCTGGGAGAGAAGGGAATGAAAAAGCAAGGTAGTGCCCTGTTGGCTCAAGCAAGTGTTTTGTAGAGGTGTGCAGGATGGCAACAAAAAGGTCCAGGATTAACTGGGAAAGAAAGACAGAAAAGGTATTGAGGATAGCGTTATCATGAAAGCTAAGGAGGAGGAGGAGGCAGAAGGCAGGCTGGAAACTCACACAGAGCAGATGGCAACAAACGAAGAGGCAGGTCAGTGGTGTTGGCAGAGTGAGTTCCTCAGGCTCCCGCAGCCAGTGAGATTACCAGAGGTTTGGCTGTCTCCAGAGCTTAACGTGGCGCTTTGAACTAACCTGAAAAATCCCAGCTTTGGGGTCATTTTACCTGCATTCTCCTCGCCCTGGTCACTGCTCTCCCAAGCGTGGGATCGCTTCATGGACACCAATGTTGGGGTACTGCCAAGGGGACAGCCAGTGAGAAGGAGACCAAAATGACATGTTATTATTTGGGTGGCTTTTTCAATGAAGTCAAGAACCAATTGCCTTGTCGAAGGTAACTGCATATTAGTAAATAGAGGTTTTAACAGGAAAAGCGAAGTCCTCATCTATTGCCACTTATTATTACTCAGGCAGTACTGCAACATTTGAGCCTGGCAAAATGTTTTTATTGGAGGCCCCTCATTCTTAGAAATATTTGGTTCAGTTTGAAAAACTGCCTGACTCTCTTTTCTTGCTAATTTTTATATAAGGTTCGGCTTTCAGATTGGGCAGTATCAAAAAGTGTATTTAGCGTTTATGTGAAAGCTGGATAAATTATTTGAAATTTAAAATGTCACTCAAAAAGCCTAAACAGTACTGATTTGAATGTCTAAATCTGATCTGCATTAAGGTACGCCAGATGAAGAAATGCCTAGAGACGATACCTTGTTTGGAGAGATGGAACAAAGTGCACACTAAACAAAAACCAACAAACAAGAATTAAGATTCAGTAGAGGGAGAAAATTCATACTAGTGAGGAAAGCAGATCCTGAAAGCCACAATTAAGTTGCTAGGACTTATAATACATGGTGCAAACTCTCCTGCCCTTGGAAAGCCTAGAGCTACATCTGCTGTGATCTTTTACTTGCCTGATGGGCACAAAGTGGCACCAAGTTGCAGAATTCACTTTCCAGGAGGTAACTGTCCACAGGCACTTGAATGTACAGTGCAGTCCATATGATTTTGCATTCAGATTAATTGAGATTTTGAGGCCTGTTGCACCAATTTTTTTCCTGGCCATCATATTTTTAACTGTTCTAGAGAAGACAAAGACAAAACCCTCCCAGTCACTGTATTTTTCTTGCACTTGATGAGTTTGGCATTTAGAAATACTTTTAAAGCAGCGTGACTTATTTTTCAGCAAAGGATATTAGTTAGTTTGGCTGATAGTAACTAAGACTTTGTGCAAATGCTGACAGGGTTGTGGGGTGTGTGTACACATCTGTACGTCTGATCATCATTCCATGCTTAGAGTTACATAGAAATGCATCTTAAGAGTTGCAGAAAAAACTGTAAAAGAGTTCACCAGTAATTGGGGATTTCTTTTCATCGTGGAAGTACAAAAGCTGATGCCTAACGCTGTGAATATTGTTAATAAATATTTGGACTGATCTGAAATACATTGCATTAAAAGGAACGATTTCTTTCCACTTCAGCAGGTTTTAGGTTAGGCTCGCCAAACCCTTGTGCACTAAGATGAGAATACAGGCCTGACTGTAAGAAGGGAAACATTAATTTCTACTGTCAAAATAGCGCTGAACGGGAATATTGCTAGTGTCAGTGGTATTGATCCACAAACCTCGCTTAGGTCTTTCTGCTCCGGAGAGAGTTTAATGTCAATGCTTCCATGCGACATCAGGCGGGGGAACTTGGCAATGCGACTGCAAGCCCCAGCACATGCGTATGCAGGCACCGCTTTGCTCTTGTCCTGGATCCTTTTAAAAAAGGGAAATGTCGCTGAAAATTAACTGTTCGTACTGAAAATGGTCTAGTGATGCCCTATTTTAGAAACAGGTACATTAAAAACCTCCCCCTCCCTGCTACTGTAACTTAATTACGTGTTGTAAGACATAAACCCAGTATGGCACAGTACCAGTAAACTGTTGCTAAATCCACAGTGCTGTGATATTGTCTGCGATATACATGTGAAATATGAATTCTGTGAGCGCTGCAGGGTTTTGAATAGGTGTGTAAAGATGCATTTAAGAATAATGTGAAAATATGATATTTTTGAATCATCCTCATTTCAGGATAATGAATAGCACCTCTGCCATGTTGAGGTTTAAATTGGATTTGAAAAATCACATTCTGTGGTGGAACCATGGTTACGTTACTCTCATTTTGCTGATGGATTTACTAACTATCAAGAGGCGCAGTATGCTGAGATAGTCGTACAACCAGCAAGGAAGCGACAGCATCTCTTCCAGTTCCAACCATGTGCTGTGGAAGGGAGACTGAACTAGAAAAGTACCTTCATTTTTCCTGTTGAGTTTGTCCAGTTTTCTACCATAGTAGAAAGTAGCATTTGCTGACCAGAGACCACTCCACAGTGCAGTTCCTACAGGAGCACAACCTGGAAGGGAATGGAGCAGATGTCCACCCCAAACCCACAATGATTTTGTCGACAGTTAGAAAATGCACCGTTTCAAGTGCACTTTTTTCACTCTGGAAAATGTCTGTGCAGAAATGACACCTTCCTTTTCAGGACTCGTGTTCCACAGACACTCTATTTCTGAGTCATGCTTTTCTCAACCCTGAAGAAACAGTGCTGCAAGCAGAGATGGAAGACATCCCTAGGTTGTCATACAGCATTTAATGCAGTGGTCAGTTGAATTTCAACCTGCCAGACCATGTCAAGAGTGAGGAATAGAGAGCTGAACACCAGCCACAACACGTACAGGTGAGAACTGGCTTCTGCTGAGCAGGCAAGAAACCAGCGTGGCTTTTAATGATGGGGCTGGCAAAACGACACTTTTATCTGAGCATCCCTTTATACAGCCCAGCCTCCTGAGGCTGTAAAAGTCCATCTCGCACCACTTCCTGAGCCTGCCTCAGAAGGCGTGGCGCGTATGTAGTCCCACAACTCTTATTTTCGTATTCTGCTCAACGAAAACTACCTTTTAAGGTAAAATTAACAGAGATTATTTTTCCTAATGCTGTAACTGTGTTTCAGATATGTGCCTGTGTCTGCTTCCTGCCATTGCTTTAAAAGGAAGAAAATTACTGAAAAATGATTGTAGAATGAGACACATGTAGAATGTAGAAGTTGTAGAATGAGACACAGCCTTCAGGAAAAAAAAAAAAGTAAGAAATGGAGGGAGCTTTACATGCTACTCCAACACATCCATTGTTGCTGGTGTCCCACAGTGGCTACCACTCTTTACCCGTGAAGGCTTTTTTTTGGTCTGAAACACATATTAATAAAGATATTATGTGCAAGGTGTGTAACTAGCAGTGCAAATAACTATTAAGTGACTGCTACTGCTTAGGAAGTAATCTGCATCCGTATTTAATATACCAAGTGAGAGCTTTCCTTCCAAAGCAAAGAATGTGCGTTGAGATAAGTAAAGAGGTTTCTGTGGTTCAGTCACAGCAAATTGCACAGGAACACAGACTAATAGTCTGCCTAGGTACAGAAAGGGCATTATTCTCTAGAGTATTAAAGCAGATTTTAGAAGTTAAACAGGGATGTTTCTTGGTGGATAAAAAAAAAAAGAAAAAGCCCGTTGTGTCGCTGAAACCAAGTTAAAAATTGCACGTTTTTGCTCGGGGCTGTATATTTCTGTTACATACTTCTCCAGGAGAAACTGATGCAACGCTCTGTGATTGCAATACAGCGAGACTGAGCTGTGCTGCACGGCACTGCAGTTATTGTTGCACGCGTTCAGTAGGTTCAGTGGAGCCTGAAAAGGTTGGACTTGCTGATCATATGTGACTCATTTGGGCAATTAAAGAGCAATAAATCAGAAAATTCCTTGAAGTGCAGGATTCCCAGGACACCTGCATTTCCATGGTGGAAAAATGCCATCATATTTTCTTCCAGTTATTCTTCCACAGCTGCTGGACCCTGGAAACGCTCAAGGAAGGAGTATGGCAGTTAGAGGGCATCTGAACAGTGCTTCTGCTGCAAGAAACGTTCATACTGGAAGGGCTTACTTTGGGCCTTAATCATGCCTGAGGTACACCTTCCGCTTGAGCTAACAGGATAAAGGTAGGTAGGTCACATTCAATTTACCAGGAAAAAAAAAAATGTCCTCTTCCCCAGTACACTGTAAGGAAGCATTTGTTTGTTCTGCTACTGGAACCTTGCTTTCCAACTGCTTTGTAGGGTATTCCTCATCTTTAAAAAAAGCAGGATCTCTGCTAACAGCAAAATGAGTTACAAGAAATCCCAAGCAGTTACACAGAGCTCTGCCTTTGTCATTACTTCTACGCTAGTGTTTTCTTGTGTTCTTTTTTCAACCAAGACTAGAAGTAACTTAAGATCTTCACATTAGTGAAACTCTTCCCTTAATTAATATAGTTCTGATCTTGAGTTAAACAGGTTGGCTTTAACTATCCAAGCTTAAAATAGGTATCTGCCTTATATAGATAAGTATCTGTGTTTTAAGGTGGTACACAGGCTCTGCTCATGTACCGTCTGGAAACTGCAAGGCAGCTCTGTTATCTGCCGTGCAGTGGTTATGGAGGGCACTAAAGATTGTGAAGTAATGGGTTAAAGGAAAAGGCATTGTGGCTGTAGCCCTCAAGAGGATGCTAACAAAACAGCAAATTCATGACCAGCACCACCTATGTGCTGGCGGCAGGATGTCAGCATAGGGAAGTGAAAGCTTGTAGATGTTACACAGCCCTAAGCCAAGGAAGATGATGACTTTTGCTGCACAAAGAAAGGAGTGAACAGGCAAGAGAGATAATCTGGATGTTAGGACCAGGGATTTATTTTTGTCAAACTGTAGCAGACATGTAACAGCACGTCCAGTTCCTCTTTTTAATGTATAGTTAATTAGACCATATATGAACTCAATGGATCGCATACGTACACATTGGAAAAGGAAATATTTTGCCAGACTCATGGCACTGAAATGAATCCAGAGCAACTCTTCCCACAGTACAGCTTGACATAGTCCTGCTTCTTGGATAACCCCAGGAGCTGAGAGCTGTGGAACAGCCATCCTCAATTCACCGCCTGCTTCAGCTGAGGTTTCCAGTGCGGTTTGTAGACAAAGGAGAATGAACAAGGCCAGCTTCCTCTGGACGGACACCATGGGGGCTGCCGAAGAGGTGCACATGATGCTGGAGTGCAGTTGCATTTTCTTTATCCCTGCAGAGGTGCAGCAGAGTGAACTGCTAAATCACCCCTCTCAGCCACTGGCTTCTACATTCAGGCAAACAACCAGGAATGACAGAATGGTAAGTTTCAAATCAGGTGGCAGAAAGAGTATAGAATGTGCCGTCAGGTGAAGCAGCTGGTCTCCACAAAGCAACAGCTCCTAATCGCAGAAGGAAGTGGTAGCTAAGTGTGGCATGCACTTGACTTACAGTAACTTCACAGTTACGTGTCTCTTGCTGTAATTCTGGAAGAGTGCAATTATTGTTCTGCAAGTCTCACTGAAATTTGCATAGTCCAGCTTTGATAAACAGGCACTTTTTTAAAATGAAAAACTGCTTCATAAGGAAATTCTTGACTTGCTGTGTGCAACTAGCACTCTGTAATACCTTCTATGATCTTCCTGGTCTCTCCAACACAGGGAAGGAGCCTGTACTAGGCCAGCTCTGGTATATCATCCCTCCTGAATGATGCCCGCTTGGCTAGCAAAGACTGTTTGGTTGCCTTACCACTGTGGTAAACATACTTATAGTCAGCCAATAGCTGGTTCAATCCTAGCTACCTTTCACAGATTAGCCAGTTCCTGATTGCTTTTTACTTTTAAAATGTTTATACTCTGCTTGCAGGGTCCTTGCACATCTACAACCAGTAACATCTAAAAGTAAGCAAACCAGCAGCCATAGCAAGTATCTCATTTTCTCTCTGATTTCTCCTGCAGCCTGTGGTGACAGCACTGATTTTTGCCAAGTGTCTAATTCAGTGACTGCAGCAGTGCGAGAAGTGCTCTCACTTTCTCCTACTTTAGTCAACAGAGTCGAAGTATGCATGTGTGGGAGTACACCACGCAAGTATGGCTTCATAAGAAGGACTGACAAATTTTTAAAACACTGTTTCCTCTGATCTCACTCCTGGAATGATCCTGGTGCCCCCTGTGATTATTTGGGCAGCTTTATGCCAGCACACCAGTTCTTGTAACTAAGGTTGAGGGGGGAGGAAGAGTATTTCATTTTCAGGAATGAATGGTCTATGTGGAACTTCCAGGGGAACAGCAGAAGACAGGGTAATGTTTCTGAGCCACAGAATTCCGACTTACTCAGTAACTTGAACGAGATGGGTCTATATCTTTCATTATATATGCTGCTTTGGAAAACAATGCCATTTCCTCTTGAATCACGAAGATCTACCAATCTAAAAGCTCCATTACCTGAATCACAGAACCACAGAATGGTTGAGGTTGGAAGGGACCTCTAGAGGTCATCTTGTCCAACCTCGCTGCTCAAGCAGGGCCAACTAGAGCTGGTTGCCCAGAACAACGTTCAGATGGCTTTTGAAGATCTCCAAGGATGGACACTCCAACAGTTCTGTGAGCAACCTGTACCATGCTCCATCACCCTCAAGATAAAAAAGTGTTTCCTGATACCCATATAACAACCAGTCCAACTAAGAAAAGATGACAGGTGATAGTAGTAGGTGACACTCTCCTGAGAGGTACGGAAGCATCCAGTTGCTGACCTGATGCGCTGTCTAGAGAGGTGTGCTCCTTACCAGGGGCTCATATCAGGACTGTCATTGAGAGATTACCAAACCTCGTACAGTCCTCTGACTATTATCCGCTGCTGTTTTTTCCCATGCACCAGTGATACAGCCAGGAGCAGCCTAACTATCCAGAAAGATTACAGAGCCCTGGGAGTGGGAGTCAGGGACTCTGGAGCGCAAGTAGTTTTTACATCAATCCTCCCGGTTAAAGGGAAGGGGATTGATAGGGCCAGTCAAATCTGGCAAATCAAGACGTGACTACAGGACTGGTGCCATGGCCAGGGGTTTGGCTTCTTAGACCCTGGGACTGGCTTTGAGAAACCTGGGGCCTCATGGGGTGCACTTGTCAGAGAAGGGAAAGAGCATCTTTGGTCAGAGACTTGCCAAGCTTGTGAATAGGGCTTTAAAGTAGAGTTGCCACAGGAGGGGAACCTCAATCCATCTCAATCCTACCATGTATGGTGCCAATACCAGTAATAGATGCCCAGAACCTGGAGAAGGACTGCAGGTCAACAGGAAAGCACCTGGAGTACAGCCCAAAGGAACAGCAGCCACTCAAGCCAGTAAATCAGCTTCATTGGGGGCCCAACTTAAATGCCTCTATGCAAACAGATGTGACATGGGGAATAAACAGGAGGAGTTAGATGTGTGCACATGCGTGCAGGGCTGTGATTTTACTGGCACTACGGAGATGTGGTGGGTTGGCTTCTATGACTGGAGTGTTGAAATGGAAGGATACAGGCTCTTCAGGAAGGACAGGCAGGGAAGACGGGGAAGGGGTGTTGCCCTCTGTGTCAACGACCAGCTGGAGTGCATGGAGCTCCACCTGGAGATGGATGAGGAGCCAACTGAGAACTTATGGGTCAAGACTAAAGGGAGGGCAGGGATAGGTGATGTTACAGTGGAGTCTGCTACAGGCCACCTGATCAGGAAGACCGAGCAGATGAGGCCTTCTACAGACAGATAGGAGCTGCCTCATGTTCACAAACCCTGGTCCTCATGAGGGATTTCAACAGCCCTGATATCTGTTGGAGGGACAACACAGCAGAGAATAAGCCATCCAAGAGGTTCCTGGAAAGCATCAATAACAACGTCCTTCTCCAAGTGACAGAGGACCCAATGAGGAGAGGTGCTATGCTGGACCTTGTTCTCACCAACAAGGAGGGGCTGGTGTGGAATGTGAAGAGTAAGGGCAGCCTTGGCTGCAGTGACCATTAAATGGTGGAGTTCAGGATGCGCAGGGTGGCGAGGAGGGTTCACAGTAAGCTCACTATCCTGGACTTCAGGAGAGCAGACTTTGGCCTCTTCAGGGATTTGCTTGATAGAGTACTATAGGATAAAGCCCTGGAGGGAAGAGGGGCCCAAGAAAGATGGTTAATATTCAAGGATCACCTCCTCCAAGCTCAGGAGCGATGCTGGATAAAAACACAAGCAGGCCTGCGTGGATGAACAAGGAGGTCCTGGATAATCTGCGACAGAAAAAGGAACCCTACAGAGGGCAGAAGCAAGGAGAGGCAGTCTGGGAGGAATACAGAGTAATTGTCAGTGCAGCCAGGGATCAGGTTAGGAAAGCTAAAGCCCTGACAGAATTAAATCTGGCCAGGGATGTCAAGGTCAACAAGAAAAGTTTCTATAGGTATGTCAGTGATAAGAGGAAGACTAGGGAAAATGTGGGCCCTGTCCGGAAGGAAATGAGAGACCTGGTCACCTGGGATATGGAAGGATGAGGTATTCAACGACTTTTTTGCCTCAGTTTTCACCAGTAAGTACTCTAGCCAGACCGCCCAAGTTGCAGAAGGCAAAGGCAGAGACTGGGAGAATGAGGAGCCACCCACTGTAGGAGAAGACCAGGTTCAAGACCATCTAAGGAACCTGAAGGTGCACAAGTCCGTGGGACCTGATGAGGTGCTGGCAAGAGGCCCCAGCAGGGACAGGGCTGTCAGCATGGTCTCTGCCCATGGCACCCAACTTTGCAGGTCTTCAGGATGGATGTCCTGGCTGATGGCTATGGGGCTTGGACAGCCCTGCCCTGGTGCTTTGAAGGGGGAGGTGGGGAGGCTGGAAAAACATGGCCCACAATGGTTTGTGCTGCAGTTTTGAAACAAACACACCCTGAAGGCTTCAGTATCTTTATTCAGTTTCAATGTATTCAGAACGCTGCTCTCTCAGCAACCGCATGTCAAAATGGAGGACAGGTCCATCTGCCGACCTGGCTGGGCGCTCCCCTGCAACCTGCTGGGTGGAGGCATTGGAGATCCTTGGAGCTGCATTTCCCCACACCCCTCGCTGCCTCTGCAAACCCCTGCGTCTCCCAGCTGTTGGGCCTTGGGCACAAGTGGTAGTGCTACTGTGGGGATCTGCTGCGCACCCTCTGCCTGGCTGGAGTCCTCTGCCGGTGGGTGGATGAGCCGACCATGTACTCCTGGTAGTTGACGTCCACCTTCATCATGTGCAGGACGCACTTGAAAGACGGCCTGCGGAGCAGGCACACAGCTTTCGAAGCCATGCACTACTGGATGCAGCCGAAGCAGAAGGAGACGTCGATGTGGGCTGTGTTGTTGATCTTGCTCAGGCAGATGGAGCACGAGTGGTCTGCCACTGCCTCTCACAACCCTGCCCGCTGCAGCAGGACAAAGACTGCTGCAGCAGCAGAACCGGTCTGCTCTGAAGGTTCCTCAGCACCCAAAACCATGTCCTGCCAAGACAGATGTTCAAAGTGCCTGAGCTTTCCTGGCACTAGCAATGGAAAAGCAAAGAAAGCCCCAGGAAATGGTAGGAGAGCGGAGGCAAAGACATCCCGAAGGGTCTCTTTGCAGGATGAAAAGCCACAGCAGAAACAGTCCTGTGGGACAGCCAGCCCCAAGGACCACCCTCCCCACCTGCCTGTACCTCTCAGCTTCCCCCAGGGACACTGCCCATAGCCCAAGATCCCCCATCCCCTACACGCTCCCCCCAGACAACTGGCGTGACTCGATCTAGCACAGGATACCTGCATGAGGCAGCCAGGGAAGGCAGAGGAACCGGCTGGAAGCCTTCAGTGGTGCCTGGTACAGCCCTGGTACAGCCACCACGTGGGACCCACAGCACCCCTGCCAACCAAGCCTCTGCACAAAGGGAGCACTCCAGGTGGAGGTCCACAGTCCTAGTGGACCACCAGGATCCCCAGGTCCTTTTCTGTATAGCTGCTTTTCAGTCAGTCCTCAGCATACAGTGGTGCTTGTTCCCCCCCAGGAGCAGGACTTTGCAAGTCCCCTTGTTGAACTTGATAATGTTCCTTTCATTCCATTTCTCCAGCCTGTCAAGGTCCCCCTGGATGGCAGCCTGACCTCTAGCGTATCAGCCACTCCTCCCAGTTTTGTATCATCAGCAGACTTGTTGAGCATACATTCTGCTTTATCATCCAATTCGTTAATAAAGATTTTGAACAATATCGGACCCAGTATTGAGCCCTAACTGCTAGTTACTGGCTGCCAACTAGACTTCATACCATTAATCACCATGCTGAGTTCACCTGCCCAAGCTCTCAACAAAAGTCTCCTCTCTAATCCCTTAAAAAATTATTTTAAGCTGCTGCAGTAAAATTAGCACCATATAATGGAAACTTTGCATGTAATCACATCTCAGTGGGATGTTTGAGCTTCACCATGACATTCTGGTGAGGCAGATCCCCAAGATTTTGTGGAGGCCTAATGCCCACATAGTTACTGCTTAGCAACGAAGAGCCTCTTCAGGAGAAAGCGAATCCTTTGCAGCCTGGGAGTTGGTTGCTGTGACTTCCATCCAGGAAGGAGGAGGAGAGCTGAAACTGTAAAGTGAGTGGCTCTCAGCACATTCATCTCTAAGAAGATACCAATGGCTTCATTCTTCACTCCACGATCTGTATCACTGATCTGTATCTGTATCTGAACCAAGCACAGCTCAGAGCCAGTCACTGCCTTGCAGACTTTCTCATTGCTCTGGGGACATGAGGAAGGCTCACTTCTTTCCTCAAAAAGATTATTGCTTATAGATCCGCAACAGGAGTCCTGCTGTCACAACCCAGCCTGTTCTGAAAGTCTGTCCACTTTTGTACACTTCAGTGAAGTCCATCTATTTCCTCAGTCCAGGTAACATTAGCCCAGCCTTGAGAAACACTGGCCATGTGCCTGGTGGGGAGCTGGGGCCCAGGTGAGGCTCAGTACTTGCTTGGTATAGAGGGGATCTGCCCCCTCACCCGTAAAATTACTACAGGAGACCTGCTCCGTAAGGTGCAGTGTCTACTGATCTTCCAGAGGTCTAGAACTGGCCTTGCAGAGAGACAGGTGAAGAAAAGGAGCAATTACTGAGCCAGACTGGAAGCAACAGTTATTTTGCAGTGAGTAATGGGCATGTCCAGAGGTGTCTGACACAGTCCATTCAGAGTATGCTCCTGCTGCAGGATCACTGGCAAAGAGATGCTTGTCTTGAGTTATCAATACTGCCTGAAGCTGGACCCCCATTGACACTTTGCACCTCTTCTGGAGGGTAAAGAATATGTGCTCTTTCTCTTTCCCTCTTATTGCATCTTTCCCTGCCATGAAAACAAGACACTGTATACAAAGAGGAGACAAAAGGAAAAAAAAGTGCTTCTCAGCTGTTTCAAATGTTCTCCATGTTAAAAGCTGAGCCTAAATCTCTGATAGCATCCTAGCTAACTTATCTCACACTTCTCAGTTTTTTCTGTCATTTTCATTATCCTTCAATAGGTCCATTCTGATGCATGATTTACATTGCTGTGCCACTCCTTAGGTCCCTTTCTGTAGATGTTAAGAAGTTGCCTTGGAGTTCCTTCTATAAATATTAAGGCAGTCTTAACTGCCATCTTATATGGTCTCTGTGGCAACAGTTCAGAGCTATTTTTAGGCCCACAGTCTTGAAGGCTGTTGTGCAGAATTCATCATCACTTTGCTCAGGGAGGTTCTCCTGTCCAATAAAATTTTAAATTCTGTAACCTCTCCAACAAGCAATCTGGTACTTGATGTTCCTTGTGGCTCTAGCCTTTTTCCTTGTGCCAAATGTAAGTGTTCCTTGCTGTGATATAAGCAGTGACCTTTCTTACAAGTAACACACAGAAAGATCTATTTCCTTCCAGTTTGCAGATACTTTTTTACATTATTGTGTCTCTGCTCAGGCTTTTCTATGCTTAAATCCAATTTTTATTCTATTTTTTCAGAAGTTATGTTTTCCACACCTCTGAATAATGACTTTTGCTTCTCTGGATGCTCTCCAATTGGTCTGCTCTTTTTGTGTTTTGTTTTGTGGGATTTTTTCCTAGCATCGACTGCCTAATGCAATAAATGGAGTACTGAGTCAAAAAGAGGTTTCTTTCTTTAAGTCTTACCTATGTTTATGTACTCCCATAAAATGTTTGCCTTTTGTCCAAAAGCACAATGCCGTTCAGCTTATAATCCAGTGAAACCTACAGAGCCATTCCTGAAATGCTGCTGCAAAACATATTGTTCCCACCCTATGCGTGTGTAACCACATATTCTTACCTAAGTCCAGAGCTCTTCTTGCTCTTCAGGATTTTCATCATCTTCCTATTGTTACGGTCATTTTGGGCTCTGCCTCTGTCTTCCAACAGCGTTGTGTCACTGTCACTGTCAACAGACTCTTGTGCATTCCAACGTTCAAGAGACTGAAATTGCTCCGGAATAGCAGTGGACTCGCAACGACTCTCCTGGCCTCCACTTATTTCTTACAGTAATCCTTCTTCTATCTAGGTATTTTGGAGATGAGAAGCATGTATTTTCCAATAAAAAAAATTTATAAAAATTCTGTTTTTTCAAGAATCAGTTTTCATGCTGCTTCTGGTCACCTGTTGTCCGTAAGGGGTCAATGTATGGCAAGAAGAACGGAACTGTTGAGAACTGCACAGAAAGTGGTGTCAGGACCCAAGATTAGGTGTATCTTTGCTTTTCCCACTGGAGTTTTTCTCTGTTTCTTTATCTGAGAAGGGATTTTAAGGTTCATAACCCTATGATGTTATTGTTTTAAAAAACAGTATTGTGTCTGATGGCTGTTGAGAAGCTCATTTAATTTTGCACAAATATGGCCTTCAATTAGGACAGTTGTGCTGTATTTGTCTTTTGCTTTCCTTTAGATGGGGAGAAAAAAAATATTTGTAAGAAAACAGGGCAGCATTTTTTTCTCCTTTCTGGTGTGCTGTATCAAGAACTAGTACAAAAATACTGTTCAGCTGGAGCTATACAGTCTTGGAAAAATAAGTTTATCAGAAATGAATGAGATTACAGGAGGAATATCCTCTCAGTGGTATTGAAAGTGAAGTCTAGACCAGCTTACTAGCATTTCATCCACCTTTATGGTCTCATAGCAGTGCTCTGTATAGAACTGGGAGAGGGAAAGATAGTTTTCCAACTCGTATGTGACTTTGCCATTCTTGGACCAGCCTTCGCATAAAATAAGGAAGCCTTGTGACAAGGTGCCATCAATGCCCAACAGCTGGGATTAGCCAGAAGATGATGTTCCAACCATATCCTATCTATCTCCTTTCCCTGTGCTGCGGTCTTGGAGTGGGACACAGCAGTGCACTGACAACAACACACTTCTGTATGCAGCACACAGGGTGTCTGCCTGTGCCAGACATGGCCTGCCATTTTCTTTTTGTGGTGCAAAAGCGGTAGTGTGGTCCGGTGTGTGCCACAGTGACATGCACTTGCACAATTACTTCACATCATTCTCTATCAGATGACAGCAGCGATCATTCCCTGTCTAGAAAAGCACGTCGTATGTGATACGCAAGAAAAGACACTGTGTGATAGTTCCGGAAGGAAAATCACACAGAGGAGACCCCGACAGCCTCACAGTCTTTTCTGTTAGACACAGACTGAAGGATCTGAGGAATCCAGATCCATCTAGCTGAGGACAGTGATTGTGAACTAGAAGCCAGGAATTGTACCTGTTAAGTGAGTCTCTAATAGATTTTGAGTTGTTCCAGCTGCTGTCATCTGAAAATCTACTCTGAGAAAATTGTACCATTTAGGTATTTTGGTGGTATGGTAATGTTTCTGAATGCCTGCCAGGAACAGGAGCAAAAAAACCCTTCACTATGCTAATGACTAAAGTCGCTAGCTTCTACACAGGCCAGCTTCCCGATATCATTCAAATATCAGGCAGTCTGAGTCAGACCTGATGATCTCTTTGGGCAAACAAATTCAATCTTTTGCCGAAAAACACCTTAGAGAGGAGTGACCTTGCAATTTCTCTACCTTTCCACGGGGCTGGGGATGATGGTGTGGAGCATAGCGCATCTTCCCCAGGCTTGGTATGGGCCATCAGGCAGGCAGCTCTTCTATGCCCTACTGCTGCAGGGTGAATCAAAAGATATTTTAGTCTCTGTGATGCTATCCTTTCCCCTCCGTACAGCCTAAACCTTTTTCTTTTGTGGCTCTCTTCCTTTCTAGGCAGCAGCAGCCACCACCAGTGGAGCTCCAATTTATTTCTCCATTTGACTTTTGTTTTATGCCGCTTGTCGTTAAAAGGCTCGGAAAATCCAGGCCAGGCTCTGTGCCAACAGAGAGTGAGCCCTTGGGAAGGGATGGTGGATTCGTATTTGTACTGCCTCTTCTGGGCCTGTAGCCCCAGTGAAGTGCTATGCGGGTATTTGGTGCTTCTTATTTGGCTTCACGTATGGCTACACACATCTCCCTGCCCCGAACCAGGATCTGAGATGCTGGGTCTCAGGAGTGTGGGGTTTTGTGAACTGCCTCCGCCACCCTGCCTCTGCTGTGGCTGCAGCAAGCCAAGGCAGAATGAGGACTAAAGGACTCCGGTCGGAAGGTGTATCCTTAAACTCTGAGTGTATACAGTCTCCCTAACTGGCCACAGACTCCTCATTTCAACACACCCTCTGACTCTTAATCTCAAATAGATGTTTAAAATTAGAACTAACGAGAAGACTAACAAAACAGAAGAAGGAGATAAAGTGATTTAAAATTCTAAAACTGAAAAGACTTCTCTCTTATGAATTTGATATGCAGAACAGATGGTCCTCAAAAAAAAAAGAAGTTCAGGCAGAAGAAAGGAGCTGAGAATGAGTCTGTGTCCTGCTCCCACTGCACTGGGACCACGGCAGCTGAAAGGCTAATGCGATTTATTATTCTGTTGAATGGAAATGTCCATCCCTTAGTGGTTCCGTCTGCAGAGAAAAGAGCTCTGTTTTTTTTCAGTCAGAGTTCGTTCTTTCCATTTTTTTCTCAGGAACCAGTCTGCAACAAAATCACATTATGTGACGCTGAAACACGCTGAAACCTTAGCTGGCCTTCTTAGGATACATTTTCATTAATAGTCTATTTGGACAAGAGCTAGACAATTTCTCTGTAAAGATGTTTGTAATAGGATTGTTCCTTGAGTAAAGTGGTGAAGAAGAAAAGGCAAATAGTAAAATCTCTTATTTTCTTGACCCTAAAATATATTCTATTTCCAGCCCTCCAGACATTTGCTTAGCAGGTCAGTGTGCTTCTCCAGAGAATTGCTCCTCTCCAGCGATTGCTCTGTAAAGCTGAGTTGTTGTTAACTGAAAACTTAGTCTCTGAAATGTAAAACCCATTGAAATGGGTTTGATCTGTAAGAAATTGTCTGCTTCAAAAAGCTAACGTTTCTCTTTCTTCCCCTCTAATGATGCACTAGTTGTAACTGAAGGATGAGTGATTCCTTCAACTCTCTGCTAAACCGTTCTTGAAGTCAGTGTATTACCTGCCTTGGTGGGCACCACAAAATTTGTCAAAAATCCAAACCATCTTGTCTTCTTTCTCTTTTGTATTCACAGCTCTCTTAAGCTGCTTTCTAATCACCTGGGAATCATTTTGAAAGTGGAAGCCAAGAACCACAAGGTTCTCCTGTGGTACATTTTTATTTCAAGTAGTTGGTTTATGAGCAATTTATGCTGGCTTGGTCTCTTGCCATTCTTCTGTGGCAGGCCTGTGACAGTGTATTTACAAGGAGGGTTGCTTCTAGAACCAACACTCAAAGCCCACTTCAGACTGAACTGGTTAAAACCTTAATGTTTACCAAATGCCAAAGGGAGAATATTTTGGGGCATTTCCTCCTAAATAAGGGTTTGAACCCTCCATCTCACAAATCAAGGGATGCTTCCTCAAAGCAAATACTTTCTATTCCAGCTTTGGTATTACGTTTCATACTGTCCCTTCAATTTGTTTCATTTGGCAGTACTGTAATTGCAGGCCAGTTATGGATATGTGTTCAACTGGGGCAAAACACAGAGTGAAGCACAAGAGTCTTGCCGAATTTTCAAGAAGCATTTTTTATGGATGATCACCCTGTTCTCTAAGCCTAAAAACTCAGGGAAATGACAAGGCTCTTCTTCTAATTGCTTCTGAGCCACGGATCACAGTCATTTTAAAGGGGAACAAAACAGAACAAGTTCATTCTAATGGCATTACAAACCAGGGAAAGACCTCACGGTTTCATCCAGAGGGACATCTGTCAAATTCAGACTGCAGCCATTACAGAAATAGCAATTCAGAAGCTGCTCCCCCTCCTCTGCAAAATCAGTCCTCTGATCGCTTCTATCCCCTTTATGCCATTGTAAGGCCTTGATTTTATAGACTAAGTCCTGGTTTATCCCCATGTCAACAGTAGGCAATATATTTCCGCATGTTCACACACGCAATGTAGTGGGAACAGCAGGCAGTACAATAATATTAAACTAGGAAAAAGAATTAGGAAGCATCCTATTAACAAGAACACTTCCCCAGAGACAGAGGTAGAGGAGTCTGGCTTTGCTGAAGAATAGCTTCTGCACGTTCTGTGGTTTTCATCCTTTGGCTGCTCCAAGTACATGTCTGAAAAGGGCCTTTGTGCTGGAAATAAAGTGTTCTGAAACTGTGCTTCAAAATGTTATCACAAAAAGTTTCTGTGTACTATAAAAGTTCCCGCCTTGTATACGTCCGCATTGCTGTTACTGCTTTGTGACACTTCTGCATGAGGAAAGACCATTTTTGCAGTTGGATTTGAATAAAAATAACACTTGAATGTGAAAGATATTTGCTAGGTTTTAGAACATTTTGATTTCTGGAAACAGACCACCTGCTGCGTAGGACCCTTAAGTCTCCTAGCTAATAATCTCCTCTCCACTTGGACTAATTTTAGCTACTGCCACTTGAAACTTTTAATGGTTTCAGCCACCTACTGCCTTAACGCAACTTTTCCAGCCCCTCTCTGGCACTCTGCCTGTTCAGATATCTGAGGTTTATAAATAGTTTTATTTGGAAAATGGTCACTGGAGATGGAGGTGGAGAGACAGGAATCATCTGAGAGTAAATAGATTGTTAATTCCCTTCTGAGCACTGAGCTGCTGATTCACTCCCAATCAGTTCCCACACAGCCTGGGCTGAGTCAGCCCAGAGGGTGTTGAATAGTCAAGAGTGAAGTCGATTCAGAGGATAATGGTTCTGCAAAGACCAAAACAGAAGAGTGATTCAGAAGGGGGAACTAAAAGAAGAAAAACACATACTGGAAGGGCGGGGGGAATAAATCAAAAGGGAAATAAAAATAGACAAGCAACCCCTGTGCTGCCACCTCTGTGTGGGAAACAAAGGTGTTTAGGGAGCTTAGAGAAAAAACAGAGGTGAATGAAAGGAAAGGATTGGATGGAAGAGGAGAAAAGAGACTAAAATTCAAAAATAGTATCAGATTGAGATCATCAGAGGAGAGCCAAAAAGGAAAAGGGGTGTAGGCAGAAAACGGGCTCAGAGTAAGGACATACTTCCAGGTGTGTCTCAGCCTAGACACTGACTTCCCATCCACGTAAGCATACTTGCTTCTATAAATGTCATACCATACATGTCCATGGGGAGGAAATAGCTGAAGTGAGGCCCTACAGTCAAGGACTCTCCATCCTCTACCGATCAAAGAGCTTAAGACAGAAAAAAAAATAAGGTTCACACAAGAAATGGGCACTCCAGAGGTACGTGAACATATCAGGAAGCACATTCACCCAGGTTAAAGCCAGGCTTCTCCTTTTGAGCTTCCTGTCAATTCAGTGAAGAGGGTGGAGCTCCTGACCTGGATGCTCTGAAACACCCTGTGGGGCATTTCTGCAACCGTTGGTTGGTCTATGACTTCAAAAAGTGCCTCCTCAGTCCTCATACTGCAGTTCCCTTAAATCTCAAGTTCAGTCTTGCAGCCTCTGGACATACTTGGGCTCAAGACAGAGATCTGGCACACCAGAGAGTGTCTTATCTCATGTTTTGTGCAGGAGCCTTCCCTCCTTGCACTTAGTTCACATCAAAGGCAAGTAGATGCTACAGTGCTGCACCTCCCACAGCAATGAGGTGTCTGCTTGCATTCAGCACTGCTGAATATACGTTCTGCCACAGTAATTCAGGCTCAGATTTCCTTCTTCCTAAAGCTTCTTATTTTAAAATAGCTTGTATATATTTAACCTGTGCTAGCTTAAGGAGGCCATAGGGAAGGCTTGTCAACAAGCACTTAGAAGGAAATTGTTAGCAAGAGAATATATTGACTTGCATCTGGCAGACTTAATGCACAGTAATGGTTAAGATTTAGGCAGAAATCAGTGGTATTGATCCCAAAGCTTGAGGACGAGCACCTAAAGGCATGTCCCTGGATACATGAGTAGTGTCTGTACAGAGCTCTGTGGATGATGCAAGGCCCACTTCACCCAGATGCCTAAGTTAGAAGTGTGTTTGCCCAAAGATATGTGTGGGGTGAGTGGGGAGAGGTGACAGGTGAGAAGGTGATTCAGCTTTCAGTTGGGCCAACTTGTCCTCTGCAGGTTCCCCTCAGTCCCTTCAGTGAGTCAAAGAGCACTTGTATTCCCAACCTTATCACCTCAGCCAAGGGTGGGAATGAGCCCAAATCTACATCCCCAGTTTAGGCACTAAGACAGGTGTTCAAGTGAGGCTGTGCAAGTTCCTCCCAGAGTGTATTGATTACTTATATGTGAAAACAATTAACAGGTAATGGTGATGTGAGTGTTTGCATTAAAATTAATCCCACCTCATTTCCTTTCTATATCAGGAAAGCTGATATAGACTTAGCATTGCATCTGAGCCTGCTGTGTGCTGCTCTGACACCCGAACACTTTCTATAACTGGATGAAAAATAGAATTAATAGTTCTGGTATATTGTTCATAATGTCACCCTCTCTGCCAAAGGAAGACACTTGTATGATTGTGGTTTATGGTCTGGTGAGCTCTTGAGGCTTGTTTAAAGGAGTGGGTTTTTGCTTTGGTTTTGCTGTGTATTCACATCAGAGAAGGCGAACTCTGAAATATACTCTTCACACTTTGAGTAAATACCATTGAGCTCTGAGATGCTCCCTAGCCCCTGGCATGGCTGAAGAGCAACTTCCAGGGTCTCAGAGCAGCTCCTGAGAAAGTCCTATCTTGTGAAATTGAGGTAGTTATTTGTATCTCCGAGGCACTGAAGTAGGCCTCCAGAGAGGATATTCTGACTGTTGACTGGGAAAGATTACCATGAGGTGGCTACAGCAACAGACTAAATAACTATGTGGCAGGACTCCCAAAACGGCAATGCCTGTCAGCCTTGCAATGCTTCTTACCAGCTGTAGATTTAATAAGCATCTTACTGATTTTTTATTTTATTGTCAAAGCAGCAATTGATTTGAGCTGATGAAAGAAAAACAATTGTCTGGGGAAAAAAAAAATACATACAAAATACCAGTGATAACTTTGGTCTCGTAATGAGAAAGGAAAACAGCAAGTTTTCTTGTGCCACCAATACAGACAATGGGCACTCACCTGCCCTCTCATACGCCTGTGTTTCTGCAGCATGCAGGAAGAAAGAACGACGGATCTGGGGAGGAGATCCTTGTGATTACAACCGGAGTACGCGTATCATGGGATAGTCAAAAAAATAAAGGGCCTTTGACAAGGATTTTTGGTTTTGATTGTCCTGCAGAGGGTGCTGGTGACAGAGGAATAGAATTCAAACTGATATGGCTGAGATGAGAGGTGTTTCCACTGAAATATTGCCATTGTCAGCTGCATTTCTGGAGGGCAAGCATTGATGCAAAGTGATGAAATCGCATTGTCTACCGGACACAGAGTGACCATCAGCAGTTCCACCACTCCTATGTGGTGCAGACTCTCAAGAACTGCATGAAGAGCTTCCCCCATCCAGGACCACCTCCCACCACTCTGTGGTTGGAAGGACTTTTCTGGGGTGGAAAGTGCCAGAGATGTGCTGTGCTACCATGAAGCTCATCCGCCTGTGAGGTACTAATAGACAGTCTGGTAAACCAACTGATGGAGATAGAGAGTGTACTCTCATTTCAGCGGGATTGGGAGTTATGGTGGAAGAGGTATAGAAACATCAGAAGCATGGGCGAGGGGACAGACTCGGGGGGTCTAAAGGGCACAGGCATCTGCCTGCTTCAACCACATAGTGTCCATGGGGAGCAGCATTGTGCTTGAGTGCCTTCCGGGGCTCCACAGCCCAGTGAGGGGGTAACACATGATGAACTCAGTGGTCCTCTATATCATGTTTTGCTCTTTAACTGGATAAAATGCTGTCCACAGATTTAAGGGGACAAGGAAGCTTTCTTTCTCTCCTCCCGTTTCTGAAAATGAGTGAGACAATAAAGAGTGCCTTCAGCAGTAACACAGAGGAAATCACTTTTGATCTTATCCATCTCATTTCTACCTCTTGGTAAGAACACCAGCAAGGTCACGAATTCTTTAGTGGATGCAGTAGTAGAGTCAAATTCTGCCACCCCAAAAATATCAAAGTGAGGAAATAGAGCTGACACAAACATGGCAAAGAGAAAGTACTGGATGAGAATTACCTTTTTTTTCTCCAGTAGGTACTACCTTTCACTGACATAAGAAAAGCATGCTTAAACTGAGTTGTCTGGTTCAAAACGCATTATTCTGCTCACATGAGGATTTCTGTCAAGTTCAGGGCTTTTAAAGCAGTGAATTTACTGTACTTCTTTAATCTGGTACCATTTAGTAGGTCACTGATGCGTACAATAAAGGACAGCCCCAAGAAATGGCAGTGCTATAAAGGCAGACAGTGAAACTCTGTGATACAGCAAATGTTACCTATCTTTAAATATCTGCTATTGCATTTCGGATGAAACTTGCCGGAATGAATAATTTCAGGAGAAGATGAAATCTTTTGGTTCTTCTTTTTTGGAAAAAAAAAAAAAAAAAAGAAAAGAAAAGAAAAGAAAAACCCCCCAAAAAGTAACACTTGCCTGCTTCAGTCATTTTTTATGAGTAGAAGACATAGGGGAGGTGGTGCTGTTGTTCTCTGCTCTCTGAATTGCCGTTTGCATCCCTTCCTTTGGGAGGATGGATGCGGGCAGGCTGCTGGTGTGGCAGTACAGAAGCCCTGTAGGCAATCATGCTGCCTGGGACCAGACTGCAGACCTCGCCGCCGGCGGTGGTGAACTCTGCTGGGTCAGCCTGAGAGCACCTGGCTCAGCCTGGCATCGGCCAGAGCCACGACTGCTCCCTAGGCACTGCTCGGCTCTGCTTGTCTTCTTCAGGGGCCAAAACCTCAGTGAGAAGTATACACTGCTTACCTCTAAATTCGGACAGAGCACGTTGTGGAGTAGCCTCTTCATGCCTTACCATGCCAGCGGCTTCAGGCGCTCCGTGCTCAGCTTGCCCTGGGGCACAGATGGCTCAGAGCCACAACGGTAGTGCGGGGGGCTCCAAGCAGATGTGAGGCCTGGGCACGTCTCTCCTCCCACCCTTACACTGTGTGCTTTGCGCTGCTGCCTGACACCCTGCTCTAGGGCCTGCAGCAAGTTTCTTTGCTGCTCTCCCCACAAGGCTGTTCTGGATTGACTTACCATTAATTAACAACACAGTAGTGGGGACAGGAGCAGAAATGGCAGTATCTGTACCTTTTGAAAAGCTACAGCAGTAGGAGACGTGTCAGCTCGAATTTTTCCTTGCTTCAGAGTGCCTTTGGTTTTATAGCTTTTAGGCTGAACGTGACATGCGTTTTATAATTTACATGCTTGAACACATGCCTAACTTCAGAAGACTGTTCCTGTAATTGGAGTTAAGTCTGTGTTTAAGTGTATTGCTTAATCAGTGACCGAAGGCTGATGCAGAAACATGGATTTATTATATAATAAGAATTACTAACACCTTAACAGACTAATAAACTGCTAATTGGTTTCTGCCTATTTGCACTGATAGGATTTAAGACAAATACAATATACTTGCAAAACAATTTGGGATCCTTATTAAGCAGAAAGGAGTGGACGTGTCTGAACTCATTATGTTTGACTGGAAAAATGATGTTTGGTTTTACTGATGGTGTAATTAATTGTGTCCAGGTTAGGTGGAAAGTTTTTTGTATCAGCTAATGCCTGAATGCATTAAGAAAATTTTGAAAGCAAGTTTTTTCAACAGCTCACTGTTTGGTGGAATGGTTCTGATCTGTGTATATGCTTGACAGATGTGAACCTGGAATCTTACTGGGCTTTTCTTTGGAAAAAATATTAAGAAGGAATAACAATAAGCAGATTTTTTTTTTTATATTCTGCCCAGAAGGCAAAAGGATTTTATTTGCTGCAAGCATTAATTTTCCATTCAAAATGGGACATCTCAAGAGTTGAGGGCATGCAGGTACCAGGAGTAACTTAAGAAGCTTGCTCTTTAACATGAAGACAAGTGGAGATCCCAAAAAGACTGAGGGCAAAAAAAGCACTCTTTAGGGGAAAAAGAAGAAAAAAGAGGAAAGAGTGACATAGGAAACTAAGACACAATCAAGTTAACAAAGCCCTGTAATGAGATACCCCCTTGTCTATTAGCAGCCTTCATCTGGAAGAGGCAAGTTCAAACCTGTTATGCACAAGTATGTGCCTCGGGATATGTTTTAACTCTGTCCTGCAGGATGAAGTTCCTTATGCAGGGAGTGTGTCTTATGACCTCAGGTAATGCTTCATGTCCCTCTGGAAAACAGCAGATTGGCTTCGAGGAATTTGAATCCACTATGTGTAGGGTGTTTGATCATCTGGAAACTCAATCGGACTAATGAGAGCGATACTCCTACTACAGCTTACTACATCAGTATGCTGGATACCTGAGGCCAGGCACTTTAGTTACCCAGTGCCACAATGGAGTTAAGAAGTCAGCTAGGGTTTTATGGGAATACTTGAAGGAGAAATATTTTCCTTCAGTTTATTCACCAGGTTAAAGTCTTAGGATGTTGGGTGTGTCAGAAGAGCGGAATAAACAGTAACAGAGCACTGAGCTAAGCCTCCAAGTGAGAACAGTGGGTGCTCTGAGGATCGTATCCTGATTCGAGCATCATGGCATTTGAAAAAACTCAGTACAACTCCGCTGTCTGGATACCTTCAGACAACACTCTTGGACAGGGATTGCATCTGGAGCTAGAGTGCATCAGCATTTGAATAACCTTCCTTTCCAGATGCTGAGCTCTCTCCAAACTGCTGTGTTTAATGAATCACAGCATATCAATTAAATTGCTGATGTACCCATCTTCGAACAGGACCCTGACTCAAGTGGTAACACAGTGAAGGAGCAGACTGCTGCTCCCTTTGAACTGGTACAATATACACCAGGCCCTTTACAAAAAGGTCTCTCTCACAAAGCTGCTATTCTAGAGAAACAGTTTAAAAAAAAAAAAGTGAGTGCTCTCTGTTGTACTTATTTATTTTTTTCTTGTTCTCCAGCTTAAATCACACCAACATCACTTTTTTATACTTGAGTGTTGCCGAGACTGGGCATTTTTTAACATCCTGCTTTTGTCACTTTATTGGGAAAAGTTTCTAACTGGAATACCTTCCAAAGACAGATATTTGGTGTTGGTGCTTTTTCTAGCAAAGAATACTGCTTAATGGGGCAGTGCTAAATGGGAACACCAGCCACTGATGGCTTTTGTTCGTCTCCCACTCCTGATAGTGCTGCAGGTTCCTGGAGTCACCTCAGATGCCAGCTCTCCAGCTTGCCTCAACCCCAAGACAGGCAGAAAAACTCCTGTCGTGTGCATTCCGCACCAGCTATGAGTGCTGGGACACCAAACTGGAGATTTTATACCAGTTACATATGATCAAGGGGGAAAGTCCTCATCCCAAAGCAGCCAGGGCCCACCCATATCTCCACTTTTATTAAGGCTATCATACGCCAAGTCAGTGGAGCCAGAGGCTGCTCAGAGGCTCTTGCTCTGAGAAGATCCTGCTCCAGTCACACAGTTTATGAGCACTGTCACCCTTCTGTGTTGTTTTTCTTTCCAGCGGGAGTGAGGATGTTTGGAGTAGGAAGCGCTGTGAGGAATCTGCGTGGCTTTGGAACAGTTTCTTCTTGTAGTGATTTAACACTGAGTTCCAGCTCTCCCACCAAGATAAGCCAGCTACTCCATAGCAGCCTGGATCAGATTCTAATCCTGCCACATCATCAGTCTAAAAAGGGAGAAAACAGCCTTATTGGATTGGCTAAGCTTTAAATTAAAATAGATGGAATGCTGAAACATTACAAATGCTTAAGCAGTAAAGTGAGGACAGGATAAAAATGAATGATTTTAGAAACCAGCACTGAGAGAGAAAAAGAGTTCTTAAAGAAACCCAAGAGCATAATATGTCATATCTACCAGGAAGAAAAATAAGCACTAGGAAAGGAAAACATATTATTATGAGGATAAAAGGAACTATGTTAGAGTGATTGTCTGCAGACTCCAACATCAAAATTAGACTAAATAATTTCTTTACCCAGAACTTCAAAAGAGCTGTTTCCTCTGCATGAGTAATGTGTTTACCAAGTATTTTCTTGTGCTCTTCTTACTGAGCCATTTTGGAAGAGAGCTCTGATTTTTTTCTTGGATGATTTGCCCAAGTAACACTTGAGGCTTCCCATGAGCCATCAGTCTGAAGGTTTGTACGTTAGTGGAGAAATCTGACATTCATAGTCTGGTAATACTCATGGGCTTGTAGAAAGGTGAAAAGTGTTTCCTCTTTGCATGTGTTCCCAAATGACTGACCTTTATAATATATAGTAGAGGTCGCTGTGAGCTAGGAATTCATGCTGGGAAGCAAAGGTGGATCCTCTATCACCATGGGGATGTAGCAGACTCAAACAGCTGTCTCATTATAGTTCATGTGTTTATAGCAGTCAAATAAGAGCATTTGAAGAAAAACACTTAAACAACTAGCTCTACAGACCACTGAATACCCCCTCCTTGTAGAGTAGTCTTTGAAGCCTAGACATAAATAACCTGGATGGCTAAACCATACTCAATATGACTGGATAATTGTTTGCATGTGCATGGCAGCAGAGTGTGTGGGTAGCTCTTGCTTTTGGGAAGCAATATGAATGTATTGATGCTTCTGTATCACGTACCAAGCAGTGAACAGCTGAGCTCAGAACAGCAGCAAGGGTGGCAGAGCAAATAGGCTCGAACACCATTAGCTGCCAGTGTGGTCACCCAGGAAGACACACCGGAGGCTCAGAACAAGGAGAAACTGCCTGATGAAGGGTTAGTGAGGAAGTCAGAGGGTGTCATAGTAAGCATGCTTGACCCAAAATGGTTAGTCTGATAAGCTTGTGAGTGCTCTCCTCAATCCTTGTGTTGCTGTTGTATTGGATTAGACTGCCCCGGTGTCCTTGCTAAAACCTAGAACTGCTCATCTTTTTGCCTCTGTAGTGTGACAAAGCTTTGCAAGCAACAGTGCTCCTCTGAGTATGAGCCTCTCCTTGCACACGGCGGGGGGGGGGGAGCTTCCTCACTTCTCTTTTCTACTTCTGCAAACATGCATCCCCTTTGTAAACACTACTTATTTCTTTCTTCTTTTCTTGGCTCTGATTTGTGCCAAGAAAGATGCTCTCCTGCTGCAAACCCCCTTCTGCCTTGGATCCTGCTGTGGCTTGCCCTTACTCTGTCACATCCACCTAAGCCAAGCAAAAGTGGGAACAGAGGAATGGGATCATGCAGACTTTCTCTGCCATGTCAGCTTTTAGCTGTTACCCATCTGCTTGATCTAAGGGGTTGTTGTGGGGTTTTAAACTCCATTTCACCATCTCCATAATGGGAAAATGCTCTGGCCATAATTTGCAATTAAGAGGAAGGGAGAATTTCAGATCCCTTTTTCAAACAACAAGCAATAAGCATCTGTCTTGATCACCTGTTACTTCTTACACCAGCCTAATGGAGCCAAAATGTTCAAAATGATGACCTGCTCTTCACCTGATCTCCTTCTCTGTGTCATGGCCAGCAGGTAATGTGGTCTGCTGGGAAGCTGTTTTCTGAGCACAAGCAGGGAAAACTTGAGCCTGAAAATGAAAAGTTGCTGCAAGCATTTGTACCACGGAAAGGGCACCAGCCCGGACTCACATTATCTATAATTTGTATTAGAGTTAAGCACACCTAGAAGTGTTAAAATAAGCATCTGGATTCAGTGTCTAGTTTTCAACCTCTTATATTCCACTTTTTCAGGGCATTTTGATCAAGCCTTTCTCTTCAGGAATGCTACAGCAAACTGTGCCACCTCTTAGTTTGCTCCCTGCAGGAATGTTTCTTTCCCTCTGCCACCAACCGGTTGCTGGTTGGATTTCCTGCCTTTGCCCTTTGCTTCTTACATATTGAATCCCATCTGGTCATACACCTTAAAAATGTAATGTGCTAGTGTGCTAGTTGTCTTTATACTGCACAGAAGGTATAAACATAGGAGAAATCCATGACCTGGATTTATAAGCTGTCAGAGAGAGGAGATGACAAAGTACTGGAAAAAGATCTATCCGGACAAATAGAGATGGATGGAGTTATTCTGGGCCTAAAAGACAAATGCGTTTTGTCTTCAATAGCAACTAGTCTCAGTTTTCACTGAGGTAGTTTGAACTGATTTTTAAGGAGGATTGAAAGGACTGATAAACAGGAAATATTCGGCAATTCAGATTTTTCAGACCTGCAGAGGATATCAGAAAGATAAGGGAGAAGGAACTTTTTTTGCATTTAATGTATTCTTAAAACAGCTTTTGTACTAGAGAAAGGGTCAGAGTGCTCGAGAGACTCTATAACAAGAAGATGCAGGAATTTCTCAGAAGGTCAGATTCTGCTTTCTTACTGTTAACGGATGCATGGAAAGGCTAGATTTCATTGCATTTATATAGCTGAAATTTCACTGTGTCAGTCTGGCAGCAAATACAGCATGTCCCTCACAAGGCTGTGCCAGAAAGATCACCAGTGAGTATTCCAGATACTACAAGATGCTAGAAAAATATGTATCACCTTTCACGCTTAAAGCAATAGAAATTGCAATTTTAAATCTGGATATCCCCTCAGATCCCTTGGTTTTATTGATAGGAACCTATCAATAGGAAAAACTGGGAGATTACCAAGGCTGTGGTCTGAAATTTTCTGGGGAGTTTAGCCATAGTATATCCTACTTCTTGATAATGACTGCAGATGTCTGATATCCACAACGGGATTTTATTGCATGGGGGACTGGACCACATACCTTTAGCAGTGACATTTCAGGTTTGACCCGTTTTGGATGTGCTCCTTCCTTCAGATATCAGTCATAACCCCTAAGAATAGTATGTAGCTTTTCTGGATGATGTGCATTTCTTTCACATAATTCTAGTTCAGTGTCCTCAATTGTCTTCTAACTGTGTGTTACGGAAGTGATGGTTTACCTTACCTAAATGTCATACATACAGAGGCTCAGTCCCTTCTTGGTATGGAGAATTGCACTCCTTTGAAGAGTTTCCGAAGCCCCTGTGACACACTGATATTGTACACAAGCAAGATTCATGCCAAATGGGCAATATGAAACCTCTGTTCTGTTTCACCAGTCCCAGTTAAATCTGTACAGACTTTGTACAAACCTAGCATGTATATTGCCTTTGCAGCTTGTCAAGGGTTCTGAATCATCTTAGGTGAATTATCTGCCCCTCCAGCTACCGACGAAATTGACCCTGAGCTATTCCAGTCATGGGCTGAGGTTCATCTCCAGGAAAGTTTCCGGATTTCTTGTTATAATCCAGCTGGCACAAGCTTTGCTCTGAATGTAAAATAGTATTGCAGATACCAAGCTATAGATGCCGCCTCTCCTGAGGAGTTCTCCAAGTCAGCAGTGATCTCAGGAGTGACGCGCTGATCACCTTTGCTTGGGATCTATTTCCTCTGCTTTGATCCGTCTTCCAGTGAGGTTACTCCTGTTTTTCGGGTGATCTGACAGACTTCACCTTCTGTGGGCTCTTTGTCATAGCTGCCTCTACCCTGCTCCTGGGTTCAGAGGACTTGTTCAGCATACATCTCAGTGCTAACAGAGTCAGATGCCAGGGCAAGCCCCCCTCATTACTGCTACTTGCTTGCTTTAGACCACCTGCCTCACAGTTAGCAAAGACATTTCTGTTTATTTTTCTGAACTGTGGGCACTTTCCCTATTTCTTTATAAGCACTTTCTCTGTGCCTTTGTACCTTCCAGATGGTAACGAGACACATCAAGTGCAAAGTTGATTTCTGGCATTTTATTTGTTCTCACTTAATTCAGAAGCCTTTTCCATTAACTACTGGAACAGAACTCTGTGGTGTTGAATCTTTTCCCTGCTTTTGCAGTAACCTATCCCATCCTGTCCTCTCTCCCGTCCCTACACTCCGCGGGGTTGACTTTTCCCCCTAGCTATTTGTGTTGGCACCTCAGGCAATAGCATTTCAGCCCCAGCATTCTTTCCAGGTCAGGAACAGCAGGGAGCTTTCCTTCTGACTGCTTCTGATAATTTCCTACAAGGTGAAAAGAGAAGTGTGTGCTCTGAGCTCCCAAATGGGCATTGATTTACATGTTTGGAGTTACAGGTCTAGACAGCCATTTGACTAATGACATTTTGAAAGTGCAAATATGCTTTTTTTTTTTTTTTTTAACCCACCTTCTGTCATCCTTCTCAAGCAACAATCAAAATATCTTGCAGGTGGGAGCTAGCTCCCACGGCCTCCGGGTATAATAGATTATCAATTATTATTTTTTGAGATCTAATGTTGAGAAAGGCGAGGTCCTCTTAACAAGGCTTCAGGGGTGGGCTCCGTTAGGTCAAGTTCCCAGTTGTAAATTAAAGTGTTATTTACTGTCTGCATAGGAAATTAGTGTAACAAGACTAAGTACAAGACCCTGTTGAAAGGGGAGTGGGATTTTTTTTTACAAATCTCTGTGTAAGTTGCTTCTACCCACTGACATTCTGACACACACATATTCCAAAGCAGCAAAACATATAGGCAAGTTTCCTGACTGTTTTCTTTCTCAGTTTTGGGTACATGTGCATCTATGGTCTGTTGTCCTGTTGGGAGAGCTGGAAGAAGAATGGCACATGCACCAGGCTGTTCTTCTGCTGTCATCCTCCTGGCACCAGAGCATAGCTTTATCAGAGCACAGTCCCTCTGGTCTTGGTGTAAACAACACATTCCTCTGTGTTTACCAGCTTTATGGCTTACAGGCATGTCCTTAGCCGAGCACAGGCTATTCTTTTAACCCTCGCTTTGTTTTTTTCCTATGCTTTCACATGGATATTTCCACTTTACCTTAGAATTGTAATATTTCTATTACAAATCTCTGCACCTGCCAGTAAGTATCAGGATAGCTTGGGGGTGGAGGTTTTCAAAGGATACCATATGGCAGGATTTCTCACTAAGCATAGTCTCGTGTCACACACTAATGCCAATACAACCCCACTCTGGGTACCTCACTGGTACTTGTTTTCACAAAATACTGAGTAGCATTTTATATTCTTTAAGAAGCCATACATTCCTAATGCTTGTGGAAGGCGCTAGGCCTGGAGGAGGATGGTCTTTTCCAAGAAAAACAACTGAAAATTAATTTGGAGAAGTGAAGAATTTGCCAGAAGGAAGCCACATTTCAGGTTGGTTCATTTGCTGTGTACATCCAGAACTGGCTTCTCTCCTGCAGCTTCATCCAGGATATGAAGCCGTCATAACTGCCTTTGAGATGAGACCTGCCTGGGTTGAGACCAACAAAACTCATTCCACATGCATAAACCAAGAGTCCCTTGAGGGACAGGCACACTGTGCCATCTGCTGTCTCCAGCCCAGCAGAGGCATGCCAATAATTTTCAGCAAACAGAAATGTTGGAGTGTATGGGGAGTAGTAATACTTTCAATCTGTTAGCAGAGCTTCCTTCATTCTTTAAGAAGATCTGTCCTTCTGGTCTCTTCCCTTAATCTTTTGGGAATCATCACTAGGCCTGTCTTTATTTAAAAACTGCTCCTGTTTCTGCTGGTATGTGTGTAGAAGCATACTTCTTGAGCACTGAGCTCAAAAGATCTCATTGATAAGCTGCTGAGCTTCCAAAGAGTGTCATGATGAAGTCCTTGTGAGACATATGCTCCAAAGACCTTACATAAAAGATACACATTTTCTTTTATTATGAATAAAGGTTACAGAAAAAGGACTCTGACACTAAGTATAGTGTAAGCAAATAAATTACACGCAAAAAAAAATCTAGCAATGTAGTTATTCTATGGTTTTGTATAAAAACATATTACCTTTACTAGCTGTAAAAACAAAATTAGAATCATCTGCAGGATTTTGCAGTGATTCATTTAATTTCCTGTTTTCTGAGTTATTCGACTTCTAGATCATGATTATTAAGGGGCGGGGCGGGGGTGGAGGGGGGAAGCATCGACTGCTTTTCTTTGAAGATGGTACAGGAAACTCAGAAAACTTAAATTTCAAAGATTAGCCAGTTCATAAGAGGAAAGTATTTTACCAAGTCCACATACATTCCAAATAGTGAACTGACTCTTAACAGAGCTGTGGTGACCAGCAGCCTCCATCTGTTTTAAAAAAAGGAAGATATAATGTTCTTCCCATATGTTGAGGGCCAGGAAAAAAGGTATATATAAAATGGTTGCGTAACAGTGTCAGAAAATAGGCACCTGCCACCTTTAACATATCAAAATAGTTGAGGTTTTCTCCACCCTCAACATATCAAAATAGTTGAGGTTTTCTCCACCCTCCACTGCCTCCCAGTCCCACCTCCACCCCAATGTAAAGATCAGGTCTTCACTGATGAGTTCTTCCCCATCAAAGCATCACAACTGTTTTCCTTCCCACACCCCAAATCTAGAGCCAGAAACCTGCCCTTCAGGGAAACACAAGTATGTTGTCGGAGACTCGTGAAGCCGTCACGTCAGGTTCACACACAGAAACACAGGTAAGGGGTTTCGCTCCCAGCCTGCAGATCTTCAGCAGCTCTGCCCTGTCCCTGTGGAGTCCCTGGGTGTGTGTGGACCACGGTCTCACTCCCATTACTGGACCCCAGCTAATACGCCTTCCTCTGGCCTCTGGAGTGCCTTAAAAAGGAGGCAACAAAAATGCAGCAGCATGAATGGGCCACATGTAAAAGCTAATCCTGATGAAGGCTTTGGAAACATTCACATGGATTCTTCTTAGTGGCTTGACGCAGCAGAAAGAAATTGTGTCTGTGCCGCACGTGGCTTTATTCCTGCGTCACCTGCTCCCAGGGCCCCATAACAATCTTGCGATCCATCCAAGTTTCAGGGTTAGGAGGCAGGAGCATGAGTGCAGTCTCACAAATGCGATTCAGCTCCCCTCCATCTGCTGAACACTTTCTGCACCCACCCTCTCTAAGCAATTTAAATATTTCACAGGCTAAAATCAGCAATTATCCAATGTTACCACCACCTGGGGTGCCGAGGGAAAGCCCTAGCCGCCCAATGCCACAATCCTGACTCAAAACGCACCCTTCTGCAAGGGCTTCGTCTTTGCTCCTGGGGAAGAAAAGCAGCCAAGGAAGAGGAAGTTCCCTCAGAGAAAAGCTTTTATCTAACCTCAAAGGCAAGATCTTCAGAGAGCAAAGGATTAATGAGCTCATTAGCAAACAAGTTGCATGGTGCTGCAGACAATAGCAATATCCGATTTCAGGCACTGAAACCTTTTGATTCCTCTCTTATTTGTAGGCCAGATCCCTTGAGCTATCTACTTCCAGGACCAAGCTTTAATTGTATGGCTGAAATGCAGGCCTAGTGCATGCAGATGGACTGTAGTTTCAAGAAAGCTGGGCCAGGGAAGATGCAAGTGTCTCAGTGCTGAAAACCCAGGTGAGATGTTGTGACCATCCAGTCCACGCTCTTCTAAAACTCGGGCCAGAGAAGTGTCCTGAATTCATTTCAGCTTGCATTAGAGCAAACTAGTTCGAAAACCAACCCTCTCCATTTTACAGTTTCTATGGGGGTGGAACGACCACAACATTGCAAAGAGATTCCAAAACCTAAATATTCTCCCTATTAAGAATACAGTGCCACATTTCTGGTTGAGTTTATCGTACCTCAGTGTCTGGCCATTGAATCCGCTTATACCATTCTCCGCCAGAATAATGAAATTTAACAGCCTGCTTCTGTGCCTTTACAAGGCACTGTAAGGCTGTCTTAGAATGTCATCAAGAATATCCAAACCCCTCTTTTTTTACTAAGCTGCACAGGTTTGAGCTCATGCAGTCCTCTACTAGAAGGCATTTCCCGATCTGTTAATCATTCCTAGCTCTGCTCTGACAGCCTCTAATTCACCGGCATCCTTCTGCATCAGGAGCCAGCTGAGCACTCCAGGATTTGCACCGATGTCAAAGACAGACATGTGGCAACTACTTTGCAGCTGGATGCAGGCCCATTTTCATGTCCTTCTTTAGCCCTTGTGGCCCTCATGTCACAAAGGCAGCCTGCGATTTTCTAAGCGTCTGCCATGACCCCCATACTTCTGCAAGCTGCTGGGATGAGTTCCCTTTTTCTGCAAACCTACTCTACGCTTTACAGTCTTCAATGGATGATTTGCCATTTAGCTGTATTTAAATGTACCCTGTTTGCTTACCCCACACAGTCAGCCTGTCTAGGTTCCACATGGTTATATCTTTATTTTGCACTCCTATGCATTCGGGGGTATTTTTTACCATCTGTGCTGCTAACAGGCAGTGTGATAGAATATAAAAAGAGTATTAGATATACAGTCCAGGAACTGCAGGGTGGGTGACTACTCTTCAGCTCCTTCCTTCCCTCCCTTTTTTTTCTCTCTGTTGTAGCCGCTGCCATTTTGGCCACGCACAAGGACTGTTACAAAAGAGGACAGTGCATAGTAACACAGATGGAGAAGAGGATGCTTTGCTTTACAGCTCCAGAGACTCTCCTTGGTGCTCGCTCCCACGCAGTCCACGGGAGGCAGTGCATGGACACTGGGATGGCCACCTCACACAGCTGAAGCTTCCTCTTCAGGTGCACTGGAACACATTTTAACCTGGGTAACTGGTTAGCCACAGGAGCTAACCATGTGGGCTCACCACTGCTGTGCTCACCCAGGCTCTTTAGTAAGCCCAAGGCTGCCGTGACTGCTGTGCTAACACCCAGGCCCATCTCTGCAACTGGCATAGCCTCAGTTGTGCGTTATATACTCAAAGGCCATTCTGGATTCTGTAATGCTTTATTTTTTAAGGTATGGAACATGTTGCAGAATTAGAATCTGTAAAGTATACCACAATGTCTTTTCTCATTTGTCTTTTGACTACCAAAGTAATTAATTAGCATCCGCATGAGTGTAAGAACCGTGGAAAGCACAATGAGCTACATGAACTTTCTCAAGTCTGTTCAGCTCCCAGAGAGTTCTCATCAGAATTCACCCAAAATGTCATCCTTGGTTTGCTTCTTTTGGAAACCTATGATTCCTGTGTGTTTAAAATGAGCCTGTGGATGTGCTCTTCATCTGAGCTAATTAAAGCCCGTAGACTAACAGGCACATTTTACTCCTTTTTCTATCAACAAATGCTGGAGAGGCCGTATGTGCAAAGATGTGTGGTAGATCTTGGGGTTATACTATGACAACTTGATTTGTAATAAAATGGATAGATCCAAGCTGGTCCTGTTTATTGCAAAATTGATTTTAAGTGTTGTTTTTTATTTTGATGTTTCAATAATAGCCTAATAATTTTAATTACAGGAAGGGGGAAGGAAGAATATATTACATTCTCATCTTTTAAAATAGTTTCAGTCTTATAAAGCAGTTAATATTGAATAGGCTAATGTTATCATTTGGTTTATTAACTCTGTCCAGCTCTTGATACAGCTTTTTTTATGAAAATCTCTGGGGGTGTTGTGGTTTAACCCCAGCCAGCAACTAAGCACTCTCTGCCTTTTAAATCTCCAGTGACTGGCTAACTAAATCTATGGCTTTGAAAACTCATTCTTTATTCTGTGTAATGGCCTATTAAGCAAATAAAACAAAGGAGAAATCTAGTCTGGAAGGTGTCACTTTATGCCGTATTCTCGTTTTTCATTGTTGTCACTACCTTCATAACATATTAAAGACTGCAATAGTTTGAATGGAAATACATGCAAGGCTATTTTAACAGCCAAACCTGGAATCTTGCACAGACACAAATTTTTTTTTGAGATTTAAGAAAACTGTTTAATTTTTCTTGTGTTTAGATATTGGTTCATCTGTGATCTTCTATTGTTATCTACAATTTGCCCTGTTGGCTGCAACCCCTTTTGAAAACACAAGTGCTGCTCTCTGCTTGGAGCAAAGACTGTTCCCATAGTATATATAAAGACCATATTGGAATGAAATGTCTGCGTAACAAATTAGATCTATAGACAGATGGATAAGACAGGCAAATAGATGAATTGGGTAGAGATCCAGTTCCAGCTGACATATGTTGAATCAATATTAAAATAGCTGTGTTAAACCACAAGGCTTTTACACTGTGTATGTTGACAGGTGTTAATGGGTGGAGAACAAAAGCAAGCTTCTTCCAAAGCAAGGTAATATTTTCAATTACAATCTCAGTACCCCAAACTGGACAACGTTTGCTATTTGAGAACATTCAGTACTGGTGCAGGTTTGCCAGGTTATCCTGTAAATCCAGAGCAAACAGATTATAAACACTGGATGAAGGGAGACTAATGTGAAGAAAATCCCGTTGCTTCTAACACTGAGAGCCACTGCTGTAATAGGGGCAGGCCTTCCCCTTCCCCCGTCTGGGTGGCATGGGAGAGGGGGTGTTGAAAGAGGTATCCCAAGACAGGTTGGGCTGCTTGGCACCAGCTGTTGGAGGGATATGCATTGCCATATAATGACTCCGACACCACTACAAGATTTTACCCATTTGGGGATGTGTCTCATTTAATCAGCAACTCCTACTGCTGCCATATTCATGGCAACAGTGCCCAGAGCCTCTGCTAGGCTGGGGTCCTTTTGCACGAGGCGTTACACAAAGTTGTAGCAAATTACAGTCCCTGGGACTGATGGCCCACTCCTATTGTACTCAAGGGGAATTTTATCTCTGGTGCCAGTAGGAGCAGTAGCATACCTTCCCATACCAACCCATGCATGTTCTTTGTAGTACAGCTCTCAGGTAGTAATGTATTGCCTGAGACTTGATCTCAGTAAGGTAGGAAAAACCGGCGATGAGAAATAATGGGATCAGCGGCTGTGCTAAGGTAAAAAACCAGCTAAGGGGCAGGACAAGAAGCAGTAGGTATTTGAAGATGAGTTTAAACCACTATCAGTACTTCTGCATTTATTTAATAATCCTGTGAGGGGTTTCCATGAGCAAAGACTTGGACCCTCATTGTCACATGTAAAAAACCCCCCACAAACAAACAAACAAACAAAAAAACCAACCAAAAAACCCTAAGAAGCCATGGGTCTTAAGGACCAGTTTTCTGGATTTGGGGAAGAACAAATAAAATTTGTTATCCTTCATCTCAACCACACAAATCCAACACTGGTCAAATTATTTCTCCCTTTCTTCTTCCTCTTGAATGTAAACCAGATATAAAAGCAGAGGCACATTCCTATTTGAGCACTTTGCAAACATCTGGTGGTGATTAGAGGCCTCTGTGTCAGTTAATCCAGCTCATAGCTGGATTAATTCTAAGAAAAATAAATATCTACCATGGCTACTGGACTGTTGAACCCCTGAGGAGCTGGGTAGGAGCAAGGAGGGTTCTTATTAAATTGCCTGTGTTATCAGCTGGCAGTGCCTTACAAAAGGGACAGGCGTCCTGAGTCCCCAGTCCTGGCTGAGTGAGGTGGTTGAAAGTGCCTTGGTCTGGGCTTAAGCTGTCAGCAGGTGTCACGTCAGAGGGTACTTGGTGGTCTGGAAATCACTCCTGCTGTGCACTGTAGCATCAGTGTAGTCCTGCTATGTCCACCCTTGGGCAGAGCCATGAGATCGGTCTGGATCTTTAAAGCAAAAGGGAGATCAGCTCACCACAGGAAGCACAATCATCTCCCATAGGAGAAGTGGATTTCTGAGGCCAGTTGGAGAGAAGCACTATCTGTTTTGAAGGGCCAAGCCTGGAGTGGATGAGCGTGAAGACTAAGCTATGATGAGAGCTAACTACCTACAGCTGCCAGGTTGGAGCCTCTTCCGTGCATTAGACATCTTGGAGCAGAAGGGCTGGTTGAGTTGGACAAAGGTGGCATCTCTGCAGTCAGAAGTTATCAATATTAACTGCTATTTCAGTGGTGCCTGAATACTGCTACAACAGTGGCTCATGACCACCTTCTCATTCTTTGTGAAATTCTGGGATCCTAGAGGATTGCTCAGGTCTGGTTTTATTCTGCCAGGGTAGAATTGGTATAGGGAGGGTCTTGAAAGGCGTCTCTTAGTTTACAATGACAGCCTTAGCCCGTGGAGCAGCCCTTCCTTCAAGGAAGAAGCTTAGAGCTGCTGCAGGCAATGTAAAACCTGCACCTGGCAGAAGATGAAATAATAAGGCAGCTGTGTATTTTTGTGAGGTAGGGGAAAATGTGGAACTGCTGTTGACTTTGCTCAAGTGGCTTATTTGGGTCTTCATCGAGTCAAGAAGATATGGCAAGAGGAAATTCCAGCCGAAAAAACATGAAAACCCTTTTTCAAGGCGTCTTGAGTATGTGACAACCCTATCATGATATTTTTTGGACAATTTCGTATTGGGAAAGCTCTTGAGATACAGTACTGTCAAATGAAGTAGAGCACAGGGAGCAGGTATAACTCTCAGGTATAATCCAAGTATAACAGAGTAGCACACATCCCGGTGTAGGCGACGTTGTACACAGGTATATGCATATCTTCTTATTGTAGCTATTTCCAAAGAGTGGGGTCATGGACCAGCTGGTTAGCTCAAGAGGTGATAATCTTTACATGCTGAGGTAGATAGAAAAGATTGACATATAACCATGTTGATTGGGAAGGGTCTTTGTGCCTTGTAAAATCTAAAATCTCATGTTTCTCACCATCTATTCTAATTTAGCTTTCTATGGAAAGTTTTAACAACATGAGAAGCAATTAGAAGTAAATATGGAGGTTTTCTCCATCTCCTTATGTTTTAAATCCACAGTTGGTCAAGCCCAGCACACTGAATTTGCAATAGGTTTTACTCTTTGCTTTGTACAGTACAACTTCATCTAAAGCCTCATCTAGGGAGAAGGCTAGCAGGAGGAGGCAGCGGAACTGCCATAGCACTGATCCCCATACCCCACTGTGCCCTGCAGGGCGATGAACTGCAGGACAAACCCTGTCACTTCCAGAGTGTTTTCTGGCAATGGAGACAGAGCATCTCTGCTGCAGGAGGGGATGGGGAGCCCTGGGTTGGGGATGGAGGGGTGTGCTGGGTGCAGGGAAAGGGCTGCTGTGAGATGCTGCAGACACAGCCAGGCAGGACAGGACACCACCAGGAGATCTGCCACCCCATCTTCCTTTGCTGCTGAAGGACTCACTAGCTCCACAGTTCATCTTCAGTGGTGTCCAAAGCAATCCTGACCTCGAAAAAAAAAAGAGTATTTTCCTTTCCTTAGTCCAGTGTCCCATCTAGCTAAGTAGACTGGAAAGACGGGCTTGTCTTAATGAATACTGGACTATAATTCTCTCAGAGAAATTATAAGGGTTTATAATGCAAAGGCATATACTTAAGATAACCTTATGAAAACATTTTGATTGCCTTTGCAGTTAGTGTTAACTTTTGAAAACTGCTGATGTTTGAGAAGTTTGATGTTCTTGCCTGCGGCAGGGACACAGCTGAGTGGTTTTGTTTAGGAGAAAGCAAAGGGTGTTTTTGTCGGAAAATGCTGAGTGTTTATACAACAATCAGCCCTGCTCAGATAGCACATCTGTTTTTTCAGAGACTGACAGAATTGCAGTCATAGCAGCAATATTTTGTCCCCAAGAGTCACTTGAAAAGAAAAAAAAAAACAAAAACACAACAAAACCCCCCAAATCTGGTCACTGTCTCCACCTGGAGGGAAAAGGCTGCCTGATATAACCAACTTGTCCCGTAGCACAAGCCCCACTCCTGTCCACAGGACAGGGCAGCCCACTCACAACAGGAGAAGCCTCCAGAACCCCTCCGTGGAGATGTCCCCAGAAGCATGAATAAGACACCAAGTAGAAAACAGGAAATTAAAAATATTTTCCAGGAGCCCCTGGAAAGCCAGGTGCTGTGAGCTGCAGGTGTGGTGTCAGTCATTCTTTTTTCTTGACAGGGTAACATGAGCCTAAGAAAAGCACTACTGCCATTTAAATAACAAGCACAAGTTCAAATTGCTCTGAAGTAGCTCTGGTTTCCAAAGGACTGCAGTAGGAATATAGTTTCTGTATTCCTCAAGAAGTTGTCTTTCCACTTGGTGATAAATTCTTCCTCTATTTCTTTCCTTAACAGTTTCTTTATTCCACTTTTCCCTCTCTTTTTTAGTCTATAGGCTGAGATACCTCTAAGTCACACGGGTGGTCATTATCATTTCCCACCAGAGCACGGTTAGCTCAAGTGAGTCTAAACACAGGGTCCTGCAAGCATGTGCCAAGAGTGTGACCTTCTTGCTGGTGCTGTGGAGACCAAAAGTCCCCACAGAAAGCATCACTAGGCCCACAGACCAATGTTAAATGCTTATTTGCCATCAGGCCACATTTCTCAGTCTGCATGGAAAAGGGTGACTGGGGTCCTGTTTGATCTCCCAGCAGAGGTCTAATCCGGGGAGGATGGAGATCCCTGCTCAGTCGATCAGAACAGCAAGTGCTGAAGGGAGTCAAGCGAATTGAAACGTGCCTAAACTCCCAACCTCACAACGCACAGGGTGCATCCTCCTGTGAGTCACAGTGTTACCCAAGCCTCTCTGACACCACAGGGCCATCCAGACGGTGGAGCAGGGCCCTGCAGTGGACGGCGCATGTTCTGGGTACAGAGCAGCAAAGTCCAGCGGGAGCTGGGTCAGCACTTGGGTGAACTGGGGCTTTTCTGGAAACAGCTTAGAAAAAGATTAATTTTTAATCTGACTCTCAGTCAGTAAGACATGCTCTCCCTAATGAGAAAATGTGACATATCGTAGCACACTCTGTGCACTCTCAGAGGCCCTGGAGACCTTAACGGGGGAAGGCGGCTCTGAAGTGGAACACAAACCTTGCCTTTGGTGGTTTTTTTTTTAACCCCTGTGCTCCTTAGGAGGTGATCTCTCTTTTCCTGAAATGAACATTACTAGAAGCAGGGAGGCAAACTGGGAAGCCAATGGAGCAGGGCAGAGGCCACTGCTTCTGTCTCCCAGGAGGCATTCTACTGTGCAAAACTACGCAAAACCAGTGAATTTTAGCCACCAGTTTGTGAGAGCTTGTCATGCTGGTTTTGAAATGCTGTGAGGCAGGGAGGGCTGGCCACATCTCTGGAGGAAAAGGATGCTCAGTCTCATGGAGGTGCACTGGTGTGCCGTGGCTGGGTGGCCTGGATCTGCAGCGGGAAAGACTCCAGTATCTCACAGCCTGGGATGCAGCTGTGTGCACAGCCCCAGCCTATAATTAAGCAGTGAGCCTTGGTCATCCTCTCTCTGACAGTCACTTAACTATACCTCAGCTCCCTGCTGGATGTGGTGTGTGTCTTGTGGCTCTCAGCCACACTGGGAAGTTGATATGGGGTTTCCAGGGCCATCAATACTGGCTGTGACACACCACGAGTGTCATCTAGATGTCTCCACTGTCAATGGGAGAAGAAAATTAGAACAGAGATGAGATGAAGCAGAGATAATATCTAGGAGGCAACAGCATCTAGACCCCACATGAGGAAGGGTCTTAGTTGTATACTTAGCACCATCCCACATACTTAGCAAGCTGGACATAGACATGCTGGCCCAGAAGTTTCACCATGTGCAAGTCTTGATGTTTTTATGAAGCCAGAATGCGAACCTGCATGATCGTACCCATGTTCGGCATTTCTGTATGAGGAAAGCCCAGGTTCATCTCGGTCTTTGTGGTTTCCGGGGAGTAATGCATTGACCATTACGTCAAAGGATGTCCAAGGTTGCCTGCTGATCTGGCCTGCTTAGCATTTGGGTGAGAGTCACACTTTGAAATGGTTCTGCAATGTGTTCACTCTCACCTGCCAGAGCTGCTCCAGCAAAAGGAGAGGCTCAGTGTTTAGTGAGCAGCAGAGCATGGCTGCCTGAGGAGCTCTGTGCTGTCTTTTGGCAACATAGAGACTTCCTCGGCCACTGCTGCCCCTGAGGCAGTGCCTCAACCTCGCCTCCCTCCAGACTGGGAGCTGCTAGCGTTTCAGACTATTTCAGCGGGACTGCGTCTGTGCAAGGTAGTAATACTTATGTCAATAGCAATGACCTCATCACTTTTCATCTCTTGCAAATGAAGCAGGACAGTATTTGGATGAGAGCCCTCCAAGGATGACTTGCATGTTGCAACTTGTGGAAGCGCTGGCTGACTAAGTAAAGTTTACTTTGGAAGAGCGTGACAGGAGTGTGCTCAAGTGTTGCTGTCTTTGACATGAAGCATGAAAGAGAAGTCCTCACCGCTTATTGCTGCTCCTGAGTGTCTAGTAAAGCTTTTGCATCAGGATCTTAGCTTGGATTTACTGGCTGGATTCCAATTCAGGCAGCTACCATCTACCTCTGCAAAGTTTCCATGCTGTTTCAGTTGGCTACAGAATGATTTTTCATTTCATGTTCAAATCTGATTTAAATAGTTACTTCATACACTTGAACAATTCCTTTATTTCACACCCAGTGGTGGGTGAAAGGATGTTATGTAGCATATACTTGGATGCACTTTAGTGAAAGCTATTACCATCACTACTGGAGCTGCAATGCTGAACAAATCCATGCTGAAGGGAGCAAGCCAGCAACACTGGAAAATGCTTCATGTAAAATGTAGTGTAGGGCTTATAGTGTCCTACTCAATATACCAGCAGCCCATGACAGAAATCTATAGTAACTCCAACACATTATTAATAGTAAATGTTTAGTTCTTGAAAAGGTTATTTGTGCTTATGCTAACCATAAGAAATGAGATCTATCTTTGGTGAAAACAAGTCAGTTTTAAACACACAGCTTAGTCTCTGCAACAGTGGCCAAACCTAGTTCTAGATGCCTGCAGTTTTCTGACACCTTAAGAGGACAGATTCTTCCTCAACCACTTGAATTTCCTCATTTCACCAAGTAAACTTTTTTCTTCTTTTATATTCCAGTTGTTGAAATTCATTTGCCACCCTCTGCTCAAAACTCTATTTATCCTTTTCCTCCCACTTTTCAGAACTGTCATGGTTATCAGCTCAGCAATGTGCAATGTAGATTCTTGAGATCTGATGTCATCTTGCTTGGCATATGTTACACCCTCAAATAAGCTGTTGTGCTGAATAATGTACCATATGTATATCTCCCAGTTCCTCCCAGCATTGTGAAGGCTTATCAGGGCTCTGCTTGTGTGCCACTTAAACCATGGATTTTTTGTCCTTATTATGTAGAGCTTCCAAGTCTGGTGTTACCAACCAAAATAAAATCCTCAGCTTACCCTCTCTTCTCTGTAGAATACTGCTCTGCCTATCAAACCCTGAAAAGTTCTGGGAAAAGCCTACTCCAATGATCTTTTGAAGAAAGAAATTGCTCTTGCTTATATATGCCTACTTATCCTTTAACACTTGAGGTGCTGCTTTGGGTGGGGTTTTTCCTTGCGTGTGGTTTGTGTGCCTGTGGGTTGGGAAGTGGAGTGGAAAGAAAATGCAGCAGTGAATTTCAGCCTTCCACAGGAAATGCAACAGAAAGAGATTAACACCCAAAATGGCCTTCCCATAGGGGTTTGGATGGCAGACTAGGAGGGGGCAGTGCAGAACTAGATCAGGTCACCAGAGACAACGTCGAGCCACTTCCTTGGAGGTTTTCTGGGACTCGGGTGGACACAACCCAGTCCGACTTAGCAACAGTCCTGCTCTGAGTCGGGAGGGATGAGAAACCTCCAGCAGCCCCTTCCAGCCAACACTGTGGTGTTGCTGTGCGCCAGAGTCTAGGAGGCTGCAGACCGTGAGGGGGGAAGGAGCAGAGAGTGACCCAGGATGGCCAGAGCAGGTAGGGTGGTATCACAGTGCTCCTGCTCCAGCTGCAGGCCATGCATGAGCCTTGGGTTTCCTTGAAATGACCCTGCAGGGAATGGTTCCCACCTGGAGACAACAGAGCAGGCAGCCACTCCTCCCCAGGACCCCTTCCTCCCTTTCCCCAGGGGCTTGGGCATCCTGTCACAGACATCTGCCTGCAACCAGCCCTGAGCGGGACTGCCTTGCCCCCTGCACAGCACGCTCCCCACCAGCCGTGGGCACGTCTGGGCGCTGAGGCAGCAGCCATGGCACTGCTCACGCCGTGAGCCGTGAGCTCACTGCTCACTGGACACACGCCTGAGCACTGGACACCTTTTCTGCCTTCTGAAAGGGCTGTACAACGAGCAGACACAGCATGCCTGTATGGTGCAAGGGGCTGAAAGTGGTGCCACAGCACACCAAGTGCCTGCTCAGATGAAGACTTTCATTTTAACTGATGAGGTCTCTAAAACATCCCATTTTCAGAGAAACTTCTAAAATGTCTTTTCTTGGAGGAACACAAAAATAAGTGCATGTAAAGTACTGCTGTCTAATTGTTACTCATGAACAGAAGCATCAGCTCCAATGACCCACCTTTGTTTTTTGACTTTAATGCTTTTTGCATAGATACATATGATTGCATACTGGCGTCATGTGTATAAATCTTTTAAAGACTTTGAAGCCATTAAAGGAAACTGGAGTCTGATCACCATTGTGGTATCTGCTTCACAGTTAGCAAAACATTCTGTTTTTCCTGGATCCCATTTGCACCCTGGGAAAACACTAGGAACAGATGGTTTACTATCCAAGTTTTACAAGCGGTTCAAACGGGAGTAGGCACCCTGCATGCTGCAAATGTTTATAGAGGTTAAGCATAATCAGTTCCTGCTAGTCCCTGCCAACTGCATTAATTAAGTGAGTGGTGAGTATGGGGAAAAAGCCTAAGGAAACACAGTTTTATGAATGTATTACATTATTCTACATAGTATTTAAGATCACAACTAAAGAGTTGACATAGATGAAAGAGTCCGATGTCTAGAGCAGAGACTTTAATTTTCATGTTAGGTTATTTACCAATACCAGTGACTGGCAAAATAAATCTTTAGTTTAATTTCACCCTGCAGATGGGAAAGGCTCTTACAACAGTTGCTGGAGTGCTTTTTTGTTAATGCTGATCTATTAGCATAGAGAGAGAAGTAATGGGAAGATTTTTTATGCATAGTGGTTCTTTGGGGCAACTGAAAAGGTATCTTTGATGTTCTTGCTTTTGGTCAACAGCAGTTAAACGTTGTATGTCTCCTCTTTCTTTCTTTGAGCAAGACAGTGTGAGAGAGATGCTGGTCAAGATTTACAAAACTGGAATTGATAAGGAAACCCAGGACACATCTTCTTTCACTACATCTGAAGTGCAAGAAGGTCTGTCTTTGTTCTATGATTTCTAGGCGTATTTGATTTCTAGGTGTATTTTTCAAGTTCAGCAAGAGCCCTACATCAGCAGATATTAACAGACAGTAGAAAATACAGTCTAATAGTTTTCTTTCTTGCTTATCTAAAGTGAAAGGCCTAATGAGTAGCTCACTCTCCCTTGCAGGTGAAATATTTTCATGGCTTCCTCTTGATACCTGAAAATGTGGAAGAGCTTCATTATGCTGTTGAAATCAGCATATTGACTCACTTAAAAGCCCAAACAGATCTGCTCAGAAATCACTATGACTCATGAAATATAAGATACAGGTTCTATTTCATTAGCCTGTAGGAATATTGACCTGGAAGAAAAGATTTTGTGTTAAATAAATGCCACTAGCAAAGAACATCCATCCTACAAATGGGGTTTTAAATTTGGAATTTGGAGAGAAATGGTGTAATGGGCTCTAGGTTGCAAACAGGCTTTGTTACACAACCTGAACACTGCCTTTTTTAAATGAAGCCACACGTGTTAGTAGCTATAAAATGTCCTATGGATGGTATACTCGTTGTTTATAGGGTTAGTGATTCAGGAGAAAAAAAGTAATTTTTCCAAGTCAGTACGGAAATAATGTGACACTCTGGTTTACTTTTAGGACACAAAACCTGGGGCCTGATCAGCTCACCTCATTTACATACAATAGATCTTTGTTTAATAAGTATTGAATTTTAACATGACTGAGAACTTGTCTTCTGGAATCTGAACAGAATCAAAGTGCATTTACTGGTTGTATTGTGACAGCCAGCATTTCGTTTCCTGGGAAAATCTGCAGTCGTTCTGCTCAAGGCTTGCCGAGAACTGGGACTAGTTGTTGTGACAAGGCATCATCAGGTTTGGCACTTCCACAGCAACTGCAGTTCTGCTCTTCTTTACAAAGCCTTAAATACTTTAAAATACCTTCTAGAAAAAAACACAGCCCTGCCTCATATGGTTGACTCCTCAGGAAGACAGTTGCAACTATATTCAGTTTTCGATGAAGGAAGAGGTTTGGAAAGGTAGGAAAATAAAATTTACTCATGCTCTAACACAACTGATTTTATTCACAGAAATTCAAAGGACAAGTATTAAGTCATTATGAACTAACAAGATAAATGCTTCTGTCAAGAAATAATCCTTTTGTTTCTCTTTCTGAATCATTTTGTCAAATGCCCCAGGTAATTCTTACCATTAAATGTTCTGGGGTAAAATAATTACTGTTAGTTCAACAAACAGCGAACATCTGGTTTAGAATATCTACCTGATTGCTCTTTTGAGAAATTGACCAAAATTTCAACTCTCCAGTACTCTGAGTGCCTTCGTCTTGTTCCAAAGTATTTAAAAAAGAATACACTTTTATCATGAAGTGCCATTGCACACCTTGGAAAAGTCAGGGGTAGCGTTACAGACTCCTCTGACTCTAGGCGATGGACGTGCTACCAGGTCCTCATGCAGAATCCTTTCTCTGTATTTGTGGACATGGTGCTTGCTGCTCCAAGTCATTCTTTGATGCCAGGCTCCCAGTACGGTAGTCTTCTTCAGCTCTTGTTTTGTAATTTTTGTGGAGTGATACCGTAGGCTGTAAAACAACTTCTTTGCTTTCACCATAGGTGGATGGATGGGTGGGTGGATGGATGGATGCATGGATGGATGGATGGATGGATGGATAAAGTGATCCATCGGCAGCTGGGCCCTCCAAGGGCACCTTGGGGGTCAGTGTCCAGAGGTGATGCAGCTGCACATCAAGCTGGGAGGTCAACCCAGAGGTCAACCTTTGGAAAACCTTATCACATAGCCCAGCCTACAGTTCTGTGGCTCAAATAGACATAACTAAGCACTAAAGACTCTTCTTTGTCTTGCCTCAGTGTAGAAGCGCATTAGTGAGGAGATACTAAAACACAATTAAAAGCAAGGTAGGTAAGTCCTAAGTGCATATGGTTTTGTAAAGATACTATCATATGCTGCAGGTCCAAGAAATAATATTGCCCTTTTCAAAAAACTTTCCTCAAGGTTTGTGCCTGACCAGTGATGCCAGAACTCATGTCATTTTGTTCTGAGAGTTAAACAAGAGAAGTGCACCAATTTCTTTGCAAAAATGCTTAGTTCACTATATCCTCATCCATATGGTAAAGGAGAGCCTAGGAGAATATCCTGTTCTCTTTCCGATAGGCAACACCTCATCAGGCGCTGTGGGGTACTTTCCTGTGATATACATACTTGAAGTTACCAGTGACTTCTTGCAGAATTCAGCCACCGAGTAATTGGGAAGGTCCTGAAAAAGGATGAAGAGCAGAGGAGCACAAGGAGTGCAACTGCTTATGCCAGGTGAAGCTATCACTTCTGTTCAGTGGTGATGTTTGACCTGTGACAGCACCAGCGCCTTCTGCAAAAGTGCAACAGGAAAACATTAGTTTTGTAAAAGCATGGGAGGGGAGAAAGTGGGGGCAAGTTAATGTATCTGCCATCAGATGTAGTCAGAAGAAACAAGTAGGTAAATTAAATGCATTACACCATTTAAGAACGACCCTATATCAATTCTTTCCAGGGTGTGTCACCTTCATATGCTGAATTACCTAATTTTTTGTAGGAATTATCTCAAACCAAGCCCCAGGGAGACATCTGGTAAATGTACACCTGAGGAAAGTATTACTAAAGCTGAAAACACACAAGAAGGTAATTAAAACCTCAGACCACACTGGACTGACTGAAAGAAAATGCAAAGGATATCATAATTTCTAAGAACTAGCAGCTAATAGCTTAATGAAAATCAGATGGTTAGCATCCTGTGGGTAACTTCCAGGAGCGTAGCCTATATCATGTCATTCCAATGGTCTTTGGAACAAATACGGTCTGGTTTTGTTCTGCACCGTTCCCCTTGTGGTAATACACAATTTCAATAATGCTTTAACAGAGCAGCAGATGCAGTGGAACAATGCAGGCTCTAAGGCTGTCGAAAAACCTTCATATAGCCTGACAATTCAGAGAGCGGATGTCATTCTACCACTTACTGTTTCTTTCTCCAGGTGTACCTCTTCTGACACAGGAGATAAGATACTTCCCTCCATGCCAGTGGACAATTTTCTTACACAAATGGTGAACAAAACACCTTTCCAAACTGATTTTCCTTTTATGCCAGACTTTGCCAGCCACAAGAAACCTACAGGCATGCAAGAATTTTGGGTGCCAGAACTGTGAGTTAAAAACTTGTGAGTGGAAAACACAGTCTTACGCAGATGCAGGCAGGACTTTTCTACAAACACGTGCCCTTACTGTGAAGGAGGTAAGGAAATCTTCCTTTACTCTGCCAGATAAAACAGCAAATTCATACTCTGCAAAGGTTTTCCAGACTACAAATCACTTTGGAAATTTGGCATGTGCTTTAACCCAGCTCTGGAAACCAGCCCCTCGTATTTCTCAGGAACACCCACCTCTCCCACAACCAGATGAATCACCCAGCATCCCGGATCCTCCTTCCAGGAATCTGGCCCACTCAGAAACACAGTAAAGAAGCACTGGTAATACAGTCAGTGCAGAGGACTGACACCATCTTGATAAAAGGGAAAATACAGTGGGAAAATACCCTTAACAAAGTCTACAATGACCATTAAACAAAAGGCCCTAGGATTGCCATGGACTCCTCTTCAACTGTTTTCCGTTATGAACTATACATGTTAGTAAAAGAGATTTTTGCCCCCACTTTTCTGCCACTAATACCCCAGCTTCTCTCATTTAAGCTGTGCATCAGTCAGGCTTGGTTCAGAGTCAGCACTTGTCGTGGCTATGGGTGAATTTCTGGTGCCCAAAGACAAAGAGAGGGCATCCACATTTGTCTCCTACTGACAACTGGTCATTAAACCCCAGGGCAAAAGTTGGAAAAGCAGTGATGGGAGCATCCTGTATTGGAACTTCCCAAACCGAACCCGACAAGCAATCACACGGGGAGCTGGCAGCTTTAGGTTCAGTCTTCCTCAGGCTGGTGAGACGGCAGGAGAGCAAACTGGCACAATGCTAACGTCAACGCATGCCAACATAAGTCAGGGGCCTTCTACACCAAATTGACCTAAGCGTACCTAAGTGTGACCTGAGGCTGACCTGAGAGAAAGTTGAGCTGGTAATAATAGGAGAAATGTGGGTAATCCCCTACACTTCCCACTGTCTTTCACTGGGGGACTGTAATCCCAGCTGACCTCATTCTCCCTGGACTCTTTGGTGGCATTTGATGTCTACCGGACAGGGCCGCAAGCAGCACAGAGCCCCTGGAGATTGCTCTCATGACATGCCCGTTGCTGGAGGTGGTATCTAGCAGGTACTGTGCCTCCCACAAAATGTTCTTTAGGGAAAAAAAAAAGTAATCATCCTGCCTACTTCAGTCCTTCTGAGCACGTCACTCCGTTGCTATGTTCTCCACACTGAGTGCCACCGATTGCCAACACCATTTCAACACTTCGTCTTCCCTCTGCGAAAACAGCTACCTGGCTCAGCTAAAATAAGAAGACCAGATAAACAGAATAATCCTTGTGAGCTGCTAAGGAAGCGGATAGAACAGATGGGAAACTGCTTTCTTACCCCATGGAAGTCAGGGGGATTTCTGAGTTTTTCATATCCTGCACTGAGGAAACAGGACCTTTCAAGATTTTTTGACAAAAAGAAAGTATCCCTGCTCACTGCAGAAAAGCTACTAAGCCACTGGTTCGGACACTTGCCTAGAGCTGTGGAGCAGCCAAAATGAGTTCTCACTTTCCTTAATTCAGAGCAGAGAGCTGAAATCCCTCTCCCACGTAATCACAGATCATCAGCTACTCCAGGGGAATTTGTGCCTGTTCCGTATCCATCAGTTCCCTTCCCCCCGCTTCAAATTCCTATCTGGGTGTGAGCAATCTTTCCTGTCCAAAACAGTACATTTTTTATAGAACATATAGGTTTCAAAAATTTGCGTTTTCCAACAGCAACAGTTTCAGCAGAACACGTGTTGCTGGCTGTGGAGGTGCTGCAGCCCTTCCTTTTCCCCATGGCTGCTGCTGAGCAGTGGAACATGCTACTGAAGGAATTTCTAGAGATGCCTCTCACTGTGGTCACAACTAAGAACAAAACTCTCTGGGAAATCCTGACCTGAACCTATGCAGCCCAGTTTAACCAAATATTGGTCTTGCCTTTTAAGAGTGAGAAGAAAAGCTTTCTCCTTTTTCTTTTTCTTTTTTTTTCCCCTTTTTTTTTCCCTTTTTTTATGTGCTTTTAATAGTTCTCAGAACACAAAGACACCCCATAGCTGGATCCCACATGAAAACCTAGAAACTTTCCTGTTGGCATCCAACTTTTTAATGCTATGGCATTCAAGTGTAAAAGTTAAACAGAAGTTGAAAGAACTGATTGCAGGAATGGAAAAACATTGGAGAAGGAGGCTTAAGATTCAAAATAAAAACAACAAAAATACATGGGGAAAAGAAAATCAGCCACATTTGTTTGAAATAATTACCTAAATAAGCAATAATCGTAAGAACATGGGTAGGCGATAACAGCTATGTGGAAGTCAACAGAGTGTGATGCATCAAAGGTAAGAGGGCGGGCATGGGGACACTGAAGCACAGTAAGGACAACAGCCTGCTCCTCAAATAGTGAAGGGTAGCTCCCAACACAGCCATTATTACACACAGTTAACTGTTGTGTCAGCAGTTAATCACCTGGCAGCAACTGATAAGTGATCGTTCACCACAGCAAATGACAATACGAGGGAAGCTGGACTGCCACCTCCATCACCAGAGGGTTGCCTTGGGTAAGTGGCAGCTTAGCGGAGACTCGCAGTTCCTCACGTGTGCTCTCCCTCTCTCACCTCTGCGCTCTTGGAAACAAAAACCGTGAGGTGTTGGTGTGAACTGGCAGGCTGCCTAGCCACCCTTGTCAAAACGGCTTGGCAAATTCAAGCTAAGCAGCGGATGCTTACACAGGGACCGCTTCTACTTAATGAGCCCGCTTGGTACCCGAGGCATGCAATCTCGCTGCGCTCCTGGTTTAACTGAAGGACCGGGAACATTCTGTATTTTGATAACAGTAAATCACCAACAGACCCCACATGCAACACTTCAACATTGTAAAAATTTGGAACATTGACATTCATGATGAAAAGAGCCCCATGCGGTTTTAATGAGGGAATGAGCAAAAGGGAGCTGAACAGTGCTGAGGGACAGCCTGGCGCCATAGGCTGATTTACTGCAAGATCTTACTTGCTGTGGAACTAAAGCTGTCCCATCATTGATTGCTAGTGTCACCTTAGCTTTTAACAGAACTCACAAATCCTTGCTCGCTCAGTCTTGCACTGAGACAGACTGACCTAGCACATTACAAGGAATTTCTTTCTTAATTTTTCAAAACCTGCAGCAAGCCATTGGATTTCCCCCACCTTTTGCCCACACAGGCAGTAGGTCACAGCCAGTGAAGCCGAGACCTTCACAGTCCCAAGTACTATGACACTGATAAATCTCTCAGACAAGAGGTCAGTGCAGGTGAAAGAGATGCCCCGATACCTTTCCCTTGCTAGCCTCTTCTTTCCGTCTGCTTCCCAGCTTCTTATTACAACCTGATCTGACTTCACTTGGGACATGGGATCTATTCCTTGGGAGCTTTGCTCCAGGCCGAAACAGCAGACCAGTGTGGTACAGGGAACAATGGACCTCCTTTTTCCTTCCTTTGCTTTAACACATCCCTGAGGTGGTGCAAAAACTCACCTGCCTTCCTGGCAGCTCCCTCTGATACAGACCTCTGCTTCAGCGTGGGCTGCCCCTGGCCCTCCCCGCTGCTGGGCAGGTCTCCCAGTGCAAGGAGGAGACCAGGATAGTGGGGCTTGGCTTCTGGCCTGCTGCCCAGACCAAGGAGACAAGGAAATACAAGAGCATTAAGCCCCACATCATCATCATTCCTGCACTGCTCTCACATCGGCTAAAATGCCTGGACCAGCCGGGTGGAGGACCAGCCTAACTCCATCGACAGACTTAGAGCTGAATGAGGTGGTGGCCGGATGCCAAGCGGAAAGCCCCGGCTGTGTGCTTTGGTGTTGGACCAGCTGAACCCTCTGCGCGGCTCTTGGATACACCTGCTGCGCTGAAGGGCCTGGTGCTGCATCAGTGCTCTCCCAAGGGCATCAAAATCCATCACCTCACTGGCAGTGGTTAAGCACCAAGCAGGATTATGGAGCATTTTGCCCAGTCAGGCTAACCATTAACAGCGGACTAAAATGATTTGTGAAACTGGACATTTGTACTGTGGAACAGTACAATTTTTTATGCAGTGTCCTGTCAACACAGTCTTTAAGTATGTTAGGGATTGGGCAACTTGTTACCAACAGCACAGAGCAGCCAGATTTGAGCTACAGCGTAGTTTGTCAGGCTAATGTAAAAAGCTGGTCTGCCTTTCTGTTTGAAAAAAAGAAGCAAAAAAAAAAAAAAAAAAAAAGCGCTATTAATGGTTCCTACTGCAATGCCAAGAATGACACCAAGTAAGAGAGGAAACCTACTCGAGTGAGTCTGGAAACCATTTTAACCTGGAATCAAATACAATTGGGTGTTTTTCTTAATGGAGTGCTAAGCTACATTAGCAAAACTGATGTGACTTTGCCAATGTGTAATCGTATATAAAAGCCTAATGTAACAACATTTTCAGAGCGGGGAAAAGACATTTTTAAAGCTATCTTGGAAATGTTAAACAGACCACATTTGTAGCAATTCATTCCTAACATTCTTCATCTTGTTTCTTCTGGAATATACATGTTCCTGCAACCAGCTGACAGAAAGACATAGAATAGGCCTAAAAGAACCTACAGATACGCTTTCACCGCAAGATTGCCTGGGAGCAGGGTTGTTCAATTTGCAACCTGTCGGAGTGGTTCATCCCGCTTACAATCGGCAGCCTCCTCTGCAGCGGACATCGTGGTGGGTTGGATGAGCTGCTCTAGAGGTAACAGTCTGTTCCCAGCCACCACCTTCCAAGGGGAGGGCAGGGAGGAGGAGGCCCACCATCCGCCCTGCTTAGCAGCAGAACAGCGGCAACCCAGGGGTGTATCCTGCACTTACGTCTTGCAGGCACATGCGCAACAAGCCCAGCGTTTCCAGACTGCTCTGTGCGGGAAGCAGGTTGCACACAACCGTCTCATGGCCCCACCGCTGCTGCTTGGCCAGAAGGGCTGACCCCTCGTCTTTGCGGACCACCTGCAATCTCAGGCGCTGGAGGAGAAGCCAATCGCCGCGGCAGGTTTTAACTCTACAGCTGAGGTAGGGAGCTAAGGATGCCTTTACATTCAGCGGGCAGGCACGTTTTCAGGAGTCGACTCACTTCGCTATTTTAGACATCTACTTCAAGGAGATGAATTGCACCTAGATCCCATCTTCCTCCACTAGCCACAGCAGGAGCTTTGACTATCTCAGATGCAGATAGCTACAATTACTCAAACTGATTCCACCCTGAACATTGTTAACTCCCTAGCTTCAAAACTCAGGCACACAAAATATGTGAGTAAACTAATGGGCAAGTCCGAGTTGCCAGGCCAGAGATGACACTTTCCACGCAAAGGAGTTTGGTTTTGAATTCACCTTGGATGAAAAGTCAAAAAAAAAAAGGAAGAAAGCGCATGGTTGTGCAACCTCACTGGTTGTCTGGGATGGTGTGCGCTACTGCAGGCAACGTTTGCTGTGATCTCTCGCTCTGTTGGCCTCTGTCATCCAGCGAATGAAGTCACTCGGGCATTGGCTTGTCAGTTTTGCTGTCGCACAGCCCAAGGCTCACATTTAGTAAGAATGGAAAACCTGTGCTTCCCCGTTCCCCCCTTCCCAAAAGCAGCTGTGGTGAAAGAAAGGACTAGTACTGAAAAGCTGCGATTAAAATGTAAAATCTGACCTCATGGATATGCTAAGTTGTTCCAATCTCTTGGTCTTGCAGTCAGCAGTTCTTCTTTTTTTCTTTTTTCTTTTTTAAATTTATTGTTTTATGTGGACAAGATAAATCTTTTCACAAGGAAAAAAAAAAAGTTCAAAAAACTTGCCATAATTTCCATAAAAAACACTACCAAAACTCCACTAAAAATCCAAAATTTTAATCTTGGAACAATGACGTTTTTACAAAGAGATTTTAAAGATTGAGTGTACATATTCACAAAAGCAACAAACTAAGGCATATTCTCCGTAGCCATGTTTATAAATTAAAGACTTTAAAAAGCCATGTGACTTGACCTCATTTAAACCTTGTAAAGATACAGGCAGTAAAAATTTTAAAAGCTTGACTTACTTTTACATGTAGTAGACTGTCAGTTCATACAATTATCATGAGTATGAGCTAGATTAATTTCAAATCACTGAAATAAATACTCTAGTAAGAGCATGAAACTTAAACATTATTTTAAAGTGCTCATTAGAAACCAAACATTTCAGTTATAACTACGAAATGTTAAAGATATTACATTCCTTACGTATCGAGTCTGAAAGTACAGTATGTACACAATCTACAGTCTTGTCTTTATAAATAGGAAATAATTTATTTATATATCTCAAACATGACTAGTAGTTGAAGGGAAGCTGAAAGACTGTTTTGATTTGGCCAGAAAAAGGAAAAAAAAAACCAGAACAGTCATCCCATACATACAGCTATCAGAATTCTGTATCCCAACCGCTGCCATTTTGGCCAATCTCCTTGACTAATTCTCTTTACACCCACTCACGAAACACTTGCCGGTCTACTGCCAGTAGAGAATTACAGCATCTCTTCTAACAGAATTGCTTGGGTCTCTAGAACTGGGCAAGGCTGCTTGAGAGAAAATGTAATGAGACTTAAGTCCCTTAATTAAACAGAAGAAATATGCGCTGCAATGTATTACAGTTTGCAGAGATAAAAGAACTCTGAACTAGACTGTGAAACAATAAAAATTTGGACGGTTTTTATTTTAGTTTTTGAATGAACTGTAGTGCTTATAAAAAAATAAGACAAAACTAATTCAAAGGCATCTGTGACAAATTTAAAAGCCTACATCAGTTTTCTTATAAATCCCTAACCAGCTTCTTTCATTCCAGAGTTGCAGTGTGTTTGGTAGTCAAGTCTCTTGTCTGATAGGAGCTAATCAAATCTCTCCATCTCACTACCAGTCCTCTGCGATTTTGACTTTACAATTTTGCAGCATGTAGTATTACGCTGTGCACAGGTTAAGCTTGTTTCACACTAATACCAGGTACCTGTGAAATGTTACTTTTGTACCTCATTGTACTCCCCACAGCACACACACTTTTCAATAAACCCCCTCAAAGTACAACATGACAAGTTTTAAAAAATACAATCAATCTTAAAACACAAGACCCAAGTGCGTTCATGAAAGTCAAATAAAAAAATATTTAACTTCCTCTCATTGCTTTTCATTTCTCAGCTGCCATGAAGGGCAACATTCTATTTTTTTCCCCAGTCTTTTCACCGATTTTGCAACTGGACTTTGTAATTTTCAGACAAATATAACAGTATACCCACTCACATATAGTAACATGATTACAGTAAAACCAAAAGTCACAAAATAAAATAATGGTGAACATTCTATAAGCAGAATTTTAACTTTTGGTCAACATTTCTGCTAGGCTAACGGCAAAAATAGGCTGTACAAAATCACTTTAACATCTGCAGGAATAAGCCTCTTGTTTTCTTTAGCCTCAGCTTAGTGTGTGGTCAGCCTGAACTACGCAATTTCTTAAAAGAACAGGTAGACAGGAGATTGTAAAGCTATATTTCTTCCCTACTTGTACCCATTAGCAGATATCCCCTTGCAAAACAACATTCATGTGAAAAAATTTACTGTGGCACTCGGAAGAGTTGAAGGCAAACACGTGTGTACGGGCAGCAAAAGCTGTCAAGGTGACAAACGATTCAATGGGCTGCTTTCTTCTCCACCTGCAGCAAGCTTGAGGGTTGTTAGCTTTCGAGGGGGATGCTGAGGACTCTTACGAAGGTTGTCGTCCATCTGCAGAGAAATAATGAGAGCCGGATCTGGCAAACAGTAGAATATAGATTATACAATTAGTCAGGGCTGCAATCATTAACACTGGTTTGGGGTATTTTTTACTCTGTTATTTCAGGCCCAGCCAAAACTGATGCCTTGGTTCCTTTCCACTCCCAAATATATGCTTAGGTTAGAGCTGCTATTCATTCCATTAGCATATGGTGCATCAAACCCAGGGCAAATAGGTGTGCTTCTGCTCAAAGCATTTCATCAAGACTACTGAAGAAAGCAACATTGCTACCTTCTTCTAAGGGGTCAAAGTTTCAATTTTGTGCAATAGCCAAATGCTGCTAGAAAGCAGATCAAAAGTTAAACTGCTAACATCAATGGATACTTTTGCATGTTCAGCACCTTGCAAGAACAATTCTTTTTCAAATTAGAAATGGTCTGGAGGCACTGGGTGAATTTAGATTAGTTAAAGATTTCAAAAAGTATTTAAAAAAGAACTTGTGATAAGACCTTTTCAAAGACAGGTTAAAATCAATGATCTCTGAATATAAAGATTTGCATTTTCATAGGAAATCAACCTGATGCCCTGTGCATAATGTGGCATCAAAAAGAGTCTAATTACTACAGAATAAACAGAATCAGAGCAGACAGCACAGGGGAGATCTCCAGAGGTTGTCTAGTTCATCCCATTTCCTTGAGGTAGGATCAGCTTTACCCAAATCATGCCTGACAAATGGCTATGTAACCCATTCGTTATAACTTCCACAGCCACGCTTCAATACCACAAAGAAGAGATACAATCAATACCTAGTGCTACAGAAACTGATCACAGTTAATGATCTATTTCATACACTGATCTTTTTCAGGAAGAAATGTCTTCTGTCCTTCTAGTTAAAGTGTTCTGCCTACATCAGAAGACTAATTCTTCACAAATATTTTTCACATAAATTGTATAGCTTTTGATAGGTGCTGAGTGACAGCCTTAGAAACAAAGAATATAAAGACATAAAAGCTAGATGTAGAACAAGGAGGAGAAGGAGTGACTGTAGGTTAGTGACTACAGCATTCAGCTGGGAGCAAGGAGAGCTGGCGACGGGTAGTAACTTGCAGGACCATTTCTGAGTTTTGATCAATACATTTGCCTCTTCCTCTGCTGGAATGTACACTTGCGGAAAGACACCCTTCTTTTCTTGACAAGCACACTTGCAAGACAATGTTCTTTTGATGGTAATAAAAATACTTTTTAAGTACAAGGCTTCATTAACTATTCCTTTCAAATGACATAATATTCTTCCTGTCTCTCTACACAAAGTAACTAACTAGAAAAGAAGCAATTAAAATAAAATGTCTGTTGTACAATTGCAGTTGCCATGCGAGAATATCTGTGAACAAGTAACCGCAGTGAAGCAGGAAAATTAGAGACTGAAGCAAAAGTAACCTTTTCAATCAAGTTGGATTCCTTATTTACAAGCTGTGTGAGTTTCTGCAGATTAGCATCTGCTGTATCCTGTCCAGCCGGAGAATGGCCTGGAGAGTGAAGGTAGAAAGATGAAGAGTGAAAAGGTATTTACAAAAGCTTTTAAACCCTTAAAAAATAAACACACACTGGCGAGAGAGTTCATGCAGTATTTTTATCCTAAGAAGAATTTAAGTGGAAAAGCCATTCCATGTGAGAAAAATGGAAGTGCTAAGCATGAGCCATATCATAGATACAGGTGCATTTTGCCAATGCTTGACAGAGTCTAAAACCGAATATTAACCCTTGCTTTTAACTTTGGAAGTTTCTTTACTTCATTTCCCCACAGAATCTCTAGCATAAACTACACAAAATCTAATGCTGCCTTGGGTCATAGATGGAATCCTGGAGTCCTAATCCAAACAAGGCTATACAAGGGGAAAAGAAATACAACTTACCTGAGACAGTTAACCTGAAGTAGCAAGTTAAAATATCATCACAGAATCGACAGAGATTGGGAAGCTGTTTCAAATGCTCTTGTAATTGTACTCTGGGGAAGCACACTTTATAAATCGGTGCAAGGAAACCAAACACAAAGGCATCCAAGGTGGTAGGCCTGAAAAGAGTGACAAAACAAAACCAAAACCCAAAGTGACTGAGGTAAGACATTAAGACCTCTGCAACATAACCATTTTCTGTGTATGTCAAACACAACTCAGGACAGAACATAGTCAGCTCTTCTGGCATTCCAGCTTTTCATACCAATCTGGTAAAAGTTTTGTACAGACTATCTACTGATTTCAGCACCTCTAAACTGGAGACATGCTGGCAAGCTGAAACAGTAACTAAGAGCATGAAAATCCAGTCATGCTGTCACATACACTGATAAACAAGCCACTCTAAACCACAATTCTGGCACAACAAAAGACAAGCTGTATGCCAGGGGACCAGGATCCTCTCTCATGCAGTGGTCCGACTTCAGTGGCTGAAGGAAAAGATCATCTCTTTTAGGACCTGTTGGCACTATGCTGTTGGCAATATCTGCTTCCTGCTCTGTGCACATACCACAGGAAGAGGAGTGTTCCCAGACCTACACCCTCCTCCCATGAAGGTAGTGGTAACACCTCAGACTAAATTTTTTCTACATACATTTTTTTCTACATACAAGCACAGGAGGTGACATTCAGTGGCTAGAAAAGCATTCTCTAGCACTACACTAACTCATCAAGCACCCCACATTTTCTTAGCAGCTGTGGGCAGCACCTGCCTCTCTGTGAAAAAATGCATGGTAAGAGAGAGACCACATTGCCTTAGTCCAAAGATCTTGTTTGTGCCCTGTTTGCTCATTCAGATTTATCTGAAAAGCAGAGTGTGAGACATGAAAATACTGTGCAACACTTTTAACATTCTGGCAGGTTTAAAAAAGAAAAAAGTTTGTGTTCACAGAGTCATGTGGTACCTGTTCTATTAGTCATTAAAAAAAAAAAAAAATTACACTCACGTATGTCCAAAGAAAAACTGAGATGTTCCCAATCTCTTCGACAGGAGATTTAGGCACTCCTTGGCATCCCTGTATATCTGATGAGACACAAGACTGTCTAAGAGCCCTAGGTGTGGCAAGGCTGATATACACAGCATCGTTCATCATTTGACACTGTGCTAGGCTGTTTCAGTTCTGGTCTTTGACAGCAGCAACTTACAAATTCTTTACTATACAACATATACCTGTGCTTCCACTTCAGTGAGACTGTAAGGTGGAGGTCCTCCCCTGGTCAGCAAGATCCTGTTCAGTGCTTCCCTGGACATCTTTCCAGGCAGATACAAACTCAGGGGGAAGGGAATCCTTGAGGCAAACCATGGCTTTGTCACGCTGCAGTAATTTTCAGCCTCAACCCAGAAAGTGTGCAGCTGTATCAACACAAGGAAAAATATGACTAGAATTTGAGTAAGGATAGTAGACATCTCTTAAAAGTTTTAGGTGTAAGATCTCTATCAGAGAAGCAGAAGCACCAGGAATTACTATAATTTAAGGCAATGAGGCTCCAGAAAGGATTATACTAATCCTTTGAGTGTATGAGTCTATAATTAAGGCAACAGCTACCTCCCACCTAAAGAAAAACAACAAAGATATTACACAGACCTATACACACGTGCATAAAATTGCATACACACTCATGTTTATGTATATATATATACACACACTCATACACACACACTGTACACAGAAAACATATTACAAAAAAACCACAGGCGCACAGGATCAGGTTTGAACTTTCTAGAATTTTTTTGTGAAATTTTACATAAATCTTAAAATAAAATATATTATGAAATGATGAATGCAAAACCTTGCGGGTCAGCTGACAAGGCTAGCCTATGATATCATCTGGTCATATTTTTTCCTGTACAACTGAAGTGAAAGTCATTTGAGAGATCCAATGTCTGGGGATTTTTATAGCTCTACTGTACTTACACTAAATTAGCGAGGGCATGTGGCTACATGTTATTTAGAACTGAAAAATGAAACTACAGATAGGTATTTTAATTTCTCAAAAGTTACAACCAAACAGTTCAAAAGGCTTCTACAGTTGTGCACCACATATCTGGCATACCACATCTCACTCAAAGCTTTTTCAAAAAAGTCAAATGAAACAAAAAGCGGCCACAATATGTTCAAGTCAGGTCTATGGCTAAGCAACTTTAAAGTCCCTCCCATTGAGCACCTCCTGTAGCATTCACTGCCAAAAATTATGACCATTATGAAGTACTTCTCAATATTTACCAGAGCAGGAAGCAGTTTCTCTTCAAGCAGTGCAATATATGCCAGTGTATCAGCTCCTTGTTTTGCAGACAATTCATAATCAGCGTTATATTTCTATGAATCAAAAAAAAATAAAATACAAACTACAAATAGCATTACACAGAACTTTCCAAAAAGATGTCCAATGCAACCTGAAGTTGCTTCAAACCTAACAGCTATCAAGTTAGTAAATATAACAGCATTTCTGGGGACAGAAAGCATGCGCTCACTAGAATTTTCTTCTTCAGGCCAGCTATGTTAAACCTCCTTTCATCTCCCTTTTCCACTTTCCCATTCTTAGACTTTTGGGCTCCCCCTATTCCCAAAATAACTCTTTGTCGTGGTTTTGGCCGGATTGGCCAATCAGAATGACAGATGGCCCCTTCCCTCTCTCTCCAAAAAGTGTCTTGTGTTTCCTTCCCATTGCTTTCCAAGCAACTGCCTGGTGACACAGAGGCAATTTTTCAGTACTTGGGGATGTAGCAAACCTCTAGCAAGTCCCCGTCTTCATTTTTGAAGAAGCATCTGGCACTTAAGCTGGTATAAGCATAAAAAAAAGGCAAGCATTCCCACCTTTTGCTTTTAATTACCATTTTTAAAGCTTAGAAATTGGATGCTAACAATATAAGGGACTGAATGCACAGCCAAACTAATGCAGTTACCACTGCCTGAGCTTTTAATTCTGACACTGGACCCTTTTAAGATACATTAAAAAGGTTGATAAGTTTTTTTTGGGGGGAGGAGATTTGCTTTATGAATTTAGAAACAAAGGGTCAGTGCTAACCCTTAGATACCTGAAAAGAAAGCATATTATTGTTATGCTTTAACTCAAAGAGGGTTTTCTTTCCCAAGATTAAGGAATCTTTGGTATTCAAATAGCTATGAAGCTTCTGAGTTTTAAAAGAAGTGTCTAAAATCCCATCTCAAATGCACAGTTTTCAGATTCTGTTTTCTCCCCCCAAAGATTTAAAGTTTCACTAACATGGCATTCATCAGATAACCTTCTTGACTAGGCAGGAACTGAATTTCTAATGTAAAGGCAGAATAGTGGGCTGGAGGACCATCTTAGAAATAAAAAGATGCTGCCATGCTTTATTAGACATCTTTGTACTTTATGAAAAGAAGAAATTGTATAGCTTTATTCTTTGTGAATAAAACATTAAGAGATATGCAAAAGGCAAGCAAGAGTTGACTATGCAATAACATCATGTGCATCAAGAAATGCTTGAAGACATTTTTACACTACAAGCTATAGAAAGATTAAAAAGAATGTTGTATATATTATCCTTCAAAAAAAAAAAAAAAAGAGTACTAGGAGACGACTACCCATTTAAGCAGTTAAAACCACACGTCCTAAACTGTGATATTCGAGGTCTGCAAAGCCATAATGACGTTAAAAGTGTTATAATTAAGAGCAGGGTGTTCAATGAGAAATGCTGAATTAAGGCCAGTTTGTTGTCCTTTTCAATGAACAGTTTTCTCCTATCTATTTTTAAATCTTTCACATAACTAACAATCAAACTTTCAAACAGCAATCTGCTATCCAGTATTTTGCAATTCTCATGCATGTATGAGAAACAGGAAAGCACTGGATCTGAACTGAGTTCCAGGTTTTCATAAGCCTCTATCAACATGTACAAGGGACATGTAGAGTCACTACAAGGCAGAGAAGACAAATCTTTTGAAAGAGACCTACCTGCTTTCTTAAGAAGTTTAGTATTTTTGCTGGCTGAGAAATAACAATGTCTTCTGATATCAGGACTGGTACATCTCCTAGAAGGCATAAACAATATAGTCAACGATTTATATGGATGAGTTCTAACATAATTAGAAAGCTATCAGTGGCTTCATTTACTTTCCTTTTCTCCATAGCATGCTCTGATCTTCAAACCATGTACGCATAAACTATGTTTTACATAGCAGGGGAGTTCCACCAAGGTCACAAATACATTTAATGTATTGCGGCCTTCACTAATAAGAATACATAAAAAAGGGCTCACATCAAATCAGACTGAAGTCAATATCTTCTGCTAGATTTCTGATACTTTGAGAACCAGGTCACTTATCTGGATTTCAGACATTCATCTTAAGACAAAAATTCCAACCCAGTCCAACTGCCCTCTCAAGTCATTCACCTCTGGGCCTCTCCTTCCTTCTACTCCGATTTTTCCCTGCCCTTCCCCTCCAAATCCATTTTAACCACCTGCTTTCTATAGCCTTGCTAAAAATACTGCCCAAGCTAGCACTGCATAACCATGAACTGTTAAAGAAAAGAGTATTTCCCCTCTGCCAGAAGTGTACTGGTCAGCCTTTACTCATCAGGTTGCTAGATCAAAGACTGTAAACTCTCTGTAACAGGGGCTGTCTTATAGCACGTTTGCAACATAATTGCCACAATGAGTCTAACACAACTATGCTGCTAACCACTATTAAAGTATCAATTATCAGCAACACTTACTATTTGGTTTGGGGTTTTTTTTTTTTGGTACGGATTTTATGTATTTTGACTATGAAGAAAGGCACTGAACTTTTGGCAAGTACACCCACCTAGTTCTCGGTATTATCTGCCAACACAAAACAATACACTGAAAAGCAAGAGTCAAAGGCACAACTTCTGCATGGATGCAGTAATGCCTAAACTGATGATGGGCTAAGTGTAAAGGACTTGTGTAAAGAGTGTTTTAACACTGCAGTGATTTTACCTCTCTGGAATACACCAAGACAATAACTTAAATGCTGAGCAAACAGATAAGCAACAATTAGAAGTATCCAACATGAAAAAGTCCTCTCTGATACGTTATCATCAACTTCTCTGGCAACTAGGTTGTTAGTCAAGCCCTTTAACTCAGCACAGTACTAAACATCTCAGCTGGTCCAAGTTATATTCTCTGAGGCTCACATTACACTTCAAACTGTACCAGCCCATTAAATCACATATAATTAAAGAACACTATTTCCATGCACAAGTCTAGCTACTATCATTATACGTACGCAAAGTGCAAAAAGCTTAAAAATTGGCTTTTGCTACAGCATCACTTCAGACTACCTGACAGAAATGCTTGGCTCCACAGCTTTATTGACTGTCCGCTGCTTCACCCATGCACATTTTAATAAAGTGTCCTTTGAGGCACTTTATTTATGGGTTCCATTATTTTGTTCCCACAAATTCATCACACTTGATCCTGTAAAGTCATTTATCGAGAAAGCAGGAAGCTTTCAGTGGGGTGGGTTACACCCATGAACACAGAACCAACGCAAATGTAGAAACTGGAACCCGCATTTGTAACGCAGCTATGATGAGAAGAATAAAAAAAACCATGAAGGCGGTACCTTTCGGAGCTCTCCAAGAGTTACTTATAGTATTCACTGTCAGGGGAGCACCAGAAAATTTGGCATAAGCCTGCAATAAAGATTGGGGGAGGGAGGGGGGGAAATCCAGTCACTATGTGGACAGAAAGCATAAAACAGCACTTTTAAAAGTTGTTTTAAACAGCTTCGGGCACTGAAGACCGACGGCAGGCGCATTTGCTTTTAGTCGGTCTTCAGTGCCCTCATGGTGTTTCTAGGACAATCCGTCCACCAAGGCCGAGGCCCGGCAGCCCTGCGAAGGCACGACGCCCTCAGCAAGGGCAGCGGCCCGGCCCGCGGCTGCGGAGGCGAGGGAGGGACGCCCCGCTCGGCGGCCAGGCGCCTCCCTGTGGGGAAAAGAGCCGGGGGTCGCGCCGCCCCGCCAGGACAGGCCCCGCCGCGGGCTCAGCTGCCGCCGCCGCCGCCGCCGCCGCCTCCCACCCCAGGCCCAGCGCGGCGGCGGCTGTGGGCCCCTCGCCCGGCACCGGCCCGGCGCCTCAGGGCGACAAGGGCGGGCGCAACCCTCGGCAGCGGCGCCGCCTCTCCCCCGGGGAAGAGCCAGCCAAACCCCGGGGAGCCCTCCCTCCCTTCCCCCCAGGGCGGGTGGCGGCCGTTACCATGACGGTTAGAGACTCCGGGTGCAGGGAAGGCAGCCCCCAATCACCTCCCCAGCAGCTCAGCTCCATGGGAGCCGCCATCTTGTCCGCCGTTCCGCGCCGGCCCCGCTAGCGCGGCGCTGCTGCCCTCGCATGGCGGCGCCCGAGCGCCCCCGGCCGCCCCTCGGGAAGGGATAAAGCGGCGGGAGGGGCCGGCTCCGTTCCCCGGGACCGTGTAAGGCTGTCTTGCTCTCCCGCGGATCCGCTGCCAGGGCTGCCGGGAGCGAGGCGTCGCTGAGGGGAAGGGGCCTGAAGCCGTTGCCCGGTGAGGAAAAGCCGCCCACCCTCAGGCGCCGTACTTGTGAAACAGGGCGGGTTAGGCCGCCGCGTCGCTGAACCCTAATTCCCCGGCTCTGTTGTCACATACGGAGCTGTGACTTTCCACAGGAGGAAGAAAATAAAATGTGGCTTTCGATCCAAGGTGGAGAGCAGTCGTCAGCAATTTGGCTTCAAAAGTAAGGAACGCTGGTCAGACGGTGCCGGTTCTGACGGTACCAGTGCTAACCCGTTCGGTGTGGGGTTTTGTACTGTAGACCTTTAAAGGCATCAAGTTGTCAGTTGTTTCATTTCAGCGTTCGTGCAGACGTGACACCGCACATCTAAATACTAAGTCAAGTAAAATGTTTCCATCCTTCCCACACAAGGAAAAAATACCACACAAAACCAAACAAACAAAAAAAAACCCAAACCAAACAAAAGCACTGACCACCCTTATTCAGGTCTTCTCTGCATAAAGAGATGAGAAGGGCAAAGCCCGATGTATCCTCCCCCACGACCTCCCGCAAAGATCCGTGGTTTCAGATCTGCATGAAATTTGTTTCAGAAAGCATCATGATAAAAATCTATGACACTGATCTGAGATCATTCTTCTCAAGTTTATGAGGAACATGGAAGAATAACCATGTATCCTTTTTTTTCCTCAGAAAAAACACACCACTGGCAATGTTAACAGTAACGATTTTTTTTTTTTTTTTTAATGGCTACATTGCATTTCTCCCTGTAAAGAGGTACATAAGGTGCGTATTCTTGAGGACAATTTTGCTCTCTGTTTCTTCCTTCAGGGACCAGCTACCTTCTAGTCATTCTGTCCAGGTACTTTGCTCTGGCCTCTTCACCGTGCGATTGAGTCACCAAGATGTGCAACCTCTGGAAGCAAGAGTGGCTCCTAACAGCTCTCATCTTAAACATTTGTTTCTATAAGGAGTATGAGCCAGCTTATGTCGGTTCTAAAGGAAGGCTGCAAGAAGGCTGAGGAGGTAAATAGGAGAGTAAACTTTCTTTGCATTGCCTTAGGACCCAATTAATCTCTGTGCTGTTGTGGAGCCCCGAGCAAAGATGGAAAAAAAGGCAACCTGCATCTTCCCTCCCCCATCCAAGAGCTCTTCAGGAGCTTTTTCCTCTTGGTTGCCTGAGTGGAATTCCTATTAGTGTAAATGAAAAGGAAATAGGTGCATTGAGAACAGATATATGCCTTGACTTGAAAAAGTGGGGCTTCAATTTGTGTTTCTGAAAAAGCAAAACTTCTTCTGAAACCCGTGTTTGAAACCTTATGTTCTACAAAATTTTTATGAACAGGTGGCAGGATCAAACAGAGAAGTGTCAACATAAATATGGAAAGATGTGGTTTAGAGTTGGTACTTCACTTGCATTAAGACTTCTATATTTTAATTGACCATGAATCCTGATTTTTAATCACCCATATAATTCCATAAAAACAGTGAATCTCCTGATGCATATTAGGAGTAAAATATGAAAGCTGAATTAAGCAGCAGGGATTCCTTGTGACTTCCCCTACCCAATTACTTGGAATTCGAACAAGTCACAGACAATTCTGTAAGGCAAAATCTATAATGCTGGCAGCTTCTCTGTATTCCTCGTGCTTGGAATTTTATTGATTTATATAAAGCAAGCAGGACAAATATTTTAATGGTTGAGGTTTACTTGCAGATCCTATATAAAAAAATACAGTCATACATTTCTGTAAGACGCTTCCTTACAAAATGTTACTGACTTTATGAAAATTTCTTGAAAACACAGTGTCCAATAACTGTGTTTTGATTCTTATCCAAGATATTAGCCTCCAGTAAATTAAGCTGGAGTTCATACTTCAGAGGATACACAAGAGTGGAAAGGCAATAGCTAGTATTCCATTGTTTTTATTGACAATGACAATTAGAAGGTCAAATAGCCCCCTTCTGACAGCAGAAAAACATTATACTTTGTGAAAATCCCTTAAAGAAGGTTGTGCTTGAGCACAAAATCTCCTTCAGTCTGTAACATACTCCAATAATAAAAATCAGCACAGAAAATTTCAGTGACCTTTATGTGTACTGGCTAAGTTCATCTAAACATGGACTTAAGCTTCTGTTTATATACATTGTGGACTGGTTCCCTTCTATTATATTGCATTGTGCAGCATGCTCTGTTTGACAAATATTGCTTCCACAGGCATTCTTGGTGAATAAGTATGAAAAATAAACAGATGTAGAGCAAGAACTGAATATGGCCCTCACAAATCTAATACTAATGAGTATACAATGCTACAAACAAGATCCTTCTCCTCTGTAGCTAAATCAGAAGTGAAAAATGATAAGCTAGAACTATTTCATAAATATTTTTGACAGATAAGGGACTTTTTCAAGAAAACATTTTGTATGTTTTGATAAACTCAAAAGTTTACATAACAAATGGTTGCAAATAATTAATAGTGTTCTCTTAGATAGGTGTAAGCAAAACTTTACTATCCTTTTGTCCCATTTTTTTTTTTTTGTCTGCTATAGTCACTGAATACTTCAATATGGAACTGTGATGATTTTACAGACCTTCATGATGTTTTTGTGTCAGGCATTTAAGTCTGTGTTTTCAAAGAATGCTCTTTGGTGATGAAGGGCTTCTGCTTAATAGATAGTAGAGCAACACCAGCGCTGCTCTAGGTCCATGTATCAGCTACTGCAGTGTCTGTGCTGTCTCCATGTTTTAGGCTGGTGACGAGTCTGGACTGAGACTTATTTCTAGGGAGCTTGTGCTCCTGTAATTCCTTCCTTCTTCCTTTTTTTGTTCCATGTCCTTGCCTCCTGCTCTGCCCCTTCTTAGCCTCCCTCTTTCTCCCTGCTCCATAGCACCCTGCACCTCGTGCTCTGTTTTCCTCACCCCACTGTGCAGCTCTCCGCCAGCCCGCTGACACCACCACGTCATCCTGCCACTGCCACTGCAGGGGCAAGGATGGTGGGAGTGAAGCCGAGATGTTTCTTGTTGCACAGAGACATATACGGAAGAGCAGCGGGGTGAGAAGGAGGAACAGTGCTCTGCTGGGACACACTGGATGTGTGGGAGCACCCTCCAGCCTGGCAATGGGCAGCGGAAGAAATGAGCAAGTAAAGGAATGGGTCAACACTGCCACACAAACAAGCTAAGTAGTAAGGTGTCTTATAGGATATATGCCATGTAGGGAGGACAACTAAAGGGTATGTGAACATTGGCCAGCTGAAGGTATTTGAGAATCCCACTGGGCCTGCGTTGGAGAGGAGCCTGCTCCGGTGCTCCGTGTGGTGTCGGAGCCACTGGGGCAGAGCCTTCGCAGCCCCAGCCCTGCAGCCTGCTCTGTCTTGCCTGGCACAAAATGAGCCCCCTGAGGGCTGCTCTCTGCTGTGCTCATTAGCTGGATACACCAAGCCTGACGTGACTGAACATTAATCAACACTACTTTGCACACCTAACATAAGATTTCCCTCCCATTGTTGCCCTTCTTCTTATGATGTGAATAATACCAGACAGCTCCAGCGATTCCAGCTGCGTGCTGGGTAGCAAGCTGCGAGGGGGGCAGCCAGGGCATGCTGGGTTTATTCTGAGGTGACAGCGGTTCCTCTGCAGGGCTGAGGCACGTAGAGAGGCACAGGACAAAGACAGCTGTGCAGCCAGTTGGGAAGCCCACCACGTGCTGTCAGCTCCTGAGTGGGAGAAGCACCTCGCAGCTCTTCTCCTGCCACAGGGTCCTGTGGGAGACCCTTCCTTTGCGAGCAGAAGGAACAGGGCAGGGGGGTGGCCCGGTGGGTGGTTTCATGTGGCATGGGGGAAACTGGTTGCACAGCTGTTCAGCCCCAAAGGGGCTTGCTCCCTTTCTCATGTGCTTTCTTAACATCAGCAACGCAGAGGCTGGAATGTTCTGGAGTAGAGGAGAAACAATGGGATAATGACATCCTGGGGCCACACACAATACTGAAAATTGTTGTAGTTGAAGAGCAGATTATTTTTTTTAAACTGACTTCAGTTAAGCCATCAGGTTTGGGGGTTCGTTAAGACAAGTAACCTTTTTCAGTAGCCTTAATCCATCAGTTTGAGCTGTTTGATGCTCCCAAGCTCTCTAATGAAAGAGAGGAGCAGACGATATGCTCCTTGCTTTGCCAGTCCCCTAAAAACCCAGTTTGCTCCAGTTTGCAATCTGCACGACCCCTTTTGGCGACACTCTTTGGTTAGGAAAAGCAGATGAGTTACGCTCCTACCGAGCCCAAGCCCTCACACCAAAGCATCCCCATCCGTTTTGAATTCAGTTCTGTGAAACACATTCCAGGGCTCCTCACAGGGCTGGCTCCAGCCGGCATCCCTCGACAGGTGCAGCTTTGGCTCGACCTCGCCGAGATCTCCAGCTCTGCCCGGGCTCGGAACCCCCAACCCACGCCGTGGGTCCTTCCCCGCTCGGGCCCCTTCCCTCCCACCCCGCACCTCGGCCCCGCGACGGCATGGCGCGGCCCCCGCCCGCCCCCGGGGCCGGGGCAGCCCGGGCCAATGGCCTGCCGGCCTGCCGCCCTCCCTCCCCGCACCGGGGCCGCCCCCGTTAAACGGCGGGGCGCGGAGCGGAGAGGCGCGCCGTCCTCCGCCGCCCTGCCCGGCCCGGCCCGCGGCTGCCATGGGGTGGGAGCGCGGCGCCGCCCTGCTGCTGCTGATGCTCCTGCCGCTCGCCCTGCAGCTCTGCCCCGGCCGCGCCGCGCCCCCCGCACCCCGAGGTAAGGGCACCCCACTCCCCCGCTCCCCTCGGTCTGGACAACTTTTCTTTCCCTTCTTCCACTCGAGACGGGTTCGGGTTTGCAGCGCTCCATCCCTTCCGCCGGGAGGGCAGGGGAGCGGGGCTGGGGAGGCGCCAGCTCCGCAGGTGCGAGGGGAGCCGGAGCTGGATCTCCGGGAAATGGCCACGGAGCCGCCCCGGTCCAGCGGGAGCCCCCACCCGTGCTTTGCCACGCCGGGGTCGCAGTGGGAACCGGAGGAGATCACGGCATAGCCGCTCCATCGCGCCCCCCCCAACAACAAAAAGTGGCCTGGTTTTATATGGGTGCTAGTAGGTGTGTTGAATGTCTGAAGAGCACTTTTTGAGTTGCAAGTTCTCATAAATTAGAAGACAATTGTGAAGCTATGAAAACTCATCGTGAAAAATCTCATGAAGTGCATAAGAAAACAGGTACCTTCTAAATCCAGCATTACTTTGGCAGTATTATGCACGTAGTAAGTCAGGAGCTGCTTTTACAGCATGTATAAAGTGAGAGGTATCACTTTCCAATAGCGGCTTGTGACTGGAACCAGTTCAGCCACTGAGTGCAGCAGTTAGTGTAACTTGGTGCCATTCCAGGAGCCTTAAAGCTGCTTCTGGTTCTCTCTGCTTTTTTAACCCCCTCCATTGTCTTATGAAGTAATGTTTGACACTTTAATCGGTTATTCCTTAGTTAAGTAAAGCAGATCTAAAAGACAGCCCATCAGATTAATTTAGGCATTTCCAAAAGCCTTTATTAAAGTCCTTCTTGATGTAAAAACACTTCAGAAAATTCTCATATTGAGAAGTAGGGTATTGCCATATTTTAAAAAATAGACGCAAATTTCCAGTGTGTTAGGGGCAGTGGCCAGTGAAAGACCCCATTCTCAACATGTGAAATTTTCACCTGCTTACAGTCAGAAATCATTGCAGCAGGGGTAGAGTTTCACTCCAGGTGTCTAAGCCATCATTAATTATCGTGAAAAGTGCTGAACAGTGGTGGAGCAGTGTTTACATTTACAGTTATTATGATTCACTGTGACTGGAGGAGAACCTTGGAGAGTCTCAGAAGGCTGATGTGACATGGCAGCAGAATTAAGGGAAAGAAAGGGTCTTTTATTTTGAGCTCCATCCTCTGATGTGCCACTGATCTCATTCCTCCATGCCTCCTCCTCCTAGGGCTTCCCGTCATGTCTTCTAGCTCCCATCTAAAGAGCTAGCCTTGATGGTTTGGGGCAGATCTCAAAAGAACAGTTTGCCACTGTCTTGAGGTGTAGCTGATCTCTTGATAGCATTTTCATAGGAGGGTGAGCAGCTCCCTTCACAAAACCACAGGAAGCAGGTGGGGGAGAGAATTCCTGGTCTGTCTCATGAGTGGGCTCGGTTTAGCCCCATAGGTATGCACACACGCACTTGTGCTCAGAGGCATGCCTGAGTCCTCACTCTGCACGGATTGAAACCAGCTGCTCGTGCCTTTCAGCTTCAGCAGTCCTTTTCTATCCATTTGTTTTCAAGTCTGCCTTTCTGGGGAGAGGAACAAAAAGATGAGATTCTTCTAAAAATGAAATCTGAAATCCTTGTGGATCTTTTTTTTTTAATCCTTCCAAACAAGCTATTGTCTATGTAAGGTCTAAGAGCTGTTTCTCTCTGCCAACTCTATGAAGAATGTAAGATCAGTTTTCATAACCTCATTGCTCTTCTGCTAGCCACTTTTGCTAGCGTGTGTGTAATTTATGCTAAAGGATGGATCTGGTCACATACTGTGTCTACATGCTGGTCAGTGAAGACATCCCAAGAGAGAGTTTGATAATGTGGGGCCGAAGGGTCCAGTGGAGGCAACATGCTTTATGGAATGTAACTACCAACCCAATTTAAGCATTCATTTAAATGTGCAAATTTTGAAAACTTCAATAAATGTTTTCTATAGGGTTAGACAGACTATTGCCTGTGTTTAGTCATTGCTTTTATAATATTTCTTCTGTATTTTTAGGTGTTTGACTGTAGCAGAGATTAATAAGTCTCACAGGAATAGATATAAAATCAGCCAATAGACCTAGAAGAGCTGGACAAAATATATAGCTATAATTTGTGCTGTCAAAGACTGAAGTACTGTATTGCAGTGCTTCAGCTGAGAAGACACAGCTGTATTTTATGAATGATTATTACCTGCAAAATGCTGTTGTACAGAGTAGTGAGTTGCATTTCAGTCTCTTGCTTGGGCAATTTCTTTGCTCTCTGTGCCCAAAACGTGATAAAATACCCAGGCTTTTGCCTCTGCTGTCTGGGCCACTGGTTTCAGTGGGAGCAGTGGCTGTCCTGGGATGCTGTAAATCTGAACCGAAGGAAAGAAAAGTCCTTTGGCCAGGTTCATCTCAGGTATGCGTTTCTTAGCTGTTTGACAACAGTGTTACAGGCATTTGCAAATCAAGGGCCTGATTCCTTTTGTATTGTGTCCTAAAAACTCTCATTAAGCTCATGGGATCCTTGGACCCAGTACATGTGTAGACTCAAGTGATGATCTGTATTTCAATGGTTTCATGAGATGAAGGGAAAAATTTCTTCATTTTTCTTTTTTGCAAGTGACATTAGCGTCTAGGTGAATGGATGCTCCAGAATGAGCAATGGAAGCAGCATGATCCCAGGCTCTGATGTAAGGGAACAGGGTTTCCCACGTGGCTGTGGGTAGGTCTGTGTGCCCATGTGATTTTCCTCTGAGCGCTCTTCAGTTCCTCCTGTGTGTAGCATATGGAAACACTGGATCAGTAGGTTGGCCCTTAGTCAATGGCAACAGCTTTGAGGTTGTGCTGGGTAGAAAAGATTCATCTGCAAAGGTCTACCATTTTTTTGGGATCAGAAGCTAAACTTAGTGGTGCAACCAAAGGCTTGAATCAAGGTAAGGCACAATGTGCTGTCATGTGCCTTTTTTGTCTGCCTGGTTAGGGCTCTGCTCTGGTGCCAGCTCTACAGTACTGTGCTGGCCTGAGAGGAAAATACGGCCCAGCTATGATAGGCCTATGGAGTGGCTAAATATGCCCTTAAATAACTATGCACAAGTGTTATTTAAATATATCAGACCCTTATTAGAAGGGTTTAATATATATACTGCTTTAATAGCAATGTGTTGAAATAGGAGATTATCAAGAAACCTAGTGGAATAGTTTATTGAGTTTGGAGACATCATGGACATTATGGAGACGACATGGATTTAGGAACATTGAGGAAAATCCCATTTTGTCATTTCAGTGTCATAAGGGGGGCTAGCTGACATACACACAAGTATAATGTTAGACTCTTTGCTGATGCATTGTGCAAAAAATTAAAAGAAAAATCTGAAACAGCTTTCATTATGCCCCCAGGGTTATTTTTTTTGTCAGGCCTGTCTTTCTTTGTTATCCATGCCAGAAGGGAAAGATGAGTCTTATTTATATAATGTATCTTCTAAGAAGTCAGTGAAGTGAGAAGGAGGTTATGAATATCATATTGCTTACCTGGCTTTTTAGCATTTTAATTGGTGCCCTGCAGATGACATCAAAATGGTTCTTAGGATAAGTACACTGGAAATTGTCTGAAAATTTTGATGTTGGATCCTCAGTATAATTGAAACGTGAACACAAGCATCTGAATTTATGAAAGCAGAAATAGATTAAAAAGCTTTCTGTTGAGGTGCATCCTCAGAAGAGAAGGATTTTAGAGATCTACCTGAAAATATTTGAGTACCTCACTTTGAAGACTAGATATTTCTATGTGAGTAACTTATTGATAATTACTTTTTTAAAAAAAAAAGTTGCTAAAAGATTATCAGTTGCAACAAAATCTATATATTTTGATAGAATCATAGAATAGTTTTTGTTGGAAGGAACCTTTAAAGATCATCTAGTCCAATGCCCTGGCCATGGGCACTAGATCAGGTTGCTTAAGATGTGCCGTGCCAATGCCAGGGGGGTTGGACTAGATGATCTTTAAAGATTGTTAATTTTCTTTTCATATTATTTATTTTAGGTAGGACAATTTGTGTTCATTTTAAAGTATCCATGGAAATAGTGAAGAGTTTACAACGTCCAGGGGGTGCCTTCAGACTGCATTCTTCTTTGCTCATTATTATATTTAGATTGCTGTTGAAACTTGCTTATTTTTCAGTTTTTGATCTTCTTCCATATTCCAACAAGAGAATGGTAGCGAACTTCTTGCAACAAGCACTTGGTGATCCTACACTGAATGAAGTGTACTTGCTCTCAACATTCAAACTGCAGCCAAAGAGCACAGCCACCGTATTTGGCCTGTATTCATCAGCTGACAACAGCAAGTATTTTGAATTTACAGTAATGGGACGGATGAATAAAGGTGAGTTGTTTGGAGTATGTAGGGAAAAACTAGTATTGGATCCATAGCTGTTGGTGTGGCACAGATGGTTGTTTAAAACTATGTGATTAACCTTTGTGTTTGAGTCATTCCTGTTGCCTGCTATCAACACTTAGGATCCCTGCTCACAAGATAAGTGTTCGTAACATCACCTCTCACTCCCTTTCTCTTTCCTTCCTCTCGCTGGATGCTGCTGTCTTCTGTGCAGGGGAAGCTGACCTGACAATCAGCTGGTATGTCCACTCTGAGCAATCCTGAGAAAGGAGGAAAAAAATGGAGTATGGAGAAAGGAGGCGATTTGTTTTTCTTTTTTTCTTTTTCCCCTTGGGACAATCACTGGTTCTTATTACTCAGGAATGTGAGGGACACACGCACATGCTGCCTCATGCATATGAAAGGCAGGTTCTTCTGCTGACCCTGGAGGTTAGATGTGATTATGCAAGACACACATTCCTGGCACTTACAGGACCTTTTTGGGTGAATTAAAGTGTTTGTTCTCCATTTATAAATTAGTTAATTAGGAGTCAGAGTAGGAACTTCAGGAGACTCTTAGAAATGGAGAGCTTTCATTGTTCTCTAGATCAAATCTAGGATATATTGCAATTTTAAGGTTCAGCAAAAAACTATTCAATGATGTGAATTATTGTTGCTTCATTGACTTCACCACTGCTATGATAATTTGCTGCTGCAAATGAGGTAATCGGGCAGATGAGTCCAATATACTGAGAAACTCTACTGAGAAATTTCAGTTTATACATGGGAAAATTATTCTATATGCTGAAGAAAGGCACACTTTTTTCTTGGGAAATGCAGGGGAATGACTTAGATAAAACATTGGTAGTTTTATCAGGTCTGCCAAAATCCTTCTGAGATTGGAGAATAAGAACTTTTGTGCTGTGGGTGTTGGGGGTGGGTAAGATGTGGTCACACAGCCTTATTTGTAAGTGTCATACAATTCCTAACACTGACTTACCTAATTGCTAAACAAATGATAGATCACACATACCCCCTCTCTCCCTCTCACATGCACACAATTATGTGTGTAAATGTTATACATATATATATAGGAATGCATACACGTACACACAAATATCTATACACATACAATTTTGGACACATCAAACTTTTCTCTGGATTTTCAAGAATACCTGCATGCTTGATGGTTACTGATACGCTTTAATTAACAGACTTAAGAGACTTTCAGGTAGAAGCTTACATAGCTTCTTTTGGTTTGTCCTTAGTATGTTAATGCTGTATTTGAGAAGTATCTGTGACAGGACGGTGGTGTATAGATAGGTAGCATGAACGAACTTGTTCTGTCAGTGACCAGTGTTTAGTAGAGGGGGGACATCTCTAACCTACCTGTTCTAAAGAACTGATCAAACAGAGGGAGGTTTTTCACAGCAAGGCTGTTCCATGGAGGTCTCTTTGCCTTCTTATTACTTTAGCACACCTTGTTCAAAGCATATGGCAGTGTGAGAGTAGTAGGCAGTGTTTTCATGTGTGATTTCTCTGGAAGTGTCAACTGTCCCATATGGCTACTTCACACAGTAAGTTAAACCACATCCAGGAGATCATCACATGAGCTGAAAGTATGGAGTGTGGGGACTGTTTCTGATCCTCTCAAGACTGGAGATCATCACTTAAGAGGTGAGCCAACATTGTCATCTTAGCAAAATGCAGGTTCTAAATATCTACCATTTTGGAAGGGTGCATATGTGCACAGTGCTTCCTCTGCATGGTATTTCCACTGACGCACCCAAATCTGATCTAAGTAGCCCAAAGCAGTGCCACGTTTGAGAGCTGTGTTCCAAATGGTTTGCTCATGTTCTGGTTTTGTTGTGGTATACCTGATAGTAAAATATTCATAATGCCTAAATGATTTTTAAAGCACAGGTCTGAATTACTGAGTACCTGCTTAACTTGTTCTGGTTAGAACAATGTATTTTTCAGAGGCAAATAACTTCTATGGGTTTCCTTTATGGAACAAACGGCGGTAAGTGCATAGAGGTGATGTAACTTAACAATTCTGTGAAGCAGTTCCTATTTACTGGTGGAATTAGTGGTTTCATTGAAAATCTGTTTATTAAACAGTACAGGTGAGCCACTTAGTCATGAATGTCAGTGCAGAATATCCTAGCAGCAAACATGTAATGCGGGGGCTTGGATGAGTTAAATCTTATGGAGGCAGAGACTGTGGTCCAGCAAAATATCCCTTCAAAAGCCTACTCTAGTTTACCAGATGGATATTTGGCTTTGGCTGAGGAAGGAATACTTGATCCTCCTTCCAAGCCAGACTGTTCCTTGTCCTAAAACTATTCTGGCAGGGTCCATTCTGGGCCCTGCCACCATCTCCTCTTTTCTTTCTCTAGCTTACTGCTGTGTTTGGTCACTCTGAATGCAGGGCCCAGATCCAAGGAGCTTGCTTTCATATAACCAGGTGTGCATAATATTCACAATAAGTAAAATGCCTGCAACGTACTATGTCTTGCCAGGTCTTTGGGTTTGCCAAGAAATGCTACCTTTTAGCAAGTTGCTGGTGACCTCATGCACCTTTGCGGAAATCTTAGCTCTGGCAGTGTTTTTACATAGACAGCAGTGAAAACATTCCTGATATTGATCACAGCTGCTGGGACTTTAGCACTAGTGTAGACTTTAAAGATGGAGATATACCCTGCCCTGTTCATGCTGGTATAAATCTGGATTCTTTTAATCATTAGACTGAGCACTTAGAAAAATAGTGGGGAACATGCACCCAGTAACTGAGACGGTCACTGACAAATAGAGGTGTCGCCGCATTGAAGAGGGTACACTAGTAGTGAGGAGATGGGAAGATAATTTGTTAAGTTAATAGCAATGGGGTGAGTTCAGTAGGTGTTACTAGCTCTGAAGCTAATAACAGATTTCCCCTTCACTATATCCACAACTTTTAGTTGACCTCATGTTACTGTAGGTGTTTCTTGAAGGTCAGAGTACTTGTGAGCTCTCACTTGATGCAACAGTAGCTGCCCTCTGTGAACTTCAAGCAGATGCTCACAGGAGCCAGCACTTAACTGTTCAGGTGCCCAGCCTCTGTGCAGCTTGACTCCTCAATGCACATAACTGTTATCATGAGGAAATAAGGGACTTGAAGGCTGGTGATCAGCGGAACCTTTGAAGCAAGGTCTATCTAACATTGTGGAGTAGTTATACGCTGTATAGATACACTCAGCTCATTGCTTCTGCAGATATGCATTTGGAGAGCCAGGGAGAGATTTTGTGGGGAGAGCTAGCTAGCTGATCTAAGAGATTTAGCTTGCAGATCCTAGCTTACAGACCAAATTTCCTTAGGAAAGAGACATTTTTTCAATATTACGCAGCATGTAAGCGTTTTGTTTGTCTGCTGTTGTGTTTTTTGATGGTGCATTTTACTTAATAAAATAAGAATTTGTTGTGTATGAAGTAGGCCATTTAGTAATGCCTTAAAAAAGAGTTGAGAGGGGGCTTAGTCATCTTTAGGGCTGGAATATGTCTTTTCTGCATTATATTTTATTGTTACTTACTATTTGTTACAGAGAGATGCAGGTTATTGGCTTGGAATCATGCTTCCTTTGGTTTCATTAATGGTGCATTTGGATACACTGTCAGATTGCTTCACTGAAGGCAATATGCATCACGGAAACTGATTTTTCTAGTTGTATTTTTCTTCTTCAGAGTATTTCTAGGGCTCTTAGATACCTACTTGCCAAAAAGATGACTGCTAGCTGTCAACCTCATCTTTCCCACTTGTATTTTAGCAGGTTATGCCCTGTTAGGTGACAATGGTGAAGCCAGTTAAAGAGGCCTGGACAAAGCAGTGGAAAACACTGTGCAGGCAGCAATGCTTTACAAGTAGGGAGCCACCCAAGAGTTCTGGTAATCCTGCTCTGAGAGTCAATATCCCGTTTATTATTACCATAGATATATATATCTGCATGTGGGATGCATTTACAAAAGCTGACATGTGGAAAAATATTGGAGCAATTGCAGACTTCCACTGGATCTTCCTTGGTCAGCCTTGGGTTATCTGCTACCCTCTGATAGTCTTTCTGTGCACTTTGTCCTAGTGGTGCTGCGCTATCTGAAGAGCGATGGGAAGTTGAATTCGGTGATCTTTAGCAACATCCAGCTGGCTGATGGGAAACCCCATGCTGTCATCTTGTGGCTGAGTGGCCTGCAGCAGGAATCGAGCACAATAGAGCTGTATCTGGACTGCCTCCAAGTAGGTGCCATTCAGGACCTGCCCAAAGCATTTTCAGTGCTGTCTCAGAGGTCGGCGGCAGTAGAGTTGCGCACTTTCCAGGAGAAGCCACAGGTGAGTGGGAAAACTGGGAGCAGGCTGAGCACTTAAAGGGATCACCAGGGGTCTTCCGGATCACTGACTGAATCTAAACCTCAGCCCTTGTAGCAGCCAAGCTCTGTACAATGGCGCTTTGGTAATACTTGAGTACTGGAAATAAAAGTAAATAGAAGTTCCCTGTGGAACAGATGAAATCTTAGTTTCATTGAACCCAGTGATAGTTATGCTATTTGTTCTAAACACGATTTTTATCTAATTAAAAAAAATAATAATGACTGCGTCCCTCACTTCAGTCTAGGTGTTTCTTGGGGACTGGACTTTTTGCAAGGACTTAGCTGATGCAGCAAGGGCAGGTCTTCTTCAACTTCTTACAGCTGCCCAGTACGATCAACCCTTGGTTGTTATGTGGCTTTCCTCTTCATGATAAGCCACATGGACTAAAAAGACAAAAAAACGGGGGGACTCACCTGGTGCGAGAGTTAAACCCCCATCTGTTTGACTACAATAGCTTTTCTTCCTCTGTCTGCCAACCCAGGGGTTGGCAGATCCGCAGTCCAAGGTAAACAGTATCTTCCACAGGCATCTTCCATCATCGTTAATAGAAAATATGCATCAGAAGGTGCAAAGGCCTTGCGTCCTGCTCCCTTGCTTTGTTTCACTGCAGGCTTGACAATGAGCCTGTTCGTATGGAGAATCACTAAGGTGCCCACATTCCTGACATGTATGTAAGCCTGTTTGGGGGAGGGGGCGGGGAAAGGCTGCTTTGGATTCAGCTCAACAACAACAAAAAAGTCATTCTTATATGCCACAGATATAAAAATACATTAATTTCCTGGTATGTGAGATCATATGAATTGGAATAGTAAAAACAAGTTCAAAATAAAACCACAGCTATGTGAAAATCTGCAAGGCAAAGATTAGGGATTTTATTACAGTTCAAATGCTGATGGGTGGTCCTGAACGGGATGATGCAGGAGCCCTGCATGCTTAGGAAATGGATAATCTCTTTAAAAAATTAATGTACTTTGCCTGATATTTCACATTTTTTCCATTGTTGTGACAGAACTGTAAGCTCTTTGTTTGTTTGTTTGTTTTTGTTTTTTGTTTTTTGTTTTTTTTCTTTTTTTGTTGTTCTTGTGAGTCCAGGATACACTAGATGAGCTGAAGCTGGTAACTGGAGGAACACTTGCCCAAGTGGGGAACCTGCAGGATTGTTTTCTTCAACAAATTGAACCTGTTCCTCAGTACACTGGTAAGGCCTGCAACCAGGCTTAAAATTGTTCCTTAGGATACCAGTGCAAAGAAGCTAATGTGATGAATATTAAAAAATGTGAAGAAGATCTATAGACAAGTAATAACAACCGTTTGACAGAATCAGAGCCATGATAATTTCCTGTAAATATTTTAGAAGTAGATCAGTTTGGAGAGAAAACAGTCAGTCCTGCTGGTGATAGAGCAATGAGTTGTCCTAGAGAAGGAGGAGTCTGTGATGATTAAAAGAGGCGTTTTAGCCTAATTTGGAAGACAGACTTTTGTGATCATGATCTGTTTGTGTAAGTTGTGATCATTGTACTTATCCTCGTGGCCAGTATTCATCTTTTTTTGATCACTGGAGTATCCTGGAGAGGCGCGACACAAGGCACAAAGAAGGACACAGGAGGCTGCAGAGCGTGTTGGTGTTAGGGCTACCACAGGCTGTGATTCCGCGTGGGAAAAGCCATTGCAAGGCAGCTACTAGGCCTGCCGCAAGTTAGCCAAGGCTTTTGTCACCTCCTGGACTAGAAATCTGCTCTAAAACCAATTCCTTTTCTGCCTGTGCTGAACATTGTGGAGATTGAGCTGGGAACAGGGAGGAAAGAAAGGATTCCTGCAGGTCTCAAGGGGATGTGTGCAATAACCTGTGATGGGCGAGGGTGCTCTCTAACCTATTGACACAGCAAACCTGGGCTACACTGCCCCATCTGTAGCCCTTCCTAGTCCCTGTTGATCTGCCTTTCCACTGCAGGTGTGAAGGAAAAGAATGTGTTCACACTGTGTGTACAATATGTTAATATTAATATGGGGGGAGAGGAGGGAGGGAAGGAGGGGGAGAAGGGAGTTTAAGATTTGAAATAGGATCGATGACAAGTTGTCTCTCTCACCCTTTCGTGTCCCCCTGCCAAACCCAGCCCTACACCTTTCCTTCTTTTGATTAGAATAGAGACAAGATACGCAAATTTTGTATGAGAGCATCCTTGGTACTTTACATGAATGTAGGCATCAGTGGTATGCAGTGATAACAGAGTCTGTTTTGCCTTTTAGCTAGGTGAATTCTCAGTTGCCCATGCTTCTGTTTTCTTGCTCCTTAACATATACACATACCTAGGCAAAAAATACAGAATTTTCTCATCAAAGGTGTCTTTGTTTCCCTAAGTGGACAGGCATTTGCACATAGAAGGGAGGGGTAATCCAATGTTTCCTCTGGAAAAACTCACAGCTCTGTGAGCAAGGTTTCCAGATTGCAGACTTGCATCTTTCTCACTTGTAACTTTTTGCTTACTAATCAATAATACAAATGGTAATAATACAGAGAGATACTGTCTCTCCCTGGCTGCCTCTGCCTGGCTGAGCCTCCCAAATTCAGTTGCTTATAACCTTGAAGTGGAATCAGTATCATATTAATAATAAAAAAACAACTCATATGAACATACTCAAAGTTTACATAGTAAAATCCACTGAAGGAAAAGGTTCAAATGTTCCAACAGCAATATTAACTCAGCTGCCTTGCACTTTATATATGCTTCCTGATGGCCTTTTAGAGGAGCAATATATCAGATAACCACAATTTTGCCTTTAGCCAGAAAATCTGGAATGCAAAATCTTAGGTGTATAGGGGTGTGAGACCTATGTGTCTTGGTAAACCAAGCTCTGCTTTCATATTAATTGGAAAATCCTTGGGAGAGCTTTGGGCCTAAATAACTGTACATGGCTTTAATTGTGTGCCTGGTCATTGCTTACTGCTGTGGCAGCAGCGTTCCCTCTGTGTTCAGCCTGTGAGGCTGAGACATCTAAGCAGTGTAGATGAGAATATGATGATCAGACAGAGGTTGAACATTTGGAGCTTCCTGTATGGGTAGGAAAATGCAGTGCAAGATGCACTGGGTTTGATAGATGAAATTAGTATGCTGCATGTAATCATCATCATCGCAAAATCATACAGGTCAGAAGGGATCTTTGGAGGTCATCTAGTTCATGTAGGGTACCTGACCCAAACAAAGTTTAAAAAAATTGCTATGTTGCACCAGATCAAAGGTTCTTTTAACCTAGCTACTGTTAGAGACAGTATGCTAATATAGACCCAAGGGCAGGAGTGGAGTTACGGTGTGGTTTTCCCTGAATACTTTCCTATTCTCCAGCAGTTTATGGTATACAGAACTCTTGACTCAGAGGTGGTGTTTTTGTGTTTTGTACTCAATGTATGTTTCCTTTGATGAATCTGTCCAGTCAGTTTTGAATGTATGATCAAGAATGTTTCCTGGCAAGAAATCCATCATATGTCTGAGGAGATATCTCCTTCTGTTTACTTTGAACCTGCCTTTTCGTAATTCCACATGCAGCTTGTATGTGCAGCTTCCTTGGTGGAGGATTATAGACTGACAGTTCTCTTGTCAGCCATCATCCATACTTTAATCGTGGCTGGATCTCTGGCAAAGTAACCACAATCTCTTTGAATGACACCTGAGGACTCTGACTTTGCTGGATGTGGGGAAGTAGGATGCTTAAGCCAGTATTGCTCCCAAGAGAGCATCTATGAGCCATTTCATGGTGGCCTGCAGTTACACAAGTGTTTCTGCATTGCCCTGCCTGGGCCAATTAGGTGTGCAACGAAGCTGGTTTCCTGCTCTAAATCAAGGGCCCTGTACTGGAACATGTTGCCCAGAGAAGTTGTGGATGCCCCGTCACTGGAAGTGTTCAAAGTCAGGTTGAATGGGGCTTTGAGCAACCTGGCCTAGTGAAAGATGTCCCTGCCATGGCAAGGGCTTTGGACTAGATGATCTTCAAAGGTCATTTCCAAACCAAACCATGTTATGATTCTGTACTGCAAGATCCTGGGAACAGAAGGACAGGGTAGCTGTCTGATGTGACATCAGGCTTACAGAGAATAAGCGCATCAAGGGACATCAGTTCCCTGTTGGACAGTAATTCTTGAGATCTATCTCTGAATTTAATTACTACTGTGAAAGCCATTCTGTTACTCAGGTTGTTACTGACTCAGAGTATAGGGCTAGGCAGTAGCTGAACTGGGGAACTGCCTCAGTAGGTGGGGTGTAGATGAGACTGACTACATGGTAGGACCAGGTAACAATATAGCTTCAGGCTGTTCCTTTTGCTTACCCCGCTTACATCTTGGAAAAGCCACCCCACAATATATTGTGGACCAACAGCTGCCCGAAAGGCCTCTCTGAGTTCTTACCACGGATCACCAGTCATTCTGCTGCAGGTGGGGCCTACCGTAGGACTTGGCTTTAAATGGAAGAGGAAAAAAAAAAAAAAACCACAACAAACTATGGAAAGTTATCTGTTTGTGCTCTGCTGTCTAAATTTGCAAACAGGACATGTAGTTCATGGCAGTTTAAACTGTTCAGTCCACCTTAAAATTTCACAGTCTGCAAAACTTAACTGTACAGAATAGGTCTGGTTTTGATTTAGATGCCAGCCAACAAACAGCATCTGAAATATTCAGAAGTTTTTGCAGATGTCAATCAATAATGCCTAAACCATTCTTTGTTTAAAAAAAACAAGCAAAACAAGAACAGATGCCAGCATCTGTCCTGACAGCCTGCGTGCCGAGTTCCACTATGGGATTCTGAAATATCTGTGATATTAAACCCTGTCACCTTCCTTCCAAATAAGACAAGGTTGGGACTAGAACAGAGGCAGGTTCTGGAACAGGTGGTTCCCGAGTCTTTAACCGTGTTTAGTGTTTTGATGAGAAAATCTGAAATTAAGAAAACGTAGTATATGAGGAGTTGGGTGATTCCCACTAGAATGTTTGAAAACAGTTAGACATGCTTTGAAGTACAAAACAATGAGGTAAACATTAAGAAAAGCACTTTTCATATAAGCTTTCAATACTTGCAAAAGTAACACGTGAATAAGCCTCCCTGAAGCCATTGGGCATAATATCAAAATATCCTGCCTGCTTAGAACATAAAAGAGCATATATTTGTGAAATTTGTTTTGATGTACAGACTTAGACAAGTAAACAAATAGCTGCTGAAGAGAGCTACAAACTCAGAAGTGAGCTACAAACAGAAACTACCACAAGCTACTGTGCAAAACATGCTCTCTGCTTCTACTCTGTCACTGGGTAAAAACTCATGTTTCATTTAACAGATAAGTTTCATGTGAAGATCTTGGGTCCTTTCACTGTGGCTCATTACAGATTTATCTTTTGGTCTTGTCTGAGAGGTCTTTAATTTGCTACTTGGTATAGAGAACTGGCTTTGGTGTGATTTCATAGCATGTTGAGTAGATGTTTTGTGAGTCCATACAAACTGGGCACCCCCAGAAGCAAACACAGCCATGAAACTTGTGTACAGTGTGATAAGCTGCCTTTTGGAAGAAAAGTCAAATGACTGTCACGCATGTTAAAAGCCTTGTTTTGGTCAGAGAAGGCACTCTTGATGCATGGTTGGAGCTGCACGGTGAGTTTGCCCAGAAAGCTGGGTAACTTCACTTTGAAAATTGTGCAGGAATTGGTTGTGGTGACATAGAATACACAGATACTTCATGTCCCTGCCTTCCCCTCCTGTCCCAAATGGCTTATCACAAAAAACCACTCTTCAAATCCTAAGGTTTCACTCAGTGATGATGGTCTCAGGCTTTGGGGTAACCAGTAACAGTGGTGGCATTAGTTGCCAGCGTTGTTAGGTCTTACTAGAAAGCCTTGACACTGGAATAATGGTAGAAAAATCACAGAGTGCTTTTCTCTCTGCAGAGAGGTTTCTGCTTTGCCTATGTTTGTGGTATACAGTGGAGTTCAGTCCAGAAAAGCTTTGAGTTCATGCAAATCACTCTATAAAAATTGGAGCTAGATACTCTATTTGCCGTAAGAATTCCTACAGGGCTTAAGTAACAGTAATGTGTCACCTCCTTGGCTCTTCACGATTTTTCCATCCTGTATCTCAGAAATTACCATGTCAAATGAAGGACAGTTATGTGCCTTGTGCAGTCTTTTTCATTGCTGTTTCCCTGCAGGTGATTTTAATAGGCAGCTGATGGGTCAGATGATGCAGATGAATCAAATACTTGGAGATGTGAAAGACCTTCTCAGACAACAGGTACTGTATACTGTGTACAAATACTTCAGTGTGAAGTATCCTGAGCTTGCCTTTTTTGGAAGAGTCAGGGCAGAATTCAAATAAGCAACAAATTCCTGTGTAGCATTCACTGCCTCAGAGGCACAACACAATGGAGAAGAAATAACCATATAGGTCCTGTTACCCTGTGCTTGCTATGGAGGACCACTGAATGTGGGAGTGTAGGGGACTTGCTTATTCAGATCCAGAAAATCTAGTGTCTTAAGTGGAGAGGAAGTAGAGCATCCATCCTAGCCCACTGTGACAGATACAGGTCTGTTGCCCACAACTGAAATTGCATTTGTTTCACTTGCTGGTGGGTGTTAGAACCAGAATTGCTGGTGGCGAGTGCCTTTAGTTAAGCAAGTCATTTTTAAAGGTCCTGTTGATGAAGGCTGACGTACAACATTATCACTGTCCTTAATTTTATGGAGTACAAAGCACATCACATTTCAAGGTGGGGTAGCTATGTTGCATGGCTTGAGTGGTATCTTGGGGAAAAATTATAATGGTGGTTCTGTCAGCCAGGTGCAAACTGGAGCTGTCTGTATCCAAATAATGTTTATTTTCTATAACCCCAAGGTCAAAGAAACAACTTTTCTGAGAAATACCATAGCTGAGTGCCAAGCATGTGGTAAGTATTCCTGTTATTGCCTGCAAAAGGCAATCAGATGAGATGTACAGTTGTTTTAAAACTAGTATTGATGGCATCAGCTTTATGTGGTTTCTAGGAAGTACTTTTAAAAAAAATATTGTGTCCAAGGTCCTAGATGTATTGGACACAAATTTGAAATAGATTTTCATTAGAGAAAAAGCTTTCAGTTTCCATAGACCTGCCTATCGCCTATTGGGAGATAAAACCCCACTGAACTAAGCAGCACCACTCACTCTCTACTATCAGTTCTTGCTCTGCCACAAAGCTGTGACACATGTTCCTGGGGAGGGAGACGTTGCCTGACAGATGTCTCATGAACAGTCTTAGAAGGAGGACAAGGGAGGAATCGTGTTCTGCTCTAGCTGGTATTGTCAGTCTAAGGAAGATCCTATGCCATCCACCTGGAAGTTGTCTGATGCTGAGTAGGCAGTTGGTGGTTAACAGCAGTTAAGACCCAAAAGGTGGTCTCTGTTCACTAAATGTAAGAAATAAATGCTTTCCCAAATGCCACTGCATGGCCTTCCTACACAACTGACAGTCAGGACGCACATGCACTCAATATAAAACCCAAAGTACTCCCTCACTGGGTGGGGCGAAAGGCCTTTTAGTTGATTTCTTCTCCCAGTCTGTCAGCCTGATCAAAACTCAAGTTGAGCTCCAGCCAGGTTAACCTTTATGTGTAAGTGCCAAAGAAAAAGTCTTTAAATCCTGCATGCATCACTACCAAGGTTCAGCACCTGCCAAAAACCTTCCTTTTCCTCAGGGTCGGTCTCTGTGCACCTAAGCCAGTGTACTTGCATATCGTGGTGCATGTTTTTGGGCTTCCAGCTGGTGCTTCTTTATTCCCCTTGTTTGTAGACTCTCAGATATGCTCTTGTGAAACCGTGACACTGTTTTTCTTATGAAGTGGTAGTATTTCCACTTTAGCCAGAGAAATGCCTTGTACCCTCAAGCTTGAATCCCTTGGGCCATCTGAGGTCACTGGCTTTCAGAGCTTCTTCCCCTGGCCAGCAGCAGATCTGTGCTGCTGGGACTAACGTAGCAGGAGGGCTCCCATGTGTAGCCAGGAGAAGCACATGGATGTAACAAAATAGCCTTAATTTCCCCTGTCTGGGCACATGGCAAGGTGCTGGGCCATTCCCAGCATGAAGTCTCCTCAGCCACAGCACAGCTGGTAGCAGCGCAGTGCAGAAACACAAAGCCCTTGCTGCGCAGCGTCTTGGGGATCTCTTCAGAGCGCTTGCTGGGCAAAAGCCGCGATGGATATTTCTTTCAATCGCTGAAACTGTTGTTCTTTCTGCATTAAAGGTTTGGGAACTGTGAATTTTCCAACTCAGCTTCCTAGGCGCAGTAAACCCAAATGCGAAGTTAATTCATGCTTCAGGGGAGTCAGGTGCATGGAGACAGCAGAGGGATTTCAGTGCGGCCCCTGTCCTGAAGGGCTCACGGGAAATGGAGTTACCTGCTCAGATATCGATGAGGTAAAATAGTGACTCAATTAAAAAAAAAAAAGGGGGGGGGGCAGGGGGCACAAAAAACTGAAGTGCTAAAAAGCAATTGTTTCATGCATATCAATGGGTTGCTGATGTTTGCTGTCGTCAGCATTTGCTGACTGCTTGCACAGTGAATATTAATTCATTCTCATTTGATTCTACCTCCCTATTTTGCTGTTGCTGCAACTTTATGGAGACTATGTGTGTGAAAACTTGAAATATCCTGGTGATTGGAGAAGTCACTTAAAGGAGTTTAATGTTTGAAAAAAACCCAAACCACAAAAAAACCAAACAAACAACCCCAAAACAAGCTTTTGACATAGTTGTTTCTAATCCACAAGAAGATGCAGTAGCTTCTGTTAAAGGCAGAACTGCAGAAGCACTTCTTGTCAATATGGGCTTTGTTTCTTTAAATTGTAGTGCTCTTGAACCAGCCTTGGAGACAAAAGTCTTCTCTTCAACCCAGACTGGAGCCATGTTACCTTTAAAATCTATGAAAGAAAATAAACATTTATTTTTATTGTTTCTTTTGCTTCTTTATGGTTGTGGTGAAAGCTGGCAATGTTGACTTAAATCTGTTATTTTTTTCTTGTGCTATATGTCAGAAATTCAGTGCTTGCTTGTATTGAGGACTGACTTAATAAATTTACAATATCTTAAATGATCAAATAAAACCTGTGTTGATTGGAATGTGACACTTATTCAGAACACAAACAACACTTAACAGTTAACCACTGTTACTTAACACTTAACAGTTTCACTGCATTTTTCCTGTGTGATGATTTTTGCCATTACTCTCTAGTGATTTTTTGGAAAAGCACCTGGATGTAGTAGACCAGGGAAGCAGGACAATTAAAGATAGGTCTTTAACTGTACCTGTGGATAACACAGTACTACCAATGTTACCTGCCTAATAATGTAAAACAGGAAAAGCCACTCCTTTTTTCTCCTTCCTAGCCAACAAGAGATGTGCTTTGGCTGCTTTTTGGGTTTACTCCCTCCTGAAGGCCATCAGCAGAGAGGATGCAATGTGCCCAACTTCTCTCTCTCTGTGAAAAATGCTGGGGAGGGAAAGTGGGTTGAGTGTGGTAGTTTCTTGAGTTGTAGGCAATGTCTTTTGTTTTGCCTCACATGGCATGGACTGTGTTCACTGCAACAGAAGGTGCAAAAAATGGAGGTGAAGCTCTAAAATGTAAGTGTAAGAGGTGAAGCACAGACAGCTGTGGTGCGAGTTTCATGCCACAGACAACCATGGTGAGAGACTCAAGCCAGCCTAGGTGGACCCCACCAGTACAGATGGGTTCCACCTTCTGAGCCATACCCACACTGAGGCAGAGCATTGCAGTAATCTCTTCCTTGCCATTTTCAGGGTTGGAGCAACTCTACCCATCATGGCAGTGGTGGGAAAACAGAGACTGGTCTGTAGTGGCCCAATGTTAACATGTTTTTTTGTGAGCGGGCAGGCTCTGCCAGTGGAGACTGATGTGCCTTCATGTTCCTGCCACCACTCCACATGGCAGACCTGACCTCATATTAGAAACACTGAGGAAATTTTGCCAAAATGGTGTTGCAGAGGTATGGTCTTGCTTGTATGAGGTCTTCATGTAGACACTGCTACTAAAATGCCCCCTAGTCTGGTGCAGTTTTTTTGCCAGTAAATATCTCCTTTAACAGCTGGATTTTCACTTATGGTTGTGCAGGGGGAAAAAGGAGATAATAAATGGCAGTAGCTTTTCATTTTCTAATACGAGGGGATGTGTCATCTTATTTGTTTTTCTGAGTTAGCTGAGACTAAGGAGGAAAGTAATTTTTTTTTTTTTTTTTCCAAAAGCTCTGTAGGATCTATTCTGGGAGAGCATCTTTTTACTGAATAAACTATTTCTGTACTTCCGTACTTCAAAAAGAAGTTCATGTACAAATTCTGATAAAGACAAATCTGGAAGCTTCCTCACTAAGAGGTGCCATCGTCTTTTCTGAGTCTGTTAGTATCTCTGCAATATGCTTGCTCCCTTTTTCATTACCAGTTTGAAGACATTAGTTTCACGTGCTGATTTCCTGTATCTTAGGAACTGCAGCTCTGCTCTGTGTACAACGTAATTTGAGTGCCCTCTGCTGCCTACAATAAAAAATCCACAGTAAATAAGGAGCAGAAAATGTCTGTCCTAGTTTTTATATTTTCCTTATGCTAATTGTGGACTAACTTCTAACAAGTCTTTCCATTAAACAGGCCTTGATATTAAACATAACCTTTCTTGCTCCCTTGTATGTGTGTTTAGTTACAAGTTGTATGTTTGTTGCAGGTGGATATTTCTGGCTTGTTTGTCCTCCATCTTGCAGGTGTTTTTTTTATGTTAGTGACGGAGGGGGGGAAAAAGGCATATTTTTAAAACTCTTTTCTGTTTCTTTCTCATGTTTCTTATTCATTGTTGTCTTTGAGCCATATGCAGCATGGTGGTATGTTGATGTTTTTGGTACTCTCGCAAATATTACCTATCAGCTAGTGTTGATGTTGGCGAGACAGCAACGTAGGATGTGGTTCCCGAGCTGGCACCCACAAGGCCAGTGAAATGGGTCACAGCCGTTCTGTAAAACCGCATGAGGCAATGAAGCGAATGGTGCCTTCAGGGCAAGGGTGATGCTGTGGGCATGTGGCATTTTAGGAGAAGTGCTGTGGGTTGTCTGTGGGCCTCTGGTCTAGAAATGCATGGGTGCCACTAACACATCCCTGCTCATCCGGCTCATGTTTGGGTCACTTCTGGCTATGAGATTTGCCCAAATTCAAAGGAGGGAAAATGCTGCTGCCACTTCTGTGTGTACAAAACACAACTGCAGGACCAGTTGGTGGGCTGGAGTTAGGTGGCTTTCCTGATGTTGTGGTCTGGACCCTTCCAGGGGGCTCTCGGGCTCCAAGGAAGCTGAACCTGCCCAGCAAAAGGAAGGACTGGGGATCAGAGGTTAGGGCATCAACTGCAGGCTATAATGGAAGATTGTAAATGTTACTTAAATTACTGGGACAGCTGAAGACCTATTGGGGTCAGAAATACCTGCAGAAACTGTTTCCTCTGTAAGGCAACTCTGAACAGAAGACATACAGGCATTGCACGTAGTACTGCCTTCAGCTGAGAGATCTGTCCACACAGTCAGAATCTGGATGTTACTGAAGCACAAACATATGCTCCGTTCATTTTTTTTCTTTGCAGTGTCGTTACAACCCCTGCTTCCCTGGCGTGCGATGTGTGAACACTGCTCCAGGTTTCCGATGTGAGACCTGTCCTCCAGGATATACAGGACAAACCGTGCAAGGGATAGGACTCAGCTACGCCAAGAACAATAAGCAGGTGAGTGGCAGTATCCCGGCAGCAACCACCATTGCAAGGTGCTGGTTTATATCAGTGCATGTGTATTGCATTTTATTTATACATCAGTCATTCCATCCCTGCGCAGTTAGTTAGGCAGAGCTCAGGGTGTTTCAGTTGGAAGATCGGAGCTGTGTTTGCTTGGCTTTAATGGGAGTATTAACAGTCTAATACTCAGGACCGGTATGGAGAAAATAAAAAATACTATTGTCTTCATAGGTATTTCTGATCAATTTTAAAGGGGTCTCTGTTGATTTCTGTAAACGGGTTTTGAACTAGGAAAAGTATGATAGAAAAGGCTTATTTTACTGTCATTTTTTGCATGTTCCTGTAGCATCCTACAAGGGCAACATAGTTCTTGTCTAAACTCTTGTGGACGAACCAAAAGCCCATACTAAGGTTGAAATTTTCTGTATCACAGTGTCTCTTCAGGGTTGATATGTGTCTGGAGGTCCACTGGAAAATTAGCCTGTAGGTATGTCTGCACCATTCTGAGACCAGTTTCAGGAGACGCTATGACTTTTCTAGACTAAAACTTTGGTGACTTTTCTTCAGACTTGGATCTCTAATTGACATTGTTTTTATTGCATGTTGATTTTTTTTATTGCTAGGTCTGCTTAGATATTGATGAATGCCAGAATGGTGGACTTGGACTCTGTGTTCCAAATTCCCATTGCATAAACACTTTGGTAAGCACCTTTTCATTTGTGGCTTTAAAAAAATTGATTGTTTTAAAATTCCAGGAGGCTAGGATTGGATTTGTGGCTCTGACTGAAGAGCTGAATAATATAATTTGTTTGTTGGCTTCATCTAAACCAAAGAATCCTTTCCTCTTTTCCTGACTAATGCTAAAAAAAAATCAATACTTGATATGTGATCGTTACGTCCATCTGAGCTGGATCTTTATCACTTTCCCTGAGGAATGGCAGGAACTCTTCTCTCCACACCATCCAGTTATGTTTGTTTATGAGTATGTTATTGCGAGGAACATCCTTTGAAAATTAAACCTTTGCTTCCTCTCTTTTCCCATCCGGGAACTGCTGCAGCAAGCTTTTCCTCTGGATACTCATTTTATAGTTGTAATGTCTTCACTTCATAAGGGTATTCATACAGTACCAGATATCCCTCTAAATAAGTCCAGAGAGGAGAGCTGAAATTGGTACAATGTTTTTAATACCCATAGATATTAAATCCAGGAGAACAAGCGCAGCTTTCAGGTAGTCGTAGAGAGCAATAAGGTCTCCCCTCAGCCCCCTTTTCTCCAGGCTAAATCTCCAGTTCTCTCAGCCACTCCTTATAAGAGTTGTGCTTTAGACCCTTCACCAGCTTCGTTGCCCTTCTCTGGACACACTCCAGAGAAGGAGTGAGGGCCCCCAAACTGAACACAGCACTCGAGGTGGGGCCTCACCAGTGCTGAGTGCAGGGGGACGATCACTTCCCTAGTCCTGTTGGCCACACTATTTCTGATACAAGTCAGGATGCTGTTGGCCTTCTGGGCCACCTGGGCACACTGCTGGCTCATATTCAGCCAGCTATCGACCAACACCCCCGTGTGCTTTTCTGCCAGGCAGTTTTACAGCCACTCTTCCCCAAGCCCGTAACGCGGCATGGGGTTGTTGTGACCCAAGTGCAGGACCTGGCACTTGGCCTTGTTGAACCTCATACCATTGGCCTTGTCCCATTGATCCAGCCTGTCCAGATCCATCTGTAGAGCCTTCCTAGCCTCAAGCAGATCAACACTCCTGCCCATGGTGTCATCTGCAAACTTACTGAGGGTACACTCAATCCCCTCGTCTGGATCATTGATAAAGATATTAAACAGAATTGGCCCCAATACTGAGCCCTGGGGAACACCACTTGTGACCGGCTGCCAACTAGGTTTAACTCCATTCACCACAACTCTTTGTGCCCAGCCATCCAGCCGGTTTTTTAGTAGCAAAGCATACACCCGTCCAAGCCATGAGCAGTCAGTTTCTCCAGGAGAATGCTGTGGGAAAAGGTATCAAAGGCTTTACTAAAGTTCAGGTAAACACACCCACAGCCTCTCACTCATCCACTAAGTGGGTCATCTTGTCATAGAGGGAGATCGGCTTTGCCAAACAGGACCTGCTTTTTATCACCTGGTTGCCCTATATGTGCCACTTATTCCACTGTCAAATACTGTTCTGCTATAGCTAGCTGCACAGAGCAGGCTTTCTCCATAACAAGAGAAGGGTTGAAAGTATCCTGCAAGTGTAAAGGTGGTCCTTTTTGCAGCTAGGTTATTGTTGAGGCTACCAGTAATGTTCAAAGTGGTATGCTTTCCTTGTGAATAATCTTGTTTTTCTAGGACTGCTTCCACCGTTCAATATGTTTCTCTTTTTTTCTTATTCCTTTCTTTCTTTCTTTTTTTTTTAATACCTAGAACATTTCTGTCACATGTTGTATCCTATTGAGTGACTAGACATGACTAGTCCTCTTTGGAGACCATCAGGCCCTGTTTACAGAGGGCAACAAGTGTCCTACCATCTGTCAAAACAGAGCAGTGTCAGTTTTTTACTCCTGTCTCCCTTTAGAAACAGTTTGGTCTGGAAGTGCTGCTTTAAAGGCTATTTTAATGCATGCCAGGGCTTGATATAAGATAGAATATACTGAGCAAATTTAGCAGACTCCAGAAGATATTACTCTGGCATCCATTAGGAGAAAGTGCACAGGCTGGTATGTTTTATATAGGCCGTACTGTTTGCATGGGCCAGTGATTATTTTACTTTTCAGTCATCTGTATATCTTCGTCTTCAGCCTGAAAGTATGCAGACAGCACGGAGTTAAACTTTAGAATGAAGCTAGGAACAGGGGACAAAAATAGTGCCCAACTGGGTAGTAAATGTATCTCTCCATCACGGTGGACTGGGACAATCCTGACAGTTCCTCCAATAGGCTTTATATGAGAAGAGTGAAGTTGTGTGAAGCCACCTCAGTTTCACAAAGGGATGAATGCACAAGTTTGTCGGAGATCTGCCTGTTTCTGTTCCTTGACATGTCAAAACCAGTTATTCTCTATAAGGAAAAAGGATTGTTTTCAATTAACTTTTATGTCATAGGTTACAAATCTACACGTATGTGAAACAGAGACAAAAGCCACATCAGATGCCTGAAGACGACCCCTGCTTATCAGTGCTTATCCATTCATATCTCATGTAGTGATTGTCCCAGCACAAACTGAGATTCCTTGGCTTAGTTCCTTTGGGTTTGTTTACACAAGAGAGTGGCTCAAATATATGCGTATGCATCTAGTTAAACCACTGCAAAAGGTTACATGGATGTTCTTATTGCGGTGTAAATGAGGATGACTGTGTCTTCTGTTTTATGAAGCAGAAGATTTAGCTCAAATTGGTTTAAAAATATTAAGTTAAAAAAAAACTAAATAGGGCAAAGACATGATGAACTTTCTTGCCTCTCTTTGATTAAAAGTTGTTCCCAGGTGGGTTTAGGTAAACTGATGGGTCTGCTTTACACTGAAATAAGAGCATCCAGTCTGATTATGCAGGTACTGCTTAGAATTTTACACAAAGTTTTGGCCACCTGGAAGAAGCTCAGAGTGATGCTGGCAGGGATAAGGCATCGTGAAGAAGCTTTTTCTGCTGCATGACTTTTCTCTGGCTTAACAAAAGATTGGTCTAAGCAGGCAAGAGTTGAGCATGTTTTCCAGCATGCTGTATGGAAGCCAAACCTGGATTTCATGTAGAAAGTAAAGTTTGTTCACAGTGCAAGAGGCCTCAATGGATGAAAAACTACACTTGCACAGCATAAGCAGTGTGACACGAATCTTGCTCACATGCTTGCTTTAAAATAAAAATGAGCCCTGTTAAAAGGCTGGCTAGTAACTTTCTGTTTTTACAGGGATCTTACCACTGTGGCCAGTGCAAACCAGGATATATAGGAGACCAAGCCAGAGGATGCCAGGCTGAGAGGAGCTGCAGAAATCGAGCCCTCAATCCATGCAGCATTCATGCTCGTTGTATTGAGGAGAAGCGAGGAGAGGTGACATGTATTGTGAGTTCATAAATTCATGCATTTATACAGTGAAAAATAGCCTTTTTTTAGGCTTGAACTGAGAAAGTCTTCGTGGTGATTTTATATAGTTGGGTGTTTTAACCAGATTGTGGCACACTGGCCCAGCCTAGCAATGAAAATAACCAGACTGAGTCTGTCTTGCAATTGTTTTCTTCTTGCAGCATGTCTGTAAGGCAGCCATACTCATATACCGTATTTACTGTGTCTGTGTAATTAGATCTTTTGGGAATGGCTTTTATAGACTTTCTGTAGTCTCCTCAGAAAGTGCTGTCGAGTGTCACTCTACAGAAAACATCACAAGGACGAATTCCTCTCCTGGTGCTCAGCTACATAGCTGTGAGTAGGGATCTCTCTCGGCACACCCAACGTGGCTGTAATTTGCCTACTGATACAGTATTTTTCCAAGTGAGACCACAGATTCTAGGCACAGGTAGGCTGTATTGTGCTTCCCAGCCCTGGGAGCAGAGAAACACCAAGTGGCATGTGAACTTTCATTGCAAGAGTCTAACTGAAGTATATTACTTTTAACAGCTTGCAGGGGGAAGCAAGAGACTAATCCTGTGTCCTAAATTTGGATACAGTGCATGCTTCTGCTGGCCCTTGCTTTATCTCATTTTTAAGTACATCTATTTAAAAGAAAAAGAATCTAGGATATTTTAATCCTGTGCTGTAATGGGAAGATGCCTAGATACTTGTGTTAGGCAAGTCCTCATTTTAAGGGGAGGCCAGCATTTGGCATGCAGTTCTGTCCCTGTATCTTCAGTTACAATACAAATTAGGCATTGGTTTGAAACACTACCAATTTAAATGGCTAGGGGAAACTTGTGTGCAGATGCACTTGCTTTGCTGATGCAAACTTAGTAACTGTCAATGCAGTTTTGTCTTAAAACCTGCTCTAGTTGCAGATCATAGAATCATAGAATGTGTTGGGTTGGAAGGGGCCTTTAAAGGTCATCTAGTCCAACCCCCTGCAGTAAGCAGGGACATCTTCAACTAGATCAGGTTGCTCAGAGCCTCATCCAGCCTGGCCTTGAATGTCTGCAGGGATGGGGCCTCCACCACCTCTCTGGGCAAGCTGTTCCAGTGTCTCAACACCCTCATTGTACAGAACTTCTTCCTAATGTCTAATCTAAACCTCCGCTGCTGTAGTTTAAAACCATTGCCAGATGTATTCCACAGATACCGAACAAAACACAGTCATCCCATCTAACCATGGGTCCTTTGCTGAGACGCTAGATGCATATTCTGCCTAGGTCCCCTCTTTTCTTTTTCTCCATCTGCAGGTGAGGAACTAAAATTGATTCCTGACCACTGTCTAAAAGAAATCTATAGGTCCCACTGAAATCATTAGGTGTTGCAGGCATACATTCCATTTAACATCACGTCTTAGCTCTGTCTGGCTGTGCGTAGATATAGAGAGCCTGAAACAAAGATTTTCTTTCCACATGGAGAGATGCTGAAGTGTATCTCATTGTACTTCGGTGACTGTCCATGCCTTTGGTATGTTAGTGTTTTCAAGGTGGATGTGGGGTTTCCTTCTTGAATATTGCTACAGTGACCCGTTCACCTTTTGGTAGTACTACCCATGGTGTTTCATTGATAGTGTGGCATTGGCTGGGCTGGTGATGGCTATATTTGTGGAAAAGATGTTGACATCGATGGCTACCCTAATGAAGAACTCTTATGCTCTGCTGAAAACTGCAGAAAGGTAAGAAATTCTGTCTTAATCCTATAATAATTCAGAGCATGAAAGGGTGAAGAGGAAGAGTGGAAGAAACATGACTAGATGTATTAATCTTTTTGCAAGTTATTGAATTCTTCTGGATAAATTGTATTTAATTTCATTAATTGATAAAACAATAACAGAAAAAGTCATTAAAATTATGAAGGCATCCAATTTACCCATAGAACACCACGTGTCTCATTTTTTGTCTAGGATAATTGCAGATTTGTCCCAAACTCTGGACAAGAAGATGCCGATGGTGATGGGATTGGAGATGCTTGTGATGACGATGCGGATGGAGATGGCATTCCCAACGAGCAGGTGCTGTGTATAGATCAGGGTGCAGGGGTCTGTGAAAACAAAAGGATTTCACTTCACTGCAATAGGCATTGGTTTTTGAAATTTGGCTTAGAACTATTTGCCAGAAATTATCCCATACCAATCACTGTCATCAGGTCTCTAAATCCTGTCTCTTTCTTTTATATAATGGTCGCTTTATAAGACCTAAAAAACCCAGACTGTCTCACCCAGCCTTAAATCCCACCAGTGTATGCTCCACTGTTGAATTTTAGCATTGAATTCTAGCACTTTCTGTGTACAGAACTTGTATCCTTGTGTCACCATCTCGCATAGCATGGCCTTCAGGAACATTTCTTGCATTAGTATCTTTCTTTTTAAAGGGCAGATTGACCTAACATCGCATTCCATGAGGGATCCAAAACCCACAGAAATTAATATATGTCTTGCCAATAACTTGAAAAAGCTTTGAATCATGTTTGCAAAGTGAAAGAGGTTTCCATGAGGGTACACTACTGCAGAATTTATCAGAGAATAAATTCAGACCGTAAAAGCTGTTTTGTGTTCACCCCGTGTCCTCACATGCACACCATTACTCTACATTAAGATCCTTCTGTGATATTGCTTAATGCACTTCCAAGGAAGACAAGAACACTCTGTCCAGAGTACAAAAGTCCTTGTGGAGCTTGGGCAGACTAGCAATCACAGAAGGTCTGTCTCAGGCTGTTTTGCGACAGAAGATAATCCTGGAAGCTTGAAGCAACTGGTTTTATTAATGTCCTGTAAGGATAGATGTTAAATTCTCCTTCAGCTGTAAATCTATATGCAATTTCAACACCTTTGCAATCAAGTAACTTCTATATTGTTGCTAAGCTGTCTTCTGCTTCCATATGTGCAAGAGGATGAGGATAGGAGAGGAACGTTTACAACACTTTGAAATAAAATTATTTCCATTTGCCTCCTGATGATCTTAGAGAGTCAATAACAGCTTGATTGACACAAAAAAAACCCAAAAACTTGCACCTTTTTTCATCAAAAAGTCCCGTTTTTCCAATTGTTTCAGCTTTGGTTTGAATGTCTACCAGAAGGGGGCAACCGCCTTTCACCAAGAGCATCTACAACCCTGTCAGGGTCTCTGAACAGCAGCTTTTCAGAAGGACCATGTAAGGAAGCCAGGGCACTAAAACAGGTTACTCACCATGGATGCATCCCAAGTAAAGCTTTATGATACTGGGTGTTTATGTTTAGGGTTCCCACAGTGTGGTTCAAAGCAGAATTTTGAGGGAGTCAGTGAAATCAGATCCAGAATTAATATTCACATAAAATGTCAAACTGCTCACAGTAGTAATTTTTTGTGAAAGTAGAAATAAATACAAGAGTTATATAAATCCACTAAAGTAGAAATTAAAGATTCATAGCCCGGTTCATGTCTGATTTGGATCTGTGTCTCTTGCAGGATAACTGTGTCTTGGTTCCCAATGTTAACCAGAGAAACGGTGACCAAGATATATTTGGAGATGCTTGTGACAACTGCCGCAATGTCCTGAATAATGACCAGAGGGACACAGATGGTGATGGGAAAGGAGATGCTTGTGATGATGACATGGATGGAGACGGTTGGTAATTCTTCACTTCCAGCTTCTCTGACGTTCTTGAAACTTGCTCAGAGCGTGCTGTGTGTTAGGAGGTTTCCTGTCACCAGCAACGCATTGTCTGTCTTCATGAAACCTGTGTTTGGAATACTTTTCATTTAGATTAATATATATCTTTTAGCCTCTGTTGGAAGCACTGCACACTGTAACAGATAAACCAAGCCATGTTTCATGCATAAGTTAAGGTCGTTGGTCATTCAGTAATTCCTTAAAGGTGCAAACATAACCCAGAGTACCCAGCTGTTGCCTGTCCCAGATGCCCAAGAGCCAGATAATGTAGCTGTAGCAGGCTTGAAAGAAGTGAAAAAATCACAACCCTTCAAATGCAATAACAAAGATGAAACATCCCATCCTGTAAGCTGTGATACAGGAACAGGATAGAATGAATTGTATGTAAGAAATGAAGTGTGTGTGATGGGGTTGAAAGCTGTTCTTTAGTAAGGTGTTTCCAATTCTGTTAACTGAACGGCTGCACACATAAGAAAGATTGCAAAATTAAGTAGTTGCTGAAAAGGAATAGTGTCTTTATTATTCTTGATGTTTATGTTGTCCAATAACAAATATGGGAATTGTTTTTAACTAACATCCAATCCACTTTTCGCTAGGTATTAAGAACCTTTTAGATAATTGTCAGAGGATCCCCAACCAAGACCAGGAGGACATGGATAATGACGGTGTTGGTGATGCCTGTGACAGCTGCCCTACAGTCAGCAACCCAAACCAGGTTAGCAGGCAGAAGGAAAAAATATCCTTGTTTAGGGAGAGGGATTGCTAAGGTCCAAAAAGATGCAAAAGAATGAGGCAGCCCATGCAGCCACAGGGTTTATCTTCTAATAGTAGGTATTCAGGAAAGTTTTATGGAGTTCAAACTCTCCTGGCATAGGAAAGGGAAGCCACCAGGTGTATTCTCATAGCTTGGGATGTTGTTAGCACCTCTGCCTTGCCAGTATCTTCTACTGTCATGCTCTGAAATGTCAGCATGCTCCGGTCCCATGCCAGACTCCACACAATGGTGTGGTTTAGTTACACTTGGTATTTCTTTAATTAGGACAAAATCCTGGTGTCTTTATTGAGCAAAACTTTCACTGCTCCAAGGTAAGAAGTCAGTGAGTCTTTTCATATGTTTTGAATTCTGATTAAACCCCTTATGACTAAGAAAAAATACTGGAAGTTTTGGAGAAACATGAGGGATACTTATTTCCAGTAGTAGAGGAATCTTGCTTGAACTATTCATCTTGCTTAAACTGCTCCAATCAAGTTTAACCCTGTTTATTCATTGTCTGTTTGGGTTTTTTTCTTTAATAAACCTGACTTTTTGGTTAGATGGATGATGCAAACAAGAAAATCTGTTTTGTAAAACAAATGTTTTTCTGTGCTTTTATTTTAATTGTATTTGATTTGATTGTGTTTTGGTTTAATACTGCCATTTTAATAGATGCTCTCAGCAGCTGATACTGGAACTTTCTCGGTTTCCTTTTGCAGTCGGATGTTGACAATGACCTGGTTGGAGATTCCTGCGACACCAATCAGGACAGGTATGCTGTGTTGTGGCTTGTAATAGCAGCAGGGAAGTGGAAGAGGCTAGTCGTGAGCTGAAGCATGCTAGAGAGCTGTAGAGAGATTCCTAGAGAGCTGTAATCCCTCAAACTAGCCAGGGTTTAATTCCAGTACCTCCTCAAAGAGATGTTATTTCAAAAGTAACGTTACGATTTGTGAGCCTTGTTGGTTCACTTCCCTGTAGCAGTACAGTTACAGAGCCCTTCACCTTTAGCCCCATGTTCACACAGGCTTCCTGTGAGGTCCTGTGGAAGTGACGTTCAGAGCCGTTCTCTGGCCGTAAAACCCAGAGCACTGCTCTGAGCTTCTTAGTGAGGTAACGTCTTTTTTCTTTTCTTTATTTTTCATTCTTCTTTTCTTTCTTTTTTTCTTTCACAGACATTTCACAGTTAAGGGCTGTATGTTTTTCTGTAAGAACTTTGTGTTTCAGAAACGGAATTTTATTATCAAGTGTAAAATGTTTGCAGATAAACCCCTTTGCTTTAGCACCAGGAGAGTGGCAAGGTTCCTCTAGTGGCTTCTACATGCCCTGAGCATTCAGGGGAGCATGTCCCATGACAAACAGCTAATGCCTGGCTGAAAGCAGCTTCTGCGTAACCAGCTTTGGGGGTGGCAAGTCCCCGGCCGCGTGCTCCTTACTTACAGCAAGAGGAAAGGGAAGTGAAATGCTGTGCCAGAACAGCATTTCATCAGGCACAGATGTCTGTAAGGTCTCACCCCAGTGCTGTTGGTGGGTGCGGCTGTCTGGGGCAATAACCGTGGGTAGCCCACTTCCCCAGCCCCACAGGGAGCATTCCCAGTCTTGGCCAGTAGCTGCCATGGCCCCTAGCTGGCAGCTGTTTTACTTTTAAGTAGATACGGCTTTGGGGTTTTTTTCCTGTTTTAAAAAAGCACGTTTTCTTTTTTTCCTCAAACCTAACTAATGTGTATGAAGCATTGCCTGGTAGAAACGCTGTAGCTCTGCCTGAGGTTAACGTTGCAATAGATATATATGCATAGTCCTCATTGCATTTTATCTCAAGAACGTGCAGACATCAGCTGCTCTGACCTAAAATTAAAGCACCTTTTTTTAAGCAGGGAGAGAGAGGTGGGAATACACATAGCTGTAAGCTGCAGCACTGCCCTAATTTTTCTGCATGTCGCTTCTGCTCTGCCTGTGCTAGGCAAAAAGCTACTTAGGGGAAACAGGCCTGTTTATTGCCAGAAACCATTTTGTTTATGGTTTGTGTACAAAAAAGCTGACTTGAGGCCATTTTTTTTTGCACAGATGCACTTAACTGTTGGCTTGGAGAAACAATGCAGCCACCCCATAACTTATCAAACCCTGTTCTGTAGTCTGTCTCCCCGTTCTTGGTGACCCTTCACTGTAACAGCTGGTGCAGCCATGGGCTGGAGGGGTGTTTGGAAGCTACAGGCTTTCTCCTCTCTTACTGCACAGTTTCTCTGCGGGGCCGTAACGTGACAAAACTTCCTGTGCAGGAGGGTGAAAGTGGTGCTTGTTTTTAATCAAGTCTGATTTCAGGTGCTCATGCAGAGTCTCCCATAAATTTTCATTCACACTCACACTTGTGTATTCAGGAGCACCAAGATGCTTGTGGACAACATGTGTGACAAGGGACACTAGCTGTTGAGCTCTTGCTGTCTCCTGGGTGCCTTTTGATTGGTGACCCTGTCCTTGTTGGATGTGCCTTACACGCCCTTTAAGAGTGGATGTCATTTGGAATCTTGGGCTCTGGTGTCTTTTCCCACTCCATGCAAGGCTTCTTTTTCTTTTCCTTATCTGAGTATTTTTATAGCTCCAGGCTTAGTCTTCATCTTCCTGCCACCTTATCATACAGTCTCTGTTTGTTCCTTGTCTCCTCGCTGTCCATCCACCTGAGCCACACCAGGTCATGGTGCCCCCCTGGTCTGTTTCCACCTCCGGGGTCCCTCCAGTGCATTTTCCCCTCAGGTACCTGTGCTGTCCCCTGTGCAGGGGCAGGACCTGATGGTGGTGTGCCATTTCTTTTTGTCTCTGTGCTTGCAGCGATGGTGATGGACACCAGGACAGCACAGACAATTGCCCCACCATCATTAACAGCTCTCAGCTGGACACGGATAAGGACGGGTTGGGTGATGAGTGTGATGAGGACGATGATAACGATGGCATTCCTGACCTCTTGCCTCCAGGCCCTGACAACTGCAGGCTGGTCCCCAACCCAGGGCAGGAAGATGATAACGGTAAGATGGGCCTTCAGGAGCCATTTTGGTGCTTAGGCACTATATCCTTCCCCAAGCATTACACAGGTGCACCAGGGTCTGACACAGTCACCATGTGTGCATACACTCATCCCAGGAGGGACCCCAACACACAGAAGCCCTTTGGCAAAGGCAGAAGTCCTCAGGTCCCCTCCCCAGGCACTGTGGCCATCAGGGCTGACATTCCACCTGCTCCTCAGACACCTTGATCCAGTGGCTTGGCCAGATGTGGCTACTTCTTGCACCATAAATCTCCTTTCACTTCTCCGATGCATTCAGGTGATGGAGTCGGGGATATCTGCGAGTCTGATTTTGACCAGGATACAGTGATTGATCGGATCGATGTGTGCCCTGAGAACGCAGAGATCACCCTGACAGACTTCAGGGCCTATCAGACAGTGGTGCTGGACCCAGAGGGGGATGCGCAGATTGATCCCAACTGGGTGGTTCTGAACCAGGTAAAAATACATCTGGTCTTTCGTACCTGTCTAAGAGAGATCATTTAAAAACCACAGTAAAATTGTCTCTGTAATTGCTGAACCTCTGGCAAGGTGAAACAAGTGAAAAGTGGAAGCTGTTGGTTGGTTGACTGTTTTACAGGAGCTGTAATGAAGGAACTTTCTTTGAGCATGTGATAGGTTGAAGCTTTATGCCTGTAATAATCTAAAATAATTGCAGGCTGGTCAACTTGTTCTGCGTGGATTTCTCTGTTGCCAAGAAGGGAAACACAAGACATTTGTGTTGCCCTATTGAAATATTTCTGTGGCAAACAGTTTCATGAATCCTTCCCAGAATTTGACAGACTGACCCACTGTATAGCAGAGCATTTACTCCTATATGGAATCCAATACCTGTTATTTACACCAGCAGATTTTAGCCTTCAGGAGGCTAATATGTTCTGAGTCACAAGGAATATGCAATTAATTCCCACTGCCAAAGTCTCTGCGAAGCCAGCTGAGATTGTATACACCTTCCTTAACCCAGTCCTGGCAGCCAGTTTAATCCTGAACTCTTCGATCAAACAGTATGAGCTAAGGCTAGGGAAAGCTCTCTTCCCTCCCCATCCCTCTTTCGCCCTCTTTCCCACCTCCACCTCCCTCCAGTCCTATCTCCAATTCTGGCCAGGTTCAGTGATTTCCAGAAGACGACTGGGGTAGGGAAAGACAGTATGGCCAATTCTGCAATGGGAAAAGAAAAACCTTTCCTGACTCAGGGCACATAAGCAGCTGAAACATTAGTATTTTATTATAGTTCTCATTTTAATTCAGAGCTACGAGTGTTACAGACATGTTGTGAGCAAACGGGGGAGATGGATAGAGGGGGTGCTATAGAGGGAGGCGCAAGGATGCTGCCAGGCTGAGCCAACCCAGCTCGTCATATACACTAACCACTCTGAATTTACTCTTACAGGGCATGGAAATTGTGCAGACTATGAACAGTGATCCTGGCCTTGCTGTTGGTATGTATCCTCTTCTGAGATTCAAGTTTTACAGCAGAAAACTTACAGCATGTGAACGCATTTTCTGCAGACTTGTTTTTAACCTGTGTGTATCTTCAGGTTACACAGCGTTTAACGGCGTTGACTTTGAGGGCACTTTTCATGTGAACACGGTGACAGATGATGACTACGCTGGCTTTATTTTTGGTTATCAAGACAGCTCTAGCTTTTATGTGGTAATGTGGAAACAGACTGAGCAGACGTACTGGCAAGCGACTCCCTTCAGAGCTGTTGCAGAGCCCGGCATTCAGCTAAAGGTACTGGTTGTGGCTCGCAGCTGGGGGCACAGTGGTCACCACAGCCCGGCTATGCCACCCTGCCATGTGTTGGCCATGCCGCCCCACCGTCTGACTGCACTGGGCTAAGCTGTCATGCCCTGCATTGGCCAAGCCATCGCACTGCATGTCAGCCATGCTGTCCGACTGCTGCTCCCTCCCAGTGTCAAAAGGGCTAAGTCAGGTGCCTGCCACACGGACCTGTTAATAGCACCATTTTTTAAGGAATTTCATCTCCAGTCTTGCCCCTGCTCATGAGCTGGAACATTAGTCTCTGCTCGCATTGTGCTCTGACTGTAACTGGCCAAATTGCCTCCATCTCCTTGGTCGAGGTTGCTTTTCCATGCAAGCAGTGGCTGTGCTTATGCAAGAGAAATTAGGGACTTGTGAGCAGGAGGGAGGGTGCTTCTGCAGACCTGCAGCCTGCTACAGAAAAGACCTGGAGCTCCTGAAAGTGACATTTCTCTGGGATTTCTGCAGGCTGTGAAATCCAAGACAGGCCCTGGCGAGCACCTCCGCAACTCCCTCTGGCACACGGGGGACACCAATGATCAGGTCAGGCTGCTGTGGAAGGACCCCCGAAATGTAGGGTGGAAGGACAAAGTCTCCTACCGCTGGTTCTTGCAGCACAGACCCCAGATTGGTTATATCAGGTAAGAGAGGAAAGGATAGATAATGTCTGCCTAAACTGTTGTTTCACAACATCTAATTCAACACCTAATAATCTGAGAATTTATAATATGTCTGGGCTTTGCACTGATGAAGCCTTGTAACAGTCTAATGACTTTGGAAATTCAGCCTGCAATTATTTTCCTAGGAAAGACAATTCTAAGGTAAGCCTGTTTGTAACCGAAGTTTTCTATCATCTGGCTGTTGTAACTGTGCTCTACCCTAATAAGCCCTTTTCTGGCTTTTAATACCTTGTTTTCCAAGCTACTACTGGCCCCTGATCTGAAAACCAATGCATTTCAAGATCTCTTAATTTTGGTCTTTTGGAATATTTTTGTTGGAATTATGATAATTCATTTACATATTCTGGGACAACAGATTTAATGAAAGTTGTCCACTTAAAGGTTGTGATCCCAACTAGGATCTGTAATTTCCTGACGTGGTAGATCTCAGATTATATAGCATATATTCACAAAGTTTGTCAAAGCTATGTAATGCATGTTATCTATTCTTATTTTGTTATTTGGGGGAAAAAAAAAGATATTGGAAAAAAAAAGTTATTAAAAAAAAAAATCATGATTCAGGAGGAAACATTTAACTCTTCAACATCCAGATCAAAGGGAATTATACTTGCAGATCAAGGTTGATGTTAAAATGCAAAAAATAAACTGCGCTGGCATCATCAGCTCAGGTTTTGCAACCTTATAATAGAACAGAAATACAGGTAAGTCAGCTGTTCTTTAAAAAATCACTATTCTGCAGTTGAGATGCAGTAACTTGATGATGGTATAATTATTCTGCTTTCCTGGTGCAGCGCATCATCTTCAGCGCTAATTGGAGCGAGCGTGTTTGACTTGACGCTAAAATGGATTAAGAACATTTATACTGTCAATTTTTGTGTCCCAGCCACAGGGCAGTAGAGAACAGATCTTGGGTGGCAAATTTGCTTTAGACCGAGCTGTTTGTGAAGCTGCTTCATGAGCAAACATCTGCCTGTGGTTGCAGTCTCTCTAGCCAGCCGAATTAATGCCCCCTGCAACTGAGAAAGGGTGCAAAGTCAGTGTCACAAAATCCTTCAAAAACTAAAGGCAGCCAGGCCTCAAGCGAACCTCTGCCAGCTCTCTGTCCGCATCTCGCTGTGGTCTGTTTAGGCCCGATGCCACAGACCATAATGTGTCTAGCAAAGGTTTTCCAAGGCTTCAGGGGAGCCTAGGAAAAAGTCACTTGAGCCAGCCTCTCCCACGGAAATTTGAAAGACAACAAGTTCTATTCATTGTACAGATGCTTTTGAACTGCCTCAGCAAATCAGGAAATAAACTCAGGAACATAACAGGAATTGGTTTTTTTTTTTTTCTTACTTTATGAAAAGACACAGGAACTTTCTTTCCCTTCGCAAGTCGCTTGTTTTCTTGCATGTCAGACCAGCAGCGTCCTCATCCAAAACAGAGCCCTCCAGGCTCATCATCCTCTTAAGTCGCTCACCCAGCATCCCAGAGGCTGAGGACTTGGTGTCGACGGCGCTGCAACAGCTCGACTGGCTCCAGCGCGGTCCCGCTCCAGCCCTCGGTGCAGGGCACTCACCGGGGAGCTGGCAGGGTGCAGCTGTTCCCAGAGCTGTTTGGGAATTTGCTGATAGGTTTTCTAACAAGAAGATGCCAAATCATCAAAACTGTTCCTGGAACTAATCATGTGCGCATTTTTAAAGAAATCTCACAGTCAAGTCTAAGATTCCAAGTGGTTTGTTTGAAACTTTGCCTAACAAAAAAAAAAAAAAAAAAAAAGAAGAAGAAAAAACAAACTTAGCTTCAAACTGTGAAACTGTGAGACAATATCCATCTGGCCTCCTTCGGCTGATGTAATCTGGTTCTTTCTTTCTCCTATAACTATCGACTGTGGAAATTTTCAAGAGTCAAAGCTCTCAGCCTGACTGACTACAGGGGAAAAAATTCCAAGGCTTTTGTAGGATGTGTAAAACACTGAGCCACCATGAAGACACCCTCCCTGCCCAGCTCTTGCCAGCGTGCAGCATTGCTCCAGTTCCCAGCCTACAGAGGAGATATCTTAACAGCTTCTTCTCCCCTGGGCTCGGTGGGGGGGTAGCACGTCCAAGGCTAGCATCACCATGGATAATGAAATTACTTTTATAAATGTTGCAGTCCCAGAAAAGACCTAACAGAGCTTCTGTTTGCTTTCATTAAGGGCAAGATTTTATGAAGGCTCTGACCTAGTGGCAGACTCTGGTGTAACTATCGACACCACGATGCGTGGAGGACGGCTTGGAGTTTTCTGCTTCTCTCAGGAAAACATTATTTGGTCCAACCTGAAATATCGCTGCAATGGTAATGTTGCTCTTATGTCATTTTAGCTAACAACTAGCAAGTGACCATGAAGAACCGGTAGTGTGGCTGTTGCATTAAGCCATTTTGCATCCTTTCCTTTGCTTTTCATTTACAAGTTATTCACAGCTGTGAAATGCCTCCCCTGACACCAGCAGCACGCTGCAGCCCAGCCAGACGGGAGCTAACACCTCACCACCGCTCCTCCCAGAGCAGTCACTCTGCTGCAGGGACTGTGCCAACTAAGTAGTATAGCTGTCATCAGAGAATTAGAAACGTTATTTAAAATCAGCCAACCGTGAGAGCTGTACACACGCAATAGACTCAGGCCATCACATATGTAGGATGCCTTGAGCTCTGAATACAAGGTGAAATAAATCTGGGGAGCCAGTGGGATCAGTCACCAGGTGTCAGTGTCACTCATGAACTTGCTGATTGCTCCTGTCTGTGGTAGGACAAGATCGTAAGATGCCCTTCCTCCCACGGACGAATGCTTCTCAGGCTCTGCGGGAGCATGCTGGCTCGCTCCTCTTAGGGTAAAAGCCTTGCCGCTTAGCCCTCATCTCCCACTATATAGAATAACTCAAATCTTGGTCACTCACACCAAGCTGATCACATCAGGGTATTTCTGCCCTGGTTCAGTTACCTTGAAGTGGGGTTGGAGGGGCTGCCCCCCTCCTCTTAGCCATCAGCCCCTACCTGACCAAGGCAGCCTTAGGAAAATCAAGTTACCAGTCAAGCTGGAATAGTTTCTTTGTCTGCTTTCTGTGGATCCAAGAAGCCCAGCCCAGGTCTGCAGTGGATGCAGCTGCTGCACAGCCACACCCCGGCTCTGTGGCTTGTTCTGGTGGCGGACCCTGGTTCTTGGACGCTTGGTACACCTGGGCTGGTGCTGGCAGGTCATGGTTAAACAGGGGAACTTCTAGACAGTGGCGCTTACAATTAAAAATTGCTTTGCAAGAGTCTCAAACAGTATGCGTTTTCCCAGAAAGCATGCGTTAACCTGCCACTGAAGTCGCAGATACTCTCCTGGCAGCGAGCAGGCAGTGGCTTTGCTGCAGGTGCTGCAGTAAGTCAATGAAACCCACTCAAAGAAGTCTCTGGAGTCCCCAGGTATCCCTGCTTTCATTTCAGACAAGTTCCTACATTGCAGAAAAGGCTTAAAAACAATTTTCAAGCCTCAAAAAGAAGTGATCAACAAAAAGCGAAGGACGTACCCCTTTTATTCTATATACTGTGTGTATTTATATAGTTACTTCTTTTTTTTTAGTTTGGAGTTACCTTTCCTGCATCAGGGTGGAAATAATCAGAGTAAAGTCGAGGTCACGCAGTTGAGCTTCGTTGCTGTGGCTCCATCTTTGGTTTCAGCTTTAGCTCTATGGTTAGCTCTGTGGCTCTCCAGATAAAATGTTCTGGGATCTGGCAAAGGCACACCGCAAACTCAATGCTTCAGACAGACAGAACTGTAGTTACTGTTATGACACTGACCCATCTCTAAATCTGCCAGTTCTGAAGTTTTTCTACCAGTTGCTGTTGGTCCTTGGGTTAATGGTTTTGTCCCTTCTTGTGGCGTGGGAAACCATCACAGGGAAGTTGAACTAGGACACATGAGAAATAGAGACTCTGACGCTACAAACGTGTCTGGGGTGCAGAGCAAGACAACCACTTTTTCTGCCTTTCTGGTCAGTGTTTATAAGTAAAAATATCAGAGTGGAAGCCACAAAACTTTTGGTCGGAAATGTAAATTGAAGATTGATAGTACTCCATTATGGGCTGGAACTGCAGCACTCACTGTCTTGTTAGCCTCTCTGTGCTTTTCAGTGGTGTATAGCTAAAACTGAAAACATTTCCAGTTCGTTCTTACTGTTTAAAGAAAAGAGAAGGCACGTTACATAAAAAAAAAAATAAAAAAAAGAGTAGGTGGGTAATTCATTATTTCAGTGTTCCTTGATTTTGTCAGAAGAAACTAAACTTTTGGTGTATTTTCCTGTTTTCAGACACCATCCCAGAGGACTTTCAAGAATTTCAAGCTCAGCAATTTGGCGTTGGGGATATTTAAGTAAAGCCAAACTAACATTGCTATTGCAAACAATATATTTTAAATCCTTATATGATTGTTGTTGTAAGAGTGCACACCGCAGCTTGTTCTCATTGATGTGACTATGTCAGACTTTTTTTTGTATAAAAGTGAAAATAAAAAGGAGACAAAATAGACTGGGGCTTCACTTTTTTTCAGACTTGCCCTAAAATCTAGGAAGCAGCCTGTAATGGAGCGACACTTGCTTAAACCATACTCAGGAAAAGCTTGAATCTATTGCCATTTTGGGTTCAGTATTAAACAGAGTGGGGAAGAGAGGGCAATTTTGTCGATCATCTGGAATGTGTCAAAAACAACAGGTTGCATTGGGGCATGAAGCGGTTGGGAGCCGTCTGGCCAAGCCAAGGTCTTCTTAATACTTTTCCAGTCCTGCTAGGAAAAAATTTTACCTCCTTTAGCTAACTCCTTTGGAGACTTCGTTACCTCTGGCAGACCTCCTCTAAGAGCTCTATTAGACCTCCCTTCCTTCCCACTCCCAGAAAACTGAGTAACACTATCACATCCTGTAAAAGCAAAAAAGCTGACTGCAGGGCCTTGTAGTCATATCTTATGATTTGCACGTGACCAAAACCAAAAAAGACACATGGAGATAAATGCAGAATCACCAACAGAGAGAAAATGATCCTAACTTTCACATACCCAAAGCCAGGCTTTGACCTGCTGTCCCCACTCAGAGCAGAGCTCTGTCAGCATGTACTGCTGTCTTAGGAAAATGAGTCACCAAGTACCCAAAACACTGAATTAAGCATTAAGGACTGGACAACAAAAAGCCAAACAAAACTGTATCACAATGCACTATATAATTTGAAGTATAGAAAAGTGTTGGATACTGTGTGTATTTCTACTGCATTGTTTTTGAAAATAGAGCTAGGAAAGGAAGGGAGGACGAGCTCCAAGGACAGCTGAAGAGAAGGATATTGCAGCCTGTAGGATAATTACTTTAAAAAGGACAATGGGAAACAGTACTTCAGCCTGGGGGAAGGGGGAGGGAGGAAGTACACAGAGGGGGAATACAATGAGGGTTTTAAAAATTAGAAGTAGCCCTGAGAAAATGAGCAGCCATGGCTCTTTCTCAGCACAAGTGTACAGGGGAAATGCTGAGTTAAATTATCAGGTGAGAGCATCAGAACAAAAAAAACCCTAAATTTCCTGTTCTCGATGCAATAAAAATACCCTTAAAGTTTATGGTGCTATCAGAGGCTGGGGCTACGGGAAGAGGTTTCACCCTGGCCTTGTCCACCATTGCCAAGGCTTCTGGCAGCAGTGTGGCCTGGGACCTGTCCCACAAGGGATCCCAGAGTCCCACAGCAAAGAGCATCACGCAGGAGCGGTCCTCTGCCACGGCACTTCATCATCAAAGGCCCCCCAGTTTCAGTCCTCCTTTCCCCTTGGCTTCACCAAACCCAATTGCACTCACCAGGTTTCCAACAGAAGCTAGTTACCTTGCAGCAACACAGAGGGTATTGTCAAATTAGGCTTAAAAGATGAGAAAAAAAAAACCATCTTCCCCACACACTGTGGGGGCACCACAGCCAGGGGACACCGTGCATGCATTTTGCATAAGGGGTGTCCTCACAGTGGTCTCCAGCAGGCCTGGCCCGCCCTCACCTGCCTGCAGCGTGTGCTGGTCAGAGCACGACAGCACACACCAGCACCATCAGGAAACACGCCGCAGCCAGCCTCCGGACCCCGGCCAGCCTCCTGCCCGTGGCTGGGGGCTCTCCTCCCACTACAGCAGCTGGGAGGGAGCACCTTGGCCATTTGCCACCTTCAAGCTTGCCCATTTCCAGGCTCTTTACCAGTCTATGCCATGGCCACTGGAGGCTGGAAGATGAGATACAGGCTCTGGCTGCTGGGCTGTCAAAGGCAATTACCTGAAGCTGTGAGGGTCTAAGCGGTCACAGCTCAGACAGCCAGAGCTCCTCTTTTGTTTCAGAGGGTGCTGCTGGACCTTACACTGGGATGCTGGAGCTCAGTATGTCTGCTGTGTTGACACACCAACGGCTGGGCAGCCTGCAAGTTCAGGAACAGGAAAGTCCAGCTGTTGCAGACAAAGATTAGCCACAGGGTCATAGTCCGGGCTTGGGAAACCTCCTGCCCCTCTCATTTGCATCAGAGGCTGTACAGTCCCTGTGTATGCGCTTAATCAAGCTCCTCTTGCACCACCACCTCTTTCTGGACTATTGTGCAACGCCAACTTAGCTCCATGTGTGGCCTCTGGCAAGTAAAGATGCTGCAATCCCACATCTTTAAAACCGAGCGTGTAGTTCTCCCTTGCCCCCACCGCCTGCGCAGCTGGGCTGCGCTCAGTTGGAGCAGCAGCTGCAAATACTTTGGAGTTTAGAGTCCTGGGGCTCCTGCGAACCAGGGTTGAGTGTCTCACCAAAGGTTAACTCTTTCCTGCATGCTAAAAACATCAGGACAAACACACTTCAAATGCTTCTGTTCCCTAAAGCAGAATAGAATAGAGTATTTCAGTTGGAAGGGACCTACAATGATCATCTAGTCCAGCTGCCTGACCACTTCAGGGCTGACCAGAAGTGAAAGCATGCTGTTAAGGGCAATGTCCAAACGCCTCTTAAACACTGACAGGCCTGGGGCGGTGACCACCTCTCCAGGAAGTCCGGCCCAGTGTTTCACCACCCTCTCGGCAAAGAAATGCTTCATGTCCAGTCTCAGCCTCTCCTGGTGCAGCTTTGAACAATTGCCACGCGTTCTGGCACTCGATACAAGGGAGAAGAGATCAGGATGTCCCTGTCCACTTCCCCTCCTCAGCTGGAGGGAGCTTCTCACAGGACATGCCTTCCAGCCCTTTCACCACCTTTGTTGCCCTCCTCTGGACAGATTCAATGACCTTCACATCCTTCTTAAATGGTGGGTGCCAGAACTGCACACAGTACTGCAGGTCAGGCCACACCAATGCTGAATACAGTGGAATAATCACCTCTTTTGACCGGTTGTTGATGCTGTGTTTGATGCACCACAGAACGTGGTTTGCCCTCTTGGCTGCCAGGGCCCACTGCTGGCTCCTATTGAGCTGCTGCCGACCAGCTCCCCCCGATCCCTCTCTGCAGGGCTGCTCTCCAGCTGCTCCTCTCCCAGTTTATACTTGTGACCAGCATTACTCCATCCTCAGTGCAGGATGTGGCATTTGGACTTGTTAGATCTCATCCCATTAATCATTGCCCGATGCTCCAATCTAACTAGATCCCTCTTCTTCCTGGAGAGTCAACAGCACCTCCCAGTTTGGTGTCATCAGCAAACATGATAACGGCGCATTCAACTCCTGCAACCAGATAATTGACAAATCTATTGAACAGAACTAGCTCTACAATTGAGCCCCGAGGAACACCGCTGGTGACCTGTCACCAGCCAGATGCAGCCACCTTCACTACATCCCTTTGAGCCCTGCCATACAGCCGCTTCCTTGCCCAGCTCGCTGTGAACCCGCTCATCTCCTGGTTTGACCATCTCTTGGTTTGGAACACCAGAAGAGAACATCCCTCCAGGATGGTGCAGGGTGGGGTGAAGGCAGGGGTGGGCAGACCAGTGGGAGGCTGCTGAGCAAGGCTGTTTGGCTCTTGCAGACCCTCAGCACCACTCAGCAACCACTTTCTGCCTTGCCCCTTGTGGCGGTGTGCTCTCCCCCCGCCCCAGCTCCTGCTCAAGCCGTAACCACCAGTGGGAGTTGTGATGAGTTGCACCCGGACTTCGGGGGATGGCTGGCAACACAGTCAAAACACTGTCTGGAGTGGGGACCTAGATATTTTGTTCCCATGTGAACATGACTATAGGTCAATTCTCTTACTCTATGAACAGTGAACAGCCCAAGACCCCTTTGACCTATCCTGCACAGCAGCGGGCTGCACAACAGGATCTCCCCTGGAGCAGGGATGCCCACTTAAGGTTCTGCTTCTCGAGGGTGAGAGATTCCTTGCCACAACAGATTCTCGGTAAGTGACTAACAGCATGCTAAACTTGGAAATCTTAGCTAAGTGATATAAAGGATTGATTGCACATGTATAATCCTTTAGACATAAACTGTTGACCAAGTCTGGGACTAGGATTGGATCCAGCCACACCCAGACTCCTCCCTGAGTTTAGAAAGCTGGGGGTCCTTTCTGAACCTCGTCACTGAACCGGGGGGGTCTCCCTGACAGCTTGTCTGACCCTGTCCTCTATGCAGTAAACAATCAAGTGTACCGTTCCATCGAATCTCGGAAAACACTGTCGTGTTCACTACTAACTTTGTTAAATCACAGTTTTATATTAATAAATATTTCACTACTCTCTTACGAGTGAAGTTAATCATTCTGCCTGCGACACACCTCAGTTCAAAGGCATAGCCTCCCAGCTGTGCGCACCTGCGCTGCGCGGACAATGGCAGCCGCCACTCAGTGCTTTGAAACTCAAGTCAGCAGTTTCTCGTAACCACAAGGAACCCGTGTCCTGCTGTGGGTCCGGACAGTGCTACGGCACGGGTACAGCCAGCACCGGCCGGCAGGCTGCGGCCAGCAGGCGCTGGAACAGGACTCAGCGACAGCCTGAACATGGATGGTGAGGAGCAAGAGAGCGGGACCCATGGAGACACAGCGCTTTCCCTGGTACAGATCTAGGTGTCAAAATCAGCTGCTGCCTGCTCCACCATCTGGGCAAACGAAATGAGGGAGAAAAAACAAAAAACAGAGATCCTCGTTTCAAACAACTGCAGAGGCTGCAGCGCTATATTTGGCCTGGAAAATACTGCGTTTGCCCTGTCAGAGGCATCTGACACATCTCAGAGAGCTGGATTGTGCAGAGCAGACGCCACGGACAAATCTGTGCAACCTGCCATCTTCTGAGATCACGCGCTGGAGGAGTACAAAAATAACATGGACAGCGAAGCCGTGTAATATTCCACAGGCCAACATTTTTTTTTTTTGTTAAACAACATCCAAACGTAGTGAACAAAAAAGGTCAACCAACTTACTTTTATTGGCTCAGTAACCGCTTAGCTCATATATTGACATATTTTTAAAGTTTCTCCTAGAATGAGTCGATTTTCAACTTTTATGTATCACAACAATTAATTTTAAATGTAAGAAAAACTTTATTGGTCCATTAAACATTAAATCTATAACAATACATTCACTCAGTATACAAAAGGAAGTATCTATCCATAAAAACCGTTAACATGCTTTAAAAAGGCAAAGCTGTTGACTATTTTACAGTTAAGATCTTACAATTCTGAAATCTTTACCAATCCTTAAAAGTCAAAGTGTTACAGTTACTACAGATCACAACACTCGCAAAAAATGTTAAATAAACTAGCAAACTTCCACTTCACCGGGCTACAGCTTAATAAAATAAAACCACACATACACATCAAAAAGTTCCCTTGAGATATTAAGAACCTTGAAAAAGACTAATTAAAAACCCCTCACCATTAAGAAAAAGTGTTTACATTTTGACTACTTTGCATCCAGTTTTCGAACATGGCATATACGAGACTGAACACCACCCGTTGGTGGTAAACAGAAAGATGACAGTGAACCTACATGTTCCCAGTAAGTATTTTCTTATCTCGTATATGACAAGTTGAACGATTTTCTCTGAAAGTTAATTCTCCTCTCTTTTAAGTTTGCATGGATGTCCAACGACACCTAAGCACCTGGACATCTGTCAGTACGAGGGAAAAAAAGAGCTACAGTATAAGACATATATCCCCATAGGTTTCCAAAATTCTTCTTGGCTTCACACTGAGGCTTCTTTGGCAAAAGCGCGGCTGCAGTGCTGCACCCTGCAGCTCTGGCGAGCAAAAGCCCTGGAAGCTTTAAGCTGCTGGAGCAGTTTCAAAGCTGACGACTGTGGCTCTGAAGAACTTTGTGCAAACGGCTGTACGCTACAGCACTGGCAGCTATCAGACACTGGCAATCGGGGGGAAGCCAATGTGGCTTGTATCTGAAATAAATTCCAACTTGTAAAAAATATCATTATTGAACAGGTGTGGAATGAAACCAGGTTTGAGAAAAACAAAACAAAACAAAACTGGATTTAAGAGCTACTTGAAACGTACTGCGTTTCTTTGGGCATTAGAAAGCAGCCGTCGTGCCAGTATCCCGAAGTTTCTACTTCAAACCCTGGGCAGTGTGTCTGCATCCCCATCCTGGGGCACTCGGGCATTCTGCTGCCAGGATGATGAAAATGCAGAGACGTACCAGTTCCCAAGCTGTTACGAGCACAGAAAGCCAACACTTTCTAAGTGCTTGACCCCTGGCATTGCCTTGTACAGTCACATGAAACACTCGGTTGGAACTACTGTTTACAAAATTGAAAACGCGAAGTAGAATGTCAGGGCGCTGATTATGTGTTTTCCTCCCACAAGAACTTGTAGGCCACTTCAGAAAACAAAGGCGCAGTTTTCACAGAGGAAAACCAATCCACATAAGAAATTATGATCCTTGACTGTGCTTCAATGCTGCAAGTTGTCCTGCTATAAAAAGGTAAGGATCGACAAGACCTGGCAAAGAAGTCTTTGCTAGTTTCTAGCACCAAAGACATCCCACTCGGCAGGAAGCAGAATGGGAGTGAAGCAGGTTTACAATGCCTTTAAAAAACAAATCCAAGGAGAAAAAGGCAAATAAAATGAGGAGATACAGCCTGCAAGCAAAAGACATTGCTTCTAAAGCCCAGAAGGAAAGACAAGAGCAGAATTTTAGCTGCAGATAATCTCGCTCATCTAGCCACACAGGTACAGCCTCGTGGCATTTTGCTTCATCAACTTATTTAGGTGAAAAGCCTAACAGTTTACATCGTAAATTCTTCACAGCATGTTTTAAAAGCAGTCAGTGGATTATTTCCTTACCAATCTGTTCAGAGGTGCCCATGACACTGTAGGCTGCCAGCCAAAGTTCAAGCAGCACTATCATGAGTTCCCAAATTTTCCCGATGCATTGGTCAACACCAGAGAACTGTTAAAAACCAGCTTTTTCGCAAGTGCAATGGTTGCTTCATATTAATAGCAACGTTCTAGCCCAGAAATGGCTGCACCAGTGGCTGATGAAGCAGTTATATGTGCATAGCTTATAATCTCAAAGCGCTTCTAGATTTGTAAAAAGGTGCTACAACACAAAATAAATAAATAAATAGACTTGCAGTGTTTATGATTCTGTGAGGGGATAAGCCCTCTCTCTGGACTACGCATACGTTAGCAACACTGAATTACCCGTTTCAGACGAAAGTAGCCCAACCCAGCCAGGATTTACCAAATGAGCTGGGCAAGCATGAGCTTTTTCAACCTCATGGAAATGCTTGAAGTACACAGCTAAGAGTATCACAAACATGTAATAACTCCGATGTGTGATCACAGTGGAGTTCCCTCGTTGGCATCCAGCTGCAAGGGCTGCCTGCAGGCTTTGAGGAACTAGGTGGTGAACAGCAAACAAGCATATCCATCTGCTTTCCACACGTTCTTCGTAAGGTTTTATGGTCTCATTTGCTAGTCCAGCTACTGGGATTCAGAGACTTGCTCTCCGAGTCCGTCCTATTGATTTTACCCCAAACAAGAACCAGTCACGATTGCGGCTCTTGGATGCCTTCATAAGAAAAATGAAAATTGTTCCAGTCTCAGACAGCAGTGCAGCAGGGAGGTTCCAAATAACCTTTCTTATGATAGCAAATTTGAAAAAGTAGGAAAACGCCAATAAAATTGTTTCACTTTCCCAGCAGGACTAACTTCTGTTAACATGGTCTCTTCCTCCAAGAATCCATTAAGCGTTAGTTCAAATTCAAGTTTAACCAGAGGAAACTTAGGAGAGGACTTGTTACAAAGACAGGAAGACCAGAGAACAGCAGCTTCCTCACATCACACAGCCCAAAAATACTCGGAGCCAGAAATGCTGCACCGCTCCGCTTACGTCTGGGAACAAATTCAATGAACAATCGTGGCACAAGGGAGGACAGACACCGCACAGCTAACCACCACCACCAGCAGAGCAGTTACCTGCACTTTCAGATATGGGGACAGAAGGTTAACCCTTTACAGTTTAAATGTAAATGTAAGCAACAACTAGTCGACTATTTACAAAAGCATCAGGCTATTTGTGAGTTTTCCCAGTTCGTCTTCCACTGCGCAGTAATAACTAAAGCAGTCCCACCGCCAGAGGTTTGTCAAGCACAGATTATTTGGTCTTCCACATGCACCATGGGTCTGGCTGTGTCTTGTACACACCGGTGTAACGTACAAGGCAGCATCACCCAGTCACAGGCTCAGTTCAGGTTCTACAGTTCCAGTGCCACCGGAATTATCAGCTATCACAGCAAGAGGTATGAAGGCACTTCTAAAAAGGTTTCAAAAGTTCATTTGCCTGAACTGTTTGGAATCTATGAACTGGGCATTTGAATCCTAGACCTTAGCCCAGGATTTTACTAAGTAGTTGCACGTGGAAGTTTACAGTACAGATTTTACAGCGAGTGCTAAGGCTGTAACATTTGCCTGGCCAGCAGGAAGCCATGCCTCACTGAGGAACGAGAGGCTTTGCACACCCAGGTACCACCAGTTACTGATTCCTTAGAAAGGCCTGGAGATCCATAGCTGCATCTAGGGCCACAGCATGGACACACAGGTCCTCAAAGTCATTTTTGGGATCTTTTCCCACAACCTTTGCTCAGAAGCAGACAAAGCAGTGTAGTCAGGCACTGCCCCATTGCCACCCTATGTGCATGCACAGATTTAGATGCTTAAGGTCAATAGTTGGTGGAAAGGAAGGAGAAAGGAGCAACTCAGTGAGGCGAGTGCTGTGTAAGAAGAATGGATGCGTGCCTCACTGTGGACTTTCCCCTTACAACCCTGTTTCCTCTGTGCAAAACCTATTTCCATAAATACAAACTATAAAAAAAATGAGTACAAGGAGGTGCAGAAAGTCCTTACGCAGGCAGATACTGCCTACATAAAATAAGTGTTTTCGTAAACAAGTATGAACATCCATTGGCCAAGGTAAGTACTAAGATCAGTTAGAGGAAAGGATGCAGCCAGAAATAGACATATAATGCAAATCAACTTCTGGCTTCGTGGCTAGTGCCATCGTGAGGGTTTTGTCTTTTATGACAATGGGACGTTCTTCAATGACTATAACCTGCTAGGGAGGGATGGGATCCACCTGTCTAGAAGAGCCAAGGGAATCTTTGGCAGCAGGCTGGCCAGCTTGGTGAGGTGGGCTTTAAACTAAAGGACTCGGGGGGCAGGGTCCAAAGTGGTAACACTCACGCCATTCCAACCAACTTGGTTTCTTCACCTCTGTCTCTACCCAGTTGGGCCCCAGGCCTTGGGAACAACAATCCAGGTTGACCCACACAGACCATCAGTGAAGGAAGATTTGGTATGCAAACTATTACAGGAGCTTGACCCCTGCAAATCAATGGTCCCTGACACTATCCATCTGAGGGCATTAAGAGATCACAACACCCTTGTCTCTAAGTTGGAGAGATACAGATCTGATGGGTGGACTGTTCAGTGGATAAGGAACTGGCTGGATGGTCACATCCAGAGGGTAGTGGTCAATGGCTCGATGTCCAGTCGGAGAGGGGTGACAAATGGTGTCCCTCAGGGATCCATTCTGGGACCGGTGCCGTTCAATATCTTCATCAATGATTTAGACACTGGGATCAAGTGCACCCTCAGCAAGTTTGCTGACGACACCAAGCTGAGTGGTGCGGTTGACAGGCCAGAGGGATGGGATGTCATCCACAGGAACCTGGATGAGCTAGAGAGGTGGGCCCAAGCAAACTTACAAAGTTCAACAAGGCCAAGCGCAACATCCAACACTTGGGTCGGGACAATCCTCACTATCAATACAGGCTGGGGGATGATGTGATAGAGAGCAGCCCTGTGGAAAAGGACTTGGGGGTACTCATGGATGAAAAGCTAGACATGAGCCAACAATGTGCGCTTGCAGCCCAGAAGGCCAATCGCATCCTGGGCTGCATCAAAAGAACCGTGGCCAGCAGATCGAGAGAGGTGATTCTCCCCCTCGACTCTGCTCTGGTGAGACCCCATCTGGAGTACTGTGTCCAGCTCTGGAGCCCTCAGCACAAGGACATGGACCTGTTGGAACGGGTCCACAGGAGGGCCACGAAGATGATCCAAGGGCTGGAACACTTCTCCTATGAAGACAGACTGAGAGAGTTGGGATTGTTCAGCCTGGAGAAGAGAAGGCTCCAGGGAGACCTTACAGTGACCTCCCAGTACCTGAAGGGGGCCTACAGGAAAGCTAGGGAGGAGCTGTTTGCAAGGGCACATAGTGATAGGACGAGGGGCAATGGCTTTAAACTAGAGCAGGGTAGGTTTAGATTAGACATTAGGAAGAAGTTCTTCACAATGAGGGTGGTGAAACACTGGAACAGGTTGCCCAGAGAGGTGGTGGAGGCCCTATCCCTGGTGACATTCAAGGCCAGGCTTGATGAGGCTCTGAGCAACCTGATTCGTCGCCCTGTCCCTGCTTACTGCAGGGGGGTTGGACTAGATGACCTTTAAAGGTCCCTTCCAACCCAACATATTCTATGATTGTATAATTGTATGATTCTATGATTGTGAGGCTGCTCTCCATAATGTTTGAGAAGTCATGGAGATCAGGGATGTCCCAGAAGACTGGAAGAAGGCTAATGTCACCCCCATCTACAGGAAGGGCTTAAAGGAGGGGCCAGGAAACTATAGGTTCATCAGTTGTACTTTAGTCCCTGGGAAAATTATGGAACAAAACCTCCTGGGGGCTATCGCAAGTCAAATGAAGCACGTGATTGGGAAAAGCCAGCATGGATTCACCACGGGCAAATTGTGCTTGACAAATGTGGTCGCCTTCTATGATAAAGTAACCTGCTCGGTTGATGAGGGGTGAGCAGGGGACATTTTCTACCTGGATTTCTCCAAGGCTTTTGACACGGTTCCCCACAGCCTCATCCTAGAGAAACTGATGCGTTATGGTCTAGACAAGTGGTCTGTGCGGTGGGTGGGGAACTGGCTGACAGGTTGCACCCAGGGATAGTGGTAAATAGCTCTTTTTCAGACTGGCAACCTGTCACAAGTAGGGTCCCCCAGGGACTGATATTGGGCCCAATGCTGTTTAGTATCTTCATAAGTGATCTGCATGATGGGATCAAGTGTACCTTGATGAATTTTACTGATGACACCAAACTGAGTGGGGAAGTGGACACTTTGGAAGGGAGAGCCACCCTGCAGAAGACCTGGATAGGCTGGAAGAGTGAGCGAACCTTGTGAAGTTCAACAAGGACAAGTGTATGGTCTTGCACCTGGGAAAAACATAATCCAGGAGTGCAGCACAGGCTGGGATCTACTCAGCTAGGAAGCAGCTCTATGGGAAGGGACCTGGTGGTCCTGGTGGACAACAAGCTCAATATGAGTGAGCAGTGTGCTGCTGTGGCAAAGAAAGCCAACAGGATGCTGGGTTGCACCAACAAGGGCATCACCAGCAGAGATAAAGGAGTCATTATCCCACTCTACTCAGCGCTTGTCAGGCCACACCTGGAATACTGTGTTCAGTTTTGATCCCCGCTATGCAAAGAAGATGCGGACAGGCTGGAGAGGGCCCAGAGAAGGGCCACAAAGATGCTCAAAGGACTGGGAAGCCTGCCATGTGAGGAAAGGCTGAGAGAACTGGCTTTGTTCAGCCTTGAGAAAAGACGGCTTAGGGGAGGCCTTATCACCATGTTCCAGTCTTCAAAGGGTGGCTACAAAGACAATGGAGACTCCCTTTATACAAGGAGTCACATGGAAAAGACGAGGGGTAATGGGTACAAGTTAATCCTGGGGACATTCCGATTGGACACAACAGGAAAATTTTCCACAATGAGAAGATTAAGCCATTGGAATAATCTCCCCAGGGAAGTGGTGGATTCACCAACATTGGACACGGTTAAGATTCAGCTGGACAGGGTGCTGGGCCATCTTGTCTAGGCCATGCTTTTGCCAAGAAAGGTTGGACCACATGATCCTTGAGGTTCCTTCCAACCTGGAATTCTATGATCATCCACATTTGTGATTGGGGTGCCTGCTATCAGAACCAGAGAACAGTTACCATTCCCTGCCTTATAACTTGACACAGTGCACGCCTTCTGTAGAGCTCCTTGCCCAGATAGTTCTGTTATCAAAAACACTGCTAATTTTAAAAAAAAACATGGTTGGTTTCTCATAGTACAATACATACAGCACTAGAAAGCAACTCCTGCGAGCCTCTATACTTCAGGGAGCAGCGTTCGCCGAGGAGGAGCAAGAGCCTGGACTATCTCAACTGCAGCTCACAGCTCTAACACTGGATTGAGACTGTTTGTCAGAATAGCTGCAATGAGTTAGGTGGCACAACTGTTAGTCATCATTGCACAGCCCATAAGCTCTTATCTTAGAGATGGGACAGATAAAGGCTTCTAGATTGTGAATGCATTAACAAAGGCCTTTCTCTGCTGCAGAAGGATCTGCATGGCTGGACTCCAAATGCAGGCAGAGACATACTGACAGGCCCCCATGCTAGCAGAGCTCTTGGCAAGATCAGAACCTCCCAGCAGAAGCAAAAGGAAAGAAAAAAACCTGCCACCTCCTCCAGAGCTCTCTGCTGCTTTTCTAACTCAATGTCAAAGCTAAGCTTTAACTGCTTTTTTTTCCCCTAGATGCAAACAAGGAGAAGAACAGCAAGAGAGTCACCTCTGGACAGAATCCTCCTTCCCTCAGATCTCATGACAGATATATTTTGAAGCTCCTTATCACTGGGGTAGGGGGCATAAGTATACAGGACTGCAGACCTGTAGATTTCGTTTGAGGTAAGAGTGTATGGGGCTGGGAAGATCACACCCCTAGCAAGCTCCAAGCAGGACAGAAACCCTAGGATAACATAGCAACAAGCTAAAAATGGTAATGAAAACAAGAGCAGAACTGAGATCTGTTATGTTAGAATTACTCACCAGGTATGCATTAGCTGTTGATTATTGCAACAGAACAAATAAGGCATGCAGATACCTTGGCCATCTCATTGGCCTCTATGTTGTGCTTTTCTTTGTTTTGCAGAAAGCATTGGGTGAAGACTTAAGGCTCAATCCTGTTTCAAAAAAGAACTGCCAAATCGGTTGATTTTGTTAATATCCTGCATATTTCACATCGTATGTGCACATATATAGAAAGAAAGAGAAGACAAAACCTCTGGGACTAGCATAAGTTATAAATTCATCCCACTGGAATGTAGATAACTATAGTGGGTTCAACCTTATTCAGCACTTAGGGCATCTGAGCTGTTGTTCTACCACCAAATCATCTGCTTAAAGCAAATAAAAGTGACATGGTACAATTTAATATTGTCAAGTCAGTCATTTGTACTAAGGCAGCTGCTGTTACATTTATGTCTTCTGGTTTTGTTTTTCTGACTGCTAACCCCACTGCTTGGAACAGGAGCTCTCCAAAAGAAGTTTAGTCTCCATTAATGGATTGGTTGTCTAACTCCCATCCCAACAGCAAAACATCAACAGAGGAGTATAAAAATATAGCAGTTAGAAAGAATATTTTCCAACCAACACACAAGCAGAAAAGAAGATGACGTACTATATATAGTCCTTTTCTGACCATCACTGCATTTAAAATATTATAAAATTAGTAATGGAAACAGAACTGAAAATCCTGGGAGTTCTTTAGACACAAGTTCTAACAGCAAGGCAGAAAAGTAAATGAGCACTCCACTTTTAAATTTAACAGCAACTGGCAGCGCTCCTGTAATATAGCATTTTCTCAACAGCAAACATTCTGAACAAAGAATGTACCGTATCTTAAATCCCTGTGCAGTACACACAACTTGCAGTTTAAGTGAGCTGGCAAAGCAATGTTGGACAAAATTCAGAGTTTAAGAATTTGTGTGTAGAACTCCCCTTCTGTTAACAACTGGACCAGATCTGAATTGCATAAAATATTCAGGTGCCTTTTAAAGTTATAATAGAATAAATACTCTGTTATCATTGGTACATTCCTTTCTCAATCTAGGTATAAAATAACTTAATATATTTAATATTTAGATAAACAATTTTTAGTAGATGCTTTGGCAGTCAAATTCTTACATATTCTCTATTTCTACAGAAGTATTTATTTATGTTTTTGGAAAAAATTATCTGTATACTATTTAAAAGAATTATATGCTGTACAAAACAGCAGTCCAAATCATCACGGCAAACTGTAAAAGACACAGTTAATAAAAGACTATAAAAAGGAATGCATATTTGCTAGAAGATATCCAACATTCACAGGAAGGAAGAAGATACATCTGCACCATGATTTTTTCTTTTCTTGCCAATGAAGCCAAAGAAGGATTGTCAGTTATTTAAAAGGGATTTCACTTATTCCAGTTCATGCAACAACTGTGTTACCTGCACTCCACACATCAGCGTTACAAAGTTTTGGAACAGATTTGTTCCCTTGGGCAATGCTTGTTCATGACAACTAAAAAAGGTAAAAAAGTCTTTGATCATTTGTTTAGTCTGACTAAAAAGTTACTAACTGGTACATTATGATAAGTGGGCAACAGGTGTTTCCTCATTACAAAATGACTGTTGTATTATTTGTAACGGGGCGGGGGGGGAAAGAAAAAGGCAGAAGGACCTTCTGAGCGCTCACACTGAGAATTCTCTGGTTGGGCAACAGAGTGGAGCAATAAGAGTCCATAAGTACAGACAGACACAAACCCAACAGGAGACCATCTTAATCCAGAAGATGGACCAGGTTCCGGTGAAGAATTTTTCAATCTGAGCGCTTTCATAACTGTTAAGAAGGAAAAAAAAACAAAAAAAAAGCGTCAATAAACTCACTATTTTTATCTCAGACCACAGAATCCTCTGCTTTTCCAAGTGGGTGACAGACTTCAACTAGGCTACCCCAGACACAAAGCAGGGGAGAGCAGCCCTTTATAGAGCAAGGTCTTGCTCAAGAATTGCCTGGAAAAGACTTGAAATGTCTCTTCCAGCTTCTTACTTAAGAAGAGGAGACACGCTAATGGCAGAAGTTCCCATTCACATCTCCCCGTTCAATTTCTTGTCTTTAAAGAAATACACTTACTGGAACCAATGAGTTACTGTCATCATCACGTAGAGCGAAGCCAAGAAGAAAACGAAGTGGAAGAAGGCATAACTGTACACCGTGCCTTTCTTCTCATCGTAAATTACTGTCTGGCCTCCCCTTTTTTCAATGCGTTCTTCAGCATCAGCTGGAAGAGACAGGAAACAAGAAAGTTTTTGCAAATTTAATGAGAACAGAAAACAGCAGCTGCCTTCACGAAGAACACAGCAAAACATCTATGGTGTGATTTAGGAAAGCGTCATACAGAGCAACACTTGAATATTCCCTTGCCTTCAGGGCATGGGCCTAAACCTTTAGTAAAAGAAATTGGACTGCCACTGAAATCCTGCCTTGTATCAGCTACCTGGCCTACTGGCTAGTTTTTGAGCATCTGGGCTATTTAAATTGCTCTACTTGTACAACATGCTTCTGGGAAGTCCAACCTGATAACCCTGATTGTACCAGGTCTGCAAACAGGACACCCTTCCTAACTCAGTCCTGAACTGCAGTCCCTGCAGAGCTGCCGAGCCAAAACCCCAGCAGCCAGTCAGACCCATAAGCATGCCAAGAGCTGGGATTACTCTTTCTATGTTGCAGTAATGGAATGTCCTTTAAGGAATTACTAACTAGCCTGTTGTTTTAAAATGGTATTGTTACCTGTCTTGCTTCCTTCCCTAGCCTAACTTTGACCACTTCAGCCACTTCAGTTTGATACACTACAGCATGAGGCTACAAACAGCTCTCTACCTGCAGCTGTGTCCTTACTCTCTTGGCTTTGGTGTGAAAGCCCCAAGTGAGGTGAATTGTGCAGTGAAAATGTAATTACCATCTCCTTCGGGCACGCAGCAAAAGCAGCAACGAGCTACCTGTGGAACAGACAACAGGAAGGGTAAGAGTCCGTGCTACAGCAAAGAAGCAGAACCATTGGTGAAGATGGTCTGTCTACGTTACAGACACTAATTTAGAGAAGTCTGGTTTTTATTTCCAGCCACCACAAAACTAAAACTAGGATTTGCCAAGTAGTTCATAACAGCAGTGTCTAAGCTTTGGAAAAACCTGCTCAGTAAGATTTGGAGCAAACTAACCATTCTTAAAGAATTACTCTATCCATTTTACATAACTCAAGGTTATGTAAACACTGGTGCAAATAATTATGACAAAAAAAAAAAACCCTATGTGTTCAGAGGGGCCGTACCTCTTCAGATTTGTATCTAAGTGCTTTTTAAATAAAAAATTTCTCTACTGAAATTAAACTATAAGTAACTTTTAAAACCCTGCTGCATGGGTTGCAAATCACAACTGCACAAGTCTAAGTCAGAAATGTACTTATCTTTGCAAGAATTTGCTGAAATGGAGCCAGAATGAGTAAAAGCAGAATAAGTAAAAGCAGAAAGCTGGTTTTACTGATTTATTAAATGAAATTTTTCTTTTTTTTTTTAACTAATGGAAAAAGGAAAGCTGAAATTGACACTTCTTGTGTTGAATGGTAAAGTAAATGGGAAAAAAGGGTGCTGACCATCCAATAAACATATAATTAAGTGCATTTTCTGCAGCAGACCACAGTACAAGTCAGCACTTTCTGTACTGCATCACCAACATTATTTGCTATGATAAAGTCCTACTCTGGGATTTATTTTGGCTGTGGTCTGATGGAGACAATGAACCCTGTTAGGAAAATTCCCTTTCCTAACCATTATATCAATCAGTCTTTATAGTATGAAAGTGTATTAACTTTGTTAACATATATTAGTTCATAGTATACACTGCGATGTAATGAGGTAGTGGAGCTTTACTGGAGACTTTTGTATTGTTCAAACTTAAGTAAAACAAACTAAAGGAGAGCCCAGCCCTGGAAATAAGGATTTTGCTTCTTGGAAGCTTAGAGCTGTCCATGAAGGACAAAAAGAACCCCTGGTCAACCAAGATAATGCCAGCATCCTAGCGTCTCTAACACACCTTTGAAGCCCTCCCAGCACTGCAAGTAAATTATTACTGCAAGACTGACTCCAGGGATGTCTGGATCAATAGGCAAGAAGCAAGAATGCTGCAAAAATAGTTGCTTTGCAAAGTTTTATTGTGACTACTGAATGGGGTGTGGGTGTTAGTGATAGTCAAATCATGCTATACCTGAATGCTTGGAAGGGTATAAGGACCCTGTGCAAAACCACATTTGGGATTCCCCAATTTGGCTGGGACACCTCATGCACATGAATAAATATTTACCCTTGTAATTCTATACTTTGCATTCTAGCCTCTCCCCTTGGTTGGCATGTGCTAGTTGCAAGCTTTCCTAACACCCTCAAAAATCAGATAGTTAGCCTTTAAGGTAAAGTGTCCAGCAGAAACATCAAAACAAGTTTTTATCCTGCATATCCACGATTACATGTACTCATTGGGTTCATAAACTCATGAAAACCACCAAAAGATCATTCTTTTTTAAGAGATTTGCTGAGAGTTGAATAAAGCGCTTATTCCATGTCCCTTTCTACTGCTGTGTCAAGACTCACCTACAGCACAAGCCTGAGCTCCCCTTGCGCCACACTCTCGCTCTGAAGCAAGTGCCGGCTTCCCTCAAACTTTTTAATCAGTTGCTATTAAGTCCTTGCTCACACAGAGTAATGCAATTAGGAATGCTGGCACACATACCACTAGCCCCTTGTAACGCTCAGTTGTCTTCAGCACAACCGCTGACAGAGGCTCTGTGCACCACAAGCAACCACAGAGCTACGTTCATGCTCCTGCCCAGGAGACAAAGGCCCGCTGCCACAGGGAAGGCAATCAGCGTGCAATTAGTTACTCTTCACCAGCCACTTCTTTACATTCAGGTTCAGCGGCTCTTGTACGGCTCTCTAAAACCAAACGGTCCGGAAATAATCCTGTTGGCAAGCATTGCGGCAGAGGAGCCGGACCTTCCCAGTGAGGGGGCCGCATCCAGCATCCATGCTGTGCCAGCCGCCTCCAACCTGTCTGCAGCCCTTTGGACAAGACCTCCTAGGGCGTAACGCTGGCAGAGGAAGGAGGGTGGGCCTGATGGGTGGCTCTTTTCTCTCTGGTCCCCAGCTCCCTGTCCCAGCCTGTCCCTCCTCAGCACAGGGCGGGAAGGCACAGGTCCCGCACGGGTCAGTAACTGAGCAAAAAAACCCACTCATTTCCCAGGGTTTCTGGGTGTTCCCAGGATAAGAAGGCCAAGAAATAGGCAGGTGAAATGAAGAAACCTGTACTGCTGAAACAGGGATTATTAAATTATAGGCAAAAAGAAAGGAAGTACTTATGTGTGGAAATAAAAATAAGAGATAGGAACTTGGGAACATAGTTGCTATGAGAACAAAGGCAACCAGGACTGAAAATGCTCAAGAACGCCTCCACTTCTTTATCTGATAGCTTCCCAGCAGACTGAGAGGACATGAGCTTGTGTGGAGCACAAGAAGATTTACAGGAAGTCTGCAGGATGTTAAATAAACTGCAAGGGCAGCAAATTATTTGAGTACATAAAGGCACCTCCACGGGACCAGCAAGAGACGCAGAAGGGCCAATGTGGACAAGTGTTCTGACGAGTCCATACCCAGAGGCACATAGCAGGCATGCTAAGAACAAGCTTTTGTTTTCACCTAATTACAGACTATGTAGGCATGAAAACAACAGCAAGAAAAGCAGATGAGGAAGTCTGCACAGAAATCCTGTGGGAGGAAGCAGAACTCACTTCAGTTTCAGGTGTTGCATATATTCCCTTCAGTGCCTCTGAGCTTGCACGTGTTGTTGAGGTCAAACTAGAAGCAAATGAAGACAGTGTCAAAACCCTCAGTTCAAGTATAAGCCCAACAGGGCAATTTTTCATCACCACAGCAAACATAAATAGTCTACTCCCATGTCTAAGCTAAGGATTTGCCCGGATATAGCATCAACACTAAGCACGTGGAAAGTTTGTTCTGCACGAGTATAAACCAGCCTGACAGACGGCCACTGGCCAACTCAGCCTGAATCACCAGCTTAAAAGTAGGTCACTCCTGAAAAGTGGTGAATTCATCGCCATCAGACAGGAGCAAACAGCTAAGCGCTCCAATTTGCAATTCAGAAGAGATCTCCCCCTGCTGTGCAGAACCAATGCTTTTATATTAACTTCACAGCCATAACTTTGGCTCGGTATTTCTGTAAAGGCTTTGCCAGTAAAGTAACAGGTCACTGGTAGCAGTCAGTTTTCAAAGGTAAATTACCAACCACTATTGTCAGTGTACCAGTTGCTGGAAATCACTTTCTTGCATGATTGTAGTTGTGTGGGGGGAATCCTTTCTAGTTTCTTCTGGTTAGAAACATTTCTTGCCCAGTCTTCCCCTTTCAGCATGTGTAATGCAAAGTTCCCATTACTCACAGGGAGACGCGTGTTAATGCTCTACTGTACACACTGAGCCTTGGTAAGCGATACTTCAAAACATTCCCCTTGAAGGCCTTCTTATCTCTCCAGCTACATGGCGCACTTCCCCCGCAGGCTACGTGCAGGTTGCCTGCATTCCTTAAACACCCCCATGAGGCACTGAAAATACTGTTCTAATGTGAACTAGATCCATGACACGATATACATATATTTGATATTAGAATTAAATGGAGCACATATGCATGTTTGATAGCAAAAGAGTAGCTGCGGTACCTCCTCAGAAAGTCTCTTGGTTTCAATTCAAAATTATGAAGGAGTTTCAGTATGTGAATTTTGAAGTAGACTGAAACAGCCCTCACAGCCAAAACCAGTGATACATCACCTTTCAACCATCAGCACCTCCCCCGCTTCCTGTCCCTGGGCATGACTTAATTTGTTATGTGAGCTGCAATAATACACGGTGAGCATCACATCTATATGGGCACAAACAGATTTTTTTAGAGCAGGATCTGCCAAATCGCTGGCAAATCCTGATGGCACTTTTGTGCTCATCACTTGTTCATAGGAAGCCCTAAACCCTCCCAAACAGTTTTGTTTGTTTTAAAGACCCCCAAGGAACAGCCAGAGACTGCCAGGAGGCTACAGAAGTTTCAGTTAGCTTTTTTAAATGGACATAACCGCACAGAGTTTTTCTTATAAAAAGAGTAAATACAGAATGAAAGCACCCTGAGACTGTTTGGGATCATGGTCAGCTGGAAATTTTTTCCCTCCATCTTCAGACATAAATTGTTCTATTCAGTTTTAATGAAATAGATTTGTTTCAAGAATTATATTATCTTGTTGAATATTTTTGGCTAAAACATCTAACCATTCTGAAACTAAGGAGAATATGAATCTTCCAGCTCAGTTCTACCCCACTTCTCCCTGTTAACTTTGCATGAGGCCTGCTGTAAGCCTTCGGTAGTTGGACCACAACATTGCATCTACAGTGAGGCAACTGCAAACCCCCAGACTTACCAAGAATATAAAATGCAGCCAAACAAAATGGTAGTACCCAGGCCAGTAACCAGGTTTTCATCTCTGTGCAGGCCTTGGCTAAATTCAGGGACACAGATCGTGATGTTCTGATTGTTTTCATCCAGGACTTCACAAAACAAAAGAAACAAAGAGAACAATTAGCAAAGCTCATTTCACTGCATTTCGAAGTAGTCTTCAGGCTGCAGGTTTTCAGCAAAATATTTTTATTACTTCAGACACTGGGTAGGTACATTTCAGTGGTTTCTACCTATCTTTTAAAAAGATCAAAAGAAAAAAATTCTGTAAATCTGACCTGGCAGATTCTGTGTTTTCGGCAAAACAAAAAAGCAACTTGGTAGGGTACTAAAATTTCTTGTTTGACCAAAGCAGACAAACAAGGAAAAAGAGTGTCTGGTGAACTAAGAAATAATAAGTTGGGAGTTTACCAACACTTTACCCAACACTACAGAGCTGTATGACATGGAGATAGTACAGACCTGAGACCATAAGTTTCTTTGACAGCGGGGGTGCCTTGAAGACAACTATGAAATGCATAGGCAGTGAAAAAAGGTGGTGTGTACCTGCCCTGTTCTCCGACTGATATGCAGAAGACCAAAGAAAAGGAGATGGGCCAGTTAAAGGCAAGATTTTATCCTAACATCTCAGCAAATACTACTTTTAGGTTCCAGGCAAGATTTCATCTTAACATCTACAAAAATACTACTTCTAGATCCCTGAAATGAAACCAGTTCCATCCTAGATGTTCCAAGGTGCATCTGGCTTTTTGGTGTTTGCTTGAGGTCAAAGCAAAGCAGAGCATTCATTAGCCTACAGCATCACCCCAAAGCAAGAGATTACAGCTGCACCTTATCTCAAATCAAGAGCTTTCTGAGCCAATGCTGTTTAAGCCAAACTGTGTTCCCATCTCTTTTCCTTACAGCAGCCACTCTGCATCCCCACTGTGACAGCACAACCGTTGTAGGGGCAGAGGGCAAAATGCAGCAAAGGCTACACCCAGGTTAAAAATAAGCTCAAAGTCAGTCCCCTGACCTGGTGGGGGAGGACTTTGGTGGCCATGCAGGGCTGCACAAACAGCAGGGACAGGGCAGAGGTGGGAGAAAAAGGAGGAGTAACAAGCCTTTATAGAATCACAGAAGCATTTAGGTTGTAAAAGACCTTTAAGATCATCAACTGCAACTGTAAACCTAACATGGCCAAGTCCACCACTAAAACATGTCCCTAAATGCCACATCTACACATCTTTTAAATACCTCCAGGGACGGTGACTCAACTACTTCCCTGGGCAGCCTGTTCCAATGCTTCACAACCCTTCTGATGAAGAAATTTTTCCTAATATCCAACCTAAACCTCCCCTGGCACAACTTGAGGCCGTTTCCTCTTGTCCTATCACTTGTTACTTGGGAGAAGAGACTGACCCCCAACTTGCTACAGCCTCCTTTCAGGCAGTTGTAGAGAGTGACAAGGTCTCCCCTCATCCTCCTTTTCTCCAAGCTAAACAACCCCAGCTCCCTCAGCTCTAGGCCCCACACCAGTTTTGTTGCTCTTCTTTGGACACACGAACACATGTGCAGAATCCCCCACCTGTGTCCATCAGGGACATATCTGCAGCAAGGCAGCTCCACTGTTCAGCAGGCCTTTTCACTAAGTCTGGCTCCAAAAAGCTAAGGCGTGCTGTGATAAGCACAGGTTCAACAGACGTTATCTTCTGTTTACCCATTCCTTCTAAAGACATTTACAACTCTGATTTTTGGGTGTTGCAAATAAATACTTGCAGCTTGCATTTTCTTCAAGCCTGGATTGCAAAGAAGCCGATTTGCAAGATGGTCAATTTGAGAGTCCCTCCTTGAGGAATGAGTCAACGTTAGATAAGTTCATAGTAAATCTGAGTGACAGAGCATGGGACAGCTTAATAAGTGCCAGCACCTCATACATTCTCCAGCACACGCCACTGTAAAAGCTGCACAGGCCAGTGTGAGAGTCCTTATCACACATACAGGGGAGAAAGGAGCAGATAACAACCAAGAGAGTTCTCTGGCCTGGGAAGACAAGGAGGAACATCTGATTCATGAGGTCTGAGAGAGTGTGTGTGATGCATACTCTGACAAATGCAATAACCACACTTGCAATACAAAGAAGAATTAGAGCATTCACTTAACTGCTGAAGGCTTTGACTGTCACAAGCATGAAATAACACGAGGCCAATGATTTAATACCATACATCCCCTTCTTCCCCTTTTTTCTTCATTTTTTTACACTGTGTCAAGTCTTATGAGTAATTCAGGTGCCTTCTAAAGTAGCTTCTATATTCATTCAAAACCACTGCTTAAATTCTGTAAGTAAATATTCCATCTAAATGCTGTCTGGTTTTCCTTCTTATGTCTAGAATACCTTTGTATACGTATGTCTGTGCCTACACAAATGTGACAGAGAGAGATTCTTTCCTCCATCTCTCCCCTTTCTTCTTGGGAGGTGTCTTTTAAAAACTTCTCCTTCCTGCCAACTGAATTATTTTCCTCTAGTTATTGTTGTTTCAACTATTCAACACTAAAAAGTTGAGCAATAATAAAGAAGGGGTTTTTAGCATTACTAATTTGAACCAGAAACGTATTCTGCAAGTGAAAAGAATGCTCCCTGTCCAAATAGGTGAATCTGATGGTTAGCTGGGGAAAGAAAACAGTTTGAGTTGTGCTTTTAACGTCTTGCTGTGTTTTCGTAGTGTTAAGAACTTAAAACTCTAGGGAGTTCCCTACTCCTGGCTTGCAAAGGCAATAGTTAGAAGGCAAGCAGAGTACAGGAACTCTGCTGAAGAACAGCATCATCTCAAACAACTGCAATATTACCCCAAGTCCTTTCTCAGAATGTTTCCTCTCAAACCCAAACAGAAGTGATAATGAAGTTTTTGCTCCATTAGGAATCCAGAGCTAAGGCTATCTAGCAAACCAATTCTAGGAGAAAAGAGTCATTTTAGTATCCACTCTGATGGCCAACACCTACTAACTAGGTGAACGTAGTAAACTTTTGGATGGAGCTGATCACCCAGCTTCTTCCAGAGGCATCCAAGAGCCATTTGTTCCAACTCCTTCCCCACTGTGTGATCAAACATGTTACATATTTAGTCATTTCCTGTCATACAAGAATATGCACTTGCCACATGAAGGACAGGCTACAAGACTGCGAAATTGGTCCATAGGAAACAGGCTGGAATCGCTCTTGTGCAACAGATGCAACTCACCCAAGGTAAGTTAAGCTCCCCTACACCAAAGCATTTAAGGTAAATGGAGAGTGTCACTTGCACGGTCTCTCTGTAGCACAGATTTATTTTTAGTATTTGCAATTTCTTCTGCATGTGCCTGAACAGACCAAGCCCAGCACTGCTATATCCCTGAATTTGTTAATTCAGGTTCGCTTAATTCTTGCTTTTAATACATGGCACGTCTAAAAGAATTTACATGCATTAGATAACTTACTAGTTTCTGGTGGCTTGCTGGATAGTGCTGAGAAAGTGAGGTACATAACGTAGCAACTGATAACTCCTGATTGCAGCAAACCAGAATGGGGCTGGCCTTTACAAGAAAGAGGAAAAGAAGTGATTTTTGCAGACATTTTAACAAACTGAAAAAGAAATTCATATCCTTCAGAGAACAGTACATTAATACCTTTCAGAAAAGAAGAATATCTTTTATGTTTTATGTAAAGCAGTTCTTAAGTCTTTGAGGCAGTTTAGATACATTTCCACTGGCATGTAAAGAGAAAAGAGTCTGCCCTTTAGTTCTGCCAGCTGTTTTAGAAAAGCATTAAAGATTACCACGTAAGTAAAGAATCACCCCTCTGCTCTCGCCAAAAGCATGAGCTTTCCAAAAGCTATTGACAAGCTGCTAGGATAGTTTTATTTGCCTGTAAAATTTGTGTTGGAGTCACTCAAGTTACTATTTCCAGTCCCAATGTATGCAAGATACTAACAGCACACATAAAATATACCAAAGCATGAAATACTACTGTCAACTTCTCCAGACCCAAACTTTACAGATGGTAAATCACAAACAGTCAAAAGCAAATGGTAAAACAGTGGTGAATGAGTTTGACAGCTATTACCGCAACTGCTACCACTGCAAGAGTTGTGTAAGCTCCATAACACATTACCAGCCATCAGCACATAAGCTTTCTTTACAGCATGACTGTCTGATGGCACACGCAAAATGTCTCATACCTCTGTAGTTTTAGCAGCTGAGCTGATGACCAGCAACAGCACTTCATAGTGTAGATAAAGGGACAGGGGCAAGAGCAGCACCAGCTCTGAACTATCATGACACCTTCTGCCCAGAACACGGCTCAGCCTCCAGGCACACAACTGTGACAGCACCAGAAACCCAGGAGGAGAAGAGGTCAGTGGACTCACGATTCTGGACACAGGGCGATATGGCCACCAGCGACACAAAGAGACACAGGCTGCCGTTAACACCAATCAGGACCTTGTTGTACATGCAGCCTTCTGAGCGTGTGTAGAAAAGAGCCATGAGGACCAGGGCTGCCACAGCAACGGAGTACAAGATGAGAGTGACCAGGGCGAGCAAACCATTCCACATCTGCTTGTGGTTTGCACCTGCAGTCCTGGGGGGAGAGAGAGAAGCACCTTATCCTTGTCTTCCCTTCCCCAAAAAGTAAAATTCTAATAGCGGAATAATTCATATCTTCAAACACAAAAGACAGTGCTCACTTTCCTGAAGCATGTGTACATCACTGCATCAACACAGACCCTTGCAAGGGTCCTCCCATGAAACAGAGGGAAACATCCCTTAGCGTTAGTGTTTACCTTCAGTATTACGTTGCCCAGCTGTTTCTGTAATTATAGCCCAGCGCGACTCCTAGAACTCCCAGCCTCTGGGATCAGCCCCATCAGTGCATCTCAGCTCACTTCAATATTCAAGGATTTCCTCAGTGGGAACTCGGAGTGCCCCAAGCTCAGCTAGTGAGCAGCACTCTTCACACAAGGACAGCAAAGGCATATTGTGTGGCTCGGCCTCTCCTCTATCCCTCGCGCTACCTTGACAGCTTTACTACCCTTTTGTTCAAAAAGCCTCCTATGTATTTGTGTCTATCTCATCAGTCTCCCCAGCTAAAGCATGGTCCATCTTGTTTTCCCTCTCTTCACCTTCCAAACACCTCTAGCAAAGATCACTGGGTTTTTTTAGGAGTAGCAACTAAAAAAGTTGTTTTGGCACAAAGGGCTTTTTGATGTATGGAAAGGTTTTTTTTGTTTTTTTGGTGGTGGTGTTTTGTTCTGTGGAAACACGACTTATTTTAAAAGAATATCTAACATAGAGAGTGCTGAAGTTAAATGCCACTGGTGCAAATCTTTCATCCATAGAAAAGCACCTACTGTAATTAGCAGTAACAACACCTGTGGTGTAAGAAGATCTCACCCCTTCCTCCCTGAAAACAGATATCTAACAAAGCCCAAAGGCTTGCCAAAACTCTTTCTTAGCAGTCAGTATGCTAACTAGAACAAAAGAGCATTGCAAAGGTTTGTAGAGGAAGAAATGAGAGACAGAAAGGGTGGAGGTAGGAGTTCTTGCTTATATGTGGGAGGACAATTTAAATATTTTAAATTGATGAGAGGCTAAGGGCTAGGAAGGTAAGAGCAAACATGCTTAAACCAGAAATTAAGTCAATGCCAGAATGTGGGTTGATAATGGAATCTTGCACATTTAGATGAAAGCAAAAGAGTTGAAGAGAAAGTCGCAGTTCTCATGTAGAGAAAAAAAAAAAAAAGTGCATTAAGCTGACACAAAAAAAGCAGGATTTACCAGTTTATATTGCTGCATTCAGTTTCACTGTTACATTTGGAAAATCCAGTTTTATTCTCTTGCACCACTCTGTTTCTTAGCACATATATTTTCATATAAAACAACTTAAAGTAAGAGATTTTTGCATCCCAACCTGCTACTGCTTACTGGAAGCCGAACAATTCAGGTTAAGAATAAATCAGCAGAAGTGAATAAGGAAGAAACATATCTGCTGGGGAAGGAGAAAGTGGATGAAGCAAAGATGAACAGCTCTAAATACTGACATTACAGTGTCTTCTTTCAGAAATTACACCCATGCTACTTTAAAATTCTTTGTTCCAAGAAATATATTGTTCAGGAGTCCACCAGAATTTTATGTGAAAAACTACTTGTCCAACACATACCAATTTTTATTCCATTTGTGTGCGAACTCAACAAGCAGGATGAGCTGAATGGCAATGAAAAGGAAACCTCCTGTTGCTCCTACGTAGCGCCAGGCTGCAAGGCAGAGAGGCAGAAAATAGGTCAAACTGCAGTTGCCTTTCCCTTGAGAAAAAATGGAATTATTGTCTATGCAGTGAAGCCACTACACGGTTTGAATATCTCAAGCCCACAGATGTAGCAGGAGATGAGAGATTTCAGCTGAAAGGCCAGCTCAGCTAGCTCAAGATTAGCTCCCTGATGAATTCAGCTTACACCCTGCTACACTTTCAAAGTAAGCCTGTTAGGACACTGACTGAGTTTCCCTAACCTAGAGAATTTTTGTGGAGACAATGAGTTACTATATTCAGACAGAAAATACTGACACCTTTATTTGTGAACGGCAGGAGGGAGGAGGTGTGAAAGCATTTCACAGGAATCTTAACCCTGAAATTGCAAGGTACTGGAACTCTGTACTAAAAAGGGCAATTTCTTGCCTTCCAGATTCCAGTACCACAGAAAAACAAAGGTGGGGCTTATCCATTTACAAATGCTGTCCCGAGCCACTCCCAAAGAGATGGGAACAGTTGGTATTCACTGACTAGTTTTAAGACAGGTTATTTGACTACTCTAACCATTGACCTACATACACTATATTTGGGTAGCTGTTTGGATACTTCAGACAACAGATCTCTTATGTGCAACACCAGAAGTCTCTGAGGAAATACAGATACCTGTTTAAGTGTTTAGTTGCGTATACAGCTTGTGCTGCTGTGCAGGGCACAGCCTGTAAATGACTCTGGGTGTGCAGCTGATTTCAGTGAAGAAGACCAAGGAAGTGCATTAGCAAAGTTCAGCCATATCACACTATTGTGTTTTCCTCTTGAAAAAATATTGAAGTGGAACAACAGACCAGTCAGGGCACGTTATCCTTAACAGAGGATGTAGAGATTTTTTTTTTTTTACTGTACTATAAGTTCATTATTTGAAAGCAAGCAAAAATGCCATTTGTCTGATTTTAATAAATGTATCGTATGTACTTGATAAGCATGCTGTTCTTCAAACAAACAAATAAACCAAAAAATAGAAGAAGCTATCATGTAAAAAAGTACATAAAAAATAGGCTAGGACCTAGGTTTGCATGTGTGTTTGGGAAAGGGAGAGTAAGAAAAAGCAAACCACCAATGGAGTGAATAATTGAATAGCCAGACTCTCAGGATCCCCCACCGCCACAGGCAGGACACTGTGGGATGTTTTATGGATCCATCATAGATAAGGTTAGCCTGGCCAGTGTGGAGTTAACACTACAGCCCACACAGACCTAGTGCTTGCACGTAATACTCCTCCTCCGTGATTAACAAACTGCCAAGTTTCCAATGGGAAACATGGAAAGAGCTATTTTTTTTTTTTTTGAGAAAAAATAAGAAAGCTGGGACAATGCTCAAAAAAAAAAAAAAGAACAGTGCAAGTTTCTTGATTGGAGGGGGAAAAAAAAAGGGAAAACAAAACCACACAATATGCAAACCATCTGTGAATCTCAAATTCAGGGGCTGACTGGAGGACAGTTTAGTGGGATGTGCAGAAAACAGCTTTAGACAGAAAAGTCAAGAGCTAATTTGGGGAATAACGCTTGTTATGCTGTATCTCCACACTAGGTTAGTCTGCTGTTGAGAAACAGCGCTCTAATAAGCTCAAAAAGTTCTGTTTCCCTTTTTCCCCAAACACTTCATTTCTTGATGACTTTTCACCATCAGAAGGGTTGCTTGCAAAGATGACAGGCAGTCTCGCTTGCTGAGAAGTACAATGCATTGCACTGCTACATCTTTCTAATTCAAACAGTGATTAGATACTGAGGACAAGCACACACAGCCCTCCAGTGACTTTGCAGAGGGATAAGGAGCCCTTCACTCCTGGGGCATCAAACTGAACCAGGACGAAACAAACAGCTATAAGACCAAGAAGCTGAATTACACCTACCAGTGGTTTACTTGAAGTGATTTTTACCTTAGTTTCCCAGAGCAGTGTGCTCATGATACGTCTATTCTCTTCCCTCATGTTTACTCCTTCTTCCCCTTTTAAACATGCTGGCTAGAGGAGATTGGTGTTGAAAACACAGGTAACCAAGCAAGACTTTGTGGAAGCAGCCAGCAGACACAACCTCTCCTTTGCATTACTGATCCCATCCCTTTCCATCCACCCAGACTCAACAGCTTTAGGGCTTACAAGCACCTGGCAAACTGAAGAGCACAAACTCATCTCAGTATTACCAGGATGTTTTACTCCTAGCCCACACAGGGCCTGTGAGAAGTCCCTCCCCAGAGCTGACATTTAGCAGTGGGCCAGTACCAGCATTCCTGTGCGGTGCCATGGCATCTTCCAAAACTGGAAATGCTTCAGGCATGGCAGAGCGCTCAGCAGAGCACTTGCAACTTGCCCCAAGAAGTCGAGTTTTATCTTACTGCCTTTACACCACTGGCCTGAAAGACTAACAATATCCTAATTTCTTTTGCGGCTTTGCAGGTTTCCAGGCAGCCAATACCAGTGCCCAGCAGTTCACCATGCCCCCTTGAGCACTGGTACCTCTCCACCAGGCAGCACAGTCCCTGGCTGATGTGCTACAGCAGAGCCACCTGCACAAGCCAAACTAACACGCAGCTCTGGGGTCTTCAGTGAACAACTTCTTGTGCACCGTTACAGCTCCCTGCTGCTTAAACAATCTGCAAGGCAGCACCGCAGTGGTATTTTTACCTACCCAGTTGGCCCACTCTTGGTCAGAAAAAAAACACGCTTTTACTGCACATTCACATGAAGACCACGTACTCTGTCCACGCAGAGTTCCCCCCCAGACAACTCCGAATGTTCCTTTTGCACCTGGACTATACTGGCTTTGCTTGAAGAAATATGGCGATATTCACACGGATCAGACCTTTAGGATTTATAACCACGCACAAGGTAGTACAGAACAAAGCAGCATAACACAACAAGAAAGACATACCATTGAGGAAAGTGTCCTGATCAGGAATGAAGAACGCTCCTGAGCACATTGCTGCCAGAAGTATGAGTTTAATGAGCCAGAATCTGGACAAAAGGAGGACACAAAAAATAAATCATCTGGTTGTAATAGGAATTAGAGGTCTTCAGCTCAAGTACCATGAGAAATCTCTATTTCAAGACCAACAACAGAAAAAAGAGCCTTTGATGACTGATTGCCACTTTAGTTAGTTTTTACTTGACTGCACCATTTCTAACACAAGCAGTAAAATCAACTTTTGTTTTGTTTTGGTGTGGGGTTTTTTTTTGCCTGTTGCTACACCCAACTAGAAAATAGGCAGCAGAAACCTGTAAAGTGAAGTGGAAACTAAGCAATCAAACAAATACTCACCCATTATGAATGTAAGCTCGGCAGCTTTTGCTGCTGTTAATTTTGATGGTGAACAAGAAGAACAAAAAGAAGAAACAGGCCATTCCAAAACAGACTTTGTACACTGCAGAGTATCCCACCAACTTCTCGCACATCTCGCCCGCCTGAATACCCTTGCACATCTCCTTGTAGAAGGGAATCTGAAAAGCATAACATGTTACAAGCCATTAGATAGGACACAGGGCTCCTTGTAACCAAGCATGTCTACGTCTATGCACCACCAACTTTTCAATGGCTTCATTTAACACCTTTCACTCTTGATACCCCTCAGCCTGGAGTTAAGGGTTCGAAGGACATAAAGAAATGTAAAACAAAAGGGACTGGAGTTTTCCAGAGCCTCCACTCTCAACTCCTTCCAGATGCTTTGGGGTACAAGTCCACCTGCCTCTTGGCTTAAGCCATCCCTGCCCCTTACTGCTTATCCCCTCACACCGGGGACACCTTTGAAGCACACCCAAGAAGCACAGAGTCAGCAAGCCCCCTCCCCTTCATCACAGCCTCTGAAAAGGAGTTGTGCCAGTTGCCCTGATTTTGTTTTAAATTAACAGAGAGGCAGGAAAATTCCACCTTTCTCTTGACTCATTAAATATTTGCCTTTGAGGCCTTGCTCTTGCCGCGAGGGAAAAGCAAACAGCTGCACATTTTGGCTTCAGTTTCACCAGGCAGACATGATGCTGTGTGCTCAAAAAAGCAGGTCTATGTGGCCAGGACCCACTCCTGTGGGGTGCCTCTGTGCGGACACCCCCCCCCTCGCAGCCAGGGAGCCATTCAGCTGCACAGAAATACAGGCGTTTAATTAGAAAACCACTGTTCGTTTCAAAGAAAGAATGGCCTCTCTGTATGCTCACAGCCCTCAGCTGAGGCTGGTGAGACCAGTTGAGCAACACATCAAACCCTCCGGAGCTGATCGCTGCTACCTGCACAGGTAACTGGAGAAGACAGAAGACAACGTGTGCCAGGACACAACACACACAACCAAATAACTTGGGCAAAGCAAATGGGAATCAGACTTCAGAAAGCGTTCAGACAGGCCAGATTTTGCTTAGGAAAAGTATACAAAGATTGCGAGCAACACTATCCCTGAACATTTCCAAGAAACTGGCAAAGATAGGAGTCTCTCCTTCCTTCAGCAGGCAGGTCAGTACACAAAACCAGGATAGGGAGAGAACAAACAGAGCAAGCAATCAGGCAGTGTTCCCAGCTGGGTAGAAAGCCATCTGAGATGCAGGAAAAAAGGGATAAACACGTAAACTGCTGGCTTCCAGCCACCAGGCTCTGAAAGCCCGATTCCCTCAGCAGGGTATGCAATTTCCCATCCCATGCCAGTAACCCAAACCGGTCAGGAGCTCAACAACCCTCCGAGCAGTCTCCCAAAAGGAGCAAATATTTTAGCAGCTCGCAGCAACACCAAATTGCTGTGCTAAGGGTAGCAAACCTAACTACAGTAGCGAGCTGATCCTAGGTGGGCTAGAACCATCCAAGGAGATGAAAGGCAGGTCTCAACGCAGCTGCATGGTGTTCCAAGAACAGATTCAAGCCAGGCCACTCTGAGATGCTCTTTCAGAAGTATCTCAGAGATGAGCAGACACTTTGTAAGAAGCTGTAAACAAGTAGCTCTGGCTAACTCGCATCCAAGAGTTTTTAGAGAGCTCCTGAGAAACTGTCTGGAGCATCAGCAATGCCTTTTGCAGGTCTTGAAGGGCAATGAAACATCAGATTGGGCAAACGTGCCAGCATTCAAAATGAGCAAATGGATTGACTGGAATAATTAAGAGACCTATCAATGCCACAGTGATGCAAGGGCAAGCCAAGGGGCCACAACAATGCCAGGGAAAGCAACTGGGCTATCAATTAATGCTTTCCAGTTCTTTGTCTATAATAACCATCAGTCAACAGAGATTAAAAAGATGCGTAATATTGAACTAACAGTATTTCTAAGAAAATTAGATCTTTGTTTAATATAGATGATAGTACTGACCAAGGAGACAGATTTCAGTAATATCTGTACTTGGTACCAAGCAGCATTTTGCTTACGAGACTTACGGAACAAAACAAAAATATACCATGGAACTTGATTAACCAACTAGCTAATTAAAAACAGATCTCTGGATAACTGTAAATGGGCATCTTCTTTAATTGCATAGGTTTCTACAGAGATCTGGATGGGATTTTTGACGCTATATGTTCTTTTCTCCATTTAGTAGTAATTTCCTTACGGATCTGGCTGAGAGAGAATGGATGGATTCACAACAACAATAGCTCAGTTTGTGCCTACATAAGCAACAAAGAGCTCAGCCGTCATGCAGTATGCACAACGCCATGCAGTAATAAGTGATGGCCACAGGAATAGTCCTGTGAGATTGAATGCCCTTTTTGGAGACCCATGATCCTGAAGGAACAAAACAAGAATAAATCCAAACTATTGGGGACCCCAGCAGATAATAAACACAAGCACAATGCTAGGGACAAAGGGACTGATGTAATGAAAAGAGCATGTTTTCGTGAGAGGATGGTCTACTGCTGGGAACAATTTATCAAGGCTTATGTGACTTCTTCACTGAAAGTTAAAAAAGACTAATTCTTTTTTTTTTAAATTCTGTATCTCTGAAACATGTCCAGCTGCTGAGCAGCCTGCCCAGCCCATGTAATTTACCAGACTTTCCATTTGCTGGGCAGTTTTGCCAGCTGTTATATTCAAGGATTAGTGATTTGCTAAGTTTGATATAGTGGAATATCTACTTTTAACCTTTAAAAGCAACGTAAGCTAAATTCTTTGGCCTCTGAGTAGGGGACAAAACATTCTTGCTGCAGAAACTCAGTATCCGCTCAGATAACGTAAATGCCTCAGCTGCTGCACAAGCAATGATGTTATCACAGCAAAGTCGGTAACTTTCCAAGTGCAGTGAAACCCTTTGAGACAATGGCAACATCTACAGAAACAGGGACAGACTGCCCTGAACTTGCTTTCCCCTCACTGCGAGCTGCTGGTGCCCAACATCAATGCAGTGCAAGAAGCAAGCCAACACGGCCACACCACGTCCAGGTTCCAGCCTGCACCCAAACATGTGAATACAGGAGCACGGGTAATAGCATTGGAGGGGGAACAGGAAGGAAGAAGCGTGTAGAAATGGGCTTGAAGAGCCCAAAGGAGACCGCTTTCATCTGGATGTCCTCATCCAACAGAGGGAGAATGCAGCAGACGGACTTTGTTACGGAAACGGAGGAAGCATGAAAGAAAATCTGTGTAGATGGGAAGACAAGGGCAAATAACCCAGGTAAAACCGCCTGTCTTGAGCAGTTGAGAAATGGAATAGAAAACCAAAAAACAATTAGACCAAAACAGACGCCATCTTGCATCTATGGCTAAATTCTTATCAGAAATAGGCAATGGGCATCTGCACTTAAAAAACTCACTTTTGGTAGCAAATTTGGGTTTTAACATAATATAATGCAGTTCAGGGCCAAAATATAAACCTAGCTGGGGAAACAAGCCTGAAAGCATGCTCTGCCAGAACATGGAACCATGTAGAACTGAAATGCTTTCACACAACTGAACTGGTTTTTACTGGTGGTTGTTTTCCTGAAAACATCTTTCTTATTTTTCCTTTCATTATTTAAGTAGGACATGGATATTTTCAGGGTGAAAACACTAGTTTTGAAACAGCTTTAACATTAAAAATGTAATTAAAAAAAATAAATCGAAACATTATTTCAACAGACTAAAAAAAATTCTCTCCCTTTTCTTCTCTCAATTACCCTTTGAAAGCCTGTGAAATGCAAGGTTTTGCCTCAACAGAACATTTGTGAGTAAAGTTGTACCAGTTTCTCAAAAAAACCCAGAATAACAGAAAAAAAAACCTGGATGAAGGCATAGAAGCACTTCTTCAAGTTGGGTCCTGCTTTGCATATTTTTGGAACAGCGTCAAGTCTCTAAACCATTTTGTGTAACTGTATATTGGTCTTTTCTGTCTTTCTGTCCCCATCACTGAGGCTCCCATGCGTTGATGTATGCTCTACCCCATCTTTTGCCTTGATACACAACCTTGCTGCTCTGAAAGCTATTCTACATGCTACTACCCAAAATATTTTCCTTGTCAAAATGGTCCGCTCCTTCCTTACCCCCCCTCCACTGCCTCTTGCTTCTTCCACAGAGATTAAACACAAATGCCTTGGTTTCTTTGCACATTTTTTAGAATTTAACCCTTTGGGTCTGTCTCTCTCGACATCCTGTGGGTGTAGGAACAGCTCAGGAGATGGGGAAGAAGAGTGAAAACAACAGCAAACCCCACTCCCCGTGAAAGACACTGTTCAATTCTTAAGGCTCAGCACAACATACGATATTCTCAAAATGCTGCTGTTTAGATTAGGAATCAAGGTTTTGAAACCAAATACTCCACAGGTACGGTGTCCTCCCACTAACACATGGTTTCATCTACCCGCCAGCTTTGGTGAGGATGTGGAAGTTGAGCTCCCTGAGACAGTGCCTCATTTTTCCAGCCACGTTGCAGGGCACAGAGCAGGTCCTCAGCTCTGGGCTGGCACCTGCAGAGTCTGCACCTCAGGAACTGAAAAACTGTCCTAAACGTGTTTTAATAGACAGAATGCATGACTATGGGGTAGACAAAAACTGCGAAACAAATACAAACTTTTTAAAGTCTCTGTTTAAGATGTCCATAAGAGATGTACATTTGCTGTTGCTTCCTCTCAAAATAATGCCAAAGGACCAAGCGCTACAATAAATACTTTTAGAACTACTTTAGACTTGAGAATTTATAGTCAATCAACAAAAAAAGCCTCTCACTGACAAGGGATAGATTCCTTTCATGGAACATCAGCATAAATTTTTGTTCTCTAAACTGGTAAAGCAGATACCCAGTTCCCTGCCAAGATTATGGCTCCATAAAGGACTGCACTAAAATTTTAAATTTTTTTATTTTAATACAAACATTAAAAAATACTAATTAAAATTAATTAAATTTCTCTCTTCTCTCAAGAAAGAGAGGGCGAGGTCCTAGAAGCATTATGCAAAGTGTTTGCTTACAGTCTGGCTTCACGAGCTAGGAGTGCTCCATGATCCAGTCAAAAGCAAAGGAATCGGTAAGTGCCCAGCACTTTCAAAACACAGTTCATCATTGGGAAGCTGGGACTGGTAAGTCTGAACAAATATTTTGAAGGTGCACTCTATTGCAACTGGGCTGAATTAACTTCAGGAGTCTTTGAACATTTAACAGCCCCGAACATAATTATTAAATTAGAGAGCAGACAAAGAAAGCCTACTTTCAGATGGTCCATTTCCCATTCAAAGACATCAAATGCTCTAAATTAAGAGGGTGATTATCTTTCCACTTCACGCTAACAGCTACTCTTTGTGCCATTTCTTCCCACACTGAGCTTTCAAGACTATGAACTGGAAAAGAAATTTGGCAATACTGAAAAGCATGTTGTTGAAGGCTTCTTGAATCACTTTTCTGTTGGATAAAGAGCGAGTATTTTTTGTTAGGGATACAAGTTGCATTAAAACCACACTACTGATGGAAAATGACTTTATGAAATTTGGATATGAGCTCGTAATTTGTCTCCCACACTTGAGTTCCTTGGGTTATTCACTTTATTGCCAAGCTAAGCATCTAGTAAGTCAAAGTAATTCCTGCCAAGCAATTTCAGCATGCACATGTTGAACAGTTTTTAAGTCACAGCTCACAGGCAAGCACCCTGTCTGTACTGGGTGCTATTACAGGGCTGCCAGCAACTTCTGGTGGCTGGGGGTAAGAAGATGGCACTAGGATAACTAAAGCAAAGTGCTATTAAATGAAGGAAAATTAGGACAGAACACACAAAGGTGGCACAATGGGAAGAAAGAAAGGTCACTGGCAGCAGAGCGCAGAAATCCTCAAACTAGCCCCGCTGTAAGCCTGCTGGTTCATCTGAGTTGCCGGCACAGGGTGCTACCACCAGCTGCTAGATCCAGGCTGCTGTGGGGGAAAGTGTTTCACAGACAACTGAAAGTCAAGCGCAGAAGGTAAGCAGGGCATCAACTTGACCAGCAACCGGTTAAGTGGGGAAACAGCCTTAACTGTGCACCCAGTGGCACTCCCTCTTGGGAGGGTAACACAAAACAGCTAGATGCCTGCAGCCTTCTGAACCTCCAGGGCAAGCACATTCACAACCTTGAAGCTGGCCTGATGCCGAGTTTGATGCAGAAACTAAATATTTAAGAATTGCGCAATCCAGCCATTGTTCCCTCTACTTAGAAACAGACTTCTCTTCTTGTAGAAGGGGCAAGAGACAGGATTTGTGCTACTGAGAGCAACTTGGGTGGCTTAAGAAATCAAACCAAAGGTGTGGTACAACAGGTCTAGTGTGTAACTGCAAGCAGGCTGGTAAGCATTTAGCTTAGGAAAGTTATATTAAGACTCTGAAAGAAACTTCAGTTTTAAAATCTAGTTTTAGCCACAGCTCCTTTCATGCTTTTGAAGCTTTTTAATTAAAAAGACAATTAGAGATGAACAATATTTGCTGTGGTTAGAGACCACGTGAACAGGATGACTCAACGCACACTGAAGAAAACTCCTTGTAAAGGATCCGCAGCATTGTGCATTGCAGTAGTCTGTCACACAACACCAAGAACACAGAATTAAAATTATAAATGCAACACTTGAAGAATTGTTTTCTAATTTGCTGCTTCTGCTACTAAACAAGTTGCCAGAGATGAACCCAATGTTAGACTGAACCCATTTGTTCTACTGTAACATGTTCCCTAACAGCCTCTAGTGATGCTACCCATGCAGCAAACCTGGGATGGATTCACTGCAGTGCGTTTCCGCACGATGAAAGAGAAGGAAGGCTGCTAGTCCTGTGATCCTCGACTCTTCCTGTTGTAAAACACACCCGACGGGTAAGCAACCGCCAGGAAGAGGCTGAGCACGGAAAACCATCCCATCTGTGTTTGGAAGTGGATGGATGGAGGGAACTGACTGCCCCTGTACATGAAGAGCTGTGGAAGGAGCCCCCCTTCCTTCCAGGGGCAGCGGTGGGTTCAGCTGTCTTACTTACGTGCGTTTTCATTTCGTTAGCTACTGTTGTTGACATCATGATACAACAGATGATAGTCACCAGGATGAAGTAAAGCGCATACATGAAGCGGGTGCTGGTTGACTGTTTTATCTTGGGGCAGCATTTGCAGCACAAGAAACAAGCGGCAGTACCACAGCAGCAGGCCAACTGGAAAGCAAGACAAAAAACACAAGTCATTCCATCATCGCCTTTAGGTTTCTATTGCAAAAGTCAGACAGGGAAGCTGGGAGACTTCCTGTAAAACTCCAGCATTTCTTAAGTCCTCTCCTCCCAGCTGCGCAGCATTTAAGTGGAAGCAGACTGTCGTGTTTATCAAAAGTCACTAGGTTTAAAAGTCACTAGGTTTAAGCACATCAGTTTCTAGCCTTCTCACACGCTAATGATAAGACTGAAGAGGATGAGGAGGAACTGCTCCCAATTCCTTAATCCTGCTCTTTGCTATGCCTGTGCAGCTCGTGGTCCTGACATGTTTCACCCAGCAGAACAGGCATTACAATGGTGAGGCTCTATTTCCTGCAAGATGCTCTTTTAGTACTTTTCTGCCTGCAACTGAGTCCACAAGACAAAAACCAAGCAGCATAGCAAAAAGCACATAATTGCCTTCTTCAACAGTGAAAAAGGTACTGAATAAATCCTGAAAGGGATCCAGCTTGATGCTTATTATTTCCTTGCTGTCAACAGTATCATCAACTTTCAAAGAAGCTGGATTCACCTTCCCTGACTTCTGCATTTAGAAAAGTCATATATAAAAATAGAAATACAAGCCTTATTTTTATACATAAGCTCCTTGGCCAGGGCCTTCATTGCAATAGGCAGCAGCTTCATATGGATACCATGCTTAACCCAGCAGTCGCGACCACAGGAGGGATTTTTGGACTTCAGCAGGTGGCCAGGAGCAGAGAACCTCTCTTCCAGGTCTCATTGCTGCCGATCCAGAGCAACCTCACCCCTAAGCACTCCCATTTTTGAGGGTCTCCCCATGGATAGTGTGTAGCACAGGGGTGGTGCACTGGCAAAACAGGGGCTTGAGCACACCGAGGCTGCTTTTTCCTGGTGTTTCCTCAGCCCTTGGAGGGGCTGCAGGGATGTTCAGAGGACCCTCCCCCTCTCCTTTCTAGCGAGCGGTTATACAAGATGGATGGCTTTTCTTAGCCCTTACCAAGGGATTCAAAGTGCACAAGTGCCACATTTGAGTTGTCCAGGCAAACTTCACTATGTGCCTTCAGGTGCAAAACCACCATGTGCCGTTTTCCTCCCAGGACACCTTCTCCTCCAGCATCAATGACTGTCATGTGTGTGTTTGCAGACACACACATCTGATATAACTCCACAGAGTCTCACAACCAGACTGGTCGATCAAAGACCCCAAATCCTTTTGAAGAAGTGTCTTGAAAAGACTCCCAGCTTATCACTTCCTTGCCATGACCATCTGCTGCAACACCCAAGCGCAGGCTTCCTGCCTTCAGTCCCACAGAAAGGGGCTGAAAGTCACCTTGCCTTGCTCCATGATGGCTCTTCAGTTTACAGAAGACACAGAACAGGGACAGTCCAACCTGGCTCCCACTCTGCCCTTCTCTCAGTTCACCACTGGATCTCACCCCAGAGGAGACGGGGGCCTCAAAGCACGCAGCTGCTAAAACTGCTGCTGCTGCAGAACAGAAATCCTCCCCAAAACACACAAAGCTCCCACTGTGGGAAATAAACAGAACGGGCTCATGTTGGCACCAGAGCTGGAAATTAAGAATACTACGTGCATAAGCACATCATGCAAGTATACTTTCAAAATAGAAGGCAGTGGTGACTGAATGGCAATTTTATTTTTTATACGTGGTGAAATTAAGTTAACTTTTACAGCATCAACTACAAGTCCAAGAAATAAGGAAGCTATGGCAAGTTGCTGATTCAGCAAACAAATGGAATAACAACATTTCAAAACAAAAACCTAACGGAAAAGTATAATCCCTCCACTTCAGAATTATGGAAAAAAAATAAAAGGAGTAAGACTAAAGGTCCTTTCCATCTGTGTCAGCCAGATCCAAAATATCCATGATGAACTTCAACTGCTGGCCATACGCACCATAACATTAAAAACTATAGTACAGCAATAAAAAGGTATGCAGCTTTGGCATTTTTAAGGGGAACAACATTTTCCTAAGCCAGGTGCTAGAGAGTTCTGCCAGTGAAACCTCATCTCCATCCAGCAACGTGTCTGCTATTCCAGTCCTGGGTCCCTGGAGCTGCTATTTAAAGCAACAAATACTTAAATAGAATATACAGCTCATTTATGCATTGTTCCCCATTACTTAGAGAGATTTTAATGATAGTTTCTAATACTGAGCACATACCAAAGAAACTGGCAATATTTGTGAAAAATACCAGTGTCACCATCTTATTTCAGTGCACTCCTTTAAGCACTCTGAATAGTTGTGGAAACCATAGAAAGTTGGTTAGGTTATTCAGCCACAGTTCCAAATTTAGTGTTTGGGTGTTTGGTTTTGTTTTTTTTTTTTAAATTCCGGTTATGACTAACTACATTCTAGAGTGGGCCGCAATGAAATAGGTGTTATCCAAAAATAAATGAAACCAGTCTCTGTCACAACGAGTAAGATGCTGGCCGCAACCTACTGACCCAAGAGGTTTCAAAGATATTATCTTTGGTTGACAGATTTCAAAGCCCATCTCTACAATGAGTTCTCTGTCAATAGGTTGTGACCATGACCATGGCCCATCTCGCCTTGTTGCTGCCTTTTGACTGCAGCAAGGGTCTGCCCAGGGGCTCGGGACCCACCGGTGGGCATCCAAGTGCAAGTCGGTAACAAATTCTTCCTGTGTTAAAAAAAGAAAAACGGGCTGTGAAACAAAGTGAGTTAAGGTCATAAATCTTTAACAGATTTAGCTTATCATTAAACAAAAGTTCCTCCAAAGGAGGGGTTCTGCAGAAGGAAGATGCTGTGTGGTTTTCAGGACAGAGACAACCCAAGTTCCGTGATGGCTTTGTAAACCCTGCTCTGTACCTGCAGAGCTCCTTCCAAGTCCTGTGATCCTTCCTAGTCCTGGGTCCCCAAGAACCCACAATGGCACCCGAAAGCCAGGCTGCTCTGGCAGGAGCCTGTCATGCAGCAGCAGGTTCTGGTCTCAAGTCTCTCTCATCCACAGGCCCCCACAAGTCAGGCAGCAAGTACAGCCCCCCCAGCTCCCCCTCTAGCTCTACATCTCCTCACTGGGTGAACATCGCAGTCTGACAACAATTACAAGCACTACAGAAATATTTATGCTTTCCACAAATACTTGCAATCAGCCTTACACTAAGCCCCAGTGACACCAGGCCTCCACAATGTCAACCTGGCACCAGCTTTTCGCAGTCCCACTCTTTCAAACCCCAAAAACGCTGCAGTGCCAGCACTGAGATCCCGAAACTTGACAACCTACTGCACCTGAAAACAGACTGCCCTGCAATTTGTCCTGCCTGGGTGATGGCTGACTTGACCGGCTTCACAGCAGCAGCTGCGGAAAGCTGTATGGGAAATTTTTCTGTTAAAAAATATGCAAAGCGCAGCTTCACAGACACCTCCTCTGGCAGCCAGGCTGGCTTAACAGCCACCGGCTCCCTGCAGCCTTTCTCCTCGGTCAGCCCCTCGCTCACTCCTACTCCGGCACCAACCCTCAGTAGCCCTGGCAGTTGTTTCTGCTGCTGGGAGTGACCAAACAAAGCAACCTACGGGATAAGAAAAAGAAAAAAAAAACGTAAAAAATGATATATCAGTCCTTCTTGGCTGATGACTTATTATGCAATGGCAGAAACAGTTTTACCCTTTCAAGTGAGGGCACAGCGGGCAGAGCAGAGGGGAATGCCTCGCAGCAGTCCCTCATGCTTTGACCCTTCTCTGAGCAGACATTTCAGTGGCTTTTTCCTACCAGCTCTCTTGATCTGAGTGCAATAGGATCCTGTCAATGCAGGGGAACAATAATTTTTACATCCATGCAGTGAGGAGCAGAAGCAAGCAGGCTATATAACAGTCCTAGTTCGTGCAAATCACTTTTTCGAGTACAGACAGGCCTGGGCATATTTGCACACTCCCATCTCGCACCAGCCTGGGGATTACCTGCGGTTAATGAGAGTTAGACAGGTTAACAGGACAAGGTAAAAGCAGGTTTACCAACTTGTGCACATGGTATCAGCTCCCGACAATGAATACTCCACCAACACACACTTAACATCTGCCACACACTCAAGTCTTGATTTTTGCAAGCTGCGATCCAATCTGATAAATCAGTGGAATGAGGTATGACGGTAATGTTAATCACACACGTAACCATTTACATGCAAGACAGACTGAGAAGCAGTCAATGCTATTGTACAGACAGTTACATTTTTAGAAGGTATTTTCCAGAGACGTTTCCAAAAAAATCTCAAAGGTTGTAGAAAATATTTGGCGTAGCCATTAAAACCAAGTGAGGAGTTTCAGAATCGCTGCCCAAAATAGCGTATGGTATTTTTAAAATATACAAACCATAGGGAAGTATCAAGCTTATCACAACACAGCACTCTTCCTTTTGGGAGACTTTGGCAGAAATGTTAAAAATCAAAGGGAAGAAGAGCACATTAAAAAAAGAAAAAAGTGTATACTTAAATGAAACACAGACTGAACAGTGTTTCTTCTCTTCCCTCCCAACTGGCCACCCAGCCGGTGTGGCGAGGAGAACACATGCCTTACGGCCTGTCCGCGGAGCACAGGAATGTGCCTTGCTGAAGCTTCTTTTCACAGGGGCCTACAGAGGCTTAGTTTTTCATGCACTGCTTGATTACTTGACTACCGGCATTATCCAGGCTGTAAGATTTGCAGATAATGCGGTCACCGAGCTGTTAACAGCAACATCGGGCAAAAACACACCCCAACATCTAGGCTTACAGCTATACACAGCATCCAAGCGGGCTGGAAGAGCAAAGCAGCCAGCCCTGCACGAATAACGCCCTGAAGCGGTTACACACCTGCAGTCAGACTTTTAGATTCAGGAGAGAGCCTCCAGCAAGCCAACCATTTCGTTAGTGCACTGGTTCATGAAAACAAGAGATGCCTGATGCCAGGTGTCCCAAGTGTTAGGAGCTGGGCTCAGACTATTATTGAAAACCCCTGCTGTTATGCATTTTACAAAGTTTTCTTCAACTAGCCGCACGATTACACAGTGGTTTGTCCCTGTGAATTAAATTCACCAAAGAGGCTTTATTTTGTCTTTTCTCTGACTTAACTGGCTTTCCACTGCTTCTTCTGTAATATTCACTCACCACATGAATGAATAAATTCACTCACCACATGAATGGCTTAAGCCAAGAGGTTTGGTGACCAGCACATCAGTTAATCAACCGATGACCTATTTGTGGGAACACACCTCATACTGCGAACTGTGCAAAATTAAAACCGACTTCAGAGAAATGACAGGCCAGCCCAGATGCTGCCTTGAACGCCGCTTTCCAGCGAAGCTTTCCTGCCCTGAGATGAGTTTCCAAAGTGACGGGCTTGTGCTCTGCCCCACGGGGCAGAACTGCCTTCCAGCACCAAGCAGCTCAAAACCAAGGTGAGAAGAGCAGCGTTTGGGACAGCTACGCCGAGAGCTGAAACAAGGGAGAGCCACTGCCACGCGCCAGCAGAGCTGAAGTTAAGCTGAACCGAGGATGATGAGTTTCTGTCTCTGTGCTCAAACGTTACTACGTGGTGACTCAGCTCAGCATTAAAAAATAACGTCACCGCAGAATGTCTAAATTACAGACTGCCCAACTGCTCTTCTCCTGATGATTTTGGAAAAATCAAGACAATTTTTTTCATCTGACCTGAGCCTCGCAGTGTATCACACCACCCAGCTCCCCAGTAGCACAGCGATTTTCCATTGGCTGGACCATCTGGACTTGACAGCGGCATGAGCTGCGCTGTCTGTCTCTCTGGCTACTTACATCTATCATTAAAAACAGCAAAAAACCACCCTACTTCTAATTTGTCTGCTACAGTTTCCAGGCTATTGGTGAGGCTTTCTTCACTAGTTGAGACAGTCTTTTAATTACCTGGTCTTTTCTCCCTGCTCATCAAAGGAGGAACCCAAATCCTTTACCCTCAGACTCATTTGAAGGCTTTACGACTTTTCCTTGCAGCAACCTAAGCTCTTTGGGTTTTTTTCCTGCACCTCCTCAAATTTCCCCAGCCCCTCCTACAACACCATGGCAGCATCATCAGCCCAGCAGGTCACCCTGCTCCTCTCCCCCACGGGCAGATGAAGAGGAGGTGAGACCCTGCCCCGCAGCACCCTATGCTGTGGGAGCAGCCTGCCCTCCATGCATCTTACCCATACAACCAGACAACTGCCTGTACTTAAAAAAAAAAGTGTATTTTATTTGCAATGGGGTCATGCCATCTGGGTTACGCCACCTTCAGTAGTACCCCCCTGCTCCACCAGTCCTTCCATCATGCCTGTGTGCTTTTGGGAGCAATTTTAAACGTCCCCTCGAGTCACTGATGAAAACAGGCCACTGTTTTCATCAGTGACCTGATCCTGAAGCTCCTTTGCATTGATCCCTTGATGATCTTCACTGAGGGCACCCTCCACTGGATGACAGGTTCAACTGTCCTTTCCTGTAATTTCATATTTCATGGTTTTCTCATCTGCAGGTTCTTCCAGCTCATGCTGCAGCTACTTCTTCGCCTTTCAAAGCGGAGGAGCTACTAACAGAGCACCTGGAAGATGAAAGACAAGCCAGCAATGGCAAAGTCTGTCAATTTGAGGCCATCACTTCATACAGCGAGCAGATTTTCTCCAGGTTAGCTCTGATGATGGGGACCAGGACTCTAGAGGCAGAACAGCACACACGGATGCAACATGGTGCCTTGCCTGGGACAGGGAGAAGCGAGAACACAGTGCAGGACAGTAACTGCCTAAGTCTATACACCACAGGAGTAAAAAAGCAGTTAAAGTGAAATTTCTGTATGTATTGACTTAAAAGCATGTAGCTGCAACAGCTGCTTCACTTTTGAATAATCTGATGGCTCTGAGCTGTTCCACAAAGATGTTGTGTCTTTAAAAGGTACTTCTGGTACTGGCTATAAGCAGACTTTAAGGCACAGGTAAAAAGACATTAACACTTTGTACAAGGTGACAAAAGCCAATAAATTCGCACCAAACATTAACTATTCCTTGCCATCTCTTGCATACACCATCTCTAATTGCTGGAAGTTACAACCACTGAACTGCAAACATCAGTCCCAACATAGTTATCACTAATTAAAGCAATAGGTGTGTCAGGACCCATTCCCTTCAAAACAAACACGGAGACACCTTCCCACAGCTGCTGGGGGTAAATGCTACAGTTCCCGCAGCTCTGGCTGCCTCATGCTTTAGCACATGCAAACGTTCTCTTGGGTGACCTGAACAATGCAGCAGGTCAAAATTCAGTTGCCAGAATGGTCAATCACAGCCTAAAAATCTAGGAGGCCAGCCATTTAACATCTCAAAACATATTAGAGCCCTGCACAGTTGAGAAAGAAATGGAAATGCCATTAACTTGGGTATCAGAAGGACCTTGGAAGCAACTTCAGGTCCAAGCATCTTCACATGGCTCAGCTGAGACCACCATCCAGCCTCAGCATGTGTTTGGGACGCCAGCAATCGCCAGCTCCAGACAAGACCGTCACCTTCTGCTGTAGTCATAGCTCAGGCTTTCATTCAGCTGTTCCCCTGAAACAAGCATTTCTTGCACCCACAACTGCAAGTGCATCCATTGTAATGACAGGCTCAGTAACGGAAAAAACACCCTGGAATACCTATACTTGCAGAAATTAAAATAAAAGCAGCAGTAGGATTTATATTCTTCTCCAGAAGAGTATCCCCTTGCCCTTAAAAGCAAAAGCACTGCTCTTATACTGCCTTCACTTCACAGCTGTAGAGCCATTTGTATTTAAGCTGTTTCTTTAAACCCACAATGCAACCAACTTGTGGGATGTGAGCAGAAAAGGCTACAACAAAAATTAGGCAGCAATGGGAAATTAAGCAGGAATGAGAAAGACTCTCTTCTGCCTGGAATGAGAAAAAGTATCTTCTGCCTCTTACACAGTGCCAGGGAAAGGATTCCAATCCTGCGATGCAAAAGTAAAATGATACAATACTTGCAGGATCTCAACTGTCTTTCCCTCCCTTTCTAATCACTTCTGAATCCAGCAGCAAATTTTATCCAGCTATGGCAGGCAAATGGGGGCCTCAAAAATATTATGTTGCTACAACATCCTTGAAAACAGGCAAAAGGTTTAGAAGAGAAAAATGATATCTCAACCCTGAGCAAGGAAAAGGCTACAACACAAGTTCAGTATTTATTAGAAAGGAAATCAACATAAGATACCAACCTCAATGGACAAAGCTGCAGAAAATGAGGCTTTGCTAATTCAGTTGTTCAGGCAACCACTGGTTTAAAACAAAAATTCCATATTTCTGCCAAGAGGGGAAAAAGTCCTTCCCCAGTCTGTTGTTCCTAACTGCATTTAAGTGGAGTAGACTACAGTACTCCACACCAGACCTCAGGCGGCTAGTTTCATCTTCAGTCATGATTAAGCGGGGGGGAGGGGCATGGAAAGGCACCTGTGAGAGGGGGTAAGACCCACCGCTGAATTTCTCTTTTTTTTAACTGACCGTCTCAGGTTAATCACAATAAACCAAACTCCTCTCACCGAGGAAGACCATTTGCAGAAGGAGAGACGTGTCTTGGGGAGCAGCACGTGGAGCAGGACCCAGGAGCGCCGCCGGCACCGTCCCATAGTGCTGTGGCACATCACACCATGCACATGCCCCAGCATCGCCCCGCCACCCTCAGAGGACACAAACCTGGGCGAGGATGACAGAGCCACCTTTTTCACCGTGTAATGAAGAGAGGAGACCACGAGGACAGCAGGCAGTGCCAGAGAGGCAGGCAGCTCCGGAGCACTTGGGGGGCTTCCTTCCCTTGATCCATAAGCTATGAGCCCTAGAAGTCATTGGCTGAGGACAATCTTATAAATAAATTTTTTTTTTTTTTTTTTTTAATCCCTCAGAATTGGACGTCTGGGTATAAAATGAAAATTGGATACTGCTCTAACTTGCTGCACATCTTACTGCATTTACTACATCATATGATTTCTAAGTGCAGAACAGTATTAAAGGAAGCACTCAAGATGTAACAGACCTACAAAAATAGCTTTATAAGCTTTAATAACAACCAGTTCTAATTGAAAAATCCATCTTTTTGAACAAGCCAGCTACAACATACTGCCCCCCAAAAATGAATGTTAACTATCTAAATTACATTTATTTAACTCTGGAAAAAACACATTCATTGTAATAAAGATTTTCCGCAACAGCTGCTTTTCTTAACCATGATCTCAACTTTATTCTCTTGAGAATAACTACTGAAGAAAAGCCAAATGTAAAATCCTGTTTCCTGTCAATTTAAGCAGATGTTTTTATGTAATCAAAAGCATTGTGGAGGCCCAAGCCAAACTGTATTCTCACTGCATTCTCAAAATAGGTCTACCAATGACACACTAGCAAAAGAAGAAACATTTAGCAAGCTTATTACAGCTCAGAAACCTAAAAACCGCGATTCTCTTCAACACAAGGCTGTACGTTGCCCGATAAAAACCCACTGCAGAAATTAATGCTTATAAATGGCCAGGTTCCTTGAAAGCAAGTTCCCAGGGTCTACTTGGCAAGGATACGAGTCACACAGTAATGTTAATTAAGATTATTTTAAATAATTTTTAAGTGTAAAATCAGTATAACCAAAGTACACTGAAGTTTGGCAGGTTGCCGCTGTATCCTTTAACAACAAGAATCTAGGCGGTGAAACCTGAATGCATTTATTCTGACAAGCACCATAAACCAGATGTTTAGCACTGTTTGACCGAAAACCAAAAGTATTGATTACTCATCGTCCACTCCACACCAGGAAAATTTGCCTGCATCAGGAATGGAGAAAAAACGGATAGTCAAGTGGTGTTAACTCACAACAAAATTTTGATACCAGGTACATACATCCATGCACAATAACTGTGCTTTCAGAGCTCAGAAGGACAATACCAAAGTTCTCAGTCAGTTCCAGGAAAGTGGATCCACAGAAACAGGGCAGCAGATGTAAGATATACACAGGGCAAAAATACTTCGTACAAAAAAAAGCGCCACCCCGTGGGATATCAAACCCGTTAAACTAGTATATTTTAGGGAAAAAGGAGGGACCCAACATCCCTGTTGTTTTTCAGGACTCGCATAAAGTTTCATCTTTCCTCAAGCACATCATCTCTGTTTTTGGAGGCAGGGTTAACTTAATCTTCAGGGGAACATTTAAGGAGAGGCTGAATTCCTTCTCAGTTTTCCAGCTTGATTAACAGTACCCATAAAATGCCTGAGGAAGCTGGGTTGAGAGAGAAAGAAGAACTTCTATTCCTTTTGTTTTTCTTGTGTATTAATTATGTTAAACAAACATCCTCTTATCAGGGTTGGAATAAATCAAGTCATGAAGGCAAAGACGATTCTTCCTTTTAAAAAAGTTACACTGCATGCTATTGAGACATTTTTTATGCCATTTATCATCTTAACCTATAAAAGGCTTATCCACACTAAGTTCGCTGGTATAACTCTAGCAATATGCCGTATTTAGCACAGATAAGTCTTACATCAAAAATAGTGCTTGAGCCAGCGGAATACATATCCCCAGGGTATTGCATAATTTTGGCGCTATGACTGCATCCACTTTAGGGCTTTTGCTTTGGCTCCAAAATCACTAAGGAGTTCAGTTTAATTACAGACTCCAAAGTGCCGTATTGGTGTCAATAAAACACATTACTGTCAGATATTACTACACAGGGTAGGAAGAGTGTCTCTAAGAATGTCTCAAAGTTTGGTCATGCTAAAGCCATGCCATTCACCACACCAGTCTCACAACGGTTTCATCCTCTTGGTATTAAGTTACTTCTCCAGGAGCAACACCAAAAAAAGCAAGGAAAACGCACACAGCCATGAACCACTGCAGCAACAGCATCTACTAACAGCACTTTGTTGAGCTCCTCTGAAACTTGTTTCAAACGCTGCCAAAATGCACATGAAGCAGCAGTGAGGGGGACCCCATGCTTTAAGGTGAGTATTAGCAAATGTAATTACTGCTGTCTGGTGAGGCGCAGGGGACCTCCCGGCAGATGGGCATGTGAAGACATGCTCAGTAATCCTCCCGGACCATGGCAGATAGAAAGAACTGCAGCCAGAAGACTAAACCTAGCCTGAGATTTCAACCTTCAGAGAAGATCTGAGATTTTTCCCAGCTGGTTCACACAAAAGCAAGACATTCACACAATAATAAGGTGCTGAGGGTGGGCAGAGTGCCCAATGAAGAAATACCAATAGAATTAGGGCTGTGATGTGCTTAAATATGCAAACCAACAGGAATAAGATCACTGGCTAGCCTGTTGCAGACAGGACAGGTAGTAATGAGTTTCTATTGCAGCAGTAGAGACTTGGGGAAACAAAGGACAAAATGAAGTGCCTGGGGGAGATGCAATCTAATACCAGGGTAGAGAGACAACTGGTAGGCACAGAAGTCCTTCCCTTGAGTGCAACCAAGGAGGAGATCTGGACAGGGCCTTGCAACCATCCTTCTCCTCCAATTCTGTGGGCGTTCATCCATCAGAACCAATTCAACTAAGAAAACACGCATGCACTGCGGTGAGATGCAGAGCAGCGATTCATCGCCCCATGGATGCTGAACGGGGCAAGCCCTGCACCGCCCTCCATCACCGCTCGCTCTCATCTCTTGCTGCCTGCCCTGGCACCTCCACCTGCCAAACCTTTCCACAAGCCACATTTTAAAGGGGTTTGTGAGAGGGTCTGAGGAGCGCCGGGCAGCCGTCAGCAAAGAGACAAGACCACGCCGCTTCTTATACCATGGGGTCTCATCTCTCCACCACCAGGCACCAGCAGCAATTACCTAATCGCCTTTGAGCGACCTGTCACCCCCGCGGCAATCGCTCCTTGTAGCGCAGGTCTTCGGGAAGGCTCCTCTCCGTGCCCGCGCCTTCCCCCGCATCCCACCGCCGTCAGAGCGACCGGTCCCCCTTCCAACGCGAGGGGAACTGGGGAATTCATCCTGGGAACTCCGCAAGAGCGCCGGGATAAACATGTACAGTGCCGGGCTTCACCCACGGGCCCCCCGCTCCCCCTCCGCCGAGCTGCTCTCATTGGAACGCCTCAATTCGCCCCGGCGGGGTGTCCGGTTCCCCAGGGGCTGACGGCGGAGGGCGCGAAGGGGCAGCGGGGGGACGCGGCCCCACCGACCGGCCCCTCTCCCGTCCCGTCCCGTCCCGGGCTCTCCGTGACCCTCACGGGGCGCTGCCCGAGGCCCTCGCTCCCCGCACCGCCTCCCGGGCGATCCCCCTCCGCCCGGCCGGCCGGCCGCAGGGGAGGCCTTGCGGCCCCCGCCGCGCACACCTGCCGCCCCCCCAGCCCCTCACCTGGCCGGCGCAGCACGGTGCGGACATGCCGGCAGCGCGGCGCGGCCTGGCTCCCTCGCTGCCTCCCTCATGCAGCAGCGGGCTGGGCTGGGCTGGGCTAGGCAGGGGCAGGGCAGCGCGCCGGGCGCCCCCGCGGCGGGCGGAGCGGTACCGGCACCGCCTCTGCCCGGCCGCCGGCCCCGCCGCCCCCCCCCTCAGCCCCGGCCCGGCCCCGCCGCCCGGCTTCCGCTGTCGTCAGGCGGCGCGGTGCGGGGAGGACCGGCTCCGCGGCCCGGTTGTTGCGGTTCCCACCGATGGGCCTCGGCTGCCGGCCTGCCCCGGCGGAGGGCCGCCCCCGCCCCCGGGAGAGGGGACACCCTCGGACGCTGGCGGCTGCTATTGTGGCGGTTCCAGCCGCGGCTGCGGGGTGCGTGGTGGATCCGCGGGGAGCGCCCCCCGCGGGCTGTCCCGCTCGCAGGGCCGGCGCCGAGGCCGCTTGCCTGCGCATACGCCCGCTGGAGCACCTTGTTTTCAGCAGCTGGAATTGAACAAACTCACTAAGACAAGTCAGAATAGGGGTCTTAAAAGACCAGGCGTAAAAGATGAGTTCAAGCCGGGTTCAAGCCGCTTTGCTGTGTCCCGTGGCCCTCACAGTGCCCACACCTTCACGGAGAAGACACACACATCCAAAGGACAGCTTTGGGGCTGGGCTGTCCTGCAAGGAGCCAAGGTCTTTCCCGGTGCTCCGTAAATCCTTTCTCCAGCATCAGTTGCCAGGAAGCAAGCGTAGTCCTAGGCGGTCGCTGAGGATTTCTCAGCTTCCTACGTGATGATGGGATATCTTTGCTATTGCCGACAAAAGCCACCAAGCGTAGCAACGAGGGTCTCGGCGGAAAGGCTCCCTCACCTTGGTGGCTTTGTTGCCTCTGTGCTTGCACTGTAATATCTAAGATAACTATTGGGAACGTTATTTCTAGGCTTAAACTGCCCTAGCTCTCGGGATTGAGTGCGACTAGAAGCTACTGACCTGCATACAGGCACATACATGCAGGTGATGCAGCTACACCTACCAAAAAGGAAACGGGTATGGATTGCAGGATGTGTTGCGTAAAACCCTTTCCTCTTTCCTCATGAGTGCAAACAAACAGAAAGCTGATGCTCTAGGAAGCAGATCACATGATGAATCGGCGTTGCACAATTTGGTGTTATACTGGGGACCGAAGAGACCAGAGTTACCGTAAGGGTGGTGTATAAAAAGCAGACATGGGCATTATTGTTAATGGTGCTCTCACATCTGCGTATACTCAGCTAGAGACAGGGTATTTACCACTGTTGTAAGATTAATTCTGTCAGCCAGATGGTGATTTAGCTGCAAAGGACACCAGCTTGCGGGCATCCCAGAGGACCCCACCGCAGCTCAGGCACCCCATGCGGCTCACGCTCCTGCTCCTCCTTTTGCACGCTCAGGCAGCAAAAGGCCCAGGCTCAGGTGAGGACTCCTCAAGTCAGGAGTGGGGGTTGGAGTCTCAGCACACCTTCTCTGATTTAGAGGACCCCACAGCCCCGCGATGGGCACCTTGCCTTTTTGAGTGAAAAATTCGTCACCAGAAAGGCTGGAGCTTTCCTGCTGTGTTGCTGGCAAGCGTTAAGCAGGCTAATAATAGCAAAGCAACGAGCAGATGTTACTGCATGAAAAGAACTGTCACCCTGAAACTATCCATGCATTTAGAACAATGTTTACCCACCAAATACATATTCTGAAAGCAGAGAAGGCCGTTGTGTTCCCCTAATCTGATTTACTGGCCAGGAATCTTCAACCAGTAATTCCTGCCTCAGACTGTTCCTTTTGGCAGGGTAAAGGCTGCCTCTTTGAAGAGATGCTAATTCTCATTTAGGGCTTTCAAGTGAGGGGGAATCCATGAGTAGAGAAAGGCAAGATGCTTTGGCCTTGCTTTGTATAGGGAATTTTACAAACACAGATTTACAGGGATTTAATGAGTCAGGCAGAATGGGGGCAAGAAGCAGCCCTGTAGGAAGTAAGACAGCCAAGGAGCACCCAGCAACGGAGTTAAAACTGCGGTCCCAGTTCAGGTGCTGGGGAGCGAGGAACGAAGGGAAGCGCTCAGCTGGAAGTTGTAACCATGTGGCACTTCCCAGAAAAAAAAAACCTGGTAAGCAGCCAGTTGTGCCCTGGGACCCTCTCCTTGCTTGGTGTGCAGGTGAGCAGAGTGGAGTAGCAGAACCTGGCGCCCCAGAAGCATCTCACTCCCAGCCACCTGCCTTCAGGCAGGCTACAAAACTCTGCCTGCAAGATACCCAGCTCTGCTTCATACACACCAGTGACCACCTGCGGCCCATCAGCTTTGCCCAGGTCACCAGAAAAGGCATTACCCTTTGATCCCACCCGCAGTTTCACTTGCAGATGTCGCACCTTTACATGCATCCGCTTTACTCATTCCACACTCATTTCTACAGGGATTATTGTAAAAGAAGCAAAGGTTCTCACTGTCCCCCTTCACTGCGAGAAGAATGCAGTATTACTACCTCTACAGAGAGCTCAAAAGATGTCAGTGGTGAAGTAGAAAGCTTTTTGGCATAGCACAGGGAAATTGTAACTTACCAGGAATGCTTCCTCAGTACTTTCATAGTATGAACTAGGTCAGTGTATTTTAGGGTAAGAATATTAGGAATTGTGCTGTTTTGTTCACACCTTCTGAAACGAAGCTGCAACTTGGAATGCTGCTTTCAACGTTATATAATTTCAAGATTTTTCAGTAATTAAAGGATTTTGGTTGTGCCAACTGGCAATGAGACGAGTACGAAAAGCCTGTATCCAATGAGGAGAAATCTACCATTTGGCTTCTTTTCAGGTGAAACAAAATACAGAAAATCTTTCCAAATGTAAATGCAATCAGAAAGAAAACAAAACCAGATTGTTACACATCATGGTGGCCACTTACATAAAATTAGTTCATTTTTATAGTGTAAGTTTAGACTTTATACGCCTGTTAAAATACAAAACATGTAGAACTGATTTTTAGGTAAATGTGTATCTTGCTTGAGCCCAGTAATTAGACACCAGTCAAAAATGTAGTTATGGGAAGGAGGGGAAATGTCTGTACACGTGCACGCACATGCTGTGGAAACCACCACTCGGATCCAAACTCAACCTCTTACCCAGCTAATGACCTAACTGCTGTGATGTTTGCTGGAATAGTTTCCTGTGGAAAAGGCATTCCAGTAAAGGGGAACACCATACAAAGGTGTGATCAGACAGTAGAAGTAATTTATTTACCACCTAGGAGTTTGACTTGTGTGTGAGTGCAAGACCATCCTTGTTCTCACAGTCTAGGTGGCGGCAGGCCATAATAAACTCGTGACTTCCTCAGGTTTTTTTCTAAGTATGCACCAACACCTGGAATATGGACCACTTCTCCCCAGATCCTCCTAGGTAGCCAGGGGCTTCCACGACCTTTGGACATCTTCTAAAAGTCCGTGTGTCTAGGAGTCACGCCAGGACCAGCTGGCACAGCACAGTGTAGCCCAGCTGTGGACCTGACAAAAGGCAAGTGGGAACAGCTCACACAGACCCCAAGGTGCACCGTGAAGCAGGCGCAGCACCCCAGAGGTGTTTTAATCCGTGGGTCAGTGCAGCAAGCCCAAGTATTTGCCAAGAGCACTGAGAACAGAGTTCTTGGCCACCACACCTTACTGCTTTGCATCTCCAGTTGCTACTCTGCTTAAAAATAAACAAATAAATAAACACATTACAATACCAGCTGCAAAGAGTCCAATAACAGTTAGAAAACAAAGTATCTTTTATGCCACCTTTTGAAGTCCGAGCTTTTAGGATCTAAGCCTTCAAGCTGTTAGCCTCTCTAGGGGCTGGAGATTCCATCTCCCAGCTTTTGGGAAAGCATCAGTTGGCTTGGGATCTAGTAACAGACTTATGTATGATAGTATGTATTACTGTAACAGGATAACCACCTTCAACATTGTGTGTGGAGGTGCAGGGAAGCACACAGAGCATCTATAATAGCAAAGAGTGCACTGAGTGATCTGCCAGCACAAGGCGAGAGCAACCTGTAACGATAAATCTCTGAGGTGGGGCGGAACAGAGGTTGTCAGTGCACGTGGGGCCAGACACACACATGCAACTGGTCCTTCCAGAATATCAGGTTGGTCATAATGCTAAAGGGTGGTATCTTCCACTGTATCTTTACTGTGTTCCGTAATTCAAATTAATCTTTTCTAGTTGGTACTAGTAAGAAAAAAAAAAAAAAAAAGAAAAAAAAATAATCCATGCACTTAAGTAGTCAAATTTGGTTAGATTCTGATCAAATGAAAAGTTTTAAATCACTTGTCAGACTTGAAATAAAGCATTTCATAGCATTTGAAGAGTTCAGTATTAAAACACCCACAAGGCTGGTATTTCCAGGCAATTTACTTAAAAAAAAATAATTCTTTTGAGAATGATAGTTTATAAACTGGTTGCTTAGTTGTTTTTTCACTCCAATGCTAATTGAAAGTGGACTAAAATTTGCATTGTCTGTCAAGAAAATTCACCAACTAAACCCTTCTGAGCAGGTTAATTTTTGTAACCCAAGTACAAAAGAGTAATATTACACTGCTTTGCACTGAACTTTGCATTTGCACGCTCTTTGTTGACCCTTTTTAGCATAATACCATGTAACACCAATTATAAATGTCATTCTTTCTGACCTCTCGGCAACTGTAAGCAGTACAGTTTTCCGTTTCAAAAACGGGTTTTTATTATATGATGTCTCAGGTTTCTTAACCACAGCTAACACCTTTACCTTACAAATAACTGACACAGACATTTAACTCGGGTGACAGTAAGGACTCCTCTTGCTAGGAGAAAAGGAGACAGCAGTGTTCCCCAGTACATTTACACACTCCTGGCACTCAGGTAACCAGCAGGGCTTTGGGTGCTGCTGCGAGGCACTAAGTCTTACTGGAGTTAATCAGTGACAGACAGAAGAAAGGAAGCCTGCATACCTCCGAGTTACTAGACAAGGCTAGTATAAAGGGTCTTATTAAAGAAGTTCTACAAGAATATGAAGTTAAGCAGGCTCAAGCCGCACGCTGAGAGACAAGACCAGATCTCCACCCTTACAAGGAGCTTCACGCCAGCAGAGTGATGACTCTTGGAGAGACAAGTGTTAGGTTAAGATCGGAGAGTTGTACCACATCCGACCATCTGCCTTATTTCTCTGTTCAGACACTGCCTCTAGTGGCAGGGAAAACTGATCCGCTTGCAAATCAGCATTTCAACTCCTGCAGGCGTCTGAGAGATTAGAATTGGTTTCTACCATCATATATTAAGATAAAAAACATGGCAGCACCATCTTTCTGCACTGCTGACTTCCTGAGGATGCTGATGTGAGAAAAACAAAGGAAGCTGCTGAACGTATGTGCAAGTTTCAAGTATTAAGAAAACGACAGTTTTACATTTGTCAGCCCAGTAGTAGACATCTTCAGAATTACTAGATTGCAAGACTTTGTTAATTATCTGTTAATTTTCTTTGTCAGTGAACTTTTTCTTTTTAAAAAAAAACCAAAAAAAACTCAGGAGAGATATTAATTCACAGACGGCAAATCTCTGAATTAAATTGGTATTTTTTGAGGGTACCTGCCTACCACCTGTCCCAAACTGGAGGCTTCCCAAAACCAAAGCTCGTAGCTCACAACCTGTTGTCAAAGTCAGCTTAGTGTAATTGTCAGCGTCCCTGCTGAAGTGGCACAAATTTCTTGTGGTAGGCAATAAACCACATTCCACTAATGCTTTCCAATTAAGAGTGAAGTGTGCCCTTCTCCTCCTCACTTCTCTGCATACCATTCTGTTCTTACCACAGTAGCAACTGCTGTTAGTATGAAGGCTTCTGGGCACAATTTGAGCCGACAGCACTAGAGGAAACAGTCACAACCCTGCTGGCCTCTGCGCTGACCACACAGCACACCTCTCAGAAAATCCTCATGCAGGACCTGCCTGCCCGTGGATTTGATTCTTTGGAAGGAAATGACAGACACACACCCCCAGCCCCCTGGTCCTTTTATATGAAAGAATAAACCAGAAATTTTCTGAGTAAGTTTCTCACAAATAGAAGAATAAATAAAAGAAGATACTAGAATTGAACACGGAGATGGTACGAACCTAGTTCAATAGCATCAGAACTGAGATTTTATTCCAGCTCTACTTGGGGAAGCTTGAACATGAGAAATTGGCATTACAGGATGAACAAAGTTTGGCCAAGCAGAATTCTCAAGCTAGTGAGATCAGAGCAGCTTCTTAGAGCCTTCCTGGTGGTGGCTACAGGAGGAACAAATCTTATTCCCAGCAGGTCTTCATGAAGATAAGAATCAACAGAAGGTTTTCGTAGGCAGTGCTGTATTTTGGAGCCAAAAAGAGACTGCACAACCATGCATGTCTTTTCCCCAGCCTCTCACACTACTGAGGATTAGCAAGGTGTATGTCAAAACACAGCCTGCCAAAAGCGTTCAAAGCACTTGGTTAATTTTCCAAGGACTTTCTCTATCTCAACAAGCTAAATCCAGACTTGTCCATGTTTTAGCCTGTGATTTTGTCACAGCCATGTGGAGAGAATGAATACCCTACCTCAGAGACAAAGGTGACATAGCTGAGTATGAAATGCAAGGAGGAACACAGGGATTCAAAGAGAAGCAAGCCTAATGGTAGCCTTTTCGGTAACAATCCCTCCCTTCTCTCTGAGAAGAAAATGAATAGTGAGCAGCCACAGATGAAACCTGCTCTGTAAAGGAATCGGAGCATGAGGAGCACAAACTTTTGTGCACCAGAAGAAATGGCTGAGTAGGAGTTTAGCAAACCACGTACATGCAGCAAGCCAAGAGAACAAGAAGAGTCACAAAAGCCAAGAACTAACGCAGGTAAAAGCAAAGAACTGGCAGTGCTGCCTGCAGTGCTGACAGCATCAAGGCCACGCCATGGATAAGAGCATGCCACAAATGCAAAGCAACAACTGCATGTTACAACTCAACCTGTCTCTGAGCCTTCTTTGTCAAAACAAAAAAGCTGCAGGGATCACACAGCGTTGGCACCAACCAAGAACCAGGGAGACAAGATGAGGATGTGATAGCTAGCAGTCCTTGTTCTCCATGCCACCACAAGTAATCGTGGTTATCTGTGAGAAAATGAAATCAGTTTTGTTTAAAACAGAGTGCACCTTCCCCTTCTGTACTGTGTGCTCACACAATGAGTTTTGCTACATTTATTGTGGCAAACTGGAAGGATAAACAGTATCAGTACAGTGCATAGAAGTTATTCAAATTCCATTATGTCCCAAGGTAAGGGACATCAAGTCTGCGAAGAGGAGGACTAACCTTTCAGGAAGAAGGAGCAGTTACTCATGCTAAAAAGGTGGTAAGGGCAGAAGAACTGTCTCAGCCAAAGTGAGAAGGCATTTAGATCATGTTCCAGTTTGCACAAGTGTGCAACAGACCTTTGCACAAGCATGCACATTGCAGGCTCAAGACAAACCATCCTTCATTGTTGTGGTTCTGAACAGAAGCCAATTAGATTTGCAGCAGCTCTATATTCAATGAATTGGTGTGATAAAAGAAGATTGTCAAAGCTGAAGCATGATATAAAGCTTACAAGGTAAGCAAGTCACAAATCAAACAGTATTTAGATGGCTAATTGCACATGACTGCATATGAAGTTATAGTCACCAGAAGTCCCAAATATTCCTTCCAGACTTCTGACCCAAGTCACACCAGCTAAACTATCCAAAAGATCGAGATTAAGAAAAAATGTTGTACTGATCCTTTTTATAATCTTACTTTGTGATGTACATCCACTTTATCGATGCATACCACCACCATTAACAGAAGGCAATTTTAGTCCCTGACACAGGCAGCTTCATTCATGAACTCAGCTGAAAACCAGACATACTGTATACCCTCATAGTATAGAACCGGTCCCAACCGTACATGCAGTGCACAGTATGTGAAATTAATTGCAGTGTGAGACCTGGAAGGGAACAGCTCTTGAACTTATATTGTATAGAAGCATTGTTTTTTTTGAGCATCTGCTGTAGTAAACACGACTGGAAGCATATAAGGGAGTAGCCTCCGTCACAAAATATCCTCTCTTCAACCCCACTCTTACAGAGCACAGGAACTGTGCTCTATACATTTATACATTTAAACACTCACTGCCCATCTGACTCAATTCTACAGCTTTTGCCAGAAGGAGCTTAGAGAACTGCTACTTGTTCTACTGGAAAAGGTTTCTTTCAGGGGGAGGTACCATCTAGGCATATGCAGCATTTGACAAGAAGGAAATGGTGTTACTCTCAAAGCAGAGCTGGCAAAATACTTAAATTGTCACTGCCATGCAAAGTCTACTTGTTATACCCAATAGTTAGGATACTCACTGAAAAATACAGTATCTGTTTCAGGGGCTGAAGGTTTCCAGGCTTTGAAGTTCAATGTACTCTTAACTCTCTCTCTTCCCTATTCACATTAGCACTTTTGTACATATGCCTTTGAGGAGCAGGACTGCAGTTCTCTTAATGCCCCAGCCCTGCATTGAGAATGATGGTGTTTGATTACAAAGACAGTAAAAACTGCTGTAACTAACATTATTTGACAAACATTTTCTTGACAATGTCAATTAGGTCTTAGTAGGAACTTGAAGTTTTTCAACTGCCAACAACCAAAATACAGAACACAGTAGGATAGTGGGAGACTAGTAACTGTTCTCCCTTACAAGGCCAGCACATTTCACATTGGCTCAAGGTAGGAGTCAAATGAAGCAAGGCAGGAGCAAGAAGATGGGTGCTCTTCCTCTACTAGCCTCAAAGTCTTCTGTTCATACACTTGCCACATACATTAGCAAACAGAATGCTGAAAGCTGTTCACAGGTGGGAAAATGACAACAGCTCACCAGGTATCCCTGAGATCCAGTGCCCAACAGAGCATGTGGTTAAGCTGCATCAACAGCATCTACTGGCTTGTTTCTCTCCATTGCAGAAGTCTGGTTACCCAGCAGACACTTTGCAACATGCTGGAAATCAGGCAACAGAGCTGAGCCCAGCATCTGCACTATGAATTGTTCAACAGCCACTGGCTGACAGGAGGGCTGGTATAGTTTTCCCAGCTGCATTTCCCTCCATCTCATTGCAATCTTGAGGCTGTGAAGGAAACAGTATTTATATGCTCTCAGATAATTTCTCCTGGAGGAGTGGAATGTGCAAAACACCAAAAAAACCAACCCCTCAATACTTCACATTCAATCTCTGGATCATATTGTTTTCAATATATTGGATGCGTCCTTGGAAAGTCTTAACACACGCCGAGAGAGCACATGCGAACTCATTTGTTCTTACATTGGCGTATTAACTGGAACAAAAAAGCATCCTGCCCTTCCCTTAAAATGATACAGTTTTTTCCAACATTTATTATAGGGCTGGCAATCACATGTACATCTAAGCTCCAGGTGAGAAGGCTGTGTTTGCCTTTTTCCTCCTTAGCGTGCATCTGTACAGAACAGCATGTGATTCAGCATACAGGTTCTGCAAAATTAGTCTGTGTAGATCTGTAGCCAGCAAGCAGTTTTGCCAGTTACTACCTCAAAGCATAAGTCAAAGTAATGAGACAGTAAAACAGCGAAAGGAATCTAATTTTGTTCACAAATACTTTTATTTAGAAAAAAAAAAAAGTAGGGTTAATAAACCTCAGTTTCAGCAAGAAAATATTAAATTCAGATTTTACATATGAAAATATTACAAAATAACCATCCAGTGACTATTACAGCGTTTTTCAATGGTTCGGACTTGGGCCATTTTCATCCACCATCCACAGCAATCAAAAAATCAATTTTTTTGGTAATCCTGAAAAGCGTAAATCACATTGTTACCAAAGTAAAGGGGTTTGATCCCCTCCTCAAGGTTTTAGCATTTGTTTGATACTATTCTCAAGATACATCTACTCCGAGTTTGCTGCAGCAGCAAGTATGATGACTTTTTCCAATGAATCTATGAAAGAGTGCTAGAATCAAAGTCCACTTAAATCAGTATGTGTACTCCAAATGAGTATCAAATTCTGTAGTTAAGTATTAATTGCATTTGGGATACATGTAACTATTGCTCTGTGTTTGTATAAAAGGTTTAAAGGTGGAATTAACTGGCTAAGAAAGGCAAGCTATTCTATGGCTTAACCCTGTCCCACCACACATACACTCTCCATGATTTTTCTTACATGCTATCACTACGCAGCAATAAGCTGTCTGCAGGAAGTAACAGCCCTTTTAGTCTCTGCCTCATTCTTTAACCATGTCCTTGTCAGTATCAGATATATAGATGAGGCAGCAGTACTTTTCTGATTCTGTTCCAGATCTTGTCCTCTCACTTCTTTGTATGCTACTGATTTATAATGTAGGTAGAATAAGCCATAGCTACCTTCTGGAATGGATATGAAGCTTACCATGAAAGGATCCAACTGTTTCTGCCTGCCCTATAGGCAGAGGTCCCCTCTACTGACATTGAATCATACCCATGAACTTTCAATGAATGCCCAAACAATACACATTCTTAACCTTAGATATGAACAGAACGGTGTTTTTTTTTTCCAAACCGATGTAGAACAGTTTTGAAATCAGACAGATTCCCCATCCTGTGTTAACTCAGGAAAAAGTATAGTGCTGTAACTTTTATACTCTGTTTTGCAAACTTATGGTTCCAGAGAAATGCAGACTAATGTGACTAGAAATTGGTGTCCAGTGAAAGAAGTACTGTTTTTATTAAATGTTTGCCAGATTGGAGAAGATGGACAATGATGTCATCATAGCATCAGTGTCTCCACATACCTCACTGATCAGAAATAAGTGGTAGCAATAGCTAGAAATGATGCATGCTTAATACTTTTCACAGGCAGTCATCCATCTAGTTTTCCCCCGACACTTAAGAGGCTGTTTTTTGAGAAGTACAGCTGCTGCACAGTGAGGTTTGGTGAACATGCCCCACAGGCTACAGTGTTTTGTTCTTATGGAAAAGAAGCACTTATGGAAATGGCATAAGTTATTTCTCCTGGCAGCCAGTCCCCAATGCCAGTATTTGATAAAAGGGTACCCATCAGGAATTACTCAGTCTATTCTTATAAGTTCCAGAGTGCTACTTCAACACAGCTGAGGGAAAGAGAATGTACTGTGCAAAATGCAAACACAGGCCAGGCTAAGAATTTCAGGGATGCAACTTACTGTTCTTTGAAATTACTTTTGCTCATTTCCACCCTCAATAGCAATAAAAACATGCCGTGCTTCAAATTTTATTTAAACAAAGACTGTAGAATTGTTCTTCCAAACCAATATTAAAATTTTAACTTTAGATGATAACGCCACATAAAAGGATGTCAAATTCAGGGTAGCAGATTTGCTAGCTCTAACATCATCTCTCTCCTTTAACGTTGATTGGCACGAGGGAATCTACCTTTGAGACCCTCAGGTTCTGTAGCCCAGCTAAGACAACAACAGAGCATAATGGATTTTCTGATGTGCTTCAAGAAGCACTTAGTGGAAGTGATACTGCTTTTTATACTGATACTCAAATGCCTCAAAAAGTAATGCTGACATCCTAAATGCCTTAGTTATAGCCCATCTCAAAACTCATGGCATTCAACACACATCTGATTTCCTCTTGCTGAAGATGAGACTTTTGGAAAGACATTAAAGCAATTAGTGTTCTAGCTTGATACAGCTCTGAAAACTTTGCTTATTGTTAAATGCAAGACTACAAATGGTTAAGTCGCAGGACTGAAGAAAGCATTTCTTCCTCTTTCCTGTCCTCTAGTTAACAGGCATATTTTTGGGCATTTGTTACAAAACACTACTCACAGACTCTCACATAGTGTTGCAAAAGGAGCTAAAAAGATTAAATTAATTACCTAAGCTATGGTAAATTGACAAGTTCGCACATCTTAGTTGACTCATGGTACTATGGTCAGCAGAGAGCATGCAAATAGTCAACTCATTAAATTCTTCTTTGGGAATAGAATCTTAAGCTAATTTAATTTGAAATGGCCTAAGAAACAATAAGTCAAAGTGCCTAAGAAGTAAATTAAACTCTAATAATGTAGCTGTCTCTCTGAATTCAAGAGGAAATGGACTTTCATGGAGGCATTTCCATTCCAAAAAGATATCACTCTTGTATCTAAACAGTCTCATACTGGCAGTAAGAAAAAGCTGATGCTGACCTGACGGCTGCTATCTAGCATATTCCAGCTGTTAAGATCAACTCCAAGTTTAAGAACCAGTGTTCCCCTCTGTACTGGGAGGTCTGAGTAATTTAGTGTCAGATATAGGTCTCGAGTCCTCAGAGCTTTTCTTGCTGTGAAGATATGAAGTACATGCTACTGTTTGGGGAAGACTGGAGGCTTCATTTAGAAGTTAGAACACAGAAGTCATTCTCACCCTAAAGCATTTATCCTAAAACATAAATCATTAAAGGGCTTCAGCTGGCGCTGGTACCCAGGGACACAGTCCATTCAGAGAGTTTTTGTTCTGAAACACCAGAAGTATCACATCCTCCCTGAGCATGTAGCTCCTGTTTTAAGAAAGATTAAACATTAAGAAGTTACCTTGATCTATTCCTTCTGTTCTTTTTCTTTTTAAATTTAAAAGTGCATTTTGTTGCTCCTTTACAACTTCTGCAGGACAGTTGGGTCTTGGCAGCTGATTTCCTGGTGTGGGTCCTGGTCGGTTGCTGAAATATTTCTGTTTCAATGCCTTAATGATAACAGAAGAAAAATAACCAAGTGTCAGAACACCACCTATACAGAGGTTATAATGAAATAAAGCACTTGCATTTGTGACTGCAAAACTACTTGGGCACTTTTATACTAGGATGTGGCCTTGGGGCAAATCAAGATTTTGTGTTCTCAATGACTACCACAGCAGTTCAGTTTGTAAGCCAAAGTTGTGTACTGGTATTTTTAACTAGTGTTCAGACATCCTAACAAAACTCTAGATTAAGTCTTCTGCAGGAGGTCTTGTACAAACAGCAGGTTTCTAGCTCTGAAGAGTTTACATTCTGAATAGATACATGAGACAAGAGGATAAAGAAGAAAGTAGGAATGAATAAAAGAGTATCTCTGAAGTCTTGTTCAGATCCAGGACCTGGACACTATCTATTTTTCTACCTTTTACAACAGGTCTTTCCCCAAAATTTCTTTAACTATGCTATTTCTACACTGTTAAGAAAAATGTAGATTGAATTACAACAGAAGACAAACACAAGAGAGTACAGTTAATTTCATGTAGTGGAATTTCATACTCTAGTTTACATTTTAGGAATTCCACAGCTTCCATAAACTGTGGTTAAGGAAAAGAGGCTAAGCTGTCTCTTATGCTTATGTCAGTTATGTGATATTCAATGCCATCTATAAATCAAGCCAATACAGTAAGTGCAAGTTGTTTCCTGCCTTAAACTGTGGCATTGTCAATAAAAATGATACACAAAAAAGAGTCATATATATTCAAGTCACCATCCTACAATACGAGCTGTAAAATTACTTCATCCATACAAACTAGTACAGAAAGCATTCCAAGGCTAGCAGAACTAATTATTTGGAAACTTATATTGAAATTTCTTAAAGATGATGGCAAAAAAAACCAACCCTGAATGTGCTATGAAAAAGCCTTCTAGTAAAAAGATACATAACACATGCACTAATCTTCTGGATTGGCATCTGCCTTGTCTAACAAGAAATGAGGGAGCATTGGCCTTAAGGAGATAGCTGTTTCTTGCATGCTTCCCTAGCAGTGTGAAGTGACAGAAAGAGAGTTTTGAAACTGCAAACTGCTGTATCTTCTCTACAGCAGAAATAAATATTCTGAACCAGAACATTCTGCAAGATTTTCAGAGTCATCCATTTCTCCCCATCAAGGAATAGTGAAGTTGAGATCAGTTTTACCTGATTACAATGGAAAAGGATGTTCAAATCAGAACAGTGGTTTAAATCACCACAGAATTTTATGTTAAAAAAAGAATCAAAAAAGTTTAAATGAAATTGAAGAAGAGACTGGATGAATTAAGGATGAAAACCTTTCAAAACCAGGGAACGAGATACGCCATATTGAAACTTAAGTTTCAAGCTTTAAGTGACTGAATTTTGAATTTCAAATACAATCACTGTCTGAAGGCCGTGACTCATACACCTTGTAGCTGTTTACCTTTGCTCTACATTGGGGATGGAGATGATCAGTCAGCACTGTTCATGCCTTTCAGAGTTCTCTCTATATAATAACAGAAAAATGTTTCTAGTATTTCATAGACAGAGCTATATGACCTTGAATTTCAAACGTGGCTTCAAAACACATTTATCTGATATTAACAGCAGGCTAATGAACATTAGGACATAATGCAAGTGTACTATACCTGAGTAGCCGTAATCCTTGTACAAGGATTGAAAGTGAACAAGCCTTGCAAAAGATTGAGCAAATCATCACCAGCTGCACTGAAGATATGCTGAAGTGGCATTCCAGGGAAAGACTTAAATGCAACATAATCTGGAAGACTCGTCATACCCTACAAAGGCAAAAGCGGCATGTGTGTTTTTCAACTTAGAGTTCAGCTTTTCACAGAAAGGGAACTTTGTATGGCTGTCTTTCAGCAGAAGAAAATTATGTTTCGAAAGACCCTGCTAACACTTGGTCACTGATATGGTACACAGGATTGTTACCTGCCGCAACCTTCTAGTGGGTGCCCTATTTGGTTGCTTTGCTCTGCTCATAGACACAGATTCTTTGATGGAGGGAACTACCTGTTCCCTTTTCCCTAGCTACTTTAGAGAAATTCACAAAGACAAACCCAGGAAAGTTATTCTGCCTGTTCCTCTTTGCTCACCATCTCAGAAATACTGAGCACGATTTGAATGCAGCCAAAGCCCAAGCTGCCTCCTTACAAAAAGGATTAGCTCAAGCCCAGCAGGATACTCAGCCTGTGTTGGATTACGAGACTCTCCCCACAGCCTCTGTTAAAAGTGCGCAGGCTTACACGGAGAAATTAAAGCACTTCATGGTTCCCCTGGTGGCAGCACCTGCCCAAGAAACTTGACCACCAGCTGGAAGCTACAGAAAAGGGAGTTTCTGCAACAAAAATACATAAAGCTTTATATATTGACCAAGAAGACTGGGAAGGAAGTATTTGGTCTGATTTGGATTCAAACAATGACACATCAAATTCTTGAAGCCCAGACTTATGAATCCCATCAATTATTGAAACTGAGTAATGGAGGCATTGGAAATGGCATTGGAAAATGAGCTAATGGAAACATCACAAGTATTTCTCCATGCCCTTTCACAAACATACACCTAGCCAAATTAAGCAAGCACTATCACAAATCTGTTATTGTGGATTACTTAGCCTGGCTTGCAAGTAGGATGTGGGATACCATACAAATTTCAGCATCAAAAGCCCAGACCCTCACTTTAGGGTCTGGAATCTGACTACAAATTCCAGCAAAAAATAGACTGTCTTTTGGTCATCAACAGCTTATGTTGAAAGAGAAGGACTGAGGACCCTAGCAATTCCCTGGCCAATCCCACAAATTTAGAATTGAGCACAGCTAGGTGGGTTATCAATCATGCTTTAGATGCCCCTGTGCAGATGAAGACCTATGGGGACATCATCCTACTGAGACAGGGTGGTGTTTACTAATCAAAAAGGGTCCCCTCACAGGACATTTAAGTAAATAGGCACTGGCCTTACAGGTGCACCCAGCCCCACATGGTCCCTGCTTTTACAAAAGGTAGTTTTTGACTGTTTATCTTCATGTCTCCCTGAAGATGCAGCTAATGTTACCACCAAACCCTGCTGTGCCCATGTAAGTTTAAAAAAAGCTCCCTAGGCATCTTGAAACATGGGAAGCCTGTCTGGCCCTGGGCATTCCTGAACGGGCAAAACACAGGGTCCCAGCATCAGTGTTACTGGCTCTTGCCAACCTCCTGCATTGTGCCACACATTCTCCTATCAGAGCTAAAGGCCCAAGTGTCCCTCCTGCCATTCCATCAGCTGGAGCCTGGAAACACCAGCCTTGCATTACCCAAACTTATTAGAGGTCCAGTTAGCACCACAGGGTGCTTGTCAGAAGCCACAAGTCCCTCTGAGGTGCTATGGAGGGTGTGGGTTACATGGACTTCCAACCTGGTGGTAGATGTTGCACCATCAACTATAAATTGTGTTTGCATTGCCTCATTGATACTGGTGCTCAAATTTTTGTCATCCATACATCACACACTGGAGGGGACCACTTCCCTTACACCGCAGTAGTCTGCGGGTTCACAGGACCACCCACAGTTCTTCCTGTAGCCACAGTGAAGTATGACTTCCCTAACAGATGTTTTGCATCATATTTTTCCATTACATCCTTCACAACATTCCTTTCCCTGAAGGATGAGCTCAATCCACTGACACTCAATGTTGGTTTCCTGGTATTGCCATCATCACTGATGGAGCCTAACCTTCAGGCCCCAAGCATTGTATTCTCACCCACTTCACCTTTCCCATAGCTACCAACGATCACTCAGATCTGCCTATTAAAGTCCATCCTTTCACCACACAACAGGAGGGTGCCTGGTTTACTCACCCCATGGCTGAGGCTAGGCGGAATGACTGAGCAGATGCCACTGCTGCAATCAGAGGGGTGGAAGCGGTAGTGGACGCTGACACCCATGATAAGCTGACTGCAGCCCAATAATAGCAGATGAAACTGAGGAAACCTTAGCCCAAACCTGCACCTTGGAATGCAGAACCACCATTGTAGCTCACTGATTATATGAGCATTGGAGTTATCCCACTGTTAAAGCTTCAGCCCAGGTTGTAGCACATTTGGTGCCTGTGCCCTGCTTAAGGTAGCATCCAAGCACCACTCACACAAAGGAAACACAGCACAGAGGGAGACGAGAGGTGGGAAGTGATGACTGGTTAGCAAGTCCAGAGTGATTCCACAACTCAACTACAAAAAGAGGAATTCAGGACTCCTTGTGTCTGTCAGCAGGTCCAAGTCACTCATCAGAAGTTAGGCCTTGCTTCCTGTCAGTCTGCCTGATAACCAGGGTTAGGTAGGTCACTGTGTGCCCTGATGCTAAGTTTGGCCTGGTACTAGTGAATTACTGAATACTAGTGAATACCAGTGAATTACTGGTATTAGTGAATTTATTAGTGAATTACTGAATTTACTGTCATCTCAACAGAAGTGATGTGCTACTAATTTGTATTTGTTACAGTACAGTTTCTCTGAGCTAAGTTTATCCCTAAAGCTGTTGATCTGGTGTTTCTTACTGTATCCCAAAACTATAACTTACCCAGGCCAACTTAAGTCCCTACAAATTGCTCCTACTTCTGAAAGTGATTAAAGCCTTTCAAGTTAAAGCAGACTAACTAATCAAGCATCTCAAGAACATTAAGCAACAACCATAATTTCACACTAATAGCCATGGGAAACTGGATACAAAATGAAAGGAAACCAGGAAGATTCATTACCATTGCTTAATGCTAACAACATTGCTACATTGATCAGAGATTTGCCAACAGAAACAATAAATTTCACCTGCTTATCCTCCGCTTTGTGAGACCAGGCAGCTGCCTTCTGAAAATATACTCAAGTATTCTGTTGTACCCTTTAGTTTCATTTCAAAAGCTGAGAGTATCAAGTAAAACTAATGTCAGTCTGTTAAACAAAAGGACTCACAGGCCACTGTTCTTCTGTTGGAGTGCCCAGTGTTTCAAATATCCTTGTCAGCTGGTCAAGATCAGAGTCTCCAGGCAAAAAAGGAACCTGGAAAAAGGCAACAGCATTTGGTAGAATTAACTTCTGAACTTCAGTTCTAGGAAGGAGCTCTGAGCTATCCCTCATAATTGCAGGGCTAAACATCTTTGTATACCAGCTGCCCACAAAGAAGTACACTGAATATTTAAGGATTTCTAGTAATGTCCAGATTCTGAAGGTGTCTTGCATCTCAGGCTTGATATCACTGACTTGATAGCAGAGCTAAACATAAGATTAAACCACCACATTAACATAAAATAACATAAAAAAGGAAAGATTTTACATCTCAGTTAACAGTTTAAAGTCTGTTGGTCACGGTGATCTTTCTGTCATCTGCTCCCTGAAGTTAGGTTTTATATATATTCAAGACATTTAAAGGGAATGGTAACTGGATTACACAAGCAGCAGTTAGAGTGATGGAATGAGATCGCAGCATGAAGGTGAGTAGTGACCCACTAGGACAGAAACTGCCTAATCAGTGTCATGTCTCATTTAAACTAGGTAGAAGACAGAAAGGGAGATATTCGCCCAGTTCAAGTTGTAGCTTGCGTATCAGGCACACAGTGCAATAAAAAGGGACTTTGTGACCAAAGCAAAATTACGAAGAATTAGAGGCAGCATTTAACTAAGTAGGACAGAAAGATTGTAATGAACATCCCTACTTGGCAGCATACTAAATTTTCACATTATGAAAGCCCCTTGAACCATAAACTGCTTTTGTAAGGCTCCCAGAAGTTGCACTGTCCCTCAACCCAGTACATTCAGGAAGAAAAAGGACAGATGCATTTAAAATTATCACAGTGATTAAACTGAACCATAACTCATTTTCTGCTTTGTGAAATAACAAAGAATCAACAGAATTCAGTAATTTATTTGCTTTATGACTTTCCTTGAGTTTATCCAACTTTAGCAGGTTTAATGCATATTTAAGTATACATCACTAGTGCTGCTTGAACAGCAACTGTACACTTCCATTTCTGAACTGCCAACCAAATGGTACCAGCACACCTGTTTGTGTGATAAACCAAGGCAAAGAATTTCTTTCAAGGTGTTTTCAGACAGACCAGTTCCCCAATCTGGTTTACCACATGGCCACACAAACATTTAAAGTACAGTGCAAAAACCAAAGAGAAGCCACTTACTCATGGCCAATAAATTATACTGCAGGCTATTTCGTGCTTTCAGCTGTGTCTGTGCCCCTACCCTCCACTCCCCACCTCACACTTTCATGTCCTCTGCAAAGAGCTGCAAAATAAATGGTCTACTTCAGCATAACATACTTAAGGATCTGTATACTATACTCGTGAGTGGCACAGGATTAGCATGATGTTAACTTTCACCTTCATTCCAGTATTGTCAACTAACCACAGCTTAGAACACCAGTCTTCTGCTCATTACAAATAAACCCACAGCTGAGGTATTGGTGATAATTTTTACAATTATTGGGGAACTATGTATAAGGGACAGAGTATTGCCTGTATCTATGATGTCACATTTCTTGAAGGATAGCAAATGAAAACTAATAGAAGCCTGGGTGAAAGGATAACACTCAGAGGACTGGAGGAATTAGTTATCTACTCAACCTTCCCCAAGGCAAGACTGTGACAGCCTGTTGCCATATTTTTATTCAGCTGCTTTTAAAGACTTCTAATGATTGTGATGTTTATAGAACCTCAGTCTATTCCAAAACTTCACTTTCCTTACAGTTAGCAAGCTTTTGGAAGCTTTCCCCCCCCCTCCTCTTCTTTCTTTCCTAAATAGCCTAACTGGCTTCACCTGCTGCTGTTAGGAGAAGAGAGAAAGCCCACATACAGAGTTGTAATGCACTGAAGAGAAATACAAAATGCTTACACTTGAAGACTTACCCTGAGGAGTAATTCAGCTAAAATACAACCAACAGCCCACATATCAACACCAACTCCATACATTCTAGCACCAAACAATAGTTCTGGGGATCGGTACCACCTGAAAAAAAAAAAACACATTTTGGGAAAACCACCTGTCTTTGGTCAGGTCAAGTGCTGTATACTGTAGCCATACGAGAACTACAAAGAAGATAATGCTTCTGCCTATATATTTTTCAGACACTGAAGAGCTGTGCTCTACCCTGCAAAGTGTTTTGTTTAAGAAAGACTGAACAAAATTGTGCATTCCTCACCACAGTGTCACATAAAACCACAAATTAACTACAGTTTCAACCGAGACTATTAACAAGCAACAGAACAGCAGATGTGCAGAGGGAAAAGTATTTAACATGCAGATTTGCCTGTTATAAACCAAAATTTTCTTTAAACTTTATGTTGAAGAAATTACAAAGAATCCCTTCCAGCTTCCAAAAAACTCCGTATCAACATGCCCAAGTACAGAGACTAGTTTTATGCAAAATCAATCTTGACAACAGTTGTTTAAAACAGCTGCTTCCATTGCCTAAGAATAATCAAGTTCCATGCAATGATCTTATACATGCTGCATTTCAATCTACCACACCATTTATGCCTCTTAAATAAAGGTGTTTGAACAAACCAACTTAGCCTGAGTAGTTTTAGCATTACAGCAGACAAAAGGAAATACCTTGCGCATTTTAGAGTCCTGCTTTTTAAAACATACCTTAAATAAGCATGGCATAAATAACATCAAGAAATATTGTAATTGGCTCAGGCTTTTGTTTTGTAGTAGATAATGTGACTATCTACAAAAAAAGATTCTAGGTTTCATGATTAGCAGTCAGAAACAGCTGTCTTACTCTGAAAGCCAGGCTTACAGGCAGATACATATTATTTCCGTGTGTTTCAAAAGACTACCACATCCCAGAAAAACCACCATGGATGCGTATTTTAGCAGTTCTTACAGAGACTTTACTAAACAATGCCTTCTTGCGTTTCCTTTATGAGCTCTTGCTGGTACAGCCATATCACATGAGCTAGATGCCAAACTTTGAATACATTGATTTGATACATTTCAAGAGACACTGCAAGACAGCTACACAATCACTATGTAAGAAACAAACCAGAATGTCTTACCTTGTTACTACTTGGTGTGTATAAACTCTATTTGGGCTTCCAAAAGATTTTGCCAAGCCGAAGTCAGCCAATTTTAAAACTCCATTTTCATCTAACAACAAATTATTTGGTTTAAGATCCTGTCAGTACAGAAAGCAAAGAATGAATCTTGTCAGTGTTGATAAAAATAGACACATAATGAACCTCCTGGTAGGTGTGCCATAACAGTATTCAAAAATGTAGGCTTTTGATTCTATTGCAAGTCCACATTGTGAGGAAAAAACTTAAAACAGCCCCAAGGAAATCAAGTATTTCATTGTACATGAAAATCGTAGTGAAACACATCCATTTGAATATCATCATACTTAAGCTGCAGCGTTTAAAAAAACCCTGCCTCTTGAGTTTTTAGCTTTGCTGTAGGAACAGCAGTAATGTCTTAACTGCACAATTGCCAAATGAATAATTAAAAAATCTTGCAAATGTTTCAGTAACTGTAGAAATCATGGAAGTGATACAGTTTAATACAGTGACAGTGTTTTGTGGGTTGACCTCTGGCCAGCAGCAAAGCACTCACACAGACATTTCTCACTCTGTTCTCATCCCACCTCACCCCTGCCTCAGCAGGGCAGGGGAGAAAGCAAGAGCAGCAAAAGTAAGAAAACTCTGGGAGCAATATAAAGGCAGTTTAACAGATGAAGGAAGGAGGAAAGAAAACCCAAACAAACAAGCAATACAATGGAAATTATCCACAAGCAGACCGATGCCCAGCCAGTCTCCTAGCAACAGCCACCTTGGAAGCCAAAAAACACCCTTCTTCCTCTACCCCAGTTTTTATTGCTGAGCATGTTATATGGCGTGCAATATCCTTCTGGCCACTTGGGTCACTTGTCCCAGCTGTGTCCCCCTCTCAACTTCTCACCCACCCTCAGCCTGCCCACTGGGGTGAGGGCAGAGTCGGGGAAAAAGACGGCCTTGACAGCATCCATACACTGTTCAGCAACAACCAAAAACATCGGTTTGTTATGAACACTGTTTTAGACACAAATCCAAAACACACCACCATATGGGCTGTTGTGTCAAAGCTTAAACCATCCCAGCCAGAACCAGTTCAAAGTGCTGATCAAAATCACATGTACCTTGTGACATGTTTATATAAATATCTAAATTATAACCACATCAGTAATTCTTAACATTTCTGGTACTGCTATTGTGTCTCTAAAACAGCTAGCACAAATGCTTATGGACTAAAAATATCTGAACTTCAAAACTATCTTTATTAGACTTTAGATTCAAATTCTATCAATAGAATATAGCACGAAGGCTGTCAATTAGTACATGCTTACCCTATGTAGAATCCAGTGCTGATGTAAATATTCTAATCCTTGAAGTGTCATCAACATATATGCCTTGATGTGAGATTGTGTCAACACAATACTAGTATCCTTTATAATAACCTGTGAAGTGTTAGACTGATAGTCAAGCTTACCATGCAAGTTTCACTTAACTTTTAAACTGAAAGAATGAAAGTATTTCATCAGTTAAGACAAAGTTTGAATTAGCAGTCACATTCTCTACTGTTCTCACCCTTTTTCCAGAAAAATACATCTACTGTGGAGATCACAGATTGAAATGTGGAGTCCAGATGATCTACATGAACTTTGCAAAACCAGCAAATGAGAAAATGGAGAGGAGGAAACGAGTTTATTATTTTATCTCAGTTCCAGGCTGATAGTCAAACTTACAAGACAAAGATGTAGACATAAAATGATATATGTGTCAGTAAACTTGAAACTTAGCCCTTCTTTCTCTGTGCAACCTACACATCTAACCTTTGTAAATGCAAGTTTCCTCTTCTATCCCCAAGATGACCAGGAGGTATGGCCACTGTACTGTATTTTAACAAATCCACTTATGTTTTCTACATTCTTTGATTTTTAACATTAAAATTCTATGTAAACATCCTGTTTGAAAGTATTTCTACACTACCGCTCAAAACTTCCTTTTTAATATTGCTGTCCTGTTCAGTTACAACCTTTCCTAAGCTTTGAGTTGTTTGAGACTTACAAACTAGCTGCCTAAAACTACACAAAATTTAATGTATGCAGCACATGCCCAATCACAACAGGCTGCAGTCCCAGATGGTGGCCTGAGTGATACCACAATACAGTTAAATGCTCTGCATACCACAGCATTATGTAGTACAAGAGTATTTAATTCTTCTTTGTACACCGTATCTTCTTCAGCTCTAAATGTTGCATAGTTACTAAGTAAACAGAATGAATCTGCTAGAAAGTCTGCTTATTACTTTATCTTCTGTTAGCAAAAAAAAAGATCTAACCTTTTCAGTCATGCATTCATCTAGATTTCAGCAAGACTGTCAGTGTTTTAATACTTTAAATGCTAGCCCCAGTTCTTAACAGGATACATGCAATGAGCTAGCTTAACAGCTACATTAGTTTCAGTCCAGAGCAGGTGCACTGTGTGCACATACAGATCTGACATGAATTGTCATTTAGCACAGTCTTCCAAAACGAAGAATCTTGCATCAAAATATCTCAAAGATTTTGGCAAACTGACTTAAGGCCTTGGGGAATGAAACATCTGGAAGATGCTGATTTGCAAGTACTTAGCATTGTTAGATTTCAAATAATGGTTCAAGTGTGTGTGATTTTATTAGCAGCTCATCAGCTCATCACTTGGCATACTTCAGTATCACACTTGAACATGTTTGATGATATGATGCTGAATAATTGCACTCTGAGATGCTGATCTACGACCGAGGCTCTACGCCCTGACTGCAGTCCCAGAAAACTGACATGGTGAACATTATCTGTTTCTCGAGGATCATGCTGAGAAGCATTTAAAAGCAAAGGCATTATCAGATGAGAACTCACAAAAATTGTCAAATTATCCAAACTACTTTTAAGACATGATCTTAATCAACTAACATGATGAAAGTCACCTTTCTAATATCGGCAAATGTAAGCCTGTTAAAGTAGTATTTTCAAAAATCATTTGAAGATGCTGAAATAAGTCTTTTAAAAAAATCTTACCTCGAGATCCGTTTCCATAAAATCAAATACCAAGCTAATATTGGACTTGTGCCCAAATGCATCTAGAAGCTGTAAAACAAAATACATTATGATGAAGCATACTCTCATACTTCCAGTTTTCTAAAATTCTGCACCATTGTAGTCTGCATGTGGATTTTCAGTTTGCTGAACTAGTTTGTTTTTCACCTTGCAATACAGAAATTCTTACTAGTTTAGCTCTTAACTCAGGCTCCAAAAATAAAAAGAAAAATCCCCATTAATGGTAATAACATTTTACACAATTTCCACTCCTCCTTAGAGGAAAAAAAGGTGAAAGAATTAACTTTACCATGTTAGCTACAACAGATAGTCTAATGCACACCTTGTCCTCTCCCCAAACTTTGCTGTTCTACAAAGCTCCTACCCTTTCTTAAGACCAGAGAAAGTTTTCCCACGGATTCAGTAAGGATGCAGTATTTAGAAATTCTAAGTGTTAGGCTTACTAACTTACTTTCAAAGATACTCCTAGGCATGTATTCATCTTTGTAGCAAGCTTTCTAGGATAAAAAAAAACTTTTTGGGAGAATACGCAACGGGTCCTTTCTTAAGATGAAGCTGTATAATGACAGAATCAGTTTCTAATTTGAAAGAACACAAGCATGATGTCAAGTAAGAACAATGTATCATCCATCCTCATGATCAGGAAGGTATGCTCTCCATGGTGTGGCTCATTCCTTACTGCCTCAGTAGGACAACCATGTGAATTACACAATTGCAAGACAGCTGTTTGTATAGTTCATAACAGCAGTGACTGTGCTCATGCTCTTCCCCTGCAGAAGCCACGGTAACAGGAGATACTATGCGGATGAGCCTACAGGCTTGGCCATTTTTTTGTAACTCACACTGCTTACACTTCCAACATCAACAACAGTTTTATCAGGACTGCTAAGAGGGGTACAACCTGCTTATGGACCTGTTGATCATGAATTTGTCTAATTTCTTCTTGACCTGCTGATGCTATCTGCTTCTACAATGCCTGTGGCAACAAATTTGAGAAATTAACTACACACTGTGTCAAGCAGTACAGTTTCCACACGCACCCTTCCCCTGATGCAAATATGTTTTAAACACATTCCTATTTCTAGTACTGTGGAGTTTTGCAAGTATCAGTTCTGCATGCGCTTTACCTGCCACCTCAGTTTTGTAGACCTCCCCATTCCCAGCCTTTTCCTCTCCAGAATGAGGAACCCCAGACTTTTTCATAAACATACTCCATCCCGTTGTCATTTTAGTTGTCTTTCTCTGCACATCCTCTAACTTTGATAGCTAAAGCAACCACTTTGAAAGTAAATTCATAATCCAGAAGAGAACCATATATCCCACTCTGAAAAAGTTAAATAAAATATCTGGAAAATTCGTATTAGGTCTAATATTTATGGCAGAATTTCAAATTATCACTAATAGCTAATTTTAAAATATCTTTAGCTCCAGCTGGGTATCTATAGCTCCAAGTCCACCTAAATGCAACTGAAAAGATACAAGTTTTGCTCCTGCCAAAAGAGGTTTTAGATAGCAGGCTGAAACCTAATAAGCCACATGAATCCCACTTTACCATTGCTTACAAAAGCCTGCTTTTGGCTCTCACCAGTTCCATGTGAAGCAAACAATGAGGTAAATTAAGCACTGCACTCTTTGCAAGTCTACCAGAGACACGCAAAAAATCAGCTAAATTTCCACCATTAACATCCGCATAGCCCCAGTCTAGAAAGTAAGAGGATTTCAAAAGAAATTACTCAGTCTTTGTTATTGAAATAGGTATTTGCTGTTACAATTGTTTTACTGCCCATTTGGGGCTGGAAGAAATAGCTCAAATAAAATTAAGTAGCATCTCCATGACGCAATTAATTCTAAATTTCAGTTTGAACATGTACCAAAAGTATTTGAGGATTGACTCTAGAAGTGGTGTTCATTTTACTTACACCAATAATATTCGTATGGCTTAGTTCCTGCAACAATTTTATCTCCCTGAGGGCTGTTCTGTTGATTCCTACAGTAAAAAAAAAAAAAAAAATATGAGAGACAGAACAAGATTAAAAACTTTGGATTAAGCTACAAAGAAACCTCTCATTCTGCCTCCTCGCTCATTATTTACTACCACAAACTACTTTCTCACCACTCAACAATTTGCTAAACAACAAGTACAATGCCACAGATGTACTTGCTGCAGAATAAAAGTGGACATACACTTTCTTCCACAGCAAATAAATTCTACACCACAGTAATCAGTTTTAGATTATGAAGCAACGTGTCCCTCTTTCAGCAAGAAGGGAAAGTTTGAGCAAAACCCTAGATAAAAAATTATCTTCTTCAGGGTATTGTAAGCCTTGGTTTTATTTTAAAGAAAAGTCACATCTTGCAAATATCAGTTCTTCGATGTGTTGCACTTCCAGGAGCGGGTACACTGCCAAACCTCATAAATACCTCTCTTTTCATTTTGACATAGCATTATTTAATAAAGCAAGGCACTTACATTTTCCTATATTCATGCTGCAGCCTAAAAGGTACAGTGGCCAGAACCTGCTCACCTTTGCTTGAATCCCTTAATAGCCAGATTTTATAGAGGAAGAGACAGGGGAGGACGGTGCACTTTGGCAGTCACACTGACTGCACTGCATCAAACCATGATTCCTGCAGGGTAACAATTACTCCTTCAAAAATGCTGGTATGCACGGCTTGTATGAAAACTGTCTGGCAAGCAAATGCTCCTGTGGTATGTTGTGCAGGAAGTTTCAGCTGTGCAAGAGCTGAAAAAAGTGTTCTCCCAAAACTTGGGATGTAGTTCAACACGTAAGACCCTAGCAAAGGTTTGGTCAAAGCTCCATAGATTATTTTACACTCCTGCTTAGCCTATTTTAATTACCAATTTTAGAATCAAGTTGACAATGGCTGCTTTCACGTGGGCAAAGCCTTTGATTCAAAAATAGTACACCAGGTTATCAGATGGCACAAAGAAAACAGACACGATCACCATTTTTAATAACATCTTTGAACTATAGCTAGACATTGTATAGGCCAAAAGTAATGACTGTCCTTAAAGGATGTTAGTCCACTGAAAGCCAGATGGATCATGACTCTCTGCCAGTCGGCTCAACTGTGAGACTCAGGGATGACTGCTCAGTTTCTCTTTGAAAACTCTTCCCTTAGAATGGGGAGTTGAGAGCAAAGATTCTTCAGCGGAAGGTTGGTAACCTGATGTAGGATCCCTGAAGGGTAGCAGCCTACACACATACAAAATTCTACTGCACTACACAGGCTGTTAAGAGAAGACCAGGATTATTAGGTTTTTACTTGCAATATCCATGCCTAAAGGCATATGGCTGGTCAGAGCACATGATCAAAAGACACTGCTCTGTGGACTTAATTTCCCAACATAAAACAAACCCACACAGAGACAAGAGTTTCAAGGTCTTGTTTTTATTAACTTTTGTCCCAGCATAGATCACAAAAATAGGAAAAAGGAAATATCTGAAAACAGAGACAAATATTCTCACCCATCGTAAATATTTAAGGCACAGAGATGCATCAATACAAAAAGGTATTCCAAACACAGTGCTGTAAACATTATTATTGTATGCTATATTCATGTCTGTATTCCACTTAAATCAACAACCTAGCTGCTTATATACCCATATTTAGGCATAAACTATGCATGCAGATATCTCTGCTGCTTTTTTCTGCCCCTGCAGTTTCGGAAGCAATCCTCTCACACTTAGCCTTACACTAAAAGGGTTGAGCTCATTTTTCTCAGCCCAGTTATGGTGTGGAAAATAAGCGTACCAATTTACAAAAACAAAGCAAACAAAGCACAGCTGCTACAGCATGAATTTGTTTTGAAACTCACCATCTTTAGCTTCTGATCTATGTCCCAGTTTAATCTGAAAAGAAATGTTTCATATTATATAAGGTTAAACCATCTGCCCCAACAGTAGGGGGTATATTCTTTCGTATTACTCTTCTGCAACAGAATGAGTTTCAGTACCATTAGCGCTGTACCAGCTAGGGTTGAGGTTGTTTTGGGGTTATTTTCCCCTTAAAAAAAAATAATTGTCTCAACAGCATTAGCTTTTATAAATGCTTAAAAATAGTCGTGACAGCACTGAAAACAGACATACTGCAAACTGGCAGCATAAAATGCTTTGTAGCCACAAAGCTTTATTATACCACTAACGAGCTTCTCCCCAGGGAGAAATGAGGGCAAAGTAATTGACAGTCATCTTAGAATGATTCTAGTAAAATCTGCATACTCTGTAAATGGGGCTGCCTTAAAGTCCTTCTATCCCAGTCATCTACTGCCCCGAAATTTTCAAGTCCAAAGTCCTGCCATTGATATTTCCAGATTTTAAAAGTTAAGAAAATATTCTGATACAAACAAGAATGCATTTCATAACAGCAACCATACAGGAAAAGTATTATAATACTAAAAAGGATTATTGTAGCAAACTAAGTTACTTACTATTGATATGGTTCAACTAGTCTTGTAAAGTAGGCCCTTTAACTAACCAAAGCACTGTAATGTGCATTTTTCACCCCTCACAAAGCACAGATAATTACCTATTTTTAATACAAAAACTTCTTGCAATCTCTTCAGGTAGTATGAAGTGAAACACTTTCTGACAACATTGACATTTTCAATGTTTGTATTCACGCAGGTAAGTTGCAGATTTAAGATCAGTTTTGTCAAAGAACTACCACAAGTTCTAAAGAACTTAATCAAGAGTAACTTTCCTGGACTGAAGGAAATGGGTCAAAGCAGGAGAAAAGATTAAAAAAAAAAGCCACTATCAAGGACTAATCAAGTTTGGAAATGTGTGCGTTTTTTAAAAAATAAATCTGTTTAACAAATAACTGAAATGTCATGTTACAGACCTTCCAGAAACTCAGAAATGTAGTAAGACTGAAGCTAGCGTCTCTTCTTGGGGGGAGGTGGGGATGATGTGTGTGTCAACTGGTAAAGACAGACTAACTAGATAATTTAAACAAAATGCTCTAGGATAAAAAAAAAAAAAATCTACTCTCCCCCTACCCATTAAGTCGGTCAAAAAAAAAAAAAAATTAAAGTCATTAGGCAGGTCAAGAGCAGCCAGACACTTGAATGGGAAAACATCCCGACACTCACCTTTTTAATAGCCACGATTTGGTTGGTGTTCTTATCCCTCGCTTTATAGACGGTAGCAAACTGCGGAAAAAGAGACCAGAGACAGAGGCCTGGGTGACCGCCGGGGCAGCGCCGGCGGCCGAGCCCCGCTCCTCAGCCCGGAAAGCCGACCGACCCACGGCCCTCCCTCAGGAGGCGGCCACGGAGCCCCCGCCGCCGGCCCGCTGCTGGGGGACAGCCGGCCGGTCCCCTCGACACCCCCCTCGCCCTTTAACGGCCGCGCTTCCCCGCCGGGTAAGGCGAGACGGGCCCGGGCCCGGCCGCCGGGAGCCTCAGGGCCCCTCCGGTCACAAGCGGGCAGTCAGCGGGGACGCCCGTCCGCCCCAACGGCCGCTCACCTGTCCCTCCCCCAAGAAGTCGAGCTTCTCGTATCGCTTGGCGCGGGCCCGCGCGTCCATGGCCATAACGGCCGCCGCCGCCACCGGGGCCGGGTCGCGCCGGGTGAGAAGTACAGCCGGCGACGGGGCTTTAACACCGCCGCGCGCCGCGCCGCTTCCGGCCCGCCGGACTCGCCCCGCCCCGCGCTCCGCGCCCCGCCCCCTGCGCGCGCGGCCGGCGGCGCCTCGCGAGAGCCGCCTTCAAGCCCCGGCCGCGGCGGGGGGCGGAGCGCGGAGGCTGCAAACGGGGCCTGGGCGGCGGCGGCGCGGCACGACGTGGGCGGCTGGAGCTGGGGTGTCGCAGTAATCGGACACGGACGTCCGTCTGCTGGAACAGCCAGCGGTTTACATCGCCCCGGAAGAACCCGCCGCCAGCTCTGGCAGAGGAAAGATATAGAGCCCTTGGAGCGCGACCAGAGGAGGCCGCAGAAGTGATCAGAGGCTGGAGCACCTCTGCTGTGGGGAAAGGGCTGATCGAGTTGAGGGCGTTCAGCCTGGAGAGAAGGCTCCAGGGAGACCTTATAGCGGCCTTCCAGTACCTAAAGGGGACCTGCATGAAAGATGGGACAGGCTTTTTACTAGGGCCTGTTGTGACAAGACAAGGGGTAATGGTTTCAAACTAAAAGAGGGTAGATTTAGACTAGGTAAAAGGAAGAAATTTTTACAGTGGTGAAACACTGGCACAGGTTTGCCAGAGAGGTGGTAGGTGCTCCATCCCTGCAAACATTCAAGGACAGGTTGGACGGGGCTCTGAGCAACCTGATCTAGTTGGAGATGTCCCTGCTTGCTGCAGGGGGTTGGGCTAGATGACCCTTAAAGGTCCCTTCTGACCCAAACCATTCTATGATAACCTGCTTTTATTTTGCTTCCAACCTTGGATCTGATATTCAGGGAAAGCGGCTGCTACACAACTGCCCAACGGAAGGTGGGCACAACCACAAAGTCTCGATAATCTCTGACACATCTCAGTGTCCCTTTCCTGCCTGTAAAATCATTCACAGAATCACAGAACGGTAGGGTTGGAAGGGACCTCTGGAGATCATCTAGTCCAACCCCCTGCCAGAGCAGGGTCACCTAGAGCAGGCTGCACAGGAACGCGTCCAGGCGGGTTTTGAATGTCTCCAGAGACGGAGACTCCACTACCTGTCTGGGCAGCCTGTGCCAGTGCTCTGCCACCCTCAAAGAAGTTCCTCCTCATGTTTAGGTGGAACTGCCTATGCTCAAGTTTGTGTCTGGAGAGAACCAAATCCTTCAGCCTTTCTTCATTAGAGAGGTGTTCCAACCTCCTAATCATCTTGGTAGCCCTTTGCTGCACCCTCTCCAGCAGTTCCCTGTCCTTCTTGAACCGGGGAGCCCAGAACTGGACACAGTACTCCAGGTGCGGCCTCACCAAGGCAGAGTAGAGGGGCAGGATGACCTCCCTCGACCTGCTGGCCACACTCTTCTTGATGCACCCCAGGATGCCATTGGCCTTCTTGGCCACAAGGGCACATTGCTGGCTCATGGTCATCCTGTTGTCCACCAGGACTCCCAGATCTCTTTCCACTGAGCTGCTCTCCAGCAGGTCAGCCCCCAACCTGTCCTGGTGCATGGGGTTACTCCTCCCCAGGTGCAGCACCCTACACTTGCCCTTCTTGAATTTCATAAGGTTCCTCTCTGCCCAACTCTCCAACCTGTCCAGGCCTCTCTGTATGGTGGCACAGCCTTCTGGTGTGTCAGCCACCCCCCCCAGCTTTGTGGCGTCGTCAAACTTGCTGAGGGTGCACTCTATCCCCTCATCCAGGTCATTGATGGATATATTGAACAGGACTGGACCCAGTACTGACCCCTGGGGAACACCACTCGTCACTGGTCTCCAACTAGACTCTGTGCCCCTAATCACGACCCTCTGAGCTCTGTCTTTCAACCAGTTTTCTATCCACCCCACTGTCCATTCATCCAACCCACACTTCCTAAGCTTCCCTATGAGGATGCTGTGGGAGACCGTGTCGAACGCCTTGCTGAAGGCAAGGTAGACACCATCCACTGCCCTCCCCTCATCTATCCATCCAGCCATGCCATCACAAAAGGCTATCAGATTAGTCAGACATGATTTCCCCTTGGTGAATCCATGTTGAGTACTTATGATCGCTTTCTTTTCCTCCACATGCCTTGAGATGAGGCCCAGCACGAGCTGTTCCATCATCTTTCCAGGGATGGAGGTGAGGCTGACCGGCCTGTAGTTCCCTGGGTCCTCCTTCTTGCCCTTTTTGAAGACTGGAGTGACATTGGCTTTCCTCCAGTCCTCCAGCCCTCAGGCACCTCGCCTGTTCTCCAGGACCTTTCAAAGATGATGGAGAGTAGCCCAGCAATGACTTTTGCCAGCTCCCTCAGCACTCTCGGGTGCATCCCATCGGGACCCATGGACTTGTGGATATCTAATTGACTTAACTGATCCCTCATTTGATCCTCCTTAACCAAGGGGAAGTCTTCTTCCATCCAGACTTTCCCTGTTACTTTCTCCAAACTCTGGGACACCTGAGGGCTGGGCTGAGCAGTAAAGACCAAAGCGAAGAAGGCATTTCGTAACTCCACCTTCTCCGCATCCTCCGTCACCATGGCTCCTGACTCATTCAACAGCAGGCCCACAATTTCTCTTTTTCTTTTTGCCTCCAATATACTTGTAGAAGCCCTTCCTGTTGAGCTTGACATCCCTTGGCAGGTTTAATTCCAAGGAGGCCTTGGCTTTCCTCATTTCATCCCTGCATGCTCTGATGGCATTCTTGTAATCTTCCCAAGTGGTCAGCCCCTTCTTCCACTTACTGTAAACTTCCTTCTGCCACTTGAGCTTTTTCAGAAGCTCCCTGCTCAACCATGCAGGTCTCCTGCGTCCTTTGCCCGATTTCTTGCCCTTAGGTATGCACCGATCCTGAGCTTGGAGAAAGTGGTGTTTGAATACCAACAAGCTCTCTTGAGCCCCCCTGCCTTCCAGAGCCCGAGCCCATGGGATCTCTCCAAGCAGCTTCTTGAAGAGGTCAAAGTTAGCCCTCCTGGAGTCCAAAGTTGCGATTTTACTTCTTGGGTTTTTTTGAATACTGCCCACGATCCTGAACTCTATCTTCTCATGATCCTGATGCCCTGATGAGACATCCAAATCTTTTTAAATAGAAAAATAAAATGACTCAGTTCTATTGTCAAGTTTGCAAATGGCTAATTAGAAAAATATTTTAATGGTGTGGACATCAAATATATTCAATTGCTAGTTAGCCATCAACAGAAAATCCTTCTCAATCACAAATTAATATATAGTGTGTTGTGTCAACCTTCTCATCCTCACATGGATTTTTATTAAAGCTATTAGTATACAATCATTTTTAATATTAAGGAAATGCCTTTATTGTGAACACAATACGTCATTCTTCAATGGTGGCCAACAAACTATCTTCCATACTTATTCTGGACCTCCACGCTGTAAAAGAAAAGCGGACAGCTGAATATATTCCACTAAAAGAACAGGAAACGGAGATCAAATCATCTTTTGCACTGTCATAGACATACATGCCGGAAAAGCGATTTCCTCTACTAACACCATTACACTGTAGGTGTCCTTGTCATTTAACAAAGCTATGCAAGCGTCTTTTCATTTCAATCTCACACCCCTGTCACAAATTCTTCAAATTTTGTGCATTCTCTCTTTTTAAGCATCAGTGTTTACACCTGAGAATTGTTACAGAACAAAAGCAGGTTTTTCTTGCCTTTCATGTCCAATGCCCTCTTTACAAATATTGCAGAAAATATTTCTACCAAGTTTAATAAAATGTTTCCACTACTAGAAATAAAAGAGTTGACTTACTAATAGATAACTTACAAAAACTAGTTTGAGAAATATTTTGGACTTCAGTCACCTGGTAATAGCTTTCGCTGGTCTAAGAGCAGACTCCTGGGCTCCCGTCCAGCACTTTCGAATTACACATTAAACAGCTGTTACAAAACAGGTAGTGACGGTGATTAACGCAGGCTATGGCTATGGCTAGCTGTTTTAAGTCCGAATCTTTCTACTCAGCGAGACCACAAGGTACGAATTGGTGAGAGCTGTGTATTAAGAAACTGTAGCTTGGGTATTGTGCATCAAAGTCATGAAAGCTGGGAGCGCACCCTTACCAAGCATTAAAAGGCAATACCAGATCTGAAACTTTGAAGAAGGTATAGAAGTAAGCCAAATACTGGGTAAATACAGATAATACACACCAATAAATGAAACTTACTTGAATAAATTCAATCTCTTCGTCTGACATAAGTTTCCTTCTGTATTTCTGAGGTAAGGTTCTTGCTAATTCAGAAGTGTCTGGTGTACCTTGTACTCTACTAACAGGTGAAGTACTTTGAAAGGCCGGTGATCTGCCTCCTGCAGACTCCTCTGCTCTTGAAGCATGGGGAGATGGTACACTTGCTTGTAGAGATTCCTGTACTGAAACCCAGATTGCAAAACTATTTACAGAGATATAACAAGACTGTAAAATTAGTTAATGAGCAGCCAATAAAAGTCACTGGTTATTGACAATTTTCTTCATTATAACAAATACAGACACTCTGCTTCTCACAACCTGCTTTTACTGTTGTTAAATATATCAAGAGCATAGTGAAAAAATTCTGACAGTAAAAGAAAGCATGTTTGAGTGGCAGAAATACTGATGTAGAAACCGACAATAAATCAGCATATATCCTAACACAGGCTTTTTCACTGGGAAGCTGTACTTGCAGAAAAAGCATACAGTGTCATAAATGTGTGTGAGGCAATTATGTAGAACAATAACTAGATAAATAACTAAGATCCACTGGGATAACGCTTTTTGTTTACTGCAACTGTGAAAAAGAGGCAGAGGCTTACAGAAAGATAAAGCTCACAACTATGACATACCACTACACGCAATGCAGTGTTATTCCCATTTTTGATATTACAAAATGGATCATACCAGATTTTATTAATGATGTGCAGAACAATCACACCAAATATCGGGCATCAGCAATCAATGTTAATGAAATGCAGAGACAATGGAGTGCGTGAAGTAATTTACAGGTGAGGGCCAGGAGCTAGGCTTAAGGAATTCATGATGGAGAAAGCTCCTTGAGGTTGAGGACAGAAGAGATAACAAAAGGGCAGTGCTGTCAAAGTCAGTGTTCTGAAATGTAGGTCTGTCCCACCGTGGCTGGTTTTACAACAGCAGTACACAATTACTCCACGAGGCAGGACGGAGTCTCACAGCAGTGTGTTTACTTCATCAGCACTCAGACCTCTATATATAAGGTTAAAACACCTGATAAAGCAGAATGCTTCCACAGGCAGCCCTTCTCAGTGCTCCTGAAAAATGAGCAAGACCAATGCAACATCCAAACAGCTGGTACAGAGGGACTATATAGTTATAAAATAAGCAGCATCAAGACTGGATGAGTCAAAGAATGTGAGGAGTTAAAGTACAATGGCAGGACTGGGACATCAAACACCCGCCACAATGTGATCAAACCACCACTGGTTAAAAAAAAAAAAAAAAAAAGACACCATTGAGAGGCATGTTCAGAAGTTCTCAGTCAGAAGACTGTATCTGAAAGCCCCAAGTTGATCAGGTGGTTCAGGAACAATGGAAGATCCCAAACACAGCGAGGAGGAAGAGAGTCCATCAGAATGAGCATATTCTGAATGGGGGAAAAGTATTATGTTTCAAGAAATAACACACCTTATATATGAGAAAACAGGGAACAGTTTCTACAAATTTGTTTCATAAAGCACAAAAATATCTAGAGACTTGCCAAGGATTTTCCTCTATTGTATGTTTCAGGCTGAAGTGTAGTTGGAGTAGATGCATTTCCCAATTAAAAACATCAGAAGTAAAGACCCAAAAGTACCAGACTTAATACTGCTGTTGCTTTAACTCAGATACAGTCTCTACTACCTTTTTCCCTCCCCAGGTCTCCCTTGAGACCATCATGTTGCAGTAGTAATATGGTAAAAGCATTTGGCTGGCCTTTCAAGCACCCACACCTCTAAAAGTTTAGTTTTGATCTGCAGAGCTCTGTTTGGCTATGCAGAAGCAACAGCCTCGTACAGGGAAACGCAGTTATTGCTACAGCATTCAAGCAAGATGAGGTAGCTTGAAATTTACTAATGAGACAAGAGAACCTGGTCAAGGCAGAAGATACAGCCACAAAAATCTTCTGATGCAGACATAAACAGGAGGTAAGTAACACGTTTTCAAGCTGTTGATAAAGCAGTTCACTGGCTTGAGAGCTGGTGCATCGCGCTGACTGTGCACAACACGCAGAATTCTGACAGAAAGTTATTGCAGAAATTAGTTCCTGAAGAGTTCACAGCTAAGTCAGAAGTGTCACTGATGTCCGCTGTAGACAATTTGTAATGTTAATGGATAAACTAAACATAAAGCTAAATTACAAACGTGATGATGCTGTGGCAAATGTGATATAGTATCATTTCTAAAGAAGTGTGAATAACAGAGCTTCTTAAGACGGCTCCAACTTTAGTTTCAAATGCTTTGTTGACTCAAAAGGAGTATTAAAACAATGTATTACTTACATAACTTTGATGTCTAAATCTAACAGGATTGGGAATCCTATAAATATCAACATGGGTTTAGGTACAAAATTTAATGTCAAAGATTGCAATGAAATAAATTTTTTCTCATCATTCATTAGGAATACTTCTTAAAATGTACAGTGGGATGGCTCTCTCCCAGCTATAATCACGGTTTTAAATAGCACAGACATCGCACACGAGAAGAAGAGAGAAGGAAAATGCAACATCATTTGTGCAAGTATCATCGAACACCTTAAACTGCTTGACTTGGGCACAATCATTTCAGGCAAACATTAGTATTTGGAAAAATAGGACTTAATATATAACTAGAAAAACAACACTGGAAATCTTTGTGAATCTGCCTTGACCATAAGAAATAAAGACATGCACGTATTATGTGTATTCTCATAATTGTATAGAGTCTGAAGAGTCAAAGAGTTGCCTTCAAACTAAAACAGCTGTTCCAGAAACCCTGCTCAAAATCGGTTGAGTTGCATAGTTGAAACAGAAAAATTGTGTGCTGCTTCTTATATAAAACAGTAAATGCAAAGAAATGTGGTGCAAGCTGTATCTGTAGATGAAATACTTACTTTTAGGTCTTGGGCTACTTTTTCTGTCTGGGAACTTAATTAGTGGAGTATGTGGCTTGACTACCTAGAACAAGGCAAGGTAGCATGAGAAACAATGAGAGTAAAATATATTTCTAGACACGTTACCTTCACAGGAATAAAATGGAACATACAACGTATTACACAACCACTTCTATACTGCTGCTTTCTGCACCACCACTCTGATTAACTTGCTGAAGTAAGTTTACCCCAGGAGAAATTTCACCTTTAAAGGCATTCCTCCACCCTAATGTGCCGAGCAGGAACAAGCCTTCTCTTCCTTGTCTCGCAGCAATCAGTGTTGTGTGCGCGCAGAAAATGCTACCGCAGCCGCGTGAATGCAATTATAAAATTCTAGCACATGGGATTGCTAGCTGTGCTATGTACATGTGTATATGCCTGTGTTTGTTCATCTGGCTGGACGAGATTGACAAGTTCCACGAAGAAGCAGCTATAAACGATAAAGCCGGGCAGCCGAAGCCGCGCTGCTTATTTCTGAAACCCGCCTTTTGAAGAAGACGCTGCGTCTCACCTTCACCTTGAGGAGGGATGCCTTAGAAAGGAGATGCCGGGCATCCCTCCCTTTTTAATAGGGCACAACAGGGTGCGGGCTGCCCTGGACCATCCCTGCCTTTTTAATAGCGCACAACAGGGTGCAGGCTGCCCTGGACCATCCCTTGATACCAGAGAACCGGGCACCGGCATCAAATCACCAGCGACACCGCGAGGGCCCAACCTCCAACCTCCCGCCTCTTCACCCCCGCCCCCAATCCAAGGGCACCGGCCTCCCCCGGCGCCGCCTCAGGCCCCGTCCGCCTCAGGCCTCGGCGGGAGCAAAGCCGGGAGATTCCCGTCGCCCTCCCCGGCTTCCCCGTCCCCTGCCACCCCCTCTCCACGGGTCGCCTGCCGTTACCTGAACGACCCTAGTGGCGGCCGCCATCTTACTGCCCATGGTGACCCACTGCCCGCGTTCGGGGGCGGGGGGCGCCGCAGCGCTGGGCCCCGCCCACCGTGGGCGGAGCCACGTCCGCGGTGGGCGGGGCCAGGCCTTGGCGCCGTACCAAAAAATCCACGCACTTCACCTAAATGCTTTTAATTTTTTTTTTTTATTGGTTGCATTTAAAGCCCGATATTCGACTACCACGTTAAAAGTGAGACGCGTCACGCGCAACGATTCACTCAGTTTCCTTCCAACGCCCCGTACAAATGCGATCGGCACCGGGAACAAAGAAAAGAAAAAAAAAGAAAGTATATTTAAATTAACAACGCTGCCGTTTTTACGTTTTTGTTTTTTTTTTTTTTTTTTACTGGCGTTTTCCCCGAGGGTTGTTCACGTGGGAATGGCGTCGACAGGGTGCATCTAGTGCTGGATGCTCTGCTTAACTCATCAGCACATAGCATGGCCGCAAAGCAGCTGTCACAATTAAGAGTATAAATTTTTCTGCCTTTTAAAATCACACGTAACGCTTCAATAAGAAAAAAAAAAAAACAAACAACGACTGACTTAAAAAGACTGACTTAACTAAGTTTCCCAGTGTGGGCTTTCCACTGGGGCAGAAACGACAGCGCCTTGGTTTAAGCCCATTTTTACATAAAAGCTTAAAATAGAGACAATATTACTCTTTCTGGTGTTATTGCTGCTTTTCAGAGAGAAACGAGCTCTTGGGACAGGACAGCTGTGAAAGTGGCTCTTCAGGTCGTTTCATCAGCTACAATACCTGTTCAAACATTTTTTGTTTGCATTATCAGGAACTGAATTTTGCTTCAAAGAGTTGCGTGGCCACGTTTCAAGTCTCTGAAGAGAACAACTTCCAGAAAGGTTAAATTTTCAAAGTCTTAAAAGTGTGCTCTAATGATACGTATTAATCTATAAAGTTGAGTACACTGATTACATACACTGCATAAAATTAAACACCATTTCTCCTGACTCAGAGAAAATTAACATTTTTTTCAAGATGTAGAACAATTGCCTTTAAAGATGGATCTTCTGCCCAGTTGACTCTGCTCGCAATTATGATATTCTATAAAAAAAGAAAGATTGTTGGTTAAAAAAAAGCCTTTAAAAAGGATTATTCTTAGTACAATCTCTCAAAAGCTGTCTGTTTTTTAATTTTTGATTTGTAAGCCCTTGAAATTCACGGCAGTGTTTGAAGTAGGCAGGGTGGGGGAAAGAGGAGAAAGGGAAGCATTGATTTAGACCCTACTGTCAATACATAGGCAAAAAACCCCATGGGGCTTTGAAATTGCTAGAGGTGCTCACGCACTGTCCCTGTTTTAAGCATAGGAAGTTAGAGGAAATTTTTTTTTTTTTAAAACCACATGAAATAAAGTTCGCCTCAAACACAAGGTAACACAGTTAACATTCTCACCTTGCCATTCTGGATTGAAAATGGGAATTATTAAATTTAACCAAAGAAGACTTGCTCTACTTACAGGTCAGAAGTTTTCAGGAATACAAAACCAGAGAATAATTTTAGGAATCTAATCTAAACCCCGCTAAAATGTTTAATTTCTCATTCTCAATTTGAGATGTAACACTGTTACCAATGCAAACTATTAGTAGATGTAGCATGCAATACAAAAACGTGCGGCTCTCTTTCTGTCCTTGAAATTCTTCTGATCACCCCAAATCACAGCACGGTTATATCCTGTCTTCTACCTGAAGCCCTCCAATATGTTCTCTCTTTTTCCCAGTCAAAATTTTTAAAAGAAACTTTGTGAGTGCTTAACTGGCATTTCACAGCCTGTTTGCCAATGAGCTCAAGAGCGCTGCAATTGCAATTCACTGTGCCTCCCATCTTTGTACCTAAGCCTGTGGGGCCAGGTGAAGGACGCCAGGACAAGTCACACAATGCGATGCAGAGTACCAGACCGCGGCACAGTGTATGTGGCCTTCAGTAGAGCCCCCCTGCCCCAAGCACAGGATGCTGCAGGAGGCCCTTCCACCCTATCCTGAATCGTGAGGTTTTCTTCCTCACTTTGCCTGACTCCACACTCCGGATGACCTGCCAGCCAGCTGCAGGGACACACAGACCAGTTAGCAGCATCTGATACACAGGCAACCATAAGGCTGAAGGCTACACTGCTGAAAATATTTGGAGACTGGCCATGATGTTCCTTGTGCTGCCATGGGCGACAAAGAGATACCCATGTGGAGAGAAGGGGCAGACTGAGAAGCAGCGGTCTGGCTCACTGGTATCATCAGATTAAGACCTACTTATTTTTCACAACCATGAGATGGGGGAACTGATTTGGGGGGTGTGTGTAGGTGTGACTTTCTGTGTAAGGAAATGCAGTCACTGCTGTGACAGACATTTTCTGAGAAAATGCATGATTTTTGTACCTTTAAGGGAACAAAGGAATAAAGATGGATTGATAAGACTGTCTCTAAACTCTGTAAACAATTATCCCAAAGTAGTTTGTGACAATTTCATGCTTTAAGCCTTTAAAGCAATGAAGTTTTCCTTTCATACAGCAGTTCTTCCATTACCATCGTTTATTTGAAGTTACATTTACTATACACTATGTTATCTTGACTATAATGCAAAATGGCAAACTTGCTTCTAAAAGCTACAGCACATTACCTGGAATACATGTTGAATTACTGTAGTCATGTTTCTCTCTTTTTTAAATTTATTATTTATCTTCTCCATCATTATGCTCACATTCATTTCCGCTTGTTCCTCCTTCTGCTTTTTCATAATTTCATTAATTTCCAGTAGTTTCTGTTTTCCGGCTTGTTTTAATGCTGTTCCATTATTAAGAAAATGAAGTGTTAAGAAGTAGTTAGGTGAGCAGTAGAACTAAAGATGTTTAGTTTTTTTCTCAGAGACATCTAAGGCACTTCCACTGCAATAACCCTAACTTCACACTCCATCCCTTCCCTCCAGTATACCTCAGGATATTCCTTTCTCCCAAGAGGCAATGTGCTGTGGCTTCCTGGTATCAAAGTACATCAATTGGTTCACTGGCTGCTAGGAAAAGAGAAAGTACTTTGTATGCTGCCTGCATTTCTGTGAGCCATGGACATTTGAACATCTTCCCTACACCCCATCTTTGGTTGTCACAACTTTCGTAGTCAGAGGTGTTTAAGACCCTTTCCCTGTTTCCAATTTGATCAAAACCAAATTCCAAAGTCGTACAAGGGATGTATAGACAACACCAGTGAATATTTCTAGTTTTTTATAGGAAGCCAGGCAGAAAACTAGACTGAATAAAACCATTTAGGGACAGTTCATACATTGAAAGAATGCTGACAGCATTTTTCCTCTTATTTCTGAAGGTACTAGGGATGTTTGGTTTTCCTATGAAGACAGGTATTTCATGGTGTTTGTTCATTACTGTCAACATGCACACTGCTTCCTATGCATGAAACCAACAATAGTTGTCAAAACTGTTGGCAAGCCTGGCCATATGACAGCAGAAGCATTCAGAAAATACATTTACCTTCTTAAAAGATTGACTTCACATCTAAATTTGACCCATTTTAACAGGCCTACTGAATACCAACATATATACTACTATGAGAGTTCTTTGTAAGTAAATCCCCTCCCCTGTTCTGCAAACATTTCATAAAGGTGCAGTCTGACAAAAAAAATCCCTTTGGTGTTGTAGGACTGATTTAAATTACTAAATGGTGTGTCATTTTCTGGGGAGCTTACACTAAGTAAACCACCACCACATTCTTTTCAAGTATCTCCTTACATCTCTCATTCTAACCTGGCAGTCTCATGCTCAAGTAGACAACACACCAGCTCATTTTTACTGTGCTTCCTACTCTTTTTCAGAAGTTTTATAACTGTGTTGAGAATTTCGCAGTTACTTCAGATGTAAATTAATACTGCTACAAGAAAAACTTTAAAATATGAACTGTGCATTCAAATATCAATTAAAGTCAATATAGCTAACACTTACAGAGTCTTTTCATTTTAATGTCGTTCAATTTCTGTTCCTTCTCATGTGCTTGCTGAAAGAAAGAAAAAAAAGTATTTCCTAGCCTCTTGGCTCCCCAAAATATTGAAAGATGCTAATTCAATCCACAAAAGCAGTTAAGGGCAGCTCTAGAAGTAGACTTTCTTGCCTACTCACTTTAAGTAATCATTTCAGTAATTTTAACACCAGTAGAAACTGCACCCTTTGGGACACCTATTTAGCTTCAAATGACTTGTGCGAGCCTGTTACTTTCTAATTGGGCTCCTGCCCATATTGAGGGTGGTATACCCGCTCAACTGCAACAGAAGCCACAACTGCCACTTACTTACCTTCTGATATTTAAGGACTGCACTGCTGAGCTTTACTATGTGTTTCAGAGTTTCCAGTATCAGTCTAAGGAAGGAAACAACAGTTGCATACCTTAAGACCATTAATATGAGTCAACAGCATAAATCCGTTATTCGGATTAAACAAAAAATCCCCATTTCTCCTAACACCAAAATAAAGCACAATTTTGTTTCAGTTCAGTCTAACATTCCAAATCACAGAGCTTAGAAAGCATCGAGGAAGCCCAGCCACCTGACAATGGCCAAGAATTGAAGTGCGTGGCAGGGACATCATGGAGATGCAATGTTTTCAGTTGTATTGCTGACAGAAATTAAATTCCTTATATTACACTTCATATGTGTGCACCCATTAATACTATGCAGGAAATTAAAAGCTAATTTTAAACGTATTTGAAACTTTCGGTTCTTTTTCAAAGACATTAAGCTCCTACATGATTAATTAATGAAGGCAGCAAAGCAGAGGCAAGGCTCTGTTACAAGCCTGTAATGTGCTCAACTATTATAAACACAGGTAACTTATGCATTAAAGACAAAAAACTCTTAACCACGAACAGTTTTCCCTAGTGGATCTGTAATCAAAGGTTGGTTAATTCAGAGCCCAAATGTAAATCCACTCTGGGTATAAGAGGTCTGATTGCACTGATTCTAGCCAGAAGGTGACGGTTTATCATTCAGTTTAAACAAGAAGGAAGCTTGCTTTTAAAAAAGGTACAATGAAGTAATGTAGAAATGTGTCACATGAAACTGTGTAAAGTCCATTCCTTTCTAGACATCCTTTATCCAACAACACCTTACCGTGAGTCATTATCATTTTGCATCACTTTGTTTCTGAGGGCAACCATAAGCTGGATCCTGCATATTGTGGGGGAAGAAACATATAACTGATGAGAACTAGTAAGAAACTGAGAGAAGTAGATTTAGATAAGTAACAGAAGAGATATTTTCAAGGTTCCATTTATGTCCACTTTCACATTGGAATTATATATATAAAATACTCAGTACCTTTTAAATATTGTACTTGTTAAATAATGGGGCTTAACTGTCAGGACAAGAAAGGCGCATCAATGATTATTTGTGAGAGTGACAACTCCTTTCTCTCTTGCCAAACATACACAGACACCATTAATCCCAGAGTCTGCAGAAGGGAGCTGGGCAAAGGTGGGAATTCAAATGAACAGCCGTGTAACACAGCAGAGGTATAACACCTGTCAACTTCCACCATTTGTAAAATACTGCCAAGAAATATGATTACGGATTTATACAGCCAGACTTTCACAATTTTGCAGGAGCCTTTGGGTTTACACATTTCAACTTGTAATTTTTTTTTTTTCTTTCTGGTATCTCCATCCGCATTCCTACTGGTTCAATGGTACTAAAATCTCTCATGTTTGTAATACACACCATAACACTTTGAAATCCTATTTTAATCAGAATTATGTATATGTACAAGTATGTGTGCACACAGAAACAAACAGAAAACTTCCAAATAAACAGGAAGAAAATTCTACCTTTGCAAGGCTAATGTCTTGTTCTGGAAAGAGACTTTTACTTCTTCCATATCTCGTTCCAAATTTTGTGTGGCACTGAAGGAAAAAAACAACACCAAACAGTGTGTAGATAACAAAAAATTTAAAAGCGATGTCACATTTTTAACTTGCTCTCTACATGTCTAAAGTAAGAATTTTTCCTTTAAACAACAAATTATTAAGGCCAGGCGTATTTTAACATGTGGAACTATATTAGTGAATTCTAGCTATCACAAGAAGGACTGCCAATTTAGAAGCCACATCAGATACAGAACTACATTAGGAGAGTGAGTAAAATACTTCTTCCCAATATTTTCTCTTAATTTCTTTTATTTTCACCAGGCTCCTGTGAAGTACTGATTGTTAATCCAGAGATCATAAAATCATAGAATGGTTTGAGTTGGAAGGGACCTTAAAGATCATCTAGTTCCAACCCCCTGCCATGGGCAGGGACACCTCCCACTAGACCAGGTTGCTCAAAGCCCCATCCAACCTGGCCTTAACACTTCCAGGGATGGGGCATCCACAACATCCCTGGGCAACCTGTCCTGTGTCTCACTGCCCTGACAGTGAAAAATTTCTTCCTAATATCTAATCTAAATCTCCCCTCTTTCCGTTTGAAGCCATTACCCCTCATCCTATCACTAAGTGCCCTTGTAAGAGATTTACTAAGACTGTGAAATTTACTCAGGAGGAGTAACTAGAAGAGAACCTTCAAGCTCAGATCTTAACCCTTCTCCTCTTTGTTTTAAAATACATCAAAAGTTTGAAATTATCCACTGACATACCTGTCAATAAAATTTTGTTCAGTGACGTGATCCAGGCAATTTTCTTGAACTGTAAAGAAAGAACATCACCAAAAAAAAGCACAACAGAGACTTTTAAATACAATATACAGAACATTAAGGATAAACAGCTCAATGGCTATACTAACAAGGTATTTCTTATTCCTACCTCTATGCCTTATCATCTTTTCCACTGTTAGTGAGACCACACTATCAATCAGCTGTATCAGAGAAATAATTAGGCTTTACAATATTTTCATTTGGCACTTTCTAAACATGCCAGAGCTGGCTCACAGCATTGCTTTATTTATGCAGCTGGCTGGTTCCGTGCAAGAAGACACAGGCAATGGAAACACAATGAGAACAAGAAGAAACACCTTAAATCAGCGTTGCTGACAAACACTTTGGCAGACTTGGTAAGACTTCACCCCCAGCTATCAGATTCCTGAAAACCATTGTCATGTGTCAGAGTGTTTGAGGGGTCTAATGGGAACACCCGAGAGGAGAAAGGGCAGCGGTCAACGACCATACAGAAGCTCTGTAGGCGCTCAAACGCGTCTCCAGGAGCTGTCTGGGAAATGCAGTAAGACGCTCAGCCAAGCAAAACATTTCATTGTTATAACGGGCGCTTTTGAGAAATAATTTTTAAAAGTATATACATGAGCCACGTCACGTTCTTAATTACTGTAACATCACACCAAGAGGAAGCACTGGGGGCTGTTGGGGGGAGTGAGAGTCGGGATCAGCTTACTGGCATGAACTGCGGTGCTGTACTCCGTGAGCTGCTGCTTCATCCGGTCCCTCAGGCTGCAGCAAAAGCAAAGGGACAACCGTCAGTCGCCCCCACCGCCGCCCCAGCGGCTCCCCGGACCACCCCCAGCACTGACCGGAGCAACATGAGGACGTCCAGCTTCGCCTGCGGCTGGATCACCAGCCAGCCCTCAGCCTTGGCCTCCGCCTCGGCCTCGCGCTCGGCCGCCGCGCCCGCCTCCCGCCTCAGCGGCTCCATGGCGGCACCTTCAAACCTCCCGCGCGCGCCCCTCGGCAGCCCGGCCGGCGATTGCTTCTGCCTTGATGGGGCGGGGCTCCCCAGCAGCCCACGCGCTTCCGGCCAATCCCGGGTGCCTTCTTCATCTCTATCAGCATTTCGGCGCTCGGCCGCCAGGTGGGCGGCGCTGAGGGCGATGGCCGTTTCGTGGTGGCGAGGGGCGAACTGGGGAGGTGCCTGCGGTCGGCAAAAACACTGAGCTTATTCCCCATCTAAGCCTTCCCAGTAAATAAACCTTCACCTGCGGTGGGCACGAGAAGGGAACAACAAGGTAGCCCCTTCTCGCGGGTACGTTAATAAATAACAGAAGGGAAGGAGGACTACGGTTAAGTATTTGTAAAAAAGAAAGAGATGGGGAGAGTGGTAGGCAAAGAACCATCATCACTTTCAAGTGAAGGCAGACACAGCTCTGACCAGTATTCTCCTAGAGGTAAAGCCAAGAGTTAAGTTATTAAAGAACACTACAGTAAATAATTACGAAGTTAATGGAGCTGAAGTCTAGCCTGACTAATTTCACAGATACCATCTCTGACACTGCATTAGCAGACTGCCTAGAGGAGCAGCAGCCCCAGCTAGGCTTGCCCTAGGGCTCCTATGACACCTCTCAGGGCTGTTCACAGCCTCCACTGAGAAGCCTTAGCTGTAGAAGTCAGCTGTACTACCATAGAGGACACAAGGAGAAGGTAAAAACACTTTATTAAGAAGACTGAACACCCCAGTAAAGATACATATATACACAGTGACACGTAGCACCAATACTGTGCTTCAGTTAGAGCAGCAGTTACGTCTTCTTAATCAGAGGTTGTGCTAGATTCCATATGATGGAAGATTTCAGCTGTTCAGTGGCACTTATCTTGCTGTTTTTGCTGCTGGCATATTTGGTCTTGATTGCCTGCAGAGAGATTAGCTTGATTAAGTTTACCCTGTTCATAAACTCACACTATTCGAGCCTACCTGAGCTGGTCATGAAGCCCAGCCCATCCTAGCATGCAAGACTTATGGGTGGCTCATGCCACTTTGGCAAGGCAGGTATCTTCAGCTGAAGTGGGCAGGTCTGATCCAAGTCTGACAGCAGTGGCTCAGCTAAGACAGCTTCAGCATGCCACATATTGACGCTTAACCACACATACTACCCATGTGCACTGTTGAGATTCTTACCATCTGCTTGGTAACGCCCTCATTCACAAGAATTACATTCTTTGCTATGTGCTGCATAACTGGTAGAAGGTCGTGCTCAGTGTAGGATGTGTAGTGTTGCAGAGTTGGTGTCTGAAAGGAAGGGAAGTCGTTAGACAAACCTACTAGAACAATCTGAGTACCCTGGGTTCTTTATCTTCTCTTGGGCAGTCATGGTCTCCTGTCTCACAGGGGAGAGTTAAGATTTACTGCCCTACTTCTGGCCCCTTGTAATAAACTATGGGGAGACAAGAACTTGATGTGGTACCCCAAGGGAAGCAGAAGGCATGCACTTGGCCCAGAGCGTGCACAGGCACACCAAGTCCCAAACTAGGAGGTGGTCTGACAAGCAGGACTTACCCACTCACATCCACTGAGGAGTTTCAGAGCCAAACAGGAAGCAGCCGCTGCAGTCTTGGATGGAGGGAAGTGAACCATATCATAATCCACAATGGACAACTCCATTAGGTACTTGGCCAGAGTGTGCTGTTTCAAGTCCACCTGCAGCAAGTCAGAGTTGAGTATTGGCTATCTCCAATGTAAGAGCATCCTGTTAAGTCTTTGTTTAGTCAAACAGGAAGAAATACTTAGCAAAGATTTTCATAGCTATAGGCTTGAAATTCAATTGGTCTAATTACAGAGCAGTTCTGAGCTGTGTTAGGCTGCTCACAGTCTAGGACCACTCCTTCCAATGGCAGCCTAGCAGTCACCTGCAGCACCATTTTAATTCTGGTTGTGGGTGGGGGTGGGTTAGGCTCACATGACTAAAACCAGACAAACAAGACCCATTTCTACATGGGAGACAGGTCTCAAACAGGCTCAGCTGCTAAACTGTTGTTGCATCACTGAAATGTTTTGAGCCATATTAACAAGCTGCTACAGTCAAGCATTGCATTTTTCAGACTCTGCTTGCAGTAACACTTGTTCTTAGCTTTACCTCTGCTATCTTTGAAGCCCTCCTTAGGAAGTGTGGAGGGACAGGGCGACCTAGACCAAAGTCCAGGGCTTGCAGGATCTTCATCTCCATCTGGCAGATTTGGGATGTAGTGTAAGTGCAATCAGTTACATAGGCAAAGTCTCCAATGTGTGGGGGAAATATCTCTTCATATTTGCTGGCAATGAACATAGCTGTGATACCGACCAGCTGCAATGTCTTCTTGGAAACAGCATTGTCCTGTAGTAAGAAGCAGTAGAGATTTATCTGAACGACTTAGCTCAGAACACAGCTTTTCAAGCCACAGTAGCCACTGTAAGGTTTGTTCTATGACTTCATGTTCATACTGGCATCTGTTACCTCTGTTGACATCTGCAGGGGTATTAGAAGGCTTTGAGATCAAATGAGGGAGAGGAGTAAGCAGCTTTGATCCATCAAGTCACTATTCATAGCCGAGAGGGTTATGTGGTGCATACAATTCAACATCACATGCCCTCTATTGGTCAGCTGTATTTTGTTAAGGGAAACATGTCTAATGGTGTATGGTGTTACTGATCAGTGCTTGTGCTTCAGCTTAGGGGAAAAGCATTGCCCAGCACTGGGCGAGATGCACTCACCTGCAGGAAGCAATCGATGATACCAACTGCCATATACAAGGTCTCCTGGTGGAGTTTGAATTTCATCTGTACTTGCACAAGCCAGTCTATTAGTATGGCACGCATGTTCCCATTGATTTCCTGGCCAGCCAGGTATTTGGGTCTGACAGGTTTTTTTTCCTGTGTGGAAGGAATAGGGTTAATTGACCTATTGGCTTAGCTGGAGCATTCACAATGCCTAGCCTCTGTTACTCTCTAAGGCTTATCGAGGAATTCGGCACAGGCATAGCCCAGAGGTGCAGGCCACAGGGCACGAGGTTTGTTTGCTAGAGATGGGCTAGAAAGAGCACGGTACTAGTACTACTAATTGATTGGTCTAACAACCATCATCTGTTTATATTAGCAGCTCAGTTTAATCTTGTATTTTAAGTTGAGGGATCACTTATTAGTCCCTCAGTAAAATCCATAGATGAAAGTGAAGCTCCAAGCCACACAAGCTCCATAACGACGGTCTCACTGTAAGTGTCAGCAGATCCCCCTCGCAGTTCTGACCTGCTCCTACCAACCTCAAGGTCTCTCAGATACTTGTAGATGTCCTTCACATAGCTGCTGCAGAGGTTTGGGTCATCACCATCATCCACATCTACATCTTCCACATCAAGCAAGACATCAGAAAAAGCCTGACACAGCACTTCCTCTGATGGGGCACATCCAGATGTCTCCATAGGGGTTGGAGACTGAGGCTCCACCTACAAGGAAATTCAGGATCAGGGCAGGCAGCACCCTGCCTCCGCAGCCCAGTGCGGGCCAAGCGCAGGCTCCGATGGGACGAGCTGCACCCAAGAGCTGTGGGGGCTCACAACCCCCCTTTCAGGGCACTAGGAGAGGCCGTGCCGCCCACTCAGCCCAGTCCGGGGCTGGGGAGGGGGCCCACGGCGCTGGGCGGTACCTGGGAAGGCTCAGGCTGGGGCTCCAGCTTGGGCTCTGGGGCTGGCAATAGCACCTCCTCCTTGGCGACGGCCTTCAGCGTCTTCTTGGTACCCACTTTATCCCGGGAGACGTCCAACGTGGGCCTGGTACCTGCCACCCTCCTGCAGACCGCCTCCTCCACCCCCTTCTTGGCAGTAGCCCGCTTTTTCGTCTCAGCGACGCGGTTGCCGATGTCCCCCAGAGCGGTGCGGGGCCGCAGTCCCATCTTGGGGGCGGACACCGCCTCCCCGCGCTTGGCGACAGGCAGCAGGCTGCTCTTCGGCGCCACGTCGGTCGCCACCCGAGTGTGCTGCGGGGAGAGGGGAGAGCAGTCAGCGGCAGCGCCGCCGGGGGCGGTCGGGACTGCACCTCCGGAACCGGAGAACTACGGAACGCGGACGTGGGGGGGTCGCACGGCTGCCCTCCGCCCCAAACCCGAGGGTCGAAAGGGAGCCCGGGGGAAGCGAGGAGGTACCCCGGGAGAAGGAGAAGCGCGCACGCACCCCGCCGCCCTCCCCGCCACCCGCGGCGCGACGCCCCGCTGGGCTGGGCTCCCCCGCATGTGGCGGCTGGGCCCGTCCCGCACCTACCCTGGTAGCCCTGAGCGCCATAGCGGAACAGCGGCAGCGGAGCTGCAGGAACTGCAGTACAGGGCCCAGCCCAACCGCCGCGGGTTTAAACCGCTCAGCCGCCGCCGCTGATTGGCCGCCCGCTGCCTCCCTATTGGCTGCCGGCGGGCCCGCCCCATGCGTTACCGTGGCGACGGGCCGGGAGCGTTCGAAAAGGGGGCGGGGCCGCGGCCGGCGCGGCGTGACCCTCCTCTGCGCGCCCCCGCGGCGGCGCCGGGCTCGGCCCCACGGGGGTCCTGGCCCCGACGGGGGTTCGCGGAGCCTGTCCCGGAGGCGGCGGGGAGCGCCGTCCAGGCCGGCGCGGCGAAGAGCAGCTCTGGTGTTCAGCTCCCACCGGCCGCCCCCGCGTCGAGGCTCCCGGTCAGGGGGAATGACCGGCAAATGGAGTGTGTTCCCCGGATGTCGACCTCATCAGCCCCTGCGCAACCAGCGGGGGATGAAAAGAGAGCGCTCTCGTTATGCGGGATTTTTCTTAACGGACTTTCCCGTTTACATCCGAGCTCATTTTTTAAACAGAAAAGTCACGGTACACCACATAAAACATTATGGAAAAACACATTTATTTTTTTCCCCATGATGTACATATATATGGCTTGCTTGCTGCCAGATGTACGATACATAGCTGCAATTTGTTGTAAATCTCGGTTTCATCTTGGGAAGTGCTTTGTTGCAACTGTCCACGTACAAACCAAGTGACTAGGCTGACAACTCCCCCACCACAGGATTTATCAAAATAGAAATCAATTGGCCTTCACCAGTGATTTCAAAACCTGCCCTTACAGCACAGGTCTAATATATCATGCAGCTGGGGGGAAGCCTGAACCTTTCCTTGGAGGATTACTGCCAGATACAGGCTCTTGGTAAACGAATTTAGGACAGACAACACTTATTGCCCTTGTTTTCCTGTCAGGGCAGCCAGGAAAAACATCGTGCCCTGTGCGCGGGTTTGCACTTGCCTGTGAAGTATCCAGGTATGAGCCGATCCTCACTGCCGCACTCATCTAGCGTGGTCCCAGCTACCTTAACTTGTTTTGGGTCCCGCTGCTAGCAGCTTAAGTATGCCTTCAGCATTTGCTCAGAGCTTTTCAAATTATGTTAAGCTAACTTGATTTGAAAAAAAAGAATCACCCCCCCTCCGGTTTCATCTACCAATTCCCATGGGGCTAATGCTCGGTGTGGCAAAATGCTGTCAGCTGCAGTACCATCACCTCAAATGCATAAATAATTAACTGAAGCTTTTTGCTTGAATACGGGTTTTCAGAACTGAAAGATCACCCTGCTTATAGGCTGAGTGTAATTGTACCACTGTTATTCAACTGACCTGAGCCTTCTGGAGGAGGCAAGGTGAGAAAACCACTGCCAAAGGCATACATCAGAAGGAAATAAACAGGATCAAGCTTTGGTTCTGGGCCGCCGATCAAGAAAGGAGGGACTCTGATTTGTGCAGTCCATCTTCATCCCTCTATGCAAAAGCAACGCAAGTTTTAGAGACTTTCTGACCACAGTTTTTCAAGTCAATCCTGTACTGCAGATAATGTTTTAACACAGCACCGGAAGAAGAGAATGGAATGCAAACTTGTTTAACAGTTACAAAAGAAACTATGCAGTTTGTATAAACAGTCTGATCAGAAGAGCAGCAGAATTGCTCAAGGACATTTCTAACAGCATTGCTGGTGAATCTGATCTGACCGTGTAATTCCTGCATCACTCTGTCCTCAAATTCCACTGACAACAGTCAGGTCTTCATAATGATATTCAGGTACTGATCCTAAATAGCACAACAAGAAAAGAGTACGACAAAGTAAGACTGCTGTTACACATGATATGATGAAAGGTGGACTCATTTTTCCTAACCACTGAGTTGATTTGCTGAATTCCAAGGAAAATAATTCAGACACGACAAGGGGGCACAGGAAGACTGTAAACAGATGTCAGGATAACTACCTCTGAAGACATATGTTACTACTCCATTGACAGATTTTCACTAAAGACAGATTTGTTTTCTTTGCAGTATTAAGACCCCAAGACACGTAATTATTTCTTAAACACACTCTTTCCAGTCAAGAAGTCTCAATTTGCAGTTTGTTTCAGCAGCTCACCAAGTCCCAGATAACTGTCACAGTTTAGCATTCTAAATCTGGACTACTTCCTTGGGTAACACACAAAGGTACAGCTGGCGACAGTACACCTGAAGCTGTGTTATGGTATTATGAAAAAAAATCAAGTAAATGGCAGAACAACATATCTGGAAGAGGTGAAGTTTAGCAGAGTGCTAGGATGCTCACTGATGAGTAATTGATGCTCAATTACTTTAAGCTTCAAACTATTGCATTTGCAGTTATTCATACAAAAAGTACAAAAAATTTATTTTACAGAATGTTTTTGTGATTCTGAGTCTTCCCAAGAAACAGGAAAGCGTCTGCAGTTTTTTTCCCTCCCAATTTCTCGCTGTTAACCTGTGGATTTCTCTCCTTAAAAGATAATTTGACATAAATTTAAAATGGTAACATTTATTTGCTCTGATGCATTAAGTTTAGAGATCAGATTTGTATGCCAAGACATAATATAAAAACTGTATATTTTTATTATCTAGCAAAATGTGCAAAAACCATGACTTCCTGTTGGTTTTTGCTCCTCATAACAAATGTGTAATTTTTTTTTTTATTCAAAGAGTCCTCAAGCCATGTTTGAAAAAAAGAAAAATATTTTTCAGTTGATTATGTTTGCATTCCAGTATAAACTATTTCCATTTCCCACTGCTAACATGAAATTATAATCATGATGTTCCATACTTAACAGAAAGTATGGAATATATTTGTGCGCATCCACAATTTGCAAGACTTCTGTTTTAATAAACACCAGGTACAGTATTGAAGATTTCCATCATTTTCACATATACAGCAAAAATTCAAGTCCATCTTATTTCCTTTATAAAAGCATCTTGATCCAATTTTAACAAAGTATGTTTAAAAAAAAATCAAATATATAGTACATTTGTTTCTGTACATGTATGTGCAAGATCTCCTGACAGAAATTAATACGAATATGGAATCCTACAGCTTTACCCTTTACACCTCCTATGGCCAACACAACTTTGAATCACATGATGTAAGTACCATCTTTGTAGTATTTCATGGATTCCAGTTGCTGAGTCATTGCAAGGACATCCTGAAATCCTGTACTGAGTCCGGACATGTGCTGAAAATAAGCTTCCTTCTCCACTTGGACAGTCAGGTTGTTTACACCAGCATCTTTCAGAATCGCTGTAACCTGAATAGAACAGTATGGTTAACATTAGCATTACACTTCATATGCATCTCACAGTAACTTGCAATATTCTGGCTCTGAAATACTGTAGATTAAAAAAAAAATCATCATAAACAATTTTCTGGAAAGCAAAGACTAGCTGCAGAGGGTATGGCTTTGCAACACCTGCATAATGGGTCATTCTCAGGAACTAAGTGTCTCTTTAAGGGAAAGAAAATCCCAAGGCAGACAGATATTAGTAAACCAGTTATAAACCCACGATTAGCATGCAGATATCCCTACTGTTTACTGCCTGTTTTGCAGCATGAGATCCTCCTCCTCCTCCTTTTCTCAGGGAAGATGTAGTGCCACTTTCAATATCAAGAAAATCCCTCCCAGACTTCTTTTTTTTTTTTGGTTTTGTTTTGGCAGGTGTTTTAGCAAACAACTCTTGATGCAACTAATTCCGAACTAGCAGGCAAAAGGAAGTATGGCACAAGAGACCAGCTCTGAGATACTAACTAACAGCTACAAAAATAATCACAAACAGCAGCTTCAAACTTCAGTCTATTGCTGAAAAAGGACTACACAGTAAGAAATTAAGACATTAGGGTCTAAAAACCTTGCATCTTACCTGCTGAACAATTCTCTGTTCCATCACATCTGATACCACTTGCACATGTATTGTACCTGCCACGACACTTGCAGAGTGACACCAAAAATGAGGATCTCTGTAGGATATGACTCCCTCTATTTTTTGTATCTGTAAAGAAATTACATCAGAAACAATGGATTTAAGAACACATTTTCAGCTTGTGTATGTACATGGATATCACTGGCAAATACTTCACAGGGTAATGAAGCTGTATAGCAAAGCAGCTTTCCAGGTAAGTGGCATACAGAAATATGTAGTATTCAAAGGTCACCTTGCTACTACTGTCAAAGACTAGAAGCTAAAAGTCAAACTAAATGAAAAAACTCAGCAGACTGCAATGCTAAACAGGATGAGAAAAAAGTGATTTAGCGTACAGATCAAAATAACATCAATGGTCAGATCAACCAGAAAGCTGGCTGGGCATTTAACCATTTCTAGGGCATCTGTTACCTGACTATCCAGGACAAGCAGCTATTTAGTTACCATAGCTGGACTTAATTCAGACACATAATCTCTTCCCATAATTTATCATTTTTTGAAATTGCTCTTTGTACTGGGTCTGGCTAGGATGGATCGATTTTTTCACAGCAGCCAGTACGGTGCTGTGAGTCTGTGGCTAAAACAGCTTTGACAACACACCAACATTTTTGGCTGTTGCTGAACAGTGTTTGGGCGCTGTGAAGGCCTTCTCTTTTCCCCGCTCTGGTCTCAGCCCCGCGAGTAGGCTGGGGGTGGGTAAGAAGATGGGAGGGGGACACAGCTGGGACAGCTGACCCAAGTGGCCAGAAGGATATTGCACGCCATATAACATGCTCAGCAATAAAAACTGGGGGTAGAGGAAGAAGGGTATTTTTTGGCTTCCAAGGTGGCTGCTGCTCGGAGACTGGCTGGGCATTGGTCTGCTTGTGGAAGGTGGTGCATCATTTGTTTTTTTCCATCTTTGCTCTCAAACTGCCTCCTCTCCTGTTAAAACTGCCTTTATATTACTCCCAGAGTGTTCTTGCGTTTGCTCTTCCCATTCTCTCTCCTGTCCCACTGGCAGTGGTGGTGGTAAAGGGGGGAGCTAGCAAGTGGCTGTGAGGATGCCTGGCTGCTGGCTGGGGTCAACCTACAGCAAGCATATTGTTTTACTGTGATGTATTTTTTAAAATGCTTTTCCTATTATCTTTTAATGAATTGCTCTTTGATTGTTTTCAAAAAGTACTTCCTTTTTCCTCCATCTCCCAGAATTGCTGTCTTGCCTCATGAAAAATGCACCTTACCTTCCTTTCATTACATAAGTCTCTCCCAGACAATTTCTATTTACTCTTTTCTTTTTTATGCAGATTAAGAACACATCTCCCCCTCTACTAATTGACAGGACACCATCAGGATAATCTTCTTTGCTGCCCCTAGTTGATAGCATCCTCAAAGAACATGTAATTAGTTCTTTGACAGAGAGGAGTTCTCCACACTGAGGTCTGCACTACGATTCTGGGCAGGAACTTCAAATGAGCCAAAAGTGAAGACCAAGTACAGCCTCAAAGTAGATACCATACTGCAGCAGCCAGGAACAGAATGGACTAGAATGAAGAAGTATTTAAAAAAACCAGCTTTACTTTTGCTACCTCACCTACTGTGACCCAGCATGCCTCTCATGATATAGACAAGTAAGAAAACCTGCAATTACAGGCTCAAGATATAATCCTGTAGCCTGAACTGTACACATCAAATTTAAAAAGGTTGCATGCTTTTGGGAATTGCTACATTACTTTCTTAGTACTAAGAACCTTTCCCACAGTGTTACCATACTTCTCTGAAATCATGAGCTACCCATAAAAGCAAAAAATAGTACAAGTTTTTTTAGTTGCAAAACAACTTGGATCAGTAAGAACTCCTAATTCTGTCACATCTCTGCAAAACAGATTTTAAAAAACTTGAGGCATGAAGGTGTCGAAGATAATGGAAGCTGTCAGACTGAGCTACTTGAGTTTATTAACTATTAAAAACAGTTATAGATTTATATGTTTATATAGGATAAATTTTAGAATTGTAGTTCTGACCTTTTCTAAAGCAGCATGCAGATCTTTCTCCTGTTCTGGAGGTATTCTCAACAAAAGCACTTGACAGGCGTCTTTCAACAGTGGGATAACACTAAGAAAAATCAATGTAGCAATAAAAAGAGAGCAGAGTGGATCAGCTATGAGCCATCCAAATTGCTGAATAAATATCGTGGATACGATAACACCAACACTGCCAAGAGTGTCTGCTAACACATGCAGAAACACACCTGAAAACAAAATGAAGTGAGTGATTAAATTGAACAGTTCTATTTAAAATGTACATGTATCTTCAATAGCAGAAACACAGTAGGGTTTTATTAAATATAATAAATAGTCCTCAAGCTGAACAGTGGCAACTATCTGCCTAACCGGGTGCAATATTAAATGAAACATTTAGCTTTTCTAAAGAATCACAAATCAATGTAAAGAAACCCCATTTTTAATCTACAATGCAATGACTGAGACAGGCATTTGCAGATTAAACCAAACGTAAACAGTCTTTAAACTGTTAGTGGGATTTGTACTATATTATCATTTAACTCTGTATAGAGGGACTTGATCCTTGACACAGGATAAAAAGATCAGTGTAAATGCCTTGGCCTGCTAATGTGGACATATTTTAATAAATCATTTGGTTTTTTGTATGCCAACTCTGCTTCAATTTTATAAGACTGTCTATCTGCTACTGCTAGGAATAATCCTTTATACTGCTTTAAGAGTGCATAGCATTCTCAACGTATGCTCAAAGGCACAGAAAAATAATCTCTAACCATTTGTAAGATTAGTGCTAGTTAAGTGTCACGATTTGAAAGAATATTGAAATAGTTAAAAGAGTATGGACACACTTCACAAAAATGCCAGACAACAGAATAGCCAACTGAATTAGGGTATTAGGATTGATATTTCATATCCAATGAAATATGAGACTATGAGCTAAAAAGCTTATGCTCTGACAAGCTTACACAAAAAACTCATTCCTTTACAGACTTTTTTATAAGCCAGGCAGTCAGTAAATAACTACCTTCTACCTACCAGGGAAAAAATTCTAAGAAGTAGCTATGCTGAAATTTTGTATCTATTACTCTTCTCAGTTATCTTCTGATTTTAGATTTGAAAAAAAAAGTTTAATCTTTCCCACCTTATCTTCTGAATCACAAATAGAAGCATATTCTAGATTGCTGGTCTGCATTTGTTGTTCTGCTTCTTATCCCCTCCCCCAGTGTTTTTACAACCAGGTGCCACATGATACCTAGAAGCACGGTAACATCTTTATAGATAGAGACCTTGTACATTCATTTCCAGGTGGAACTTAGAACCATGGACTTTAAGCTCTTTCAGTAAGGTTTACAATGGCTGTTTATTAATGTTAATGAAGACTGTAGATTAATGATTTTATTGGTCCTTAGGTACTACCCACGGCTAAGAAATCCATGCAAAGAAACATTTCAAGTTATGTTTCTTCCAGTTAAACTCATTAATGAAGAAACAGCGTGAGAAATTCACATATACTACATTAAATGGCTGTCAGATCACTTCTGGAGATTTTAAGACTAATGCATAGTACAGGGTCTGATTCTGCAAATCTTCAAAGTCTGCTGGAAATCACATGCATCATTTACGATTCAGCAATTTGTACTTGCCTCTCATGTTGGTATTCATGCCTGCTCCGGAAGACCCGTGGGAATGTCCATGGCTGTGCCCGTGGTCACTATGGGAATGGCTGTGCCCATGGCTGTGGCTGTGCCCGTGGTGAGAATGGCTGTGATCATGGGAGTGACAACCTCCCCGAGAAGCCCCGTGGGAGTGCGCGTGGCTAAAGGCGCAGATACCAACAAGGTTTACGATCAGCCCTCCAACAGAGACTGGCTGTGAGAGGGAGAAAAGTCTTTTAACGTTGCTACATCTTCCCAGGTGTTCAAGTTTATTTTCTAGAACACGGTAATCAGAAACACTGTACACCTAATACAGGAAAACTGTGGAAGGATTATTCTAATGTGGATTCCTTATCATATTCCGTTCAGTATACAAGCTGGTTTCCAAATAATTTTCTTCTCTTCTCAAAAAAATCCAATTCTCCCCAACCTTCCCAAAAAAACCATTCAATAACCACTACCAAAATGCAAAACCGAGTATTGACAAATCAGGACAAGATAGCAAATTTAATTTTAAGAAGGGGCGATTTATTTGATTTACTTTTGAAAAGAGATGAAGTGGTCTGAATACAAATGGCAAAAATATTTGTATATTGTACCTCTGACATGCATACTCATCTAAAATTGTACTTAACTGAAGACAGCAGCTACTGCTTTATTGGTTGAGTTGTGCTTTTTATCTGCCTGCCTGTTTTTCTACTCTTCTCTTGGAAAACTAGCAAGGTGTAAGAGTAATTCCAGCTAATAAAGGAGTTAATCAAGTCCTACTTGGGAGTTATTAGACCTTTCCTTGGCTATGCAGAGTTGCTCATGTAGAGGGGGTAACCCCTCCTGCCCCCAAGAAACAAAATCAGTAGTGAAAATGGAGCAAATATTGAAGATTAAAAAGAAAAAAAAAATCAGGCCTCGATTCCAGCAATGCACATTTCTAATTGTGCCTGCATAAAAATATTTCTCTTTGTTACTGAAGAGAGCAGGAGAGCACAAATTTGTGTGTGGATGTGGGAAAGAAAACAAGTGAAACTGGAAATGTGATAAATGAAGGCTTGGATTTCCAGAATTCCATACTAAATTAAAAAAAAAAAGTTTGAAGAAAACAAACTATTGCATTTGAAAAAAAGGTATGGAAGCTTGGAAATTTAAGTAGGGAGCCACTGAAGAGACTGTGGAATGTAGACAGACGCTGCTGTAGTCAAGATTAGCTACACACAGCTTCATGATTGTTTATGCCATAGTAACACACTCAGCGTTAACGTATGAATTCTGGATGATTGGCTAATTTTTGAGGTTTCTCAGAGAATAATACAAAATCTTTTCTGTAGTAACTGACATTGGTATACATAACAGCCAAATCAAATTTAGTTTGGTACAGATTACTTCCTTGCTATCTTTTACTACAGAAAGAACACCATCTAAAAAGATTAGAGCTGTGACATCTTAGAAAAAAATTCAATGTAACTGTTATAATTAAGTTATATTCACGCCTACGTATTTTCGTATTTTAAAAACACATGTAGTTTGGATTTTAAAATTAGAATATGTTAAAAAGTCAAGGCACAGTTTAGGTTATGCAACTTTAGTCTACTTTTTTTAAAATATTTTAGTTAAGATGAACATAAATGAACGAAAAATTGCCAAACAACATTCAAAGAGAATGACAAAACTTACAGTTAGCATATTTGTATCTATGTCAGGAGGATCCACCAGTCTGGCCACCGATTCCATGAAGACAAAGAAAGCAATTACCATCAGAAAGAGGCCATTAATAAATCCTGAGAGAATTTCTACACGTCCATACCTGAAAAAAAACCAGTACTTTTGCGAGTAGAAAAACAGGTACTCCAAGCAAACTTCAAAGTTATAATAAATAAAGTTATAATACATTTAATATAGCAGTTTGTTTTGATTTTTTCCTTAATGCCACAGAATCATGTCTTAATTTCTGAGTTAGTTATTTATATAAGAGGTAGCTGGTTTGCAACCGTCCAAACACCATAGTATAAAGCTATAATAATGTAAGCATTTTTTTATATATACTGCACATTTAGGGCTTCAAACTGCTAAACTGCTATGCAATTTAACCATACAAATTTTGACTATGTCAACACAACTGAAATCCTCATATAAACACTGACTTTTCAACATATATTTTTGTTTGACATACATACATATATAGAGTGAGGCAATTTCTACATAATATTCACAGTGATAAAGTTTGATTTGTAGAGAAAAATGAAAATTACATTTCAGACACTTTTTTGCTGGGGTAAGAGGGGAACAGCATGAACACAAATGGAACAGAAAAGAGAAACAGCAAAAAACACACAGAAGCATGCACCATTAAAATATCCTGAACATACCTTTATAGCAGGGCATTTTAAAATGAGCAAACAGAATAATTTTCAGATAGTCCTTAAAGAACCTAATATACATACCCATAGGAAAAGATGCGAGTTGCTTTCCATCTTGTCATCAGAGCTGCAAAAAGCCCCATCACTAATGCAGAACAATCAAAAAGCATGTGAAATCCATCAGAAATAAGACCAAGACTATTGGTCCATACTCCATAAAAAAGCTCCACAAAAGTGAAAGCCTAAAACAAAAGAGAGTGTGAATTTTTCTTCTAACAGTAATTTGTAATCTGATGTTTTGGTAGCTAGCAGGAAACTCTTTTCATAGGACACTTAATAGTTTTCAAAGGTATTGTTCAAACTATTTCTAGACCATTTTCTTTCTCCTCCAGTGAGACAGAAATTAAGAGATACATTCCAAGTTTATGAAGAGACATTTTTGAACCTACCCTCCCAAAAACCTAAGAAAACAACCCTCTACAGGAGCAGATTTAAGTTTTCTTTTAGAATTTTAAACTAACCTTGTACAGACAAAGTTTTAAGCATTTTGTCATTAAACAACGTAACATCTCTGATCTGATCTATTATTAGTGTAAAAGCAATGCTGTCTATACACTTGTTTGGTAAAAATTTTCTTCAACAATTATTTGACTGATTAAATGTTGTGAATTAGTTTTCAAAAGGGTACACAAGAAAACATTTTAAATACATACATTTTGCCTGTACCATTTACTATTATTAATTAGTCTGCCTATAAACTTTCTTGCCTATCTGTCGTATTCCATAATGGATTTCCGGAAAGTTATCATAGATACTTCCAGGTTTTCCCCCTATTTTCTTGGATAACTGCCAAAGAACAAAGAGAGATCTTTGAAAATGAGATTCTATCAATCTTGCCTACTGCATGATGTTTTCCTATTCGAGAAAGAGAGAAGCCAAAAATAAAACCAGCCTACTCCAGAATGACACTCATCAATCCCACACTTATTATTTTGCTGTCCCCATCCTTGAAGGCCTCATTAGTTTCAGCTTATCTGCTGGTAATATTGAGATACCTCAATCTTAAACCTACCATCATGCAAGTATTTACTTACTGGTACAATAGTTACACATAGAACCAGTGCCTCACTGTGACAACAAATCAAAGTGACCTGCCACTTACTGTAAGATTAGCATGAGAATCTTCTATTTTAATGTTCCATCTAATGAAAGTATCAAGGGTCACTTCAAAAACAATCAATCACGGAATTTCTAAAGAATAACTCTTCTTACTGTATTATGCATGCACTGCGATTTGAAAACAGACATGCACTTACCAGATTTAGGCACAAGAAATAGAAGATCTGCCTAGAATCATACTCCTCAAGAATTTGTTTCAGTGACTCCTTAATAAACCGGGGTAACGACTGAGAGCTCTGCTGTAATGCATCACCCATGAAGTTATAGAGAGGAGTGCCTTCTGGGGAATAGCCAATAAGGGTACCCTTCTGCCCTTTCCTGGAGGGGGAGGACAGGATATTGGCAGCTGCAAGGAAAGTATTGAAGTTTTTGTTGCTGTTTCTAAGTTTCACAGCTATTTTATAATGAGTTTTATCAGCAATCAAAGCTTACGTGAAATTTGCAAGCAGCAAAGTGATTGTGAACTTCATCTTGAGGTTTACCATTAGAGTTCATTGCCATATAAGATTAGATCATCGCTTCCACAATAGAACAGATCTACTACGTTCTCGTTTTTTTTGTAAACAGACAGTAAAAGAGCACAAAGTTACAGGACCTTTTTATTCCAAAGAATCCATAAAAAGATCATCCAAAAGAATTCTGCACACACCTGTTTTCTGATTGGCTTCCCAGTCACAAAGACTATAGATTTATGTAAAGATAAATTAAGAATACGTACATAAAATGAAGAAGACTGCACTCACTACCACCCCTCCAGAAAGAACATGCTCTGTGCTTTCATGGTGTGGTGGCTTGTTCATAGCTCGAAGCTGGTCTGTTATTGGATGTGTCCAAAAGTTGCCAAAAAGCAGTGCACTAATGAAAATAAGAAAGGATCCATATCGAGCACATGTGGAAGCTTCCATCTTGACAGAGCATATGGACTCAACGTAGAAATCCAGGATCACAACAAAAAAGATGACTGTTATGAAAGGCATGATGAGAGAAGACCAAGACTCTACTTTACTCTGCAACAAAAAATACATTTAAAACAGGATTGTTCACCATTGGATGTGACTGTATAGACAGCATTAAATCTAGTTCCCTTTCATTACAAACGTTTTCATCTACACATCAAAACATAAATACTGTTATATGTTCAATTTATCATATGAAACCAACATTCCAGCTACAGGAAGACACATACAGCTATTATGCATTACAGTACCTTATTTTAAATACTTTCATGCGTTTAAAAGCAATGCCATATGCAATGCCATGCTTGCAATGGTCTACTCTCCCTAAGCATGCAGGCAAAACAACCATGTCTTTAAATTACAATAATCTAATCCTCAGGAATAGGAGAGACCTGTATTTATCCGATCATTAATACGTGTGCAATGTTAGTATAGGAATCCAGGATATAATGTCTGAGCTAGCAAGATGAAATAAAGATATCACACAAAAGAGGAAATTAAGGTATCATGGAGATATACATCAAAATAGAGAGGAAAAATTTCAAACTGAGCTTACTAGAAAAATAAAGATGGCAACTTTGCTGATTTTATAGATTTAAATTGCACTTCACAAGCAGAAGCGTTACAAAAAAATTATTTATTTTTATACTTGCTATCTTACCTCTGTTGTCAGAGAGAGAACAATAACCCATGGGCACAACAGAAGGACGGAAACAAGATGAGACAAAGCTTGAAGACGCTTGGCTCCACCTACATCTACAGATAGTTTTCGGGAAGCCATGTGAAAACCAACCTTACAGCACAATGCCAGCACCAGAAGCAGTACTCCTCCCTGGAAACATAGAGGGATCCCGTTAACATTTCTCAAGAGCCAAATACCTCACTCCAAGCAAAGTGGCACTTACATGAAAAAAGATTAATATGCTTTCCTTAACTTACCAACAAAAGCCAAAACCAGGATATTTCCTCTAATTGTTACTCTAGTTAAAAACAGTAATATAGCGTATTCAGCTATATTACTCAGCACTATTCACAACAGCCTAATATGACTTGATGTTTAAAATTCTCAATAGTGTTAATTGGCATACAACAGCAGCAAATTGGTAGCGAACCGCCTACAAGGAGGAAGAAAAATCACACAAAATTGGGTTTCCCATCTTCCATTATTAAAAAAGTGTTGAAAGTATACATAAAACCCAAAGTGTCATGTTACCCTGGCCTCTAATCCTTTCATAACCTTTTCATTCACTTACCTTTATTTGCACCATACCATATTTCTTCACAATATTTTCTTTCAAAATTGTTCTATGAATGAATCACAAAACACACACACCATCTCAGCTCCCTTAGATCACACTTGCTTTGTGCACGGTTAGCTAGAATCTCTAACATTTGATTTATTTTTATATTAATACTTTCTCAGCTGCTCCGTGTTTTTTTTTTCCTGTTTTAGTCCTCAGTGCAGCCACTTCATCAACAAGACTAAACTAAGAGAACAACTCAATCTGGCAGGTTAATCCCATACAGGAAGATTTTGATACTTAGTTATTCATGACACCAAGTATAATGGGATTATACTACTGAGAAGTATCAGAATCTTTGTCTTCAAATACAAGCATCTAATGTAAAGAAAAGACTGGGGAAAACATAAATAAGCAGCAACAAAACACAGACCCCAAAAATGAGCAAGAACCTCATTGTATGCAAAGCATTATGACCACCTAGACCATGGATGACACGGAGTACTTTATGGAAGCTGCTCATACACAATCAAGATGTAAAAATTACAGTGCTAGTTCAGTTCCAATACGGGGTGGGGATATTGAACTTTCCGATTCTGATTTAGGCTTGGATTAGCTCCGAGCTGGTAAAATTCTTAACTACAAACTTAGATAAATATTAACCTACTAAAATACAAGTTCCTTACCTTGTGATCTGCAACACCCAGGAAAGCAATGATTGTATACAGAACATGTGTAAGGGCACTGTCATGATGCCCCTCAGCTAAATAAAAAAAAATTAAGGAAGAGTTTCATTTGATGATTATTTTTTTAAAACCAAAGAACAGGTAGATGTAGCAGGAGATCATGGGAAGCTGAAGTAAGTGAACTGAGCTTTAAGGTTTATCATATACTTAACATTTAGGACAGATGAAAATATTTCCACAGAAAACAAATAGTTAGAAATATATGGAAAAAAAAAAGAGCTAGTATTTTAAAACGTGAGGACGGTCACTGCTAAATATAACATAAATCCTGTATCATGACTACTGTGCAATTTTGTCAACCAGACTTCGAAAAATATACTCACTAGCTTTAAAAATTTGATTGATTTTCACTAAAGGCACTAAAATACTGTGTCTAAAATATGACCTACATCTTTCCAGTTTCTAAATATTTAAACTTTACAAAACAAAGACTAATTGACAAGCACAACCCAGCAGAATTAAAATAATGATAGCTTTTAGGAAAACTACTAGAGGGCACTTTAGCAATGAATTTACTCACTGAAAACTCAGTGGATTAATCAGTACTATTCCTGAATTTGCATCTGCAATTCCATGTTTTCATCCTTCTTTGAGAAAGTTTACTTTCAATGTGTTTGTTTTTACTGCCGATCCTTAAACGCACCACTTTTTGTCAGTACATTTTGCTATGATAAGAAGACCTGTTGAAAACTTGCTTCAGCATCACTTCCAATTAACTCAGTGTCTTTGAAAGCATGTTAGCTAGTTTACATTTGCAGTTTAAAGTCCATTGTTTTTGGAGCTACTTCAGGCTATTTCACATCACTTTTCAATTTAGCAGATGAACTGAGATTACCGCATTTGCAAAAGCACAAAGCAATCTTCCTGTATACACCAAAAGGACTGCAGGCCAGGCTGTCAACCATTTACTGCACACACTTAGGCTACAGAAATGATCTAGATTTTTTTTTTTTAAAGTGAGAGCTGATCAAAAAAGCTTCTAGCAATCCTAAGTGCCAATATGATATGTGTCGATGGGTAGGAGCCCTTAACTACAACTTAAAATCTATAGCTGTGTGCTAAGTTATCAACAAAGTAAGCAATGCCATTCATTCAGCTGTAACTATTAGTATTTAGATGTGAAAGTAAAATCTTGTGCTATAATATTCTTTAAGATTCCTATAAAAAATGCAAGCATATTTAATTCAGCACATTCAACTTCACATTCTCTTTGCTCCAGTAGTAACAGGCATTTGCTCTTACACATAGCAAGAAAGGATACGATGCTCTGCTATTTTAGCCATGAGGTCATCATTATCAAAAAGTAGTAAGCAGATGACAGCTATGATAAAAAATGCAGCACCTCTTGTCTGTAAAAAACAAAACAAAACAACCTCAAATATTTTTATAATATCCTGTACCAGACTAATGTAAAAAAAATCCAGGAAATCATCTCCCCCCCTCCCCCCTTCCTGATCAATGTAAGCATATATATTCTAGTTCAGTAAAAAAAAATGAGGAATAAACTCATTTTTTTAAAAAAGTGACCTTGATAATATAATTTTATATTTGTTCAATTTTTCAGATTTACCCCATAACTAAGGGCAAATCACCACTGTAACAACAAGCCTGTATTTTAGGAAATTCAAGTGTGCTTCCTTCTTCATGGTGTGCTTCTGCCTACCAAAATGCAGAGCTACTTAAGCCTGACAATTTAATATTTTGTAGCATCAAGGAGCTATAAAAAAGATCTAGCCAACAAATTGTAGTATTTTGTCTTATGGGAGGTACAGGCTAGAGCACTGTGCAAAGGCTCTGAGAAAGCAGAGCTCTGCAGTGCTTTTGTGGGAAGGAACAGAGGCAACCATGAAATCCCAGCTCCTAGGGCCTTCACCACCCTGACTTTTAAAACACTGCAATTTTGGTATTCATCATCTTGGCAAAAGCCAAATACAGATACCACATTCTTGTTTTGGAAAGTCAGCTGATTTCTCTTTGCCAGAGTTCACTTCACGAAGCTGCAATATTCAGAGGACAGGGTCATCGCTCCCTTCTTTCTGCTGCCTTAGACACAGAGCTTAACTACCAAGCATGGCCCACTAAGACAGCGATCACAGAATCACAGAATGGTAGGGTTGGAAGGGACCTCTGGAGATCATCTAGTCCAACCCCCTGCCAGAGCAGGGTCACCTAGAGCAGGCTGCACAGGAACATGTCCAGGCGGGTTTTGAATGTCTCCAGAGATGGAGACTCCACCACCTCTCTGGGCAGCCTGTGCCAGTGCTCTGCCACCCTCAAAGTAAAGAAGTTCCTTGACAAAGAACCTCTCTGAAGCTCTTATAATTACCCTTTGGCTGGCTGGATGGAGGAAAAAAAAAGGTATTCTAGGTGAAAAGCTTCATGCTGGATGCCCTAAGCGTCTCAATTTGAGGAGGTGGGGTAGAATGTCAGAGCAGATGACTGTGCTATTCACTCTAACGCCGGCCTAAAAGTGATTAGGGGACCCCAGCAGCAGTTATGAGACAGGGACTTCAAAACTCCCTGTCTGAGACAGTACCAAAGACAGACTTTCTCTTAACACAGGAAGTATTCTAGCCTCAGGTATATGACACCAGATGTTATGTTCCTCCAGCCATCACAGTTTTTGAGGGAAAGCGGCCAAGACTGCTCAGTGCTGGGCTGAGTTCAATCCATTTAGGGCTAGTTAGGCACAGTTAGAAAACATCTTGCAAAATTGTGTGTAATGGGACTCAAAGGATGTTTCAAGTATAGAACTCCAGTTAAGTGAAAGACTGTGACCAAGTATTCAGCACACATAGGCTCATGCAAACATTAAAGTCCTTAGAGAGCTTTTTGGCAGAAAAAACAAAGTATGTGAAAAGCTACAGACATTGAAGAGGGTAGGCAAGGACCTGGAGACTGTACTGCTGGACTCCGGTGCTTAAAGGCCAGGATCACTATATGCACCTATGTCCTTTTCTCAGTTTGTATCCAAAATCCCATTACAAAGAATACTGAAGTGCAAATATCATTCTCAAGGTTCCTTTCTGCCTACAAACAGTAAAACTTCTCAGATATCTGCTATGGATCTCCAACAGCTTCACCCACTGTTTCTCCCTTCACGTTGTGTTTATTTCAAGAAGTACATCTTACCATTTCAGCACTAATTACACTAAAAAAAGCACAGTTTCTATAAACATAGGTCCGAAACACTGTTTGTTCTGCATAAAGAAGTACTTGTATTTATAGCATTCAGTATTTTTAACATGTGGTAAAAATTTTTTAAATACCTTTGCTGGTCCTCCACCTGAGCTCGTGAACAAGACACTAAGGAGTGACAGCACAACCACATCACTATGCTCAAACAGCAACAATGTCCTATAAAAAAGTGAAATAAACACTTACATCCTCTTCCAAGGAGTTTACCTAAAAAAGCTCGATATATATTATTTCAGATAAAATTCAATGACACAGCAGTCAAAGATTTATCTTGTGATTTCAACAGCAAGTTTAAATAATTCAAAAGGACAAATGTAAACCTATTTGCTTTCACCAGCAATAGATCTAGCTGCAGACAGCTAGACATACCACAAAACAAAGAACTTCCTAACTCAAGGAACAGATTAAAATTATTCATGTATAGATTACTTTGAGTTGTACTTTCTTCTAGTAACACAAGAGATACTAACTTGCTCAAGGTGGAATTATTATTCACATTACAATCCCTCCTCTAAACCAATGTTTCTGGCTCCCAGAAAAAAAGAGGTCCTGTTCTGCCGTATTACATCCTGTTTATTGAGCTGTTGATGGTCTAGTAGTTTATGCAACCTCAGAACCTTTTAACTGCTGAAAATAAGAAATTCTAACTTGAACACTACTCAGATAGCAAAGGCTGACTAACAAGCTATATTGACAGCCTTCCGGAGCAGAACATGAAGCTAACAACTACTGTCAAGTTTGCCAAATGCTTCTGCCATTCTCCACGTATCAATACAACCTGTTAGGGCTCATGTTACTGGTTCTGCTTGGGAAGACTGCTAGCATCCAGGAAAGCACTACAGTATTTCTTAAAGAAATCCTGTTATTCTCAGGTGTGCCTTCTCCTGTGTAGAGGAAAAAAATTCAGCTTCATAAAATGAAGGCTGAAATTTAGGCTTTACCTTCCTCTCTCTAATGAAAGATGCTTTCTAATACATTAACCTTCACTTTTGGAAGTCTAATATTATTCTTTTACTCAGTACTGCTAACAAACAGCACAAGTGATTTTACTCTGAGTATATGCACTAATGCTACCCAATTCCAACGCAGCGTAGGCATATGACCAGATAAAGCAGTGCCCTGCAACAAATGCAGAAATTGATTCTAGTCACGTGTCACAAGAATACAAGCTGCTGTCACCAGCTATCAAACCATGGACTTCAAACAGGTAAATAAACAATTGGAGTTACACAAATGAGACCAGGGGAATGATGAAAACTACCGACAGTAAAACTGTCAGTGATCTTCTTGTATCACTCATATTGATATTTTAAGCACTACCAAGAATTTCACTGGCATCTTGTCAAGGAATGAAGAAAATTACAATTTTTACAGAAGATTATATATAGTTTTTCCCAAGCACAGCTGAGTTCACAGGAGAAAGCATAAAGATTCATTTAAAATTTCAAAAAATAAAAGTGGGCTGACGGGCAAAAACCAAAGAAGCAAGATAGGGAAAGATCACAAAAACTACCTTAAAGAGAAAACATTTTTACAGTAAATATATATTTACCTCAGTGGTCCACAAAGAGTAAGGCCAAAAAACCACAAGAGCGAAATGATACATCCCACAACAGCATGCTTAAAAATTTTGATCCACTACAAAAGAAAGGTATTTCATCACAATTTTCTCCACAGTTTAAAAATATACACTCCATTATTAGCATTCTTTTAGCCCAGTAGTTGTAGAAGTAGAGGGGAAAACATATGCTCTCCAAGTTGTGCAAAATTCAGAATATGATTATCTTCTTACCTACTTTGCCAGGCAACTAAGGTTTGTTTGGACATATATGAACCAAATTACTTCATTTCTTTTCTACCACAGTACTAGACTCTATAGTACAGTATGAGATCTCTTTAACAAAAAGCTTGAAAAAAAGGCTGAAAAAAAATCAAGTTCATTTTTCTGTCAAAGGTGCTGATACGCATATATAGAACTAGATAAAATGTCCAAGATAAAGATACTAAGACCTCAAGTCTATATATATTTACGCACCTTTTTTTTTCAGGAAGCAGGTTATAATTCATCTATTCAATACATCATTAACTTTAAATGCAAATTTTTGAAGAAAAGTAATTCATTCTAGAAATACATTAAACAAGATAAAGCGTCTATACAAACATCACAACTTCAAAATCCAGAATTTGAATTTTTTTAGCAACAGTGAAACCATACATGGACGGATTTTTCCTAACACAAAGATGCAATTTATTCCTGTTTACGCTTTAAAATTCTGCCATACGTGTCTAATTGTGAACGGAGTTGACATTTGGAATGCTTCTGATCATATCCTTCAGATTCTCTCTACTTAGCACATACACTGGTAACACTCTGCATGGATCAAGTTCTTGTGCACACAATTACATAAAACCAAGACGAATATGGAGCAGGTGAAGAAAATTTATTTCTTACAAAACAGCAGGTTCCAATCTGGCCCTACTCTAACTTCTCGAGATACTGAGAACTCAGCCCAGGTCTGAAGAGCAGTTAGACTAGCCCCTCATTACAAAGCACCATGCAGGAAGCACTCTTGGCGTGGGGGGATGTGACTAGAGCACTCTGACATTCTGGCAGTCCAGAAATCGCCCCTCTAAACTGTCAACGTCAGCTAAGTATACTAAGCTCTTTTTGAAAATCCAGTCCTCAAAATAGATGCCTGTATAGAGCCAAGGACCAGCCTTTTAATGATACTCTCTAAAGAAGCTGACAAATGCTAAAAATGCTAATTGTTTTTTACAGCACACTAGACACAAAGTCAGTTAACGCACTTCTGGAAATTGCAACCACATCTTCCAAGCGGAGTAACCTCTGTTCCGCTTTCATGTTTGGCAAGAGCCACGTTGTCAACAGTATCTACAAAATGTGAATCACTATCACATATGTCAACTCACCTGATGCTTGGTTACCACTTTTCCAGAAGAAAATGGTTTTTGAAACAATACCATAAAAAATGCAGACCTGTTAAAAAGACAAAGTTTTCTCTATCAGTGTATTAGCAGTCAGCTTTTTATTCAAACCAGCTCTAAATAACTAGGTCTTTCATATCCAGCTGAGTTTACAAAACAACTTCCTCTCCATTTTTCATTAAAAGGCCACACTGATCACACTCACTGGTTTTATTTTCCCTGCTGCATTACATACGTCAGATACCAGTACAAAAGTGATGACAAGTGAACTTCAGTTCTGGTCAACTTTAAGTTCTTCAGAGAATGGCTAATGAGAAGTCTATCTGTGATTTACAAATATCAAAAAACTTATCTCAGAAGTTTTGAGGAGAAAGAGTACTATGTTGTTTATTGGCAAGATATGTACACCCCAGGCTTACTCACACGTGGAATGCCAAATACAGAGTCTTGCTAGAAATGGGAGGAAACAGCACGTATCTTCCTCAGCTGGGATCAAGAGTAAGTTATGGGGAAAAAGACTACGGTGCTTGGGAACATGCAAGTGAGAAGCCCAGAAACGTAAACAATTTTGAACTAAAAGGAAAAACTGAGGTTCCAAATGTTCCAACTCTGCCAAGTTTATTACAGAAATGCTCTTCTATATACTATCAGGTAAATACGAATGTGGATTGTGCCTGCAAAGGTTGGTTGTGTCTATTTGCTATCAGTTCCTACACTTTATCTCTCAATCAGGGAAAAATAGCAGTTGAAGCTCTACAGGAATAGATAATAAAGAACTACAGGAATACAAATAAGAAAGCTTGTCTTCTACGCCCTTCTTAAAGAAAATTTGGACCTGTCTGAGTTTTCTGTGATCGGTACTGTCATATGATCAACTTTGAAACTGCAAAAACACTGAAGTTTCTTGAGGGTAGAGAGGCCTTACAGAGAGATGTGGATAGATCAGAGAGCTGGGCAATCACCAACCATATGAAATTCAACATGAGCAAATGCCAGATTCTCCACCCGGTAATCCTGGTTATGTGTACAAACTGGGGGATGAGAGGCTGGAGAGCAGCCCCGTGGAACGAGATCTGGGGGTCTGGGTTGATGGCAAGTTGAACATGAGTGAACAGCGTGTCCTGGAGTACATCAAGCACAGCACAGCCAGCCAGGCTGGTTGAGGGAGGTGATCGTTTCACTCTACACTGCACTGGTGTGGCCCAACCTCCAGTACTGCGTGCAGTTTTGGGTGCCTCAGTGTAAGGATATCAAACTATTAGAGTGTGTCCAGAGGAGGGCAACCAAGATAGTAACAGGTCTTGAGGGCAAAACTTAGGAGGCGTGGCTGAGGTTGCTTAAGTTGCTCAGGTTGGAAAAGGGAAGGCTGAGGTCTGACCTCATCGCAACCTACACTTTCCTCAGGGGGGGCAGCGGAGCGGGAGGGTGCTGATCTCCTCTCGCTGGTGACCAGCGACAGGACAAGAGAAGATGCAATGAAGCTCCGTCAGGGGAAGACCAGACTGGGCATTAGGAAAAGGCTGTTCACTGAAAGGGTGGTCACTCACTGGTACAGGCTCCCCAGGGAAGTGGTCACAGCACCAAGCCTGTCAGAGTTCAAGGAGCATCTGGATGATGCTCTTAGTCACAGGGTTTAGTTTTCAATAGTCCTGCAAGAAGCAGGGGGTTGGACTTGATGATCCTTAAGTGGGTCCCTTTCAACTTGAGATATTTCATGATTATGAAATTATAGTGATCAGAGACATGAAGGAAAAAACATTTCTATGAACACAGTATTTCCTGGATCCACTGCCATGCCTTCTCCTCCTCGATTAATCTGTAATAACATAATGGAGGGTATAAGGTTGACGCTGACACAGGACGCCATCGATAAAGCGTGCTGTACGGGCGGCGGACAAGGCTATTCACCCCCTGCACACTCACCCCAGCTGCACTATAAAGATAAACTGCACGAGGTGGACAGCCTTCAAAAGGTCGTACGATTCGAAGAGCCCCACGGCTTTCAGGAACTTGGTGAAGCACAGCAGCACGATGTACCGGGTCAGCCTAAGAAAGGAGAGAGGGCAGTTCGCACCCGCGGCCACGCACACGGACCAGGCCCCGTGCCCTCCCGCTCCCCCCGCCGGCCCTGCGCCTCAGCCGGAGGCCGCCTCCCCCGGAAGGCTGAAGGGCCGCCGCTTCCCAGAGGGAAGGACGGCGACGGGCACCCCCCCTCGGGGGGGCTGGCCCGATGTCCCCCCTACCCAGCGGAGCGGCCGCTCCCCCCCCATTCCCCTGCCGCCGTTACCGGGCGCTGGGCACATCGACGGGCCCCAGCACGCCGCCGCCGGCCAAGGCCTGCCCGCTGTACTTCTCCTCCATGCCGAGGCGGGGGAGCGCCCCTGCCAGGGAAGGGCTGCGAGCGCTCAGGCGCGGCGCGGCCCGCCTCCTCTGCAGCGGGGGCACCTCATCCTCCGCGGCCGCTTGGACGCCGCTGCGGGAGGGGAGGAGACGGGACGGGACCGAACGGAACAGAACGGAGCAGAGGTCGGCCGCCCCCCGGCCAGCGCGCATGCGCCGGGCGCAGGCGCCCTCAGCGGAGGGGGCGGGAAGGGCGGGGGCGTCCGTCATTCGCAGCCAGCGGAGATTGCGGCGTGCGGGTTTGGGTATCGGCGGTAGGGGCTGGGTGGGGTATGTCCCCTGTGGGCCTTGCGTTCATTATCCCTGCCTTGGCTGTCTGGTGGGAAAACAAGCGTTGTGGTTTTGGGCGATGTTGTGTCGTAGAGGACCTGTTCCCCCCATTTTGTGAGGTGCGGCTGGTGGTACGTGGCGCTGTGGGCCTGGCAGCGTTGCACTTAGCGGGTGAGCCTAGCCCTGCCTGGGCACAGGCGAACAGACGGCGAGGGAAACAGGGCGTTAAAAGTCATCAGAGTCATAGAATGGTTTGGGTTGGAAGGGACATTAAAGGTCATCGTGCGTGGCAGGGGCACTTTCCCACTAGATTGGGTTGCTCAAACCCCCACCCAGCCTGGCATTGAACACTTCCAGGGATGGGGCATCTACAGCTTCTTTGAGCAACCTGTTCCAGTGCCTCACCACCCTCAGAATAAAGAATTTTTTCCCAGTATTTCATATAAATGCACTCTTGTTCAGTTTAAAACCATTAACGCCTCCTTCACTTACCGCACTCCCTGATGTGAGAGTCCGTCCGCATCCTTCCTGTAGACCCTTTTTATGTACTGAAAGGCCACTAGAAGGTCTTTCTGGAGCCTTTTCCAGGCTGAACAACCCCAACTCAGTCTGTCTTCACAGGAGAGATGCTCCATCCCTCTGATGATCTTCGTGGCCCTCCTCTAGACCTGCTCAAGCAGGTCCGTGTCCTTCCTGTGCTGAGGGCTCCAGAGCTGGACACAAGACTCCAGGTTGGGTCTCACGAGAGCAGAGTAGAGGGGCAGAAGCACCTCCTTCTACCTGCTGGTCATACTTCTTTTGATGCAGACCAGGATACAGTTGGCTTTCTGGTCTGCGAGCACACATGGCCAGCTCATGTGGAGCTTCTCGTCAACCAACACTCCCTTTGACTTGCTTTCCCAACCTGCACATGGGTTTTCTCCTTTACTTTTACTGTTCTGTAAAGGAAGTGTGTCTGTCCTTATCATGTACATGATATATTCAGCCTGCTCTATGGTAGTTTCATATACAGTGCTGCAGAGTGAGGTTCTGCCAGGGCTCAGCAGGTTTAAGAGTTTCTGGTGCCCTGAAAATGGGGCTGCATCCTACCACCCGATACCAGAACTATACTGCAGCAGTTCTCACTAGTAAAATGGTATATACCAGTAACTCTCATTTTTAAAGGACACTGCTGGCAGGAATCAGATAGACCAGTTAGCAGGAATTGGCTGCACTGTATTATGTCACCCCTTTCCATCTGACAAATATCTGGCTGATAGAGCCTTGCAGCTTGTTTCCATTAGGAAAGGTGAATTGTGGAATTGCGTGGTTTTTTTAAAGCAAGCCTGTCTATCCGTCTATTTTGCATTATTTTGTATTATTAAGTGCAAAGCCTTTTTGTCCTGACCACTGTCAGTATCAAGCAGCAGGAGAGGATTTCCCTGCTAATGTCTCCAAGCCTGTAAGCACTTCCACCAAAAATACGTTCAGTCTTGTAATTTTTCTCAGGACCATTGCTTCACACCCTTCACTGGGTATCTCTTCTTTTCTTCCTTGCAATTGAGCAATTTGCTCTGGTCCTAGTTTCCTAGGTGTATTTGTAATTACACAGATTGTTGGGATCAGAATTTTTTTTTAAGACCTACCAACTGAAATGGAGTCTACCCCCAGCAGCCTGGTGATTTGGTGGATGAACCAGAGCCTTGGCACATGTGCCTTGTGAGTTCCCTGAGCACTTTCTTTGCTTTGAATAGCCAGTTCTTAGTGCTCCCGCCTGTGGCATCCCTCCCTTGATACCCCCGCTTTTTGGAAAAGGCATCAACATCACTATGCTTCTATCTAAGCCTGATCTTGCTTGCAAAGCCATTGTATGGCTATTCCTTCATGCATGCACGAGATTGCTCAGGATTTTTCTGGTAACACTCATGAAGCTGGAAAGTCCTCCACATGAGTGGGTTCTGATATTTATCCTCAGTGACGTACCTGACACCCAGCTGGTTTCACCTCACCTCCAGTGTACCAGTAGGGTCTCTGCACAGGGATCGCTTCACTCACACATAAAGTGGAGTAACATCCTGGATGACACATGAAGTGTTATGGAGGTGCTACAGAAGAGCACAGGGGACTAAAATGTCCAGTTGAAACTAATGGGAAAATTGAGGCAGAAGGTTGGAAATGCCCATATTGTGAGTTAGCAGCTTTTTTCTAGCCATGTATCAAACTGCTTTTGGAACATCCCAACACATGATTTTGGTCCTTAGTTCAGCACTGAGGCAGGACAAATCAGAAATCAACTGGTGTGAAGTGAGGTGGAGTGGGGGAGGAATGGCACAGGGAAAGGGATACAGATCAAGTGCCTCTGAGAGAGGAGATTGGAGAGGTGAAAAGAAGGGGGACTGTAACTAGTGTCCTTACCTATTTCAAGTCTGCTTTTGCTAGCATCATGTGTTGCACGAGTCTCAGCAATGGCCAGCTGCGTGTTGGATTTCTTTGAAGTAACAAGCTTGGGTAGGCTTTAACTGGGAAGAGATGGAGGGATGGGAGCACAGAGGAGTATGGCTGCTAGCAAATTAAAGTTTCAGAATTTCACTGGTCAGAAACAAAAGATTTTTTTTTTTTTTTTTTTAATTTGCAGATTTGGAAATTGTTCCCAGTGCACATGGGGACCTCTGCATGGGAAGCATAAGCCTGTTAGGAGAAATGCCATCTCTCCTATTTCAGCCACCTTGTGAAGACCCCTTAAAAGTTTAATCCCCAAATCCCACCTCCTGTGCAAAAGCCCTCAGTTCACAGCCTGAAGTTCCTGAAGCCCATGGATCAACCAGAAGATGTCGATAAACGTCGATAACGTTTGTAAGCAGGAGTGGGGTGGGGAGAGGGGGAAGATATTTAGTTACGTGCCGTATGCACTGTGTCCGGGAGATGGAGATGTTGGCAAACAGCACAAGGGGGAGGACTGCACACCAGAGGCAGGGGTGGGTGGATGGCCCTGGAGCCAAGCAGGGAGACCAAGCTCTGTGGGAGCGGGCAGAGGGTGATGGTCAGTCCGATGGGTCAGAGCCATGCAGAAGGGAAAAGAGAAGCAGGATAGAGAGGAGGAAAAGGGGAGAGCTTTCTGGGACCAAAATTTGAAGAAACACAAAAAATAGAGGTGTGAGTTAAATGACAGCATTGCAAAGACCAAGGGGATGCAGGCATGGGTCCTCTATACTTTTTAAGTATGGGAATATGTGGCATACTGGGACAGGCTGCTGCCCATCAGTGGCTTGCCTGCGACTCCTGGGTGGTGACAGCACACGCAAGCCTTATGTTGTCCCAAACTCCAGCCTTTGATTCACCAGTTGTCCCCTGCTGAGCACCTCCTCAACACGTGTCTCAAGCAACTGTGCCTGGTGGCATCCTCTTGGCTGCTGATGGTGCTGAGTGTCCTGGACTGGAGTGGTGGCAGGGCTCTCCTGCCCAGGCTGTGGCACCCTGGCAGGACCCTTGTCTTGGAGGAGCCCTCCAGGAGGACATGTATCCTGCCACATCGGCGATCCTGCCTCACCTGTACATACAGAAGCATACCTAGGACATCAGCTTGTGTGTGTGTGTATCTGCCTGTGGTCTTGACACACTGGAAATCCACCCCTGGCTTGTCAGCCTAGTGCAGTGGTATTCGGTTTGGCCAAGACGTGTCTTGGTGTCAGCATGCAAAGTCTATTATGTGTGAAAGCACATCGTGTCTCCACTGGTTGTGAAAATAACACATTACCAGACCCTGCCAGGGTCGGTGAGAGGGCTTTTAAAAGTGGATGTTTATATATTCAAGTGGAGCACCACTGCACACACAGATGGCTACTGCCCTGCTGTGAAGACAGGGGATGGGTAACAAACAAACAAAACTGCAGAAGAAAAAACACCTGGTGAAACTGGTTAGGATTGTTCAAGGGAATGGTGAAAATAAATGACTATTAACTAGAGCAAAGTTGGAGTCTGCAGAAACAGCTGAAGGAGAGAGAAACTAAAGTCTCAGAAAGAATAGACCCAAACCCAGAGACTTTATGACTGAAAAGAGAAGCCACAAGCAGGAGGATATGGGGTTCTTGAACAGGGTTTGAAAGGGCTCTTATTTAAACCCTGCAAAACCTGCAGAAATGGTGAGAAAATCGAGACATAAATTCATGTATAAGCATTTATTGTTTCTTTTAGTTCTAATTGTATATTAAGCTAGTTAATTTTTTTATTTTTTGAGGAGCCTTGCAAAGCCTGTGTTCCTATTTGTTTAAATATTGCATGCTCCTGAAGACTTGAGTTGTGAAATCAAAGTATCTAAAAGCTTAGAGCTGTGGGGAAAAAGTGTAGTTGGAGTGTTAGCAGTGGTCCTAGGGTATCTGTGTTACTCCTCAATGAAAATGTGACGAGGTAGGGAGAACACATACCTAAGATATGTCCCTGTGAAACAGTAAACCCGATTGTTGCTGCAACCTTGTGAGACCAAGGGAGACATAGAAGAGAAAGGCTGAGAGAAATTTGTGAGGAAATTTTTTTTTCATTTGTTCCACTAAATGAGATCTTGATGCAATTGAAGCAAAAAAGGACCTATGCTGCTTTCTACGTGACATGCTTCTTTTTGCTATTTCAAGATTACACTTAACTATGGTAGATTAAAACAAAAAAATATCCCCCGCCCCAAAAGAAAAAGTAAATAAATTTGTGCTCAATCAAGAGTTGCAGAGTCACTTCAAGTTTGGGCTTTTGGTCTGTCAAGAAAGATCAAGCATTTTCTTCCTGTGTGGAAGGAAACAATGTGTGTGGGTGCCACTGAATGCAGGAGTTGGGCTTTGGACTTGGGTCTGTGGGGAAGCGCACTCAGGACGGTGGCAAACGTCCTGGTGGGGGAGCTCTGGCAGAGTCATGCTGCCGATGGGCATTTATTCCAAGTTGTGCTTTCATTAAGAGTTTTGTTTAGAAAATATCTTAATAGCTTTGTATTTATTGAGTAATGGTGACACAGATATCTCTTCCAGGAAAAGCTCACTGGGATTAACTAAATAATTGGAATGGCAGAAAATGTCTTTTCTTTCTGATTCGGCATGAGAGTACAGTGACTTTGCTAAGACTTGCCTTCTGCATTTCTTCCTTCTGATTCTAATGCAAGCCATCCTCTTTCATTTTTCATCTAGCGAAGAACAGCTGAGCAGAGAGTGGCATTACTGGGAGGTGTGGAGACATCAGAGGTCCATGGATTTCAGTTCAGTCATGATACTAAACTGACCCACAGCCGTTTGCAGAAAATTTCAGGATTGGTGTCTGAGGAAGCAAGGAAAGGAGGGCAGCTGTCTCTGAAATAACATCGTGACTTGGATTGCTGTGAATCTCCGTCTCTTCTTGTGCTGCTTTTGTATATCCATGTATATCACTATGTAAACTAGTGAAATTACAGTGACAGAAGAGAGAGCAGCAAAAAAAAAAAAAAGCCTCTGTTGTAGTAGTTCAGAGAAAATAAATGACATAGCAAGAAAGCCTTATTGTGACTTAAAAACTTTTTCCTCTTATAAAGCTCCAATATTAACTATGTAGCGTGAGAAGGGAAAAAAGGGCTGATAGAAAATCAGAAAAGCGTCTGAAAATCAGGGTCACTTTAGAGGCTTTCGTGATTTCCCGCAATGTGACATAAACCATCTATTGTGTTTTTGCTGGGAAATTTGTAGCTGAGGTCAATGTAGCAGAAAATAAAAGTTGAGAAAACATACACAGGGTTGCTGTGCTGGAAAGAGAGTTGTGTTCCTTATCGAGCCGGTCACAGAGGATGGTGCCCATTCAGATTTACATAAAACAAATGCTAAAGCGTCTATTAGACTGTATTCTAACATGTGTGTTGCTTCCTGTCAGTTTAATTTTGCATTATCAGAAAGCTTTTGTTTGGATATAAGCAGCTTTTGTTACTCGGACTCGTTAACACATGTCGCTGGCAATGGTTTTCCCTCCTCTCCCTGCTGCGGGCTGTCGGCACCGAGCAGCGGTGCTGGCTGTGGCCCCGATGCCATTGTCCCACTGCGGTTTTGCCTCTGCGGGTGCTCGGCACAGATGGGGCTGGTGGTGGGTATCTGGCTGGCTCTGGCAGCTCTGGTCTGGAGGGCAGTCAGCCTCCACCACCTTGCTCGGGTGCTGAGAGCTACTCTGCAGTCTGACCTGGGTTTTCCCCAAGAAAAGCAAGAAACCCCGGAGATCGGTCTTCCTTTCCTTGTTCCCCCTTCAGAGTTTGTCCCTCTGATGCCGGCAATGCATGCAGAGACCTGAGCATCTCCCAAGGTCGTGTGTGTGGTTTGCTAAAAAGATTAGCGGAGGGAACACATACAGCGAGGGCCAGCGAAGTGATGTGGTTTCGTAGGGAGCTGAGTCATAAAATCATAGAATCATACAATGGTTTGCGTTAGGGACCTTAAAGATCATCTAGTTCCAACCCCCCTGCCATGGTCAGGGACACCTCCCAACCTCAATCCTAGGCCAGTGGTTTAACCACAAGGACAATTCCTCATTCATTATGACTTACATAATAATCAAGCTGAAATAAATACTTGAAATTGTCTCAGCGAATTTTTTTGTGACTTTCCAGTCAGAATTAATTAGGTGCTATGAGTAGAGCACCTGAACCATTAGAAATGATTCACTGCTTTCCTTCCTAAGGATGTAAATTAACACATGTTCTGTTTTGCTGACAGAGTGAATTCTGCATTAGGAAACTCCTGAAGCCTGGCTAGTGTGAGTAGAGACAAATCCATGATGCTAATTTTCCATCCAAAAACAGCAGCTTCAGTTAGTTCTCTTATTTTGCCTTCTCTTCCCTCCACTGTGACAGTCCTGAATAACAAGGAACACATGCTGCTGAGAAGCTGAACCACACAAATCTCAATGCTTCAACAGCATTTTGCCTCAAATTTCCCCCTTCCCCCACATGGCAGCAATTACAGAGTCACAATCATGTGAACATTAGCAATAAAAATGTTGTCCTCTTCAACCTCCTGGATGATATGGAGATAAAAACATTAGTGGTCGGTCTACACCAGCCCACCTATGTTTTCTAGCACAAGTAGAAAATGGAAGAGAGCTGGTAACGCAGACAGGGGAGGTGACAGAGACATGGTAAATTCAATGTCTAAGCCCTCTGACCTGCTTCACCGCCCTCCTGCCTCCCCCCAGATACTGCCCAGGGGCTTAAAAAACAAGCCCCTGGGCATATGTTAAAAAAAAAAAAAAGTATAACAAAATGTGCTGTAAAAACCCTATATATGGGCTATATTGTGGTAGAGTGTGCCTTGCTCTATCTGGCTTTATGCCGGTGTAAGCTGTGTACGGCCCATGAGTAAGTGCTTAGACCTCAGGCTCCTGGCTGTGGAGGATTGTAGATGTATGGGCTTGACACAACGTGGACGGTGGGCAAGCCCAGCCCTGGGAACAAGCCTGGCCCGATGCGTAACTCATAGTACAGGCGTATTCAGAAAGCTCTCCGTGCTGACAGAGATAAATGGAAGCTGTAGGAAAGTGATGGAAAGCAGAGTTCAGACTACTCTCTGTGGGTGATATTCCTCTTCATGTTTTATTTCCAGTTATTTTAAAATTAAGCCATAAATTGAAGGCAGAATTCACATTACACATTCATCTCCTCTTCTGCAGGCCCCTGGGGGACAGATGGTCTACTTTATCAGGATGCAGAGCGGAGGGTTTCTGACCATTGTTGAGCTCTTGGGTGTATGTATATGTACTGCTTGAACAGGCTGCTGTTTTCTTTTATGTTGTCCTGGGATACATCATGCTTTTTTCCCATACTGTTACTTGCTAACATCCATACTGGTATTCTTCAGGTCTTGTTTTGACAAGATGTATAGTAGGGCCCAGTCCCTGGAGAACCAAGACTTACGCTGAGGACACATTTTTGCCCGTATTGGAACATAGGGTTGAATAAAGGACTTTCTTTGCATTTAAAAAATGTTGTAATGAAAGCAGGTAAGGTGAGGAGAAGAGAAATATAAAAAAGGCATTGTGAACAAAGGAGCATTTTTCTTGCCAAATCCATAGCTATCAACGATATGTAGGTTGTCTAGAATGACTTTCTAACCTCTGAATCATAAATTAAGCCTGAATGCTTCTTTTCCTGCTATTGAGGCATTTAGGATGGTCCTAATCTATGTGGATTCTGTATTGTCTGGTAGTTTGGTCAAATACATTGAAGACTTCTTCCTTAGTGGGACACCAGTTTAGGTCTCTCTCCTCCAAGTGTCTGCATATTTTCACAAAACTCTGGGAACTGAGTGTGTCTAGGACCTCTGTCAGTAGCTAAGGCTGGCCAACAATAAAAACATCTTAGGAGGAGATGACGCAAAGCCAATGAAATTACCTGTAGGCGATGCTTAGGAAAGCAGGCTGGTAGAAAAGCACGCATCCAGCAGCAGTGAACCTAGCTAAAAAATTAAGTGTTGAATACGCCTGGGCACTGGACTGAAGTTGTGGAATGGTTTGACTGGCTTCTGGCACACGTGGCCATGGACAGTTGGGTTCCCTTGGGCTGTCTTGGGGTATGGGTTTGGTTGTTGCCCCAAGGAAACACATCAGCATGACTACTCACAGCTTATTTACCCTGTGAGATCATGTGGGTTGGAGGCAGGGTGCAATGGAGGGTGTCTGGCTGGCTTAAGGAGGGACGTGTGTGGAGTTGCTGTGGGCCAAATGAGGCAGCTTGTCCTGTTGATGTGGAAGGAAGGGAACCTCAATGGTAAGTCTTTGTTGGAGAAGCAATGGAAATGGAAACCAAAGGAAGAAATGCAGCAGGGGGAGGATTGCAAGGAAAGGAGCAGTTGAATTAAGATGGAGATGCCCTGATGAATTACTTCTTGCTTTTTTTTCTTTCATAATCTGGTCCTGCCTACAGCTCTGAGCTCATGTTTTTGTACTTCCCAGCTTGCTCCATCTGCTCCCACTTGCTCTTTGGCAAGGCTGAGTGTTTTCATGGCTGGGCTACAGCTCTTTGGCACAGCTGGTGGCCGGCATCAAGGCTTGCATCCCATTCTGGCTTGGCAGGCTGTGCTTTCTCTCACTGCAAACCCTTTTGGCTTTTGCCACCAAGGCTTGTTCTTTCCTGATGGAGTGTAGCCTCCCTCCACCAGGCTAACGATGCAACATTACCCTCCCAGCAGCGAGAATTAGCCCTTGTAAGCAGTGCTGCTTCCCTCTCAATGGACCAGGAGGAGCCTGTGGTGCAAAGGCTACAAACATGTCCTTTCTTACCTGACAATTGGAAATTCTCTTCCAACAGGGCTTCCTTGCCTTTTTTTGGGGGTCTAAAGCACTGCAGCTGTATTTCACACAACTCTCTAAGGTTCTCTATTTGTTTCAGGCAGTAAAAAATAGCAAGAAAGGGCATGGCCAGCAAGACAATTCCCCAGATAATTGTGCAAACATGTTTAATCTTATATTGCTGTGAGCCCGTTTCTTGTTTCTTGATGCCAGTAGTCAGAACATTTATCATAACTGCTCTGAATTATCTCAACATGCCGTGATGTCAGCCAGGGTGAGAGTCTCCCTTTGAAGTGGCCTTTCTTTCAGTAGGTGGATTTAGCAAAGAAAAGGAGAAGGGATTCAGTCAAGGTTATTGGAACAGCCCAAGATCACTGAGCTCAACTTGGAGCAGATGCTGCTGCACAAATGGTTGCTTTGTGTGTGCTCAGAGAGCAGAAGCTAATGGGTAGCCCTGCAGAATCATGGATGATGAAGGGCAAGATCTGACACTGGTATCCACAAGTGTTGGGTCCACTGAAACCAATGGAGTGGCCTATTGTGCCAGGTTTGGGTTTGGTGGTGAGTATAAAGACAGATGGGATATGGAAGAAGGAGATTACCAGAATTTATCAGGAAGAAACATGGGGCTAGGTAGTTAGTCCATACTAGAGATGATCAAGCTGCTTTGTCTCCTGATTATTGGGATTATGATCTGAGGGAGATGTCACGTCTCAGTCCCTCTAGTGCAGCCTATTACCAAGGCTCATTTTTCTCATGTCTGGAACAGCTGGAAGCACTTGAAATGTGCCATGACATGGAGAGCTTGAGTCTTACAGCCATTAAAAGCCAGCCACGGGGCTGGCTGGAGGGATGGTGCTAGCTCTGCCTGTGCTCAGATCTGGTCGGACACTAAGCAGCTCAGCCTGAGCATGCTGTGGTGAGAGGCTCAGCCAGTGTGAGTGCGTGCTGCATGCATGTGGAAGGATTATTACTCAGCTCAGCATCAGGCTAATGTGGCCACACACTTCCCAAGATGGTTTGGCTGACATCCTCCCTTTGCTCTATTCCTCAGACACGTCAGATGTGTTTGGGATGGGGCTGGTGCAAAACTAGCTTCAGCCTGGCAGCTGCTGCAGATTCCTCCATGCAGATGGGGACATAGGGGTATTGATGCACTCCCACTGAGGAGATATGTTGACCCTAGAGCCTCTGAAGATGCAGATGCTGGAAAAACCTGAGGCTGCAGAGGGGATGGAGCGAGGAGGGTGGCAAGCGCTCAGAGCAGCATGGACATCTGAGCTGCCAGGAGAGAGAGATTTCAGCTCTGGTGGCAGCCACGTTGCCCGAGGGGATCTGAGGAAAAGCCTGGGGATTTAACTGGTACATCATGTCTTACAGCTTGATATCCTTTGCAGCACCAAGAGAGCAGCATGCCTTGGCCTGTATGTGCTCCTGTCAGGAAGTTTGGCATCAGTACCAATAATGGCCAAGACCCATCCTTTTTGCCCCTTTTCCCCATAAAAAGAACACTTTTGTAGCCACGCAGAGTGCATTTATATCTGTATGCTTACATCATTCACCTGGATGTATGGGCTAATTCCAGCTAGAGATGTAGAAGCATTGATTTAAAATAATTTTCATGAAAATGACAGCCTGGATAGAGGAGAGCTGCCATGGAGGGCTCCTTTGAGGGGCTGATGCCTGTCTGTCTTCACCCTTTACTGAACCCTGTAGAAAACCTACATGGGAAGGGATATTTTGGATGTTACTCATAAAAAGAAGCTTCACCTGGAGCTTGTGATAGATTAGATAGCCCAAGCCTGAGAGGCAAAGTGGCAGTAATCCAGCAGCTCCTGGTGCTGTTTCTCCCTCCCTCGTTCTCTTTAATGGATGTGCAGACCTCTTTAATGGAGAGCAGGTCTGGCTGGCGGTACCTGGGCATCCTGGCACTGAAGGAGCTGATCTACAAGGAGAAGCTTGCCCCATTTACAGCATGCTGCCACAGCGGGGGCATGCCGTGAGCTGGGCTCGGAGGCGCTGGCCCGGGGGGAGAGGAGGGCTGGGAGTGAATAAACCCAGAGGATGGAGAAAGTTTTGCTGCTGAATTCACGGAAAAGCCAACCCCATCCTACAGACTTGTTTCTTTCTTTAGGAGTGCTCCTGTAAAGTGCAGCTCACTGAAGGGCATTGTCCCATTTGCCCAAGTGTTTTGACACTGTTAGTTTTGATCAGGTTTTATTAGTGCTCTTTGGGTTTGGTTCATGGAGACCAAGCCCTCAGGGCATATGACAAGGGATATGAGATAGAAAAACAAGCAGCCTCGTACTGCAAGCAGTCACGTTTCTTTACTGTAAACATGTGGAAATTCTTTGCTAAAAACACAACATGGGAAGAGCAAACTTTGATGAAAACTAGATCAAGCAATGACTGAGCCAACACAGTTCATATGAAAGTAAAAATAATACTCAAACTAAAGAAAAGCAGGAGCTTTCTTGGCTGTCTTGCAATGATTGGGAACACTTTAATTGTGAAGGCAATTATGGTTTTTGTTTTTCTTGAGGTTTGCAAAATTCTAGCTAGCCTTTTAGTTCTTTTTGCATCTCTTTACACTTCTTGTTTTTAGATATTACCACAGAAAAACCCACGTGTTATAAGATCTGGCTGGACAGAAATGAGGAATTTTCAGAATCTTTCCTGGAAGAAAAGGCATGTGATGTTGTCATTTTTCTAAATTGGGTAGTTTTGGACACTTAAAAACTATGCCTCAGGCTACTGGTTGTTCTGCAAATAAAAGCGCAGGACTCTGTATGTTGGAATATCGAGTTACCTGTTTTGCTGAACCCTACGTTGCACATGCAGCTATTTAACAGGGGCTAAATTCCCAGAGCCACCCTCCCATTTGCATTACTCTTGGCCACCTCGGCAGTGCAGTCGGATACTAATGCTGACCTACATATGCACACACAGCTACACACAAGTGTATGCGTACGTTTAGCCCTAAAAGGCATACCTATTACATCTATATCTAGATATATTTTTTATAAGTAAGCCCAGACAACAAGTATGAAACCTGTGTTTTGCACATTATGATTGTGGTGTTCTCCTCTTGACACCGGTGGAAGATTGGTCATGCGGAGTCAAGGATCAGCCCCTTTTGTGGTATCTGTACTGTTAATACAAACACCCTAGTCTAAATCCTGATCATATGGAAATCAGTGGCAGTTCTGTCATTGATTCTAGAGCAATGAGGAGATGGCCCAAAATTTCAATTTACACTACCTTCTTAATAGTTTTGTCTATTAAATTTAAATTGCCGGAGACTATAAGATAAACATTGGGGCTAAAAAAATGTAATAAAATTGTTTAATTTATTTCTGGGTCTATCAAACATTTGTGCTGATAGTATTTTTATGTCCTTTGTTTTCATTTTAAAATAAACAATAACACTGTGATGGGAGATCTCCTAATTTCCTGTTAATAGAGTTCAAATTGAAAAGCATTTTTCAATGGGAGAGCTGCCCATTTAAATTATGGATGGCAATTTTGTTCCATTTTTAAGCTCTTCTCTTCTGGCTGGAGTTCCTTTAGTCATAAGACATTTATAGCTTCCTTAACAATACATAACAATAACAGAACTGACACTTCCCTATACATCTATAAAGATGTTAAAAGCATATTATGGTGTTAACAGAGAAGGGCAAAATCAACAAGTTACAAGAGAGAGTCCCATTCACCCGCAGCTCCTTGCCGACCCTGAAACTCGTGTCTCTCTCTTCCCCATGGTGGTGAGACACACGTGTCAGCCTATGACCAGACAAGCAGAGGAGTGCATGAAACAAGAGTCCCAGGAGAGCCGCAACCCTTAGTGAAGGGAGAACGGGAATGTCCCCATGACCCTGTCCTGTCCAAGATCTCTCCAAGTCTTACCTAATTTACAGTAGCAGGGAGGCAAAACTTGGGGACCAGGAGATGACACCTGCCCAGTGTCCTGATGCTCTGAGATGTCCTGGGCTGTGCTGCTGGGCAGGATAACTGTGTAAGCTTATACAGTAGTGGGACCGATACATATTCAGAATCTCTAGTTTAGATGTCTATACTTTATTTTTCCCTCCTTGGAATCAGAGATACAAATACATACATATGCATATCCGTATCTGTATCCGTATCCGTATGCATACATATATATGAGCCATGTGCTTAGTAAGAGGTAAGAGTCTGTTGCTACTGACGGAGATGTGGGGATACCTGGTGGGCAGAGGTTTGGGAAGGTGGTGGTAGTGGGCAGAGGTGCAGGGCAGAAAGCGTACCGCAAGGCTGTGCCAAGCCCCAGGCACAATAAAATTTGAGCGTGAGGTTCTGGCCCCGCTGAAGTAAACGGAAAATCTCATACTGGCTCTAGAGCCAATATTTCACCCAGTATGAGCAAGATATTAAACAGGAACTGATTAGAAGGGAGAAACCCTGGTAACTGGTGACCATGGAAAGAAAAACAGGAAGAGTACATCACATCGTAATGAGGCTTTAGTTTAGCAACACACTTTATTCTCTTAGGGACTGATGTAGCGTAAGAGTGATTCCTTGACTCCAAATTTATCTGCTTTATTGGTTTTGTGTCACTGCCATAATGTTATTGATTTTTTATTTTATTTTTTAACAGTGATACTGCAAGAGGCCTCTAAAGCTCAAAACATATAGCGGGTAAACTCTTCTACATTAATTTTACTTTGCAAGTCAGGCTCCTGTGTTTAAATTTCGTGTTTCAAGGTGCACTTTGAGGCTTGTTGTAGCTTTATAAATGGCCATTATGTGGCAATAGGAAAGGGAGAATTCTGTCCTCAAGGCTCATTTTTGATGTCCCTCTGATTTGAGATTATTACCACAGTGTGTTGCATCAGTCATGTTGGATATGCAGTAAATGACCTCGACTGTTAGGAAGACATTAATCAACAAATCATCAACAAGATAAAACTTAGTGTCTCTTCTTGTGCCTTTGGATGTGAAGGACAGTGCCTGATTGTTCCCGAGCCGCTATAATCAGAAGAAAAATGCTGCTGGCTTCCTGGTGAGTTAGTGGGGTTTTGTTTTCCTGGTACTACGTATTCCTGGTGAGGACGTGAAGTCCTGCGGGCTGATAGCGGGGGATGTTTTGATGGTGGCTCACCCGTTGCCAAGCAAATTCAGAGGCTGGAATTTCTTGATTTTATGGATGTGAACGAGTTGTTTGGGAGAGGTTGCCTGGGGCCTCAAACTGAAGGCAAGTGAATGAGCAGCTTTGCTTGGAATAATGTTTTTTAAGCATGAAGACACTTAAAAACCTAGTGTAGTATGTGCTTCTGCTAAAGCGTTTGAGAGTCACCATACCTCCCATTCTGAAGAGGTGCAGGGGGACAAGGAAAGCATGTTTTATCATCTTGGAGTGGGAGAAGATTAATATTTACATGCCATTGGGTTTTGCTGTTGCTGGTCCAGAGCACTGCCTGCTTCCATGATTCCCTTCATTATGGCTCCAAGCTCTGTTCAGTTTTCCTGCCATATGCATTTGTACTTTACCTTTAGCAGAATTAGATCTTAAAATAAGTATTGGCTTTTGCAATGTTTCTGCTGCTTACGAGAACGCCTTAGTTAACCTAGCAGATGTGTCTGATAGAAGAGGGACTGTGTCAGGAAAACTTGCCTTGATCAGCCTTGAAATGTGGTACTGAAGCCTGTAGCATGACCCAGTGACATGCACTCACCCCAATGCATTTTTAAAACACTTGAGAGTCAAACTCTCAGCGGATGCAGCTTTGTGCAGCTCTTTCTTATGTTTGCAGTTCACGCTGTCCATAAATATCTGCACATCCATGCCAAATTCTAAAGCAGTCCCCTGTCCCTACTGATATCTTTGGCTTTTGTTCAGTACTGTACAATGTAGAAGTGAGCCTCCAACCCTGGCTTGCCTGTGGTCACAGCGCCGTTCTTGGAGGAGCCAGACTCACCAGGTAACTGATAATCTCTACAACAGAGGGAATGCAGGGAATTTGTCCTTTGTTTCCAGCAGGAATACACTGAGGAGCATCCCACGTTTTGTTTTCCAAGTACCTATATCTCACATTCTTTACGTAGTTAAATGATTTGCAACGAATTATAGGTATAATCCACTTTTTCTGCTATTACATCATGCATTGCAAACGAGTTAGCAATTTTTAGGGCAGGGACTGTGGAATGGTTATGTGTGCACATACACTGTGTGACAGGATGGGGTATGGTTTCTAAGGGTTACCACAGTAGGTTTACATTCTCTACTCCTGGTAAAGCTGGATCTCAAATCATAATATTTCCTAAAGAGATATGGCACTACATCCATACTTCTGTGCGGGAGACTTCTGAAACCAAACCCACAGCACCGCTAGAACAACCACACCCTATTTAAGGGCCTTACTGAGTCTACTTTTTTGCATTCCTCACGTTAAAAGCATGACATATAATATGCCTGCTCACCCATGTTTGCATCTGCTGACAATGAAGAGAGGGACAATTAAAGTTTCTGATGGTAATTCAGCCAAGTTACAGTTTTGCTAATGTGCTCCATGACTGCTGAAATTCTGCTATAAATCAGTGAATTGCATATGTCTGTGAGTGCATGCATTAAAACAATAAAGGCTTGAGACAGTATTATTGGGTTGCTCTATGGGATGGTAAACGTAATTACTCCACGGGCTGACATGGGAGCTCAAGGAGATCAGTAGTAGGCAGAAAAACTCAATCTTGGTCTTGCAGACACTTCTGCATCCGCTCAACCTTAAAGCTGTGTTTAGCACTTTTGGTGTTAATGGTACTCCTCAAGGGCTTAGGAATGAGTTGATTTTTAAAAGCTTGCAGGTCTGTTGGCTAATAGCATCCCAGTATTGAACCACAGGAGAAGAAGAAAAAAAATTTGTCACAAAATGTGCTGTATTAATTCAACAAATGTATTTGTTTTAATTATTTATAACATTTCAGAGTATATTAGTAAATGTTCTGTAATGTATTGATAATAGTAATGAAGTCTGAGTAATTCAAGATCTAATTACATCATCTTGCTATTAAGTCGTGCTTAGAAGTAGAAGAGAAAGCACCCATATGAGTTCAAACAACAAAATATGATTCAGCAAAAAGTGCTGGTTGCACTAGATTTCTAAAACTTTCAGGAATATTGAGTAGTAAATATCTCTGCTTGTCTTAATAGATGGGGTTATTTAGGTTAGTTGGATAACTTTGGGTATTGTTTTACTCACAGTATATGTGGTAAGAGAAGCAGACTGTCCTGTAATTTGTATTTAAAAGGTATTCAGAACCCACCAAAAACCTCCCAAACCTGCTCCCCATCATTTTATTCATGGAAGAGGCATTGCTACCTTGCATGGACTGGGCTGGCACAGCACAAACAAGACCTGGCATGCACACGGTGTTGTGGGATTAACTGCTGTAAAGGCTAGCGCTGGCACCAGCTGTGGTTTGGCAGGGACACTGCTGGTGGGTCCAAAGGGCTTGTCCTGGCTGGCCTGGGCCATGAGTGCCACGAGGAAAAGGTCTCTGCCACAGTAAGCCAAGGCCAGATCCCTGACGAGGCATCCTGGCTTCCCACAGAAACACCGGGGCGGTGAAAATGGCTGTCATGGCCGATGGGCAGCTGTCTCTGAGATAGCGTCCTCTGCTCATCTTGCGTCGCCTGCTTTGTGGTGCTCTCCTTTACCTCCTCCCTAGCACCCTCACGGACAGATCACCAACACGTACCCCTTATAAACGGATCGATAGACCATAAAGGATGATCATTAGGAAGATAAGACCTCCCTAGCTCATTGGAAATTATTTTATGATATTTCTGATTAATGAGTCCATTTTATCCATTTCAGTGCTCAGCAGTCTTCATTTGTTAGTGTTGATTATGTGAGTCCATGCCTTGCCTGAATCTTGAGTTATTTTGACCAACAAATGTGAATTAAAATCAATAGAAATGTCATTAGCATCCCAGTGCCGTGAAAGATAATATGACCATTTCTCATGCATTCAGTTTATTAAAATTTGCTAAAGTGTGAAATATGTATGACAAGTAATGATGTTTTAATCTTTCACCAAGGTAACAATTGAAAGCTGATTGATTCCATTCAGTAATTATAAAATCAAAATGATGGAAGATTGTAATCAAGAAGGATTCTGTCTCATACTTTGTCACGCCTCCATGCAGGATAAAATTCTCATTTGTAACATCTCTTTTATCTGAAAAGAAATCAAACTTCTGTTTGCCCCAGTTTAAATCTCATGGCTAGTTAGATAATAAACTTTTTTTTTTTTTTTTTTTTTTAACTCTGATGAGATGATAAAAGCAGCCTGCACCCACCAACAGGTTATATCCTCATCTGTGCCATGGTACCTTAAAAGCTCTTTTTCCCTTTCCAGGTATCCTTGCATAGGACAAGGCTGAGAGGATGACTGCGTTGCATTGCTGGGGTGCTGGCAGTTATTTTGGTCTTTGTAAGACAGCCAAACACTCAGTCCTTCCTCTTTCCCCTCCAAAAAAACCCAATGTCAGCTTCTAAGCCAAACCATGGAAATGTCCTCAGAGCCTGATGGGCTCCGTGAGCAATGCCCAGAGCCAGGCAGGGTGTTCTGCCGCGCCAGAAATGTGCCATCCCACCGGCCACTCAGCATCTCACCTGCTGCTGAGACACCTCAGACATGTGAGCCCTGAACGTGCTGGTCAAGAGGCTGAACCTCCAAAATTATGCATGAATGTTTTGCTTGAAGCACCCAAAAGAGTTGAAACTCTGCTCTCAGTCAGTGTTTCACTGTCATAGTGAGGTCCAGTAAGAGGGCAGGAGCTTGGGAGACCTGGCTTTGTTTCTGCCCCTGCCATTTATCTTCTGCATGGCCTTGCTCAAGTCCTTTCCCTTCTCTGTGCCTCCCCTTGCCCACAAACCCCTCTTCTGAACTGTGTAATGGCAGTAGAGATGACTTACTGCAGTGCTATGGATGGTTGGTTCTACATAAGTAAATAAACAATAAAGGCAGCATGGTGTAGAGTTTTTTTAAGAAGATTCTGCTTGGCAAGATCTTGTGTTAACTAGAGACAGAAAAAAATTGCATTATGTTGAGTTTTCTCCACTTCTACTCTGCTTACCTTTGGTAGAAATGTGACTCTCACCAGCTGGGGAACACAAGCAACAGTAGGTGGTGAGTCCCAACTCACCAACGTAACTAGAAGATTAATTATGAATGGTCTGAAACCCAAGCAGGGAGTCAAAATAAACCCCGCTTATCTCTTCACTTGCTTTAGACAGTAGGAGTAGTCTGTGGACCAGACAGCCACTCAGAGATGTCCTGGAGCAGAAAGCAGTTTCCTTTCTGGACTGCTTGTTTTTGACATCCAGACTGGGGAAGCACTCAGCTATTTGTAAGTGTAGAAGCATCTCTCTGTGAAACACTGACATTTTAGGGTAGGCTGAGTGCTCTGCAATGGAATCCCAGATGCAGTGCAGTCAGTGGGTGGCCTCAAACAAATTTTAATGGGCTTTGGAATAGGGCCCAAGCATATCCTGAAGAACAGGAGAAGGAAGTTCTGGTTTAGCCAAATCTCTAAGCATGTGCTTAATCATTGAAGTTAATGAGAATTAAACATATACTTGAGTCTTCTGCTGACCTGTACCTTAACTACTGAGTAACAAATACTGACCTGCAGAGACTCTGCATAAAACAGGGATATGCCTTTTATATGGCAAAGGGGGACACACCATTTAAAATAGCAGATTTCTTTGATTTTTTTTAGTGACAGAGCAAAAGCAGAGTTTGGCCCTTTGCTCCTTGGAAGAAGGAAATTTTAAATTATTATCAGCTGCAGCTGCGTCTTCTCACTGCAACATTTTGCATGGTGCAGCTTAATGGCTGTATGCTAGGAAAGAGGACTTCTCTATTTCAGATATCTTACAGGATTCTTGGCATTCTGTTCATTAGAAGGGTTACTTTATTTAACCATATTGCTGTAGGAATGCATCTTCTAAGTATCCTGCTGCATTATTTTGCCACGACCTTCATCTTTTCAGCCTATAGTTTCTGGAATTCTTTTTCTCCCGACAAGAAGCAATGTTGCTGGGTGTGCTTTTTCTAACAAACGTTGATGGAAGATCAGGAAAAAAAAAGCTAATATATCTGATGGCTTGATAATTTCAGGGTCAAAATAGATTTTAAGCGTTTATCTTCTTGCACTTGCTGATGAATCTGTGTGACCAAGAGGCTGGTGTATGAGAGTTAGCCAGCAGCACACAGAACACATTAGGAAAACAAAGAGAATGTGAGATTAAACTGAAAAGAGGCAAGAGCAGCATTTCCTCACCGTTCTGCATGAAGGCAGAAGATGCCCCGAAAGGATACAAACTCAGTTTTCTTATTGGACCTATGGCCTCTATCCCCCATCAGATTATTCAAAGGTAAATTTGCTTTTCACTCTCTCAGACAGACCATTTCCCCCTCACCAGTATACTTATTTATTAGTAACATTATTTGTAAAATGCTAACTTCATTGCCTGCACTGTTATGATGTTATCTCTATGTGCTTCTGTGAGAATGTAACAATGTCATGAAGAAAAACGATGTAAAAGTGATGTGGGTACATAAAATGGGATTGACAAAATGTAATAAATCACTGCTGGGCTGAAGAACAGAGCTGCATGTGTAATGAAATACTTCAGCATTACATCATCGTTTATGTAACATCTGGCAGAGCCTTGTGTTTCAGTGCTGCTTTGAATCAGGATCATTTTTTCTCTCTGAGAAAAGAGAAAAACAAGCCATTAGGTTTTACACATAGAAAACTGGAAAAAAAGAAACAAAAAAAGAAACCCTTGAAATATCTGTTTGAGGTTCCCCTGAGGAGTTCTGCCATCCCCATCTTGATGCAAATAATATATTGTCTGGATGCCTACAAAACGGTTAACATCC